>OZ017740.1:107289070-108504070 GCA_963969285.1 Odontomyia ornata
AAAGCATTAAACTTGGCTTGGAGAGATGATATCGGTTCGTTCGGCGTTAAGTACACACTTAAAAAGGTGATCCCTGAGCACTGAACCCATAAAGAATCTCGAAATCTACTCAAGCAGGTTTTGGTTGATTGAACTGGAGCGTAGGCTTAGCTGCAGGACGACGGTTATCAAAGTTCTAATTTTACTTTGGGTTGGGCTTTCTAAAAACCCGACATTACTGTAGTCCTAAGTCGTGCCTAAGATTTGGTCTTGGTTCAGCATGCTTGTAGAACATACAGTGTGCCTTCTTTGTACACTCTTTTTTATTTCCTATTTCACCGCATTTATAATTAAGTGAACTTCTATTGGTCCCTTTGCATACTGGTTTGGTGTGACGATAGCCAAGGCATTTGAAATATTGAAGCAGTATCACTCTTCACCGTATCCTGCAGATGACCTACCCAATTTTCATTTTGCTCATATTCACATATTGCTCGGCGTCTTTTTGGTCAAGTCCCCTTTGGTTTTCTAGTGACATCATCACTTTGATCCCACCCACGCTGAGGAGCCCTCTTTTGATCTTGTCTTCTACCTCGGCTAGAACCGTGACACAGTCAATATCATTTATTTCAATCGTTGTCATCGGCTCAAAAGATTGCCGAAAACTTTCTTTACTGGGTCCCAGGATGCTTTTTCATTGTCGGCTTCTGCTACAAATTTGACTAGAAAAGTGGCCTAAGTGCATTGGTCTGCTGTTTTAATAGCAGTGTTTGTATCTTCGGCCCTTACATTGCCCCAGATATCCTGCAGCCCTTCTGCGTAGGATCTTGGGATCTTATGAGCAGTGCCTACTCCCGGGGTCCTTACCGGGGCTTCTTTCACTCATATTTTGGTCTTTTCTATTGGTTGATGTCCCTGTCAGCTTTATTTTTTGGCACTTTTTGAAAGAGTTTCTTATAGGCTTTCTTCTTATTTGTCAGCACTATCTGGAATTCTTGATGTCGCATTCCACTCGTACGCCTATCAAGTGCCTCTTCCTTCCTTCTTTTATTCCGATTTTCTTCAGTTGGGCTTGACGCTTTTTAGTAATGATGTTTGATGGCAGAGATATCTGCACGTGTCCTTTAGCCTTAGGCCTCAGTGCTTTTTAGCCTTCTGCACTTCTTCAGCCTTTAATCAGCTCCTTCGGTGATGCTCTTTGTGGCTTAGAAGCTCATCTTGGGTAAGGAGCTCATTCTTTACTCCTTTGCTGTTTTTGGAGAGTCAAATAAAGATTGTATTCCTTTCAGAACATCTCCCACTTCTCGCATCAGCCTTTCTGTCTCATGTTACTGGATGGAAATAATGCTTTGCAACAACTTTTCTTGAGAGCCGTTTTTGGCTTCCATTTCTGAATACATTATCTCCGCCACATATTCTACGGTAGCGATGAAATCATACAACGACACTTTATTTGTCCAGCCACTTTTTAATTTTTTTGCTGCGATTGCTTTGTGGGTTTCAGAATTATCCTCTCTTAAGTAACCTTTGTAGCGATTACAGCAGCAACAATTAAATTCTCGACGTTTTTTGTGTTTTTCCCCACCACCCAATCATCTCACATGCATCGCAGAGTTTCTCGCCCTTCCTTTTTGGGATGTTCTGGCGTTCGCATCACTTTTTTGCTGCGACCAAATGAAGCAAGTATCTAAGTCTGGAAAAGACTTTCTGTTCATTTCTAATTTCGTCCATCTTCGTTGTCATTGTATTGTTCATCGTTTTGTCATCGTAAGTACCACTCCCAATATACTGTGAACATCGAGGCTGCAGCTGCTAGTTTTATTGGGTCTCGCCTCGGAGCCCCAACCTCCGTTCATGTTGGTAGTCACCATTTTGGTCCCATGGTTATCTTTGCAGAGCAGGGAGGCGATGCAAGTGTTGGTACAAGCCCGTATGGGAACAAGCACTCAGTACCAGACCAGCGCTATTTGAGAGTTTGTCTCAACCGAGCCTACACTACAAATCCAATGGTGTGAGCTTCGAACGTACTTCGAGGTCTGTCGTGACGGAGACGGTATGATAGTTGAATTGGAGCCATTCATGCATGTGTGCCACCTTGGCGCTACCGTGTAAAGTAAATAGTCCCAAACAATCATACCCGCCAATCCAAAGCATCAATTCCCGTTCGTTGTCAAAAGCATAGTCCAGATTCAGTCAGGGTCCTTACGTGTAATCCCAGGAGGAACCTCAGGGCAATCGCAATATCTATTTTTCCTTTGTCGTGTCGTTCCATCGAGACTGTTACAAGTCGCTGAGAGAATGTTGCCTCTCCCTATCCCCTTCACTTTGGCATAGGTAGATATACCTGGAGGAGGGCAAAGCTATTATCCCTATTACGATTAATACCATCGACTCGGGGATTGTACGGAACAATGTGAAATCCGCAGCGCTTCTGTCTCTAGACCGGTATTAAAAATTTTAAGTACAGCTTCCTTCTGATAGCGCTGCCCGAGAGTTTGGTCTTTACAATAATTCAGACTTCACGGGCTCATTAAGGGTCATTTTTTGATAAGATGGGTAAGTTGAGTATGTGTCGATAAATGTACTGCAGCGCTTTAGGGTATTGCCTCAATTCGGTTGGAAAAACCTGCCTTCAAGTCTGTCAATACGCCACGGTAATTTACCGCTGGTTTCGATTTTATCAAAATTTGAGAGACCTTACCCTGGGAATTTTCCGTTTTCACCATGTGGACTCTAGCTTTCTCCAGTGCTAGGTAAACCCCGTGAGCCGTCATCCAGTCTCTCAATTGGGTCAATAGCATCCCTGCTCTTGTCCTAACCCTGAGAACTGCTTTCGGGTTAACTTTTTGCCAAGTTAATGAAACTCCTATGAAAGACTCACCTCGCATCTACGATTTTATCAAATACCTTTCATCTGATAACGTTTTATTTTGGAACATTCTTCTGTTAGCATGAATAGCCTTAAGGCTCAGACGATCTCGCAGTCTCAAACACTTAGAAAAATTCCGTATCATTCTAATATTTACCGAGCAATGGAATTTTTTCAGAGGGGAAGGAATCTTAAGAGAATCCTTTTCTCTCCAAACCGTCGATTTTGGTCCTTATCGAAATAAGAAAAACATTCACGTAATAGTGTGGGTTGTTCCTTTCAAGTCAAGCAAAAGTGCCGATCAAAGCTATTATTGCAAGAGAAGACGAAGTGCGTGAAATGCAAGGAAACCATAAATAAAAAACGAAGTTAATTGAAATGCAAAATTTATTTCACAAATAATCGCGTTGCGTTCAACTTATGGGTTTCGGCTGATTTGATCGTTGATCCAACTGATGTAGGCAGAAGTACGAGTATAGACAGATGGTAAACGTTGTTCGCCACATGGAACATATCCCCATGAAACAATACCAATTAGCTCATTATTGGTGTTGACAAGTGGACCACCGGAGTCGCCATTGCAGGCAGAGATCTGTTGGCCAGTTACGCCAGCGCAAACGTTGGTCGCATCGAGTGGTGCACCGCTTGGCAACGCTGTTTTGCATTCATTGAAGGTTAAGACATTCTTCCTGACAGTCATGAGCTTAATTGGAAGAGAACTTCCGTAGGGGTTGTCCCTTCCCCATCCAAAGAGATCTACTGCACCACTGGGAGTTGCGTTATCTGCGGGAAGGTTAATTTGCTGAATGTTTGCACCGAATACGAATGGACTGGTCAGGACCAAGAGAGAAATATCATAGGGTCCAACTCCGCCTTTGTATGATGAATGATTGATGTATTTGGACACGGTCCTGGATTGAGCTCCTTGTGTATTCGTTCGGTCATGAAGTCCAGCAACAACCCTGATGTTGGTACTGCTCATACAGTGAGCAGCGGTGATGACGTACTTGGCACCAATGATGGAGCCCCCGCAAAAGTGCGATCCGAGTGTATTTTGCAAGGATACGATGTATGGAGCTGAGTGAGGTGCAGCTTCCTTGCCACCAATTACACGTCCAAAGTTGGAGAAATCATCCTTTGGGAAACCCAAATGGAGATCGACAGCGGAGGCTACTGCCAAGCAAACGGAAAGAATGATAAAAGCCTTCATGTTGAACACTGATGTGTTTGGAAAATTGGCGGCCTTTTATACTGGTCTCTCTGGCCATTGTTTGTGCGAAAACTTACGTAGATTACATGTTGATTTAATCAATGAGATTTAAAGCTGCGAGATTAAGTGATAAACACAAAATGCTTGCTGATAAATCAATCAAATTCTCGTTAATTCGAGGCGATGTTGGATTTTGCTAATTATTCGGAAAACTTGAAAATTATTGTCGCACGTTAAGAATAATTTTGCAGATAGAATGCGTTGCTAGATAGCTTAACATGGAGTCTTTGTTCAACGTTTTCGAATTTCGTTTAGTGCCTTCAAGTGTGGGTCAATTTGACTTTGTTTTTTAACTTGTTTTCCGAAGAGGTATGTCCTTGGGAATGTCAAAGTTATAGTAGTCCAGGATAGTTCAATAATATTTTCGAATCAAACATGCAACCCCGAGTTCATAAAGCTGGTGCTCCTAGCTTTGAATTGGTAGTTTTTTCTGACATGCCTATCTTTGGTCCATTACGCATGCAATTAAAATTTTGGTGAAATAAGCTGAAATAGCTGGAGAGTGTTTTTGCTTGTAAGTTGGGATATTAAACGTTATTCTCCAAATATCAAAAACCCTGTTCATACAAAGAGTTGGTCAATTAAGTTAGGAAAATCGGAATGAATAAATAAACGAATGAGTGCTTTTTTAACTGACTTCCAAAGAGGAAAAAGTTATTAACCGACTTTCAAAGCTTATCAATTCATACGTTTTTATAAATTTTTGTTAACGGAAACAGAAGTGTCCTGTTTTCGGCCAATGATACGGCTTTTTTTCTATTCGATCTCAACTAAAGGATAAGTGGAGGAGGATAAGGAGTGGTTGAAAATTATAGAGCTAATTCCCATTTGAAAATTGATTCGTTACTTTCGAGTTAATATTATACATGATATGCCCAGAAATCTAAAATTAGTCATTTCTATACTAAAAACCTAGGAGAATCGCGACTTAAAAAGATGAAACTTTTCCTTCTATAATTGATCATAACATGAAAGATTGAGCTTTCGTTCAACTATTGGACATCATTTTCATGGAGATTTAATGAAAATTGTATGTGCCATAATTAATTACAAACGGAGGCGATGGGAAGCGAATAAACGTGAACGGGGTGATACGGCTACGAAGGAGATTGACTGCGGAGCGCACGTGATGCATATGTATATATATATATATATATATATATATATATATATATATATATAGATATATATTTAGTGTTACATGTACAAATAATTCTGCGAGCTACTGTCGCAATTGTTTTCACAACCATTAAAGACGTCAGCAAAATGAATGAAGCATGATTAACCTCTGAAAGTGACGTCACTCCATTCATTAAGCTGCTCGAATATACCAGGTACCTTTCGGCAGAACATCCGCCAATGTACGGGAAATGGGTTGAATATGTAGAGACCCAATATAAAGGCGAGCTGAATGATAGGGGTAATCATTCATTAGAACCGCGATAGTGAAAACTGCGATAGTGTGAAGCGATATTGATTGAGTAATAGAAAAGTGATTTTCGTTGATTGTGAAGTGATTTTAGAGGACAATTGCGATAGATATTTATAGACAAGTGGAAGTTAGACTTTTGAATATTGAAAATTAAATTTGTGAAATAGTTAAATAAGTGATTGTGCATTTTTAATTATTTAAATAAACTCTTTTGATTTAATTTAAAAGACATTGCGTTTTCACTTTTCCGGAACATTAAAATTATTGGCCACGAACAATAACACGCAACAATATATATATATATATATATATATATATATATATATATATATATATATATATATATGTGTATATATATATGTATATCTATATATATATATATATATATATATATATATATATATACATGCATATATATATGCATATATATATATATATATATATATATATATATATATATATATATATATATATATATATATATATATATGCATATATATATATATATATATATATATATATATATATATATATACGTATATATATATATAAATATATATATATACAGGGTGGGCCATATTAGTGTGTGTGCAACATGATAACAGACTTTTTTGTGCCAGCTTTGCAAGAACTTCAAGGCAATACCTCGAGGATGTGGTTTCAACAGGATGGGGCCACATGTCATACGGCTAGGGTATCCATAGAGCTGCTGAAAAATGTTTTTTCCGGAAAACTCATCTCGAAAATGGGGGATATTGAATGGCCCCCACGTAGCCCCGATCTCTCTCCATGCGATTATTTCCAATGAGGCTACCTCAAATCGGTAGTTTACGAGAATAATCCGACCAATTTAGAGCAGCTGAAGAGGAATATTATTCAGGAAAGTAACAAAATACCGAGAACAACTTTTCAACGAGTTTTCCAAAATTTGCGACTTCGGTTCCAAGAGTGCCAATCAGCCGAGGGAAGCCATTTGTACAACATTATTTTTAAGTCTTAAAAATTCCTATGCTTCTACTTTTTAACAATACAAATATATTTGTGTTATGTTTCGTAGTTTTTTTAAATCGAATATTTAAACCGCCAACACCCTTATGGCCCACATTGTGTATATATATATATATATATATATATATATATATATATATATATCTATATATATATATATATATGCATATATATATATATATATATATATATATATATATATATATATATATATATATATATATATATATATATATATATATATATATATGCATATATATATATATATATATATATATATATATATATATGTACATATATATATATATATATATATATATATATATATATATATGCATATATATATATATATATATATATATATATATATATATATATATATATATATATATATATATATATGTACATATATATATATGTATATATATATATATATATATATATATATATATATATATATATATATATATATATATATATATATATTTATATATTTATACACATACTCAAAAAAGTCTGCGTACACTTGCTGGTCGTAGCAAATATATCAATATAAAAACCTTTGCCATTTGTTTATAACTTAAAATGTTTTCTTTATTATATTCATTAAACAATATGATACATAAATACGTAACTGATCACTCGTTCGCTGTTTAGAATAACCAAAATAAAAAAGGTTTTTTCCAAAAAGTCATGAAAATCCAGCCAAAAAAAGTCTTCGTACACCTGAATAAATTTATTCATTTTATTTGAAAACCACTATTTTTGCTTTCGAGATTTTGAACCTTAATATCTAGTAGCATAGCCTTTCCTATAAATGACTTCCTTTAGCCTATTTTACATGGATTGAACAAGTTTTGATGTTTCTTCGGCCGTTATTTTGTTCCTCTCGTTCAAAATAACATTTTTTAATGACTCTTTGCTAGTTATGTCATGCTCTCGAATTTTCCCTTCAAGTAAATCCCACAAATGCTCAATTGGGTTTAAATCTGGTGATTGAGGAGGTGTACCTAAGAGTTTTGGGACGTTGTAGGCCAACCAAAGCCTATTTATTTCAGCTGTATGTTTGGGGTCATTATCGTGCTGAAAGAAAAATGCGTTGCCCAGCCGCAATTTCTCGGCACTTTGCTTAATATTATTTTTTTAAATATTAAGGTACCCGTATTTATCCATTGTAGATTCTATGGAAACGAGTTGCCCCACTCCACTGGCTGCCATACACCACCAAACCATCACACCGCCGCCACCATGCTTTACAGTGGGAATCAAATTTTCTTTATTGGATTCTGTCGAGCGTTTTCTCCATACTAATTTGCGTCCTTTTATCCCAAATATACAAAACATACTTTCGTCCGAAAAAAGAACGCTTTCCCAGAATTCATTTCGCATATTTGCATAATTTTTGGCGAATTCCACTCTCTTTCGGCGATTCCGTTCCGATATGAACGGCTTTTTACGTGCGACTCGACCATGGTAACCGCCTTTTCTGAGAATTATGCGCACTGTTTCATCGCTTATTGTTTTATGTATTTCTTTCTTATATCCTGCGCAATTTGGAACGCGGTGAATCGGGGATTTCGTTTGACAGCATTAATAATATTCCTACGTTCACGTGTTGCATGTTTGGGAGGACGTCCTGACCGATGCCGTGAAATAATCAAACCGCTTTCTTTGTAATTAGCAACAATCCTTTGGACCGAGGAATGGGTTCTCCCAACTAATTTTGCGATTTCACGAAAACTCTTCCCGTTTTCACGCAACTTTACTATGACTTTACGCTCACTAACACAGATTTCCTTATTTTTTACTTCCATATTAAAGAATAGTCTTTTATTCACGCAAAACACACAGACAATTTTCCAATGAAGTACTGTCACGCAGAACAATGAAAAATTAAGGCATCAACAATGCACATTTCGGGGAATCCCCAAATTTTGTGACGTGTACGCAGACTTTTTGGGGCTGCTCACAGACTTCCAAGTATTGAAATTACTATATGTTCGATAATTTTGGGAATTTTTTAAACAAACCTGCTCCAATACATTTCTTGCAGTTTAGGCTCTTTTATCGAAATGATTAAATCAAGATCACATTATTGATTCATACGATTCCAACATACATAATTCAGTTTGTACTAATGAGATATACGCAGAATTTTTTGAGTGTGTATGTACATATACATCAAGTGCGCTCCGCAGTCAATCTCCTTCGTAGCCGTATCACCCCGTTCACGTTTATTCGCTTCCCATCGCCTCCGTTTGTAATTAATTATGGCACATACAATTTTCATTAAATCTCCATGAAAATGATGTCCAATAGTTGAATGAAAGCTCAATCTTTCAAGTTATGATCAATTATAGAAGGAAAAGTTTCATCTTTTTAAGTCGCGATTCTCCTAGGTTTTTAGTATAGAAATGACTAATTTTAGATTTCTGGGCATATCATGTATAATATTAACTCGAAAGTAACGAATCAATTTTCAAATGGGGATTAGTTCTATAATTTTCAACCACTCCTTATCCTCCTCCACTTATCCTTTAGTTGAGATCGAATAGAAAAAAAGCCGTATCATTGGCCGAAAACAGGACACTTCTGTTTCCGTTAACAAAAATTTATAAAAACGTATGAATTGATAAGCTTTGAAAGTCGGTTAATAACTTTTTCCTCTTTGGAAGTCAGTTAAAAAAGCACTCATTCGTTTATTTATTCATTCCGATTTTCCTAACTTAATTGATCAACTCTTTGTCTGAACAGGGTTTTTGATATTTGGAGAATAACGTTTAATATCCCAACTTACAAGCAAAAACACTCTCCAGCTATTTCAGCTTATTTCACCAAAATTTTAATTGCATGCGTAATGGACCAAAGATAGGCATGTCAGAAAAAACTACCAATTCAAAGCTAGGAGCACCAGCTTTATGAACTCGGGGTTGCATGTTTGATTCGAAAATATTATTGAACTATCCTGGACTACTATAACTTTGACATTCCCAAGGACATACCTCTTCGGAAAACAAGTTAAAAAACAAAGTCAAATTGACCCACACTTGAAGGCACTAAACGAAATTCGAAAACGTTGAACAAAGACTCCATGTTAAGCTATCTAGCAACGCATTCTATCTGCAAAATTATTCTTAACGTGCGACAATAATTTTCAAGTTTTCCGAATAATTAGCAAAATCCAACATCGCCTCGAATTAACGAGAATTTGATTGATTTATCAGCAAGCATTTTGTGTTTATCACTTAATCTCGCAGCTTTAAATCTCATTGATTAAATCAACATGTAATCTACGTAAGTTTTCGCACAAACAATGGCCAGAGAGACCAGTATAAAAGGCCGCCAATTTTCCAAACACATCAGTGTTCAACATGAAGGCTTTTATCATTCTTTCCGTTTGCTTGGCAGTAGCCTCCGCTGTCGATCTCCATTTGGGTTTCCCAAAGGATGATTTCTCCAACTTTGGACGTGTAATTGGTGGCAAGGAAGCTGCACCTCACTCAGCTCCATACATCGTATCCTTGCAAAATACACTCGGATCGCACTTTTGCGGGGGCTCCATCATTGGTGCCAAGTACGTCATCACCGCTGCTCACTGTATGAGCAGTACCAACATCAGGGTTGTTGCTGGACTTCATGACCGAACGAATACACAAGGAGCTCAATCCAGGACCGTGTCCAAATACATCAATCATTCATCATACAAAGGCGGAGTTGGACCCTATGATATTTCTCTCTTGGTCCTGACCAGTCCATTCGTATTCGGTGCAAACATTCAGCAAATTAACCTTCCCGCAGATAACGCAACTCCCAGTGGTGCAGTAGATCTCTTTGGATGGGGAAGGGACAACCCCTACGGAAGTTCTCTTCCAATTAAGCTCATGACTGTCAGGAAGAATGTCTTAACCTTCAATGAATGCAAAACAGCGTTGCCAAGCGGTGCACCACTCGATGCGACCAACGTTTGCGCTGGCGTAACTGGCCAACAGATCTCTGCCTGCAATGGCGACTCCGGTGGTCCACTTGTCAACACCAATAATGAGCTAATTGGTATTGTTTCATGGGGATATGTTCCATGTGGCGAACAACGTTTACCATCTGTCTATACTCGTACTTCTGCCTACATCAGTTGGATCAACGATCAAATCAGCCGAAACCCATAAGTTGAACGCAACGCGATTATTTGTGAAATAAATTTTGCATTTCAATTAACTTCGTTTTTTATTTATGGTTTCCTTGCATTTCACGCACTTCGTCTTCTCTTGCAATAATAGCTTTGATCGGCACTTTTGCTTGACTTGAAAGGAACAACCCACACTATTACGTGAATGTTTTTCTTATTTCGATAAGGACCAAAATCGACGGTTTGGAGAGAAAAGGATTCTCTTAAGATTCCTTCCCCTCTGAAAAAATTCCATTGCTCGGTAAATATTAGAATGATACGGAATTTTTCTAAGTGTTTGAGACTGCGAGATCGTCTGAGCCTTAAGGCTATTCATGCTAACAGAAGAATGTTCCAAAATAAAACGTTATCAGATGAAAGGTATTTGATAAAATCGTAGATGCGAGGTGAGTCTTTCATAGGAGTTTCATTAACTTGGCAAAAAGTTAACCCGAAAGCAGTTCTCAGGGTTAGGACAAGAGCAGGGATGCTATTGACCCAATTGAGAGACTGGATGACGGCTCACGGGGTTTACCTAGCACTGGAGAAAGCTAGAGTCCACATGGTGAAAACGGAAAATTCCCAGGGTAAGGTCTCTCAAATTTTGATAAAATCGAAACCAGCGGTAAATTACCGTGGCGTATTGACAGACTTGAAGGCAGGTTTTTCCAACCGAATTGGGGCAATACCCTAAAGCGCTGCAGTACATTTATCGACACATACTCAACTTACCCATCTTATCAAAAAATGACCCTTAATGAGCCCGTGAAGTCTGAATTATTGTAAAGACCAAACTCTCGGGCAGCGCTATCAGAAGGAAGCTGTACTTAAAATTTTTAATACCGGTCTAGAGACAGAAGCGCTGCGGATTTCACATTGTTCCGTACAATCCCCGAGTCGATGGTATTAATCGTAATAAGGATAATAGCTTTGCCCTCCTCCAGGTATATCTACCTATGCCAAAGTGAAGGGGATAGGGAGAGGCAACATTCTCTCAGCGACTTGTAACAGTCTCGATGGAACGACACGACAAAGGAAAAATAGATATTGCGATTGCCCTGAGGTTCCTCCTGGGATTACACGTAAGGACCCTGACTGAATCTGGACTATGCTTTTGACAACGAACGGGAATTGATGCTTTGGATTGGCGGGTATGATTGTTTGGGACTATTTACTTTACACGGTAGCGCCAAGGTGGCACACATGCATGAATGGCTCCAATTCAACTATCATACCGTCTCCGTCACGACAGACCTCGAAGTACGTTCGAAGCTCACACCATTGGATTTGTAGTGTAGGCTCGGTTGAGACAAACTCTCAAATAGCGCTGGTCTGGTACTGAGTGCTTGTTCCCATACGGGCTTGTACCAACACTTGCATCGCCTCCCTGCTCTGCAAAGATAACCATGGGACCAAAATGGTGACTACCAACATGAACGGAGGTTGGGGCTCCGAGGCGAGACCCAATAAAACTAGCAGCTGCAGCCTCGATGTTCACAGTATATTGGGAGTGGTACTTACGATGACAAAACGATGAACAATACAATGACAACGAAGATGGACGAAATTAGAAATGAACAGAAAATCTTTTCCAGACTTAGATACTTGCTTCATTTGGTCGCAGCAAAAAAGTGATGCGAACGCCAGAACATCCCAAAAAGGAAGGGCGAGAAACTCTGCGAGGCATGTGAGATGATTGGGTGGTGGGGAAAAACACAAAAAACGTCGAGAATTTAATTGTTGCTGCTGTAATCGCTACAAAGGTTACTTAAGAGAGGACAATTCTGAAACCCGCAAAGCAATCGCAGCAAAAAAATTAAAAAGTGGCTGGACAAATAAAGTGTCGTTGTATGATTTCATCGCTACCGTAGAATATGTGGCGGAGATAATGTATTCAGAAATGGAAGCCAAAAACGGCTCTCAAGAAAAGTTGTTGCAAAGCATTATTTCCGTCCAGTAACATGAGGCAGAAAGGCTGATGCGAGAAGTGGGAGATGTTCTGAAAGGAATACAATCTTTATTTGACTCTCCAAAAACAGCAAAGGAGTAAAGAATGAGCTCCTTACCCAAGATGAGCTTCTAAGCCACAAAGAGCATCACCGAAGGAGCTGATTAAAGGCTGAAGAAGTGCAGAAGGCTAAAAAGCGCTGAGGCCTAAGACACGCGCAGATATCTCTGCCATCAAACATCATTACTAGAAAGCGTCAAGTCCAACTGAAGAAAATCGGAATAAAAGAAGGAAGGAAGAGGCACTTGATAGGCGCACGAGTGGAATGCGACATCAAGAATTCCAGATAGTGCTGACAAATAAGAAGAAAGCCTATAAGAAACTCTTTCAAAAAGTGCCAGGAAAGAAAGCTGACAGGGACATCAACCAAAAGAAAAGACCAAAATATGAGTGAAAGAAGCCCCGGTAAGGACCCCGGGAGTAGGCGCTGCTCATAAGATCCCGAGATCCTACGCAGAAGGGCTGCAGGATATCTGGGGCAATGTAAGGGCCGAAGATACAAACACTGCTATTAGAACAGCAGACCAACGCACTTAGGCCACTTACTGGTCAAATTTGTAGCAGAAGCCGACAATGAAAAAGCATCCTGGGACCCAGTAAAGAAAGTTTTCGGCAATCGTTTGAGCCGATGACAACGATTGAAATAAATAATATTGACTGTGTCACGGTTCTAGCCGAGGTAGTAGACGAGATCAAAAGAGGGCTTCTCAGCGTGGGTGGAATCAAAGTGACGCTGTCATTAGAAAACAAAAGGGGACTTGACCAAAAAGACGCCGAGCAATATCTGAATATGAGCAAAATGAAAATTGGGTAGGTCGTCTGCAGGATACGGTGATACTGCTTCAATGTTTCAAATGCCTTGGCTATCGTCACACCAAATCAGTATGCAAAGGGACCAATAGAAGTTCACTTAATTATAATTGCGGTGAATAGGAAATAAAAAATGAGTGTACAAAGAAGGCACACTGTATGTTCTACAAGCATGCTGAACCAAGACCAAATCTTAGGCACGACTTGGGACTACGGTAATGTCGGGTTTTTCAGAAAGCCCAACCCAAGGTAAAATTAGAACTTTGATGACTGTCATCCTGCAGCTAAGCCTACGCTCCAGTTCAATCAACCAAAACCTGCTTGAGCAGATTTCGAGATTCCTTATGGGTTCAGTGCTCAGAGATCACCTTTTTAAGTGTGTACTTAACGCCGAACGAACCGATATCATCTCTCCAAGCCAAGTTTAATGCTTTGAGGGGCGCTGTCTGGAACATAGATGGCAACATGCCCATTGATGAAAACTTCAACGCAAAGGCAATTTAATGCGGCATACTTCAAAAAGCTCCGCAGGGAAAATTAATATTAAAAATGGCAGCCAAGATGACACTCGTCACACTAAACCCCTCCTCTTCAGTATAGAGGATACACGATTGAAGAGTATTAGAGGACAATTCAGCCAATGATCATCAATTAGTCCTGCTTGAGATCGATGATGTTGTCGATCAACGTGCGTGCTCTGGACGTTCTGCAATGGAGTCAAATATTTGAAGGATGTACAATAAAAAGTTCATCGAGGTTCTCATGGCGAGTGCTCCGCTTTAAGGTTCAATTATTATGAGAAATATCATGACTGCGTGCAATGCTTCTATGCCCGGCCGAAAATCCCGGAACGGCTGCCCGCAGTGTACTGGTGATCGATTCAAATCGCTAAAAAGCGAAGAAAGTGTCACAAGCTTCGGCGAGGCTCAATGGGCACGGAACTGTGACGAAGTATGTAACTAGTAAGCAGCATATAAGCTGGCCAGGAGATGCCTTCGCGAATCAGGGAACAACAGCAAAGCTCGCTGCTGGCAAGACCGAGTAAAAAATGTGAACAAGGATCCTTGGGGCCTTAACTACAAGCTAGTTATGTCCTAAAGACGCCTTGTGTTGGGTACTCACTGTTCTGCCGATTCTTCTCCAACTTGTCCTCATCATGTCAGTTACTTGCTCCGCTCCACGCGATGCGAGTTAACGTCCTGGAAATAACAAAACCCCACAAAGCATCGGACTTATTATGTTAACAAGATATACTTATCTGATGTTGAAGTTGTTGTTAATCTCCTGCACGAGAATAAAACTAGAATTATCACATTAACACTTCACTTGGCAATGACCATTTGACGTCTGTCTACAATGTTTTGAAGTGACAATGTCAAAATGTCACAGGGTGCCCGTAAACTATTAATATCGCAGAATCACGTAATTGTTTAGAATACTATGAATTTAGTATAAGATTAATTTACGCGGGAAAAATGTACCGAAATTTTCATAAACGGGAAACTCTTTGAAAGAGATTTTCCATTGTTCAGTTTTGCATTGTCCGTTCGCAAGATAATTTGTTCGCAATAAAGTGGAATTAGTTTGCAAGTTTTTCAAGTCGGAATGTAAGATAGTGTTTTATGGAAATAAAGATTGTAAATACATAAGTTAAAAATTAAACTAGAGTTTTATCGTGAAACATCTTTCTTTTGGTTTTATCGTGAAACATTTTTTGGTCCGTTGAGCCGGATATAGTTCCGGATAATTTTAAATGGTGTGTCAGTTAAGATTTCATTTTGTTGATTTAAGTGCAGTGAAAAAGCGCTTAAAGATCGGTTCGCGCGGGTTAATAAAGTGAGCAATTGAGCAAGGCAAGGTCTGGTGAGTTCCATATTTTAGTCCTTTCCTTCCTAATTTCACAATCGACATCATCTTTAATTCTTTATTGCTTAAATTTGGTGCACAATTGCAAGTCTCATTTACTTTGGAAAAAAGCGAACCGTATCTCAAATCCGCACTACATTGGATGAATATTGCGGTTGAATTAATTGGTCACACATCAACTTTATTTGCTAAAAGTTGGTGCACACTTGCAAGGTTAATTTATTTTGGGAAGAGCGAACCGTATCTCAAATCCGCACTACATCGGATGAGTATTGCGGTGGAATTTATTGGTCAGACACTGTATCGGTGTCAAATTGGTATCAAATTTAGAATTTTATACACAATTGCTATTGTTCGTGCATTTAAGAGTGCGAACCACACATCAAGTTTGCACTGCATCGGCTCATTGTTGCAGAGAAATTTAGTTGTTTGCTGTTGATTTGGGAAAAGGTTAAATAATTCGAAACTTGGTTTAGATTTGGATCCCTGTTGCGGTGCTTAGGTAACGGTACTTACTGGACATTGGGCAGAATTTGTGAACCGTCATTCAAACTTGAGTAAGTTCGAATCCTGTGCCGTGCCGCTCACTTAATAGTAACAAATAGACTTTCGTGCGACTGTTTATTACATTATTTGTTAAACTTCGATTTGATTAAATTTAATAGTTTGGAATTTCGTATTGGAATCACGTCCTGTGACCTCACGAACGATGGATGGTTTAGTGGCACAACAAAGTGTACTAAGTGAGCAGCTAAGCAAAATGGTCATGAATTTCCGAAAGGACCCTAAGGCACGGAAAACAACCGCGTACGCTACAAAACTACTGGAACGGGTGCAACAAATTCGTCGGTCCTTCACGGAGAATCATCATCAGATACTTGAATTTGGTAGATGGAAAGAAGATCCTTGAAGTAGATTATTTTAAACAGAACGTATATCTGGCGTTTGAGGAGGCAGAATTGAATTTCGAGGTAGAATTGGAAGAGTTGCGAGTGGAGCAAGTGGCACATGGAGCGCAAAGTTGTAAAGAAGGAGCGAGTCCGTCACCGAAAGCAATGGATGATACAGACGTTCGGCTCCCACGGATCAACCTGCCAAAGTTCAATGGAAAATATGATGAATGGGCATCGTTCAAAGATCTGTTCACGTCTCTGATCCATAAAAAAGCCAATTTACCGAAAGTGGAGAAGCTTCATTATCTGAAATGCAGTCTGTCAGGAGAAGCAGAACAATTATTGAAGCACTATTCGATTACCGAAGCAAACTATGAATCAGCATGGAAAATGCTCGTGGAACGGTACGACGATAAAAATGTGTTGTTGAAAACGCAGTTCAACCATTTACTCCATATAAGCAACGCAAACGAAACCGCATCGTCGATCAAAATGCTGTTAGACAAAACAGTTGATTGCGTGCAGGCCATAGACAATCTAAAGGTAGGAAACATATGGGATGCAATATTAGTGCATTTGACGGCACAGCGATTACCAGCCGAAACACGACAGATGTGGGAGCAACAGCAAGCTAAGGTTGCGGAGATATCATCGTTTCAACAACTGAAAGAGTTCCTACAATGCAGGTTCAGAGCGCTAGAAGCTGCTGGGGTAGAAAGGCATAAACCCATTCGCACATCACACAACGTATTTGTGACAATGGAGGCGCAACAAATCGTGTGTATTCTTTGCAAAGGACCACATTATTTGAGACAATGCTCGAGCTTCCTGAAGTTAGAATATCCTAAGAGATTCGAAATGGCAAAGAAAAATGGTTTGTGCCTCAATTGTCTAAACAAAGGACATTTTGTCGGGAAATGCCCAAGTAAATCGAGGTGTCTTCACTGTAAGAAGGCCCACCATACGCTCCTACATAGACCAAATGCCTCAATTATTGGAAAGGAGTCCCATCAATTGCCGTCCCCGTTTATCCCTAATAGTCAGTCACCGCAACTAACAGCGCAGAATAATCAACCTTGGACACCTGCGCTAAGACAACAATCGCCAACATTTGGGTTATACAATGGACAACCGTCTACTTCGTCTTCAGCTGATCATCGATTTCCAACGGCAGGCTCAGCAGTCGCTAAAGTTAACTCATCAACCATCAATGCTCCAAAAGCGGTATTGTTAGCGACAGCACTGGTGACAGTGGAATCTCCAATCGGGTTCGTGACGCTTCGTGCCTTGATGGACCAAGGATCACAGGCGTCCATCATTACGGAGAGCGCAGCTCAAGGACTCGGGATCAAAAGAGGTTGCACGAACATATCTGTAACTGGAATTGGGAAGACGAGAGGAATTCAAACCAATGGGACTTTGAAACTTAGACTGCGTACCAAGACAAATGAATGCTTAGTAGTGGACGTACTCATTTTGAACAAGCTAACTAGCTTTGTTCCATCGCAGTTGGTTTCCACGTCGATTAGGGATCAGATAGGAAACATTGATTTGGCTGACCCGTACTTCGATCATCCGAGCAAAATTGACGTCATTCTGGGAGCGGATGTATACGCTCAAGTAATTCTCAGCGAGATTAAAAAATTGACTTTAGGTCCAGTGTTACAGCACACCACTCTAGGCTGGATAGTATCTGGGAGTGTGAACATTGGTCAGCAGCAAGTCCTTCATTCATTCAAAGTTGAACTGAATGAAAATGTGGAAATAAGCGAACAGTTAAAACGATTTTGGGAAATGGAGGAAGTTGATGGGGATAGAACTAGAACGCAAGATGAGGATGCCTGTAAACATCATTATGTTACCCATGTAAAGCGAGAATCAGATGGTCGGTATCAAGTAAGATTACCATTTAAAGACTCGGAAAGTCGAAATTCTTTAGGGCTTTCGAGATCAAGTGCAATTGCAAGCTTATTGCACCTAGAGAAACGTTTTGCCAGTACTGAAGGTCTCCGAGAGGAATATGCAGCTGTACTACGAGAATATCTAGATTTAGGACATATGTATGAAGTGCCTCATTGCAACGAATGGGCAATGGAAAACGGTCGACAGGTGATTACATCTAACTTCCTTCCGCACCACGCAGTATACAAGGAAAACACATCAACGAAAGTACGAGTGGTGTTCGACGCTTCCCGGAAAACAAGTTCTGGTGTATCTCTGAATGATACCTTGTTGACCGGACCAACTCTTCAGTGCAGCATGACAGCAATTGTAATGAAGTGGAGGCTAAAGCAGTACGCTATGATGGCTGACATAGCCAAGATGTATCGACAAGTAAACATGCATCAAGAAGATTCCAATTACCAAAAGATCATTTGGCGGCCCGAACCAAATGGCCCAATTAAAGATTACGCCCTCAAGACTGTGACGTTTGGAACTAGCTCAGCACCATTTCTGGCTATTAGAACTTTACACCAGCTTGCATATGACGAAAGAGAAACGTACCCTGAGGCAAGTAAATCGCTCTTGGAGGAATTTTATGTGGATGACCTATTATCTGGAGGTGATAGCGTGCAAGAAAGCGTCATTAAAAGAGATCAGCTGATTAAGCTCTTGAAGTCTGGCAGATTCCAATTGAGGAAATGGTTAGCCAATGACAATCAAATTTTGGTAGGACTTCCAACGGAAGATGTGGAAATGAATAACTGCGTTAAGTTTGAAATGGACCATGGATATAAATCATTAGAAATACTGTGGTACCCAATCGGTGATTATTTTACATTTCGTCTCAAAAGCCATGAAAGATTAGAAACTTATACAAAACGATCATTACTATCGACAATAGCACGTTTGTACGACCCATTAGGATGGTTAGCACCCTTCACGATAAGGGCTAAAATATTGCTGCAAGGTTTATGGTTGTCAGGTCAAGATTGGGACGGACCGATACCCAATGTTTTGAATGGAGAATGGAGTGCTTGGTTAAACCAGTTACCTGAAATTGAAAATATACAAATACCACGATGAGTAGCATACCAGAAGGATTCGGAGGTATCACTCCACGGGTTTTGCGATGCATCCCAACGAGCATATGCGGCAGTTATTTATTTGACGGTGCGATCAGGTTCCACAGTTGCAAGTCGTTTGTTAGTGGCCAAAACTAAGGTGGCGCCGGTGAAGCCAGTTACGATTCCGCGTTTGGAACTTTGCGGAGCTGTTTTGTTGGCCCGGTTGCTAAAAGAAGTAAAGGCAGCATTAAAGTTTGATCAAATACCTACGTGGTTGTGGACCGATTCCGAGGTCGTTTTGGCTTGGTTGAAGGGATTGCCGACACGATGGACTGTCTTTGTCAGTAACCGAACAGCTCACATCTTAGACGTCACCGGTAACATACCGTGGAGATATGTACCTTCGAAGGATAATCCGGCAGATGCAGCGTCTAGAGGAATAAAGCCCGGCGATTTACTCGATAGTCAGCTGTGGTGGCATGGGCCAAGCTGGTTAACTTAAGGTGTCAATGATTGGCCTAAAAATAAAACCATTCAGTTAACTGACATAGAAAAACGAAAATCCATGATGGTCAATGTGGGATTAAAGACAGAGTATTTCTTGGATGAATTGTTGAAAAAATATTCTAGCTTAATGAAATTAATTAGAGTCACGGCATATTGTTTCCGTTTTCTTAGAAAGAAGTCCATACAACCCAATTTGCCAAAGTATCTAACTAGCGACGAATTACGGTACGCTTCGGAGTTTTGGATCAGGCATGTTCAACAAGATGCATTTCCGGAAGACATCTGTGAGCTTCAAAAGGGTACGTCCGTCGGAAAGAAAAGCCGGTTGGTCAATTTGAACCCGTTTATTGATAACAAGGGAATAATGCGGGTCGGTGGACGGCTCGAGCACGCGCCTTTAACATTTGATGCAAGACACCCGATGATTTTACCGCAAAATGGTGTATTCACCGATTTATTATTACAAGAAGTCCATCAAGCTACTTTACACGGACAGACGCAACTGATGTTGAATACCTTAAGAAGGAAATTTTGGGTAATTGATGGGCGCAACCGGGCTTAACAATCTATCCATAAATGCGTTCGTTGTTTTCGCGCAAAGGCAAAGGAAGCCAGCCAGTTGATGGGCAATTTGCCAGAAGCTCGGGTAACTATGTCGCGTCCATTCACACACACCGGCATCGATTTTTGTGGCCCGTTTGAAATTAAAGATAGACGAGGAAGAGGCAGCAGGACGACAAAGGGTTATGTGGCTTTTTTCATTTGTTTAGCTGTAAAAGCCATACACATTGAAATCGTTAGTGACTTATCCATGCCTGCATTCCTAGCAGCATTACGGCGGTTCATAGGAAGACGAGGATTCAGCAGTCATATATATTCGGACTGTGGTACCAATTTTGTTGGCGCAGCTGCTGAGTTGCAGCGGATCACAAAAATTAGTAATGAAGCGGCGGAGATTGCTGCAAATGAAGGCGTAACTTGGCATTTCAATCCACCAGCATCACCTCACTTTGGCGGACTTTGGGAGGCTGGTGTGAAATCTATTAAGGCTCATTTGCGTCGGGTTGCCGGACACGTGTCTCTAACATATGAGGAACTATCCACAGTGTTGATTAGAATCGAAGCCTGTCTCAACTCCCGGCCTCTCTGCCCTCTCAACGATGACCCGATGGATACCGCTGCACTTACGCCAGCTCATTTCCTGATTGGCGACGTAATGATAGCACTACCTGAAGCTGAATTGGAAAATGTCAACGTTAACTACCTTGATAGATGGCAGATGACTCAGAAGATCGCACAAGATTTTTGGAGACGTTGGAAGACAGAATACTTGAATCGTTTGCAACGTAGACCAAAATGGCTTAAATACGAAACTAACATAAAGGTGGGAGATTTGTGTATCCTCAAGGATGAAAAACTTCCTTCCTACCGGTGGCCATTAGCGAGGATCATTCAAGTACACCCCGGAAGGGATAATTTAGTTCGTGTCGTGACTGTGTGGACAAACGGCAAAAGCTATACAAGACCAATTACGAAAATTGCGCTGCTGCCAACGCAGGAATCTACACATTAATGTATATATATATATATATATATATATATATATATATATATATATATATATATATATATATATATATATATATTGTCGCACCATCCTTACTTTCCCCTATCCTATCCTTCACTCAGACCTTGCGTCGAACAAACTTTAATATCATACTGGGATTGAAGTCAATTTTGCTTTAACCTGACAATTTGGAGGTGATTTGCAGTATAGGTGGAGGTGAACGCCCAGCATAGGTGGGACAACTTCATCACGCCTAACTCAATAGATAAGATTAATCCAGCTGAAGTCAACTGAAGATAAAGCGTAGCGCAGCAAAGAATCGATTGGAAATGAAACGACACCAAAGGTATTCTAAATTGCAAAACTAAATAATTACTAGTTTACTTACAGGTCATTGTTGCTGCTGAGGCGTTGCACCCCCTCAGCCGGGGGAGTATGTTGGGTACTCACTGTTCTGCCGATTCTTCTCCAACTTGTCTTCATCATGTCAGTTGCTGGCTCCGCTCCACGCGATGCGAGTTAACGTCCTGGAAATAACAAAACCCCACAAAGCATCGGACTTATTATGTAAACAAGATATACTTATCTGATGTTGAAGTTGTTGTTGATCTCCTGCACGAGAATAAAACTAGAATTATCACATTACCACTTCACTTGGCAATGACCATTTGACGTCTGTCTACAATGTTTTGAAGTGACAATGTCAAAATGTCACAGGGTGCCCGTAAACTATTAATATCGCAGAATCACGTAATTGTTTAGAATATTATGAATTTAGTATGAGATTAATTTACGCGGGAAAATTGTACAGAAATTTTCATAAACGGGAAACTCTTTGAAAGAGATTTTCCATTGTTCAGTTTTGCATTGTCCGTTCGCAAGATAATTTGTTCGCAATAAAGTGGAATTAGTTTGCAAGTTTTTCAAGTCGGAATGTAAGATAGTGTTTTATGGAAATAAAGATTGTAAATACATAAGTTAAAAATTAAACTAGAGTTTTATCGTGAAACATCTTTCTTTTGGTTTTATCGTGAAACACCTTGCATGCAAAAAGTAGAAGTCCTTCTCCACCCATCCAATCTGTGTTGACACTGTTCACAGTGAAACAGCAATCGAGTGTTCACTCTACACATAGGCGAAACTGGAACCAAGGAATGCATCAGGCCCAGATGGTGTTCCAGCTCAAGTGTTGCAACTTTTCTACCTCCGTTATCCTGACTTGCTGCTCAGCATTCAACACTTAGCTATGGGACAGAGTTTTCTTACTATTATCGGCAAGGGGAAGGGAAATTCTAGATTGCTACTGGACTCAAACAAGACTGCCTGGCATGCTTTGCCCAAGAACTTTAAATATCGTTCTTTCAAAAGCTTTCAACATCAATTCTCATAGAAAGTGCCCAGCAGCTGAACACGTGCGCTCTCGTTCCACGAAAGCTTTTCCTCCTCGCTTCGTCTCACTTGCTCGAATGGCGAATATGCGAAACTGAGGAAAATGAGTGAAAGTGCACTTTTCGATTAAGCTTTAGGCTTTCTCACGATCTTTTCAGGCAAATTAGAGCGTTTTTGCTTGAACTTTCAGCTTTCCCTTCAGCTAAACTCTCTTGGAAGCACACTCAAAGCTTTACATTTATGATGTGATAATTTGCAGCGCATCTAAAATCGCGTCCTGTCTGTCGTCTGTCCGTCTGTCTGTCCGTCCGTCCGTCCGTGTGTCACAGCAGTTTTTCTCGGAAACTACTTAAGCTAGAAGCATCAAATTTTGTATGTGGGTGTAAACTGGTGCTCTCTTCAAAGTTCAATTACAAAAAAATTTTATAAGGTATTTAAGGGGGGTCTCCCCATGTAGGGGAGTGACCCCCCGAAAAAAAAATTTCATTGAAGGTAGCCGATATGGGTATCAAATGAAAGGTCTTGATGAGAACTTTTCAAAACAGGTCTTAATTTGGCAAACTTCGCTTCGAGGGGCGCACAGGGAGGGGAAATACACGAAAAAATTGTGTCCCCCCCCTCGCGATTGGACACCTGTGATCCGAAAAATCTGAAAAAAATCAGGAATGTAGGCCTTGGTGAGTACAACAACAACAAATACGTTAGAAGTCGCAATTCACTCAACTTTGTTAGTAATAGTATGATTTATCGATTTTATGTTTTCTTGAATAAAATCTTAACGGTACCCTTAAATTCAATGAAATTCAGTACACAGATGATTATCCATAAGATTGATTTACCCTGCAGGTTTCATAAAGATTGAATTATATTTAGCGAAGTTATAGCGGTTTGAATTTTCCTATATTACTATGGAACAATATGCGCTGCATGTATTACTATGGCAACATGTGGCTATGGAACAATATGCGCTTTTTACCGACTCAGCCACTACAGTTTTGCTAGGATTTGCATGAAAATTTCAGGAATGATAGGTGTCATGTATATCTTTGAGAATCGGTTCAGCTAGTGGTATCAGTAATCGTAAAACAAAATGGTGGCTGTTTTAAATGCGAAGATTGAATAATTTTGAGTTATTTTTTCCCAACATCAACGTTCAAGGTCCATGCTTTGAACACTTGATTCAATTTAATGAATGACTGAAGATGAGTACCTACAATTATTACTCATAAGTGAAACAAGTAAAGAAGGCGGGAGAGCTCCTAGTAAAAGGGCTTTGTAACGACTCTAGGATTCGAAAAAATGGCCATGAACGATGATAACAGTACAGGAGAGTGTCCCCTGAAAAAAAAAAATTCATCAAACGTAGCCGATATGAGTATGAAATGAAAGTTTTTATGGGAGCTTTTCAAAACAGTTCTTAAACTGTCAGTTTCTGCTTCAGTGGGGCACAGGGGGGGAAATACATGAAAAATGTGGTTTCCTCCCTCACGAATGGACATCTGAAATAATTATCAAGGGAGATATTTATGAGTATAACAATAACAAAAACCTTAAAAGTCTAAATTCGTTCAACTTTGCTAATAATAGTATGATCTTCGAATTTCATATTTTCTCCAATAAAATCGTCTTTGACATGTTTCTTGATGTGATTCGATCTGGTGACTGCATTTTGAAAATTGAATACAAAACCCTTCTGACATGAGCGTAGGTCTGTTTACCCAACTTGTTTATTTTCTTATCCGCATGCTCATTTACTTTTTCGCTCAATAAATGGACGACATGCTTCGATAACAATGACCGTATGTGCTTGATTTCCTAATTTCATCGTCGAAGCGCGATTATACAGGCAGTGTTTTCTCGTTCGCTACTATTTTAGTGATGAACGTAGTTATAGATGAGTACGTTGTATTTGTTCGCTTACAACACTTAATAGTTTGCACAAAGCCTTTAAACGCCATGCTAAAATATCTCAAGAGCATCTGCGCGGCATGCTGGCTTGGAAAAAGTTTTGTCATATATCACGTATTGAGACACCGATAGTTTGCCAGCGGTCACTGAACATAAAAGCACACAACGACTAAGTCAAAAACAAAATCGTGAAATTTTAAAATGCCTTATCGATGTTGTATCTTTTCTTGGTACCCAAGAACTGGCTTTTTGAGGCTATAATGAATCTTCTGATTTGTCTAACAGAAGCAATTATGTATGTAAAAACCATTCTTTTACTTGCAAAGCACTACTCAATTTGAAAAATCATCTGGTAAAATCAAAACTTTTTCCAGGCTTGTCAAAAGATATTTAAAATGATTTGATTGGATCATTTTCTTCCCTTATTTTTGATAATATCCGCAAGGAAATTGAGAAGTCTCTCTTCGTATGATTAATGTTAGACAAAACAAATGATGTATCCACAAAGTCTTTGCTTTCCACAATATTAAGGTTCGTTAATGAGGAATGTTTTCTCGGCTTTCGAGATGCATCTACCGATAGATCAGCTTCAGCCCTATGTGATCATGTTAATGAAATATTGTGCAAGTTTGAATGTGAAGGAAAACAAGTTTCACAAAGTTGTAATGGAGCAGCGGCTATGTCTGGTGAAGTAAGCGGCTTTCAAATAAAAATAAGAGTAAAGTTTCTAGGTGCTACATTTGAACATTGTTTTGCCCATACATTAATTTTATTTGTTTCAAAGTCTTGTGAAAATATCAAAAAATGCCGAATTATCATTTTGAGTTTGCATAGTTTTACATCGTTTTTTAGTCTCTCCACTAAAACTTATTCAAAATTGGATGATTTCGTAATAAGACCATTGTTTAGAGTTGCTACTACTAGATGGAATTTTAAGAGCTGCTTAGTAACAAACATATTTCAAAATAGATCAGATTTAGAAACTCTTCTCTTAGATATCGTTAACACTGGCGTCTGGAAGAGTGAGACTTTTAACGCTGCAAAAGGCGATTTTCAATTTCATTTTCTGTTAACTGTACTTGTATCAATTTTTCCTTTTTGTGACATTTTATTTAACATTTTCCAAACAAAACATAATGACATTTCGTACTGTATTAAGAAAATTGATTATTTCAAAAGTAGCCTCCAAGACATTCCATCAAATTTCGATTGCAATCATGACTTTTGTCCGTCGGTCCGTCCCTCCATCTCTATGTCACAGCACTTTTCCTCCGAAACTATTGAGACCACAGCCATGAAACTTTGTGGAAAGATCAGAAGTGGCGACTTCTTGAAAGTCTTGGGGTGGGAAATTTTTTCAAAGGGGTTTCAGTGACTCTGCCCATACAGGGAGGTGATCCTTCAAAAAAAAATTTTCACCATCGATTGTAGAGTAGGGTGTCGTATCAGTACCGTGCGGGGCAGGGGAAGGGGAAACGTACGATTTTTTCACATACCACCCTCGCAATTGAAAACCTTGCGTACGAACAATCTGGAAAATCATGAGTGTAGTCCTTTATGAGTAAAACAACAACAAATACGTGAGAATTCGAAATTCAATCAACTTTGTCAGTAAAAGTATGATTTATCGATTTTACATTTTCTTGAATAAAAATTTTGATGATACCCTTAAATTCAACAAAATTCGGTATGCAAGTGACCTTTTTACAAGATTGACGTGTTTTGCGAAATTCACAAAGATCGAATGGTGTTTACCAAAGTTATAGCCGGTTAAATTTTCCCGTTATACTATGGAGCAATATGCCCTGTATTACTATGGAAACATATGGCTATGGAACAATATGCGCTTTTTACCGACGCAGACACTACAGGTTTGCTAGGATTTCCATGAAAGTCTTAGGAATAAATGGGTTTCATGAATATCTTTGAGAATTGGTTCAGTTAGTGGTATCAGTAATCGTGCAACAAAATAGTGACTGTTTTAAATGCGAAGGTTGAATAATTTTGAGATATTTATTTCTTCATTTTGATGAATGACTGAAGATGAGTACCTACAATTAATACTCATGGGTGAAATAAATCGAGGAGGCAGGACAGAGCTCCTAACGGAAGGGCTTCGCAACGGCTCTAGGGTTCGAAATAAAAATTCTGATGCCATGAATCGATGAATACAGTACACGGGACTGGCCCCTGAAAAAATAATTTCATAGAAGGTAGCCAATATTAGTATCAAATGAAACGTTTTTGTGAGAACTTTACAAAACAGTCCTTAAACTGACAGTTTTTGCTTCCTGGGGGCACGACCCATGTGTTTCCCCATCGTGAATGAACATCTGTGATCTAATAACTCTGAAGAAAATTATCAAGGAAGATATTTATGAGTAAAACAATAACAAATACCTCAGAGGTCAGATTCGTTCAACTTTGTTAATGATAGTATGATCTTCAAATTTCATATATTCTCCAATAAAATCGTATGGATGCCTTTAAACCCAACCTTACACAAGGTCCTAATACTCTGTAAGTCTGATGAAATTCATATCATATTCACGGAAGTTATGTATATCCAATTGAAATTTCTCCAATCACAACAATTATAACACACTATTTTGATATTTCATGGACATTTTATGGAACCAGGCACTGCAGTTTTGATTTGATCTTCTTAAAATTTTCAGATAAGATCGATGACATAAATGCTTTTGGGATTTCACGATTTGAGTGATTTTTGTTAGTTGAAAATGGAGAAACAATGGATTTTCTTTTAAACGAGCAAATCTCTTTGATTGCATAAACTGTTGGTTAATGGCTTACAAAGTATTTTGTCTCCCATATAAAATATTTCCATTTTCTTACTTTATGCACACTCAAAGCAAATCACTGTGAAAAAAAAACCAAACCGAAAGAAGAGCAAACTCACCGTTATTAGCAGAAAGAAATCACTTGTTCAAAATTTATCAATCTAGATCTGTATATAGTATAATGACATGTGTTTTCTTTTCGTTGTGTTGAAAGCCTGGAAGTTTCTTTCTTAATGTTGTCAGTACGAGAAATTAAAAAAAAAACGAACATGCTGCACACTAAAATGTTTACGCAAACGTTCTTTGAAGCTAGAAAATCCAATTATGTTTGCTTGGGTCTAATAATACGCCAAGGCTCTGTAGTTTACATAAAGTACAACGTGGTGTCGATAAATTTTGGCTTCCCTTCCTTCGAAACCCAACCGCGGCCACTACTTTTTGTATACGCTTCGTATATAAATGGTTGTCCAACCAAAACGCACGATATTCATTGTAAATAAAACTAAAATTTTTCAGAGAATTGTACGAGTATTAATATTTGTGATTATAGTAGAACAATCTTTGACAATTATGCGTGAAACAAAATATTGCCCAAATGTTCTCCACGGCTGTAGTGGCGTACTTCTATCCGATGCTCCAAATTTCCAATCACTCTGAAACATAATTGAGGTTCTATGTCGTTAATGTGCCGAATTATCTCATCTTGTAGTTCTTAAATTGTCGTGGCTTATTAACGTACACTTTTTCTATTAAATGTCCCGCGAGTAAGAAGTCGAATGGTGTCAAATCGCAGGATCGTCCTGGCCTATTCACATCGCCACAACGTGAGACAATACAGCGATTGAATTTTTCGCGCAAATGAGCCATTGTTTCGTTGGCTGTGTGGCAATTTGCACCATCCTGTTGGAACCACATATTGTCCAGGTCCATAACCTCAATTTTTGGCCACAAGAAGCCCATTATCATCTCGCAATAGCGGACACCATTCACGATAACTGCTTGGCCGTCCTCATTTACACAGAAGTACGGCCCGCTGACGCCGCCAGCCCATAAGCTACAGCGAACAGTAATTTTTTGTAGGTGCATCCGCTTTTGAATGATTACTGGTGGATTTTTTTTGCTCTAATGCGGCAATTCTGCTTTTCAATGAATCCGCTGAGATGAAAATGTGCCTTGTCACTGAAGTTGATTTCCTTGGTAAAGTCACCATTCCATTTTGTCTGCTCAACCAACCGTTCGGCGTATTTCCGACGCTTGAAATGATTAGTAGGCTTCAGCTTTTGAGTCAATTGAAGTGAGTGAATTCAAATCTTTATTCAAATTTCTCATCAGTGATGTTTGTAAGATGTTCAATTGTTGCGCATGACGAAGAGGCGAGGTTGATAGATCTCCTGCCACACTTTTGCAAACAATAGTAATATTTTCCGCAGGACAAATTGGGTGAGCATGCACAGGTGATTTCACATTTTCTACACACCCAGTTTGCTGAAATTTGCGCGCAATTCCAAAAACCACGAATTCACGAAGTGCACGAAATGCATTTGATTTGAACGCCCATTTTCGTAAAACCTTAACGCGCTGCTCAATTGTGTACCGCTTCATGGTTGCTTTTGTCAATCACTGAAACAAAGAAATGTCAAATTAAATTGGGCAAGATACTTGACGTTAAGGTGTAAGTCACAATGAATATCGTACATTATCGTTGGACCATATATATAGATATGTGTATATATATATATATATATATATATATATATATATATATATATATCTGCATATATACATATATACAAATATGTATATATATATATATATATATATATATATATATATATATATATATATATATATATATATATATATACTACTGTGGGCAAATATTAGTAAGACTTTGTTCATTATTTTAAAATTCTTTATTTATTCTGCCAAATCTTTTTCGTCCCCCTCAAAGTAATCCCCCCCGGCTGGAATACACTTGCGCCAACGTTATTTCCATTCCTCGAAACAGTTGTTAAAGTCAATTTCCGGAATAGCCTTCAATGCGCGTAGCGATTCACGTTCAATGTCTTCAATTGACTCAAAACGGTTCCCCCGGAGCGGTCGTTTCAGTTTGCTGAACAGCCAGAGGTCACACGGAGCTAAATCGGGTGAAAACGGTGGTTGTGGAACGATATTGGTTGAATTTTTGGCGCAAAACTCACGAAGAATCAATGCAGTATGCGACGGTGCATTATCGTGATGAAGGAACCAAGAGTTGTCAGCCCATAATTCCGGCCTCTTTTTACGAATAGCTTCGCGCAAACCACGCATAACACTCAAATAGTATTTCTTGTTGACAGTTTGGTCGGTCGAAAGGAATTCGGAGTGTACCACACCTCGATGATCGAAGAAAACTGTCAACAAGACCTTGATTTTTGATCGACTCTGCCGTGGTTTTTTCGGTCGCGGCTCGCCTTTAGCACGGTATTCGGCCGATTGATCGTCTGTTTCCGGGTCGATAGCATAGATCCAAGACTTGTCGCCAGTTATAATACGTTTCATGGCATCCTGGTAGTCGGAAAGCATTGTTTCACAGACGTCAACCAATGTAGAAAAAAAATATTTCAACGAATCGATTTCCGCGCGAAATTTAAATTAAAAAGTCTTACTATTTTTTGCCCACAGTAGTAGATGTATATATAAATAAATGTATAATATATATATATATATATATATATATATATATATATATATATATGTGTGTGTGTATATATATATATGTATATATATATATATATATATATATATATATATATATATATATGTGTGTGTATATATATATATATGTATATATATATATATATATATATATATATATACATATATATATATATATATATATATATATTTATATATATTTATATATATATATATATATATATATATATATATATATATATATATATATATATATATATATAAGTTCAGGGATAAATGCAGGAATTCATCCATTTCTTAATATATAGTAGTTCAGTTTAGTGAATTTCACAAAATTTTATATCAAAAAAGTCTCCGTACGAAATTTTTTGAACAATGCTTTGCATTCTTTACATAGTTAAGTAAACAATGCTTTTCATAAACACAATTTTTTCTGGAGTACAGCTAATATAGTTTCAGCCGCATGCAGATTTGTATCAACTTAAGAAAATCCAATATTCCGCCATGAATAAAGTAATTTGTGTAGATATAAGGAAATTGATCATGAAGCTTTATTGCGAAGTCAAGTCAATGGGGAAAGTTTCGAAAGTAATTAGCAGACCTGAGTCAAGTGTCCAATATGTTACTGAGCAATATGGAGAAACTGATTCGTCCAAAAGTAAGCCCCGTTCGGGTCGGCCAAAAAGTTTAAGCGATATAGCGCGGCGGTCAATAGTAAGAAAAATAAAAGATACTCCTAGATCCAGCACATGTTAAACTAGCAGACGCCCTAATTTAATGGTAAGTGATGAAACCATTAAAATGTTCTACGAGAAAGTAATTTCCGTGGTCGAAAGCCAAGGCAAGAGCCATTGATCTCAAAACTTAAGCGCAAGAAGAGATTGGACTTCGCGAAATTGCATCAAAATTAGCACTCTAATTTCTGGAATTGAGTTGTATTTTCCGACGAGAGTAAATTCCACATACATATTTGGATCAGATGGCAAGGGAAAAGTTTGGGTCAAAGCAAATGAAGAATTCAATTGCAAAAATCTAATTCCAACAGCCAAGCATGGCGGTGGTAATGTAATGGTTTGGGGGTGTATGACTTCTTCAGGATTTGAAAAATTGCACTTCATTGAGAGCATAATGGACCGGTGGGATTACCTTAACATTCTTAGAACGAGTTTGCGCGAACGCATATTAGCTTTAGGCATGGAAAGTGATTTCATTTTCCAACAAGACAACGATCCTAAGCATACATCAATGATTGTTAAGGAATGGCTACTATATAATGTGCCCAAGCAACTACACAGTCCACCACAATCGCCCGAGCTAAACCCAATAGAAAATTTATCAGACGAATCGGGGCGTCGAGTACGCAAACTCGCAATGAAAATCAGGCAACAGCTTAAAGCTAAACACCAGCAAGAATGGAACTCTATAAATAACATCCAAACTAGTCTCTTCGGTACCCAGGCGATTGTCATCATAGCTGAAGGGAGATACTAAGTACTAAAAATTTTTTTTACAAAATTCCTTTTTCTTATAAGTTTATTAAGATGTAATATCGTTCGGAGACTTTTTGATGTTAAATCTTGATAAACTTACCAGTTTAAACTACTATATCGAAATGAATGAATAAGTTTTTATTTTTTGTTGTATCTTTTAATAATAAGTTTATAGAAAATATATTAATTACTTAAATAAAAAAAACATTGATATATCTGAACGAAAAATAAGCACCGTACCGAGACTTTTTTGTCTAACTTTATATATATATATATATATATATATATATATATATATATATATATATATATATATATTAATATATATATATATATATATATATATATATATATATATATATATATATATATATATATATATATCTATCTATATATATAAATATCCTTATATATATATATTTATATATATATATATATATATATATATATATATATATATATATATATATATATATATATAAACATACATATATATATATATATATAAACATACTACATATATCTATAAAGATACATATACGAGTATATATACGATATATATATATATATATATATATATATATATATATATATATATGTATATATATATATATATATATAAATATATATATATATATATATATATATATATATATATATATATATATATATATATATATATATGTATATATATATATATATGTGTGTAGATATATATATATATATATATATATATATATCTATATATATATATATATATATATATATATATATATATATATATATATATATATATATATATATATATATATATATATTGTTACATGTACAAATAATTCTGCGAGCTACTGTCGCAATTGTTTTCACAACCATTAAGAACATCAACAAAACGAATTTACTCGAAACCACGAGAACCCAACAAGCATGATCAACATCTGAAAGTGAGTCATTGCTCCATTCATTACGCTGCTGGAATGTTCCCGCTAATTCACCAATGTACGAGAACTGAGTAGAATGATTAGAGACCCTATATAAAGGCCAGCTGAATGAATGGGGGAGATCAATCATTACAACCGCGATAGAAAACTGCGATACGCAAAGTACAGGCGATATTGATTGTTTGAGTGTGAAGTGATTTTAGTAGACGATTGCGATAGAAATTTAATTGACAAGTGAAAGTTGCATTTTTTCAGTAAATAAATAAACTCTTTGAATTCAATTTAAAAGACATTGCGTTTTCATTTTCCCGGAACATTAAAATTATTGGCCGCGAACCATAACACGCGACAGTGGTGTCAGAAGTGGGATAGAAAATTTTGGGAGTGAAAACGATTAACCATTTTTGAAGTGCACAATAGTGAGAATTTATGTTGAAACTGGTGGGAAAATTGCCGAAACAATAAAAAAAAAATGCCAGGAAACTTGCATCTAGAAATCAATCAATTGAGCATATCGAAGCTCAAAGAGGAGTTGGAACAGTGAAATCTGGCCACGCAAGGTACAAAGGCCATACTGATTGCACGCTTGCGTGACGCGATTGAATCGGAAGGTGCGTATCTGGATTCGGGTGAGCCTACAGATGCAGAAAACGGCGCAGAAGGTGGTGAAGCCAAAACACCAAAACCAAAAGAACCAGGAAATGGGCTGATGCAAATGTTGATGGTGATGCAGCAAGAGCAGCGACAACAGTCATCCAATTTAACTGCAAAGCTCAATGAACAATCAGCGCAGCTAAATGAACAGACATCCAGTTTAGCCGTGAAGCTAAATGAACAGACATCCAGTTTAGCTGTGAAGCTAAATGAGCAACCAGCGAATCTAGACCAACAAGCATTCGAAATCAAGGCAGACATCACACAGAAGCTGGAAAAACAGTCAACTGAAATAAAAGCGGAGCTCAGTAGTCTCAACAGCCAAATTAAATGCGTCGAGGAAAAGGTATACCAGGTCGAGGAGAGAATCAACCTTGAGATCAGCCAGGTCGAAGAGAGAATCAACCACGAGGTGGAAAAAAGACTTGGAAGCAGCGAAAGCAGTAGTAACCGCCTCACCAGCCCCACTTATAACCGCAGCGCAAAGCTCATCTCGAAATGTGCCAGCACCAATATTCGACGGGCAAACGGTCTGGACTATTTACAAAACCCAGTTTGAAGTTGCCGCTCAGATAAATCACTGGAATGAGCAGGAACGAGCAACTGCATTGATTTTTGATCTAAGAGGCCCAGCTACCGAGCTGTTGCAGACGATCCCCATTGAATTGCACACAAACCCGAATGCTATAATGAATGCGCTCGACATGCGTTATGGAGACGATCATCCGAAGCAGATTTATCGGTCACAGCTAAGGCATCGGATGCAGAAGTCTGGTGAAACCCTACAGCAGCTAGCCCAAGACATTGAGCGACTAGCACTTTTGGCTTACCCAGCCTACGACCCAGAACATCGAGATGATGCAGCAACAGAAGCATTCATCAGCGCGCTGAAGGACCCGGAATTCCAACAATTCGTGCGTTTCGCTCAAAATCAAACGGTTTAGGACCCATTTGCTTACAGTCTGAACTTTGAGGCAGCAAAAAATGCGATTCGTACTACTGCCCGGGTTCGTGAGGTAGTGACAGACGAGTGCAGGTGGGAGCGCGTAGAAATTGAGCGAGAGCCGCAGGTAAATGGTGCGCCTAGATGCTGGAATTGCGGAGAGAAGGGGCACCTGCAAAGAGACTGCAAGAAGCAAAGAAAACCGGGCTAATGTCCAAGGTGTGCAGCTAGGAGAAGATCCAGACCGAGTCAGGAGCCCAGAATGCAAGCCCTTCAAACAGAGGGGTTGGGAAACATGTAAAAGCCAACTTCGTGGGGCAGAGGTTGGCTGGGGGATCGATGTCCCCAGCACTACCATCACCGTGTCAAGACTACATCGTGGAGAAGCGGACTTATGCCTTCCGGGTCAAGTTTACGGAGAACACTGCACCATAACAATCGACACTGGTGAAACCCGATCGATTATCCGACCAGACCTAGTTAGACAGCAACAACTTCACAAGGGCAGAATTTCCTCACTACGGACAGCTGCAGGAGAAACTGCACCTGTTCATGGAGAGGTCAACCTCCAGATACAGTTGGGAGACCTTGCGTTCCGACATAATCTTCTGATCGCAAATACTATGGATGACTGCATTCTCGGAATGGATTTTCTGCGACCACATGGAATCACGTTGGATTTGGGCAAACATGTATTGAAATGGCAGAATTTTGAAGTACTGATGGAGGATCCCAGTGTCCAAATTTCAAAGATGAATGTAGTGGTATGTACTGACACTGATGTACCAAATTCTTCTGAAAACATTGTATGAGCCAAGCTTGATGGTGATTCTGGAGACCACCGATCTTATCTGATAGAGTCAACGAAGACGTCTGCATTGTGCAGTTTGATTGTAGGACGAAGCCTTGTAAGATCTTTAAGGAACGGATATGTGACGGTTAGAGTCCTTAACACCGCAGACTCAACCACAAGCATCAAAGCGGGAGAAGTCATCGGCAGCTGCCAGCCTGTTTCCACCATCACCTCTTTGGAAGCTACTCACGACCATCATTAGAAAATGAGCCAAGATACGGACAAAGCCCGGGAATCCACGTCTGCAATATTGAAACAAGTCAAAATGCCAGTGCAGCCATTCAAACGAGCCTCTGATCTGGTCACCAAGTACAGTGACATCTTCTCAACAAGCCCGGATGACCAAGGCCGAACGAGTTTGGTAGCTCACGTCATAGGTACACAGGGAGCCAAGCCAATTCCACAAGCACCAAGACGCCTCCCTATAGCCAAACAAGGAGAAGTGAGCGCGCTGATCTCGGACATGGAAAAACAAGGCATTATTGAACCTTCTGTCAGGCCATGGGTCGCGCCTGCAGTTCTAGTGAAGAAAAAGGATGGTAGCACTCGTTTTTGTATCGACTGCCGGCAGCTTAACGACGCCACTAAGAAAGATAGTTACCCACTCCCACGCATCGATTACTTCATAGACACTTTAGCCGATGCAAAATGATTTTCTACACTTGATCTCAAGAGTGGCTACTGGCAGGTAGAAATCGACAAGAAGGACCAAGAGAAGACCGCATTTTCAGTTGGGACTGGATTGTGGTAGTTTATGGTGATGCCATTTGGGCTTTACAATGCTCCAGCCACTTTAGAATGCCTGATGGAGTACGTGCTACGTGGCCTCACCTGGAAAACCTGCTTGGTCTACCTAGAAAACATCATTGTCATCGGGAGAACGTTCGAAGAGCATGTGCGGAACTTAGAAGAGGTTTTCTCCCGATTGTGACTGGCAAATTTGAAACTTAGTCCCGACTAGTGTACCCTTTTCGCAATTGAAGTAAAATACCTGGGACACGTCGTATCAGCAGAAGGGGTCAATAGACCCTGAGAAAATTGAAGCTGTGAAAAGCTGGCCAACACCAAACAACAAGCGCCAACTACGAAGTTTTCTGGGTCTGGCAATCAACTATCAAAGATTCGCCAAAGACTTTGCCAAAATAGCTAAGTGTCTCCATCAGTTAACCGAGAAAAATCGTCTGTACGTCTAGAATGAATAATGCAAAGTTGCCTTTGACACCGATACGAGCAACGGCGGTATTGGAGCTGTACTCCCCCAGCAGATCGATGGCGAAGAAAGAGTTCTCTTGTATTACAGTCGAGTTATTTCAAAAAAAGAGAGGAAGTACTGCGTGATCAGGAAGGAGCTATTGGCTGTAATAGAGCCCACCAAGCAGTTCTACAAGTACCTATATGGCCAGAAATTTGTTCTTCGAATGGACCATGCATCACTGAGATGGCTGCTCAACTTCAAAAACCCCGAGGACAAGTTGCGAGATGGATCGAAAGATTGGAGTCATACGACTACAAAATTGTTCACCGGAAGGGAGGAGTTCAAAGAAATGCTGACGCCCTATCCCACCGTCCATACCCAGCTAACTGCAAACATTGCCGACGGATTGAGGAAAAGGAACCGACCATTGATTTGCGATTGATAACGGCCGAATCCGATGATGGTTCGTCATCGGAGGAGATTTGAAACGCCAAGTTAGCCGATGAAGACATCGGACCATTTCTTGTATGGAAGGAGACGACTGGGTGACCTGAGTGGAAAGAGGTTTCAACGCATGGCGCAACCCTGAAAAGTTATTGGGCATAATGGAACTCCCTTTAGGTGGAGGGTGGCGTACTCAAGCGGAAATGGGAAACGGTGGATGGCAGCTCCTATAAGATGCAAACTATACTACCCAAAAGCCGAACCCACGATGTGGTTAAGGAGATGCCTGAAGGATCCTCGGGAGGCCTGTTTGGTGTTAATAAGACCTTAGCGAAATTGTGGGAAAGGTTCTACTGGCTCCACGCTCGAGAAGACGTAGAAGACTGGTGTCGCAGACGCACAATTTGCGCTTCCGTCAAAGGTCCATGGCGACGACTGAGAGGACAAATGCAAACCTACAACGTGGGGGTACAGTTTGAAAGAATTGCTGTTGAAATCGCAGGACGCTGGTTGTAGCCGATTATTTCAGCAAGTGGCCCGAGGTCTACCCCATTCCCAGCCAGGAAGCAACTACCGCAGCCAAACATCTAGTGCTAAATTGGGTCAGTAGGCACGGCGTACCTTGCGAATTACATTCGGATCAAGGCCGAAACTTTGAGTCACTAGTTTCTGGCGAAATGTGTGAACTACTGGGAATACGGAAAACGAAGACAACACCTCTGCATCCCCAATCCGATGGAATGGTCGAACGTTTCAACGGCACGCTCAATAAACATTTGGCCAAAATGGTTGACGAGAACCAAAAGGACTGGGATCGACATATCCCACTATTTTTGATGGCGTACAGAGCTGCCGAACATACATCGATGGGCCAAGCCTCAGCCGAATTCATTTTTGGAAAGACTACTCGTCTGCCAGCCGATACAAAGTCCGGAACACCCCCTTGAGAAACCCCAAACGATCTCGGAGTACGCAAGTGAGCTAAGACAACGGTTGAACCAGATACATCGGACAGTGAGAAAACACCTCGAATCAGCTACTGACCGCATGAAGACGAGGTATGATCTCAAGGCGAATTCTACTGGTTTCGAGCAAGATGACTTGGTGTGGCTATATAACCCGCAACGGCGAAAGGGTAGGTCTCCAAAGTTGCAACATAATTGGTAGGGACCAGACCGGGTCACAAAGCGAATTAACGACGTCGTATATCGCATACAGGAACACCGTAAGCCGAGAGCCAAAATGAAAATCGTGCGTCTGGACCGTCTTGCCCCATATTACACCCAGGGAGAATTGACTACAAATGGCGACACATCTTTTCGGGGCGAAAAGAACTGAGGTGGGGGCAGTGTTACATGTACAAACACATTAGGAACATCAACAAAACGAATTTACTCGAAACCACGAGAACCCAACAAGCATGATCAACATCTGAAAGTGAGTCATTGCTCCATTTATTACGCTGCTGGAATGTTCCCGCTAATTCACCAATGTACGAGAACTGAGTAGAATGATTAGAGACCCTATATAAAGGCGAGCTGAATGAATGGGGGAGATCAATCATTACAACCGCGATAGAAAACTGGGATACGCGAAGTACAGGCGATATTGATTGTTTGAGTGTGAAGGGATTTGAGTAGACAATTGCGATAGAAATTTAATTGACAAGCGAAAGTTATACATATTCTAATTAAAATTGTGAAATAGTGAAAATAGTGATAGTGCATATTTTCAGTAAATAAATAAACTCTTTTAATTTAATTTAGAAGACATTGCTTTTCACTTTCCCGGAACATTAAAATTATTGGCCGCGAACCCATAGCATGCGACAATATATATATATATATATATATATATATATATATATATATATATATATATATATATATATATATATATATATGTATATATATATATATATATATATATATATATATATATATTTTACATACAGTATATATCTATCTATATATAATATATATATATATATATATATATATATATATATATATATATATATATATATATATATATATATATATCTATATATATATATATACTACTGTGGGCAAAAAATAGTAAGACTTTGTTCATAATTTTAAAATTCTTTATTTATTCTGCCAAATCTATTTCGTCCCCCTCAAAGTAATCCCCCCTGGCTGGAATACACTTGTGCCAACGTTTTTCCCATTCCTCGAAGCAGTTGTTAAAGTCAATTTCCGGAATAGCCTTCAATGTGCGTAGCGCTTCACGTTCAATGTCTTCAATTGACACAAAACGGTTGCCCCGGAGCTGTCGTTTCAGTTTGCTGAACAGCCAGAAGTCACACGGAGCTAAATCAGGTGAATACGGTGGTTGTGAAACCGATATTGGTTCAATTTTTGGCGAAAAACTCACGAAGAATCAATGCAGTATGTGACGGTGCATTATCGTGATGACGGAACCAAAAGTAGTCAGCCTATAATTCCGGGAATAGCTTTGCGCGAATGACGCATAACACTCAAATAGTTATTGTAAGGTTTGGGATTACTTATAATGTTCAAAATGTATATGTACCTAATACAGCGCAAGCGCTATTCTGATGGCATCCGAAGAGCCGATATTTCTAATCAAAATGAAAAACGCCGAAGAAGGCAGTTTGACTTCTAAAAATCGAATGTATATTTCATAAAATTTACAGCGCCTTAAATACTATTTCTAAGGATTAATCATACGACCTAATTTCCTTAAAGACATACTTAATGACTAATATATGAATATTGCTGACCCTTCTCGAGTGGTCAATGTGTCATCAACATTTATCAATACTTATTTATCAACCTACAATTTTCTTCACACCAGAAATCCATATCGCGTTCAAATTTTCAAAACAAAAACAAACCGCAAACAAATTACTAGATACCATATGGTATTCATGCATTGAATTGCAGTAAGTGCAACACGACCCCTTACAAAGACGTGTGCCCATATTCATTCATGTTCATCGTACGATGTACGTATGGCGCTTAGTTGTAGCAAGTAATATGAGCCATAGTAAATATGCTCGTACGTACTAAGGCCAATGTCACGACGTCTTGCGTACGGAAATAAATCATGTGCATGTTTTTATTTCGTATGCGATGTGCATGTTTTTATTTCGTATGCGATAATAAATTTACTTCTTTAATGATGCAATAAATTTAGTTGTTTATTGTTTCTTGTGTGAGGCAATAAATATGGTTATTTATGATTTCTGGATGAAGTGATAAATAATGTTTTTAATATTTTTGTAGGTTTAGGGGTTTCACAGCATGTGTGGTATCATACACTACACCCATACCCCTTAAGTGTGGAGTACTATATTCAAATTTAGTATGGAACACTCGAGTTATGGTGAATTCTATTCACATTACAGACATGTTACAAAAATAAAAATCTAAGTAAAATTCTTGATAACTACGTTTCACATGATATATATGTATATACTTATTCTATTATCCTAATACTACTCATACGCATTTACAAAAAAATATTTAGAATCAAGTTTTAATATCATATGTACTTCAAATAAATTTTAAATTTTATGCGTATTTAGCAATTAATTTTTATATTTGAACAATATTATTCTTAAACAATTAAATTTTAGAACTACGTTCGAACAATTTTACATTATTTTTGTGTACTTCTTTTAATTTTCCATCAATATTGATTACAATGTTAACTCCTTGAAATTCTATTACATTGTATGGACCTATGTAGGGAGTTTCATGTTTTTTTCTGTTGTATTTTTTCAAAAGTACCAAATCTCCTATTTTCAAATTTGTTGGATGAACTTGAGTATCTTTTGTTCGCTTCTCTTTCGCTATTTCAATCATTTCTCGCGCTTTCTTAAGAGCATATTGCAATCTAATTTTTAACTCTTTGGCATAGTTATCTAGGTCGTAAAACTTTTCGTTTTTGTTGAAAATGTCATCTGGCAGATACGGTAATTTTCCAAATATTAACTCGTATGGAGTATAATTGTTGTCTACATGGGGGGTTGTATTATATGCAAACGTGTAATACGAAATCCACTTATCCCAGTCAGAGTTTTCTGAAAATGCCAGAATGTACTCATTTAGTACTCTGTGGTTACGCTCTACAGCACCTAACGTTTCGTGGTGGTATGGTGTAGAAAAGATTTGTTTGATTCTCAATAGATTGCAAATTTCCTGCATTAAATTATTAGTGAATTCAGTACCTTGGTCGGATTTCAATATTTTGAAATGACCGTACTTTAGTATGAATTCATTAACTAATGTAGAAGCTACTGTTCTCGCATCCTTAGTTTCCATAGGTGCGGCTACTACGAACTTTGTGAGTTCACACTGCATGGCTAGAATGTATCTATAGTTATTCGAGATTCTAAGAGGTCCGACAACGTCTATAGCTATGGTTTCAAAACTCGTTGTTGGTGTGTCAGTTTTTACCATATTTTCTTTGGCAATCCTTATTTGTTTATTCATTTTGCATTTTTCGCAATTGCTGACAAACCTTTTAACCATGCTGTTCATGTTTTTCCAACAATATCGTTGCTTCAACTTAAGTAAAGTTTTTCTAATACCTAAGTGACCTCCTTGTGGTGTATCATGATATTCGCGTATTAACTGATTTTGTACCTCAGTATCCTTTATATTTTTGGGGGGTTCATAAATCATTATACAGACTTTTGTGCGCTCTTTATATTTATTTGTTTGTTGCAACATATTAATTATACTTTTGAATTCAGCCTCACGCATGAATTCAAATATCTCATCATCACTTGATAAAGCTAGTTCATGAATATTCATTTCAACTAATTCATCTAATAACTTCTCCATGGTAGATACGTATATAATACTAGAATTATCGTTATAGATTGCTTTACAAGGTTTTTCAGTATTTGTAAGTACTGTAGCCTTGCCATTAACGGAAACTTGTTTCTCGTTAGATTTATCACCATTACAGTATACAATTACATCACCGTTTGTCCGGACAATTTCAAACTGATGATTATTGCGCAGTATAAATTTCAATTTCGTGACATTTCTTATGTCCGATAGTGACGTGCAATCCCAAACGTAAAGTTGATCAGGCTTTACAGTTGTCCTGGGTTCATCGTCTTTATTTTTACCTTTTAAGTCTGTCTTTTGTTTAGCAGACATTCCCCGAGTTAACGCTAATATCTTTTTCACCTTCACATCTCGTTCTAGCGGTATCATTGTTTTCAGTATATCGGAATCAATTCTTATTCTCGATAGTGCGTCCGCGTTGCAGTTCATTTTTCCTTGCTTGAATATGATTTCAAAATCAAGTCAAGTCAAGTCAAGTCGTATTCTTGTTAATTTGGACGATGGATTCTTATGAGAAAAAAGAGAGACTAGAGGTCTATGGTCAGTTACCACAATAAAATTTCTACCGTTCAGGTATGGTCGAAAGAAATTTATTCCCCAATGTATAGCGAGCAGTTCCTTCTCAATAATTGGCTTATTTAAATCATGCTTGCCAAGGGATTTACTAGCATATGATATAGGTAAGTCTGATCCAATTTCACCTTGTGAGAGCACTGCTCCTAAGGCGCTACTTGATGCGTCTGTAGTCAAAACGAATGGTTTGCTAAAATCTGGATATTGTAGAATTGGTGGTTTAAGCAATTTGTTCTTCAAATTATCGAAGGCTTGTTGGCAGTTTTCATCCCATTCGAAGCTAACATTCTTTTTCAAAAGATTGTTCAAACATTTTGCTATATCCGCAAAGTTTGGTATAAAACGTCTGTAATAGTTACAGAAGGCTACGAATCTTCTAACCTCGTCTGCATTCTTGGGAATGGGGTAGTTCTTGACTGCCTCGTTCTTCGCAGGATCCGTTCTAATACCTTCATCCGTGATAAGATGGCCTAAATACACAACTTCTGATCTAAGAAAATGGCACTTATCCGGGTTCAACTTGAGATTATATTTACGTAATCTCTGTAGAACTTTGGTTAGACTCCGATTATGATGATCGATACTACAGCCAAATACAATAATATCGTCAACATAGAGAAATGCTTCAGAGTTCAGTCCTGACAAAGCAATTGTTAACATCCTCTGGAAACTGTTGGATGAAATTTTAAATCCAAAAGGTAAGCGTTTAAATTGAAAATGACCATTCCCTGTGGAAAAAGCTGTTAAAGGCCTTGATTTCTTATGTAACTCGATTTGATGGAATGAACTGGTCATATCTAGTGTAGAGAAATATTTAGCTCTACCTAGTCTGTCCAATACATCCTCCAATCTTGTTAATGGAAACTTGTCATTTACAATTTTATTATTTAGTCGCCGAAAGTCCACGACTAACCGCCATTGCTTTTTGTCACCTGAACTCTTTTTCGGAACTACTAAAAGTGGTGAATTATACGGACTGATAGATGGTTCTATGATATCGTTATTCTCTAACTCTCTGATCTGATCATCAATCTCTTCAAGCTGTGCATGAGGCAGCTTGTAGTTTTTGATGTACACAGGAGTGTTATCTGCAAGTTCAATTCTTTGCTTATAAAAATTATTCACTGTCAACTTATCACCATCCATATGAAATACGTCTTGAAATTCTTCAATGATATCCATGAGACTACGCATTGCTCTCTCATCTTTACTGTTTGCATTGATCTTCTGTATCAATTCACTAAGTCTGTTCTTATCTACTTTGTCTCTTTTTCTGGTGTTACTTAGTACGTAATAATTATCTAATGGTTCAGAATCAACATCAAACTCCTTCAGACTAACTGGATAATCATTAACGTTTAAGACTTTGATGTGACAGAAACCTTTAGCTGGTACAATAGTATTACCTATGAAAACACCGTTCTCTATTTCCCTATTCTGGATGATACGATCCTCGTCTCTATTTAACTCGATAGGTACAATAATTTCAGTTCTCGCGGGTACGTCAATCTTGTAAGTACTCAATGGTTTAATGTCTAAAGGAATTATTACTTCCTCATTGCTAATATTGAAGGCTATTGTATACGTTTCGTAGTCAATTTTACAAAGATACCTTCCCAAGATGTCTCTCCCAATGATACCATCTGTTGTTATCGGAAATGACTCCTCGACTATCTGGAATGAGTTAGTTACTACATGATTCCCAATATTCAACTTCAAATTAGCAGTACCCAAAGAGGTAATCGCTTGATTTGTAATTCCGGTAAATTTACATTTTTCACATCCATTGATATTACCATTGAATGTATTATTTATCTTACAGATTGATATGTCCGCTCCTGTATCTATCAAAAAGATTAAATCACCCTTTGCTTTCTTACAATATAACTTTATAAAATTTGGACAATTTTTTGTCACTGTATATGCATTGTACGTTGTTTTGCCGGAGTTAGGTTTATTTTCTGTCTCTGCTACTCCGGGAGGGCCTGAATTATTTTTACTATTTACTCCTCGCCGGAGGATTGTACGTTTCCCTGCTCCTGGACAACGTTAACTCTATTCCTATTGGTATTATTTCTATTATAATTTCTACTACCGTTGCTATCATTATTACCACCATTACGATTATTGTAGTTATTTCTATTCCTACGTTTTTGATATCTGGGCCTATTTTCATTATTACCATTCGTATTACTACGATTATCTCCATTATTGCTACTATCATTACCTCTATTCCTGTTATTCCTATTTTTCTTATCCCTGCGATCGTTGTTTCGATCATTATAACGTCGGTTATCACCTCTATTGTAATACATTACATTACTTGTTTGGATGTTTCCATTTTTTTCTAACTCTAATGTAAGTGTTAGAGCATCCATAAAGTTCTGTGGTCTTGCTGCGAAAAGAATATTTTTATATTGGTCGTTCAGACCATTTTTGAATACAGTTAGCGCATAACTGTCGTTCAAATTTGAGATAACCTGTTTCTGTGCAGGTGTGACGTTATCGCCTAATTCATTTATCTGTAGCTGATTCAATTCGCTAATCAAAGAAAAAATCTTCTCCTTATAATTAGTAACTGTAGATTTTCTTTGAGACACATTGCTCAATGAAGTATGTATATTCCCTATTGTGTTTGCGGGTTTAAACCTAGTCGTCAGAGTTGTCTTCAACTCATTCAAAGTACGCGGAGTCTCAGTACTCAAAGCGGTTCGTACGTTATCAGCCAGTTTGACATTTAAAACAAAATCGATAAGTTGTGGTTTTGCCTCACTTGATAAAGTTTTATCTATATACTCCACAATTTTAAGGAATGCATTAAGCTCTTTTGGCTTTCCGTCAAACAGCGGAATAGACTTGATCGCTAAATGTAAATCAAAGTCACCCATTTCGCTCTTATGTGCAACTGCAGCTAATTTATCACACAATATCTTCTCTAACTCTTTTGCAGTTTTCTTAAATTGCAATTTTATTTCTAAGCAATCTTCATCAGTTGCTTCGAACAAGATACCCAAATTCCTCCCAGTTTCTCTTAGTTTGTTTAGTTTCTCATTTAAAGTTTCAGTATTACCCAATCTATTTATGCTCTTTTTCTCATTTGCCAAAATTTTTTCTATTTCTTTTATACGTTCCTTTATAACTTCCATTGATTTCCAAAAAATATGTAGTTTTACAAAAATTATTAACGAAATTCTATACATTTATTACTCTGGCTACTTTTTTGTTTACATATTTTGTCTGAAATCTATTGTAAACATAAATGCAAACTAAGACTATAAAAATAATCACCGCGGTTGTTGTTGCCTGCCGATATTCGACGAAAATGCTCTCATTGACATTAGTAGAGTAGTTGTTCCCCATTTTCGCTACTTCTGATACGCTAACTCCAACGCTTTTAGCTTCGCGAAGAGTTTCTTCTGGTCCTCCTTGCTGCTGATAGCTATTATTCGATATATTTCTCCTTTAGCCTGCCTTAAACGCACTTTGCGGCCTCCTCTGCATTTCCTTTTGGGTGCCACTACTTCCTGCTGGACAGGTTGTTTTCGAATCTGCGTACGACGCCTGTACTCTTCGATCATGATGGGCTGTGGACCAGGTCTGCTTCCTCTTGATACAGGTGAGGATGGTTGGTACTGCGGTATGTCTGCCGCTACTGGTTCGGGCTCGTACTCCTCTGGTGGGTTCTGCTTCGGCCTCAATTCCTCCCACAGTTCTTCAAAACCGTCCATAATGGTTGACCTGAGAGGAGTTGGCAGGATCGCCATATTGTAGGGTTGGGGATTACTTATAATGTTCAAAATGTATATGTACCTAATACAGCGCAAGCGCTATTCTGATGGCATCCGAAGAGCCGATATTTCTAATCAAAATGAAAAACGCCGAAGAAGGCAGTTTGACTTCTAAAAATCGAATGTATATTTCATAAAATTTACAGCGCCTTAAATACTATTTCTAAGGATTAATCATACGACCTAATTTCCTTAAAGACATACTTAATGACTAATATATGAATATTGCTGACCCTTCTCGAGTGGTCAATGTGTCATCAACATTTATCAATACTTATTTATCAACCTACAATTTTCTTCACACCAGAAATCCATATCGCGTTCAAATTTTCAAAACAAAAACAAACCGCAAACAAATTACTAGATACCATATGGTATTCATGCACTGAATTGCAGTAAGTGCAACACGACCCCTTACAAAAACGTGTGCCCATATTCATTCATGTTCATCGTACGATGTACGTATGGCGCTTAGTTGTAGCAAGTAATATGAGCCATAGTAAATATGCTCGTACGTACTAAGGCCAATGTCACGACGTCTTGCGTACGGAAATAAATCATGTGCATGTTTTTATTTCGTATGCGATGTGCATGTTTTTATTTCGTATGCGATAATAAATTTACTTCTTTAATGATGCAATAAATTTAGTTGTTTATTGCTTCTTGTGTGAGGCAATAAATATGGTTATTTATGATTTCTGGATGAAGTGACAAATAATGTTTTTAATATTTTTGTAGGTTTAGGGGTTTCACATCATGTGTGGTATCATACACTACATAGTATTTTTTGTTGACAGTTTGGCTGGTCGGAAGGAATTCGGAGTGTACCACACCTCGATGATCGAAGAAAGCTGTCAACAAGACCTTGATTTTTGATCGACTCTGCCGTGGTTTTTTGGGTCACGGCTCGCCTTTAGCACGGCATTCGGCCGATTGATCGTCTGTTTCCGGGTCGTAAGCATAGATGCAAGACTCGTCGCCAGTTATAATACGTTTCATGACATCCTGGTAGTCGGAAAGCATTGTTTCACAGACGTCAACGCGACGCTGTTTTTCAAGAAAATTGAGTGATTTTGGAACAAATCGTGATTTCACTCTCCTTAGGCTGATCTTTCAAAATGGTTTTCACTGATCTTTCCGATATTCCAACGATACCAATAAGGTCTCTGACTGTTAAGCGTCGATTCTCGAGCACCAATTCCTTGATTTTATTGACGTGTTCAGCATCAGTTGATGTTTATGGCCGTCCTGGACGAGGTTTGTCGTCAACGTGTTCTCGACCCTCTTTGAAAAATTTGTACCAATCAAAGACACTTGCTCGCGACATGCAATTATCACCGAAGGCCTTTTGCAACATTCTGAACGTTTCGGTACCAGAAATTTCATTCCGCACACACAATTTAATAGGACTTCTTTGTAGAACAATTTCACTCATTGTAAAAATCGCCGAATGCACTTTTTGTACTTCAGAAAGACAAGCGTATACTAAACAGTAATGATTATTTTGATGTGATATTTGGCACAGATATCACTGACAGTCATACCAACGTAGAAAAAAATTATTTCTACGAATGGATTTCCGCGCAAAATTTAAATTAAAAAGTCTTACTATTTTTTGCCCACAGTAGTATATATATATATATATATATATATATATATACATATATATATATATATATATATATATATATATATATATATATATATATATATAAAAATATATATATATATATTTATATATATATATATTTATATATATACATGTATATATATATATATATATATATATATATATATATATATATATATATAAATATATACATATACATAAATATATATATATATATATATATATATATATATATACATATATATATGTGTATATATATATATGTATATAAATATATATATATATATATATATATAAATATACACTACCGGTCAAAAGTTTGAGACCACTAATAAAAACTTTTGTTATTAGTAAATATTTTAGAAAATATTGGTGATGAATAGTAATCTGCACACCTGCATATTCTATTGTTCATAAAGATTCCCTAAAAGCTAATTCTTTTGTATAGAAACCAAGGAAAGGGCAATTGACAAGCATTGTATCCAAACATCAATGTTAGCCGCAGAAGAGGTAGGCCGACAGATCAATTGTTAAAAATTTATTACCTCATTACCGCAGCTGGCGCTTCTTTTTTTTTACATCAACTTACAATACAATTGTTCTAAATTCTCAAAATAGTTTTAATTATTATTTTAACCTTGCATTTGTCTGGTTATTTACAGTTATCCACAGTTAGTCTGATCTTGTGGTTCCTACAGTCAAGACATCTCTAAAATGGGAAAAGTTCCGGAAATTAGTGTTGAAACGTAATTTGCCTTCGTTGTTCTCCACAACGAAGGCAAATCTGAACGTCAGATAGCGAGTTAACTCAAGTTTTCGAAGACTTGTGTTCATCGCACTATTGTGCGCTACAAACAAACCGGCAGTAATCAAGATCGTCCGCACTCTGGGAGACCAAGAGCTACAACTTCTAGTGAAGACAAATTTATTGTGGTGACCAGCAAGCGGAAAAGACGTCTGACAGCCCCAGAAATTCGTGTAGATGTCAACAAATCTCGGGAAAAAACTGTGTCAGTGTCTACAGTGCAAAGACGATTGCGAGACGCCAAGGTGCTTGGCCGCGTTGCTGTGCGTAAACCTCTGTTAAAACCGCAGAATAAAAAGAAACGGATGCAATGGGCCCTAACCCATCGAGACTGGACCGAAGAAGACTTCAGAAAAGTTCTTTAGAGTGACGAATCAAAATTTGAAGTGTTCGGGTCAAAAGGAAGAATTTTCGTCCGACGCTCCGCCGAAGAAGAGATGATGCCGCAGTGTGTAGTGCCGACTGTCAAGCATGGTGGCGGATATGTTATGGTCTGGGGTTGTTTCTCTGGCTATGGGATTGGAAATCTAGTCCAAATCAAAGGCATAATGAAAAAGGAGCAATATAAAGAAATTTTGGAGAAAAACGCCATTCCCTCTGGAATAAAGTTAATCGGCCGTGGATTTATTTTCCAACAGGACAATGATCCAAAACATAGTTCGGAATTATGTAGAAGCTATTTAGACAAAAAACAGTCGGAAAAAGTATTAGAAAACATGACCTGGCCACCTCAAAGCCCCGATCTTAATCCCATTGAACTTTTGTGGGAAGAGCTCGATCGAAACGTTCGGGAACAGTGTCCATTTTTACAGCAGGCCATGTGGAATGCATTGGAGGAAAGCTGGAATAATATCTCGCGAGAGACTATAGTTAAATTAATTGCTCGCATGCCTAGATTAGTAAAAGAAGTCATAAAGTGCAAAGGAGGATATTTCGACGAAAAATCTGTTTAAACTCTCTTGTGTGTATTTTGTTAAGAACACTGTATTTGTCAAGACTTCTTCTTTTTTTTTAGTTTTAAATCTTGTGTGGAAAATGATAATAAATCCAGTTTTCCATAAAGTTTTAAATATCTTGACTTTTATTTGTTTTCTCATATTTTTACATAGTGGTCTCAAACTTTTGACCGCTAGTGTATATACATATGTGTATATACATGCGCATAAGCATCAAGTAAGCTCCGTAATCAATTTCAAGAAACTTTCCTTAAAATTACCCTTCATAACCATATCACGCGTTTACGTTTATACGCTTCACATCGCTTCTGTTTTCAGTTAATTATAGCACAGGACATCATTTTCATGAAGATTTCATGAAATCTTCATGAATGATATCCTGCAGCTAAATGAAAACTCAATCCGTAAAGCTATGATGAATTATAGAAGGAAAAGTTTCCTTTTTTAAGTCGCGATTCTCCTCGGTTTTTAGTATAGAAATGAATAATTTTAGATTTCTGGGCATATCATGTATAATATTAACTCGAAAGTAACGAATCAATTTTCAAATGGGGATTAGCTCTATAATTTTCAATCACTCAATCCTTATTATTTCTTCGGGGTATTTTATAAATCCTATGTATGGCGTTCACGTCTAAGAATATAAGTGGGACTTTTAATGAGTTCATCATGAGATGAAGAGTGAGGGCGAAAGGGAAAAGCATCTTGAAATTTTCCCCAATGAAATTGCCCTAAATCATGTAGAATTGTATTTATGCTGCCTTTAGAAATAACTTATCGGTTATTTTCGGTAGAAATGATTGACTTAAATGTACCGTTAATGCAGGAAATTAAGATTATTCATCATTAATATCATTCGCCACCAAGGAATCATTATCTCAATCGAATACTTGAAGAATGCAAAATATGTTAATTGGCGTTTCTCGTACGAAAGATCATTCAAATTCAATTTCACGAAATCACTGTATCATATTGAACTGTTAACATCCACAGAGTCCTTGAAAGGACTGCGATTCTGTACCGATACATTTTAGTTCAATATGACGTCCTCCATTTGAAAGCCCCACAATCAAGATCCTTATACGCGTCGATCAATTACGCTGAAAAATCTTGGTGAAAATCGAAAATTTTTGGTTTTAACGGTAAAAGTCTTCTACCATTATTTGATAATGTTATCCTTTAGTTGAGATCGAATAGAAAAAAAGCCGTATCATTGGCCGAAAACAGGACACTTCTGTTTCCGTTAACAAAAATTTATAAAAACGTATGAATTGATAAGCTTTGAAAGTCGGTTAATAACTTTTTCCTCTTTGGAAGTCAGTTAAAAAAGCACTCATTCGTTTATTTATTCATTCCGATTTTCCTAACTTAATTGATCAACTCTTTGTCTGAACAGGGTTTTTGATATTTGGAGAATAACGTTTAATATCCCAACTTACAAGCAAAAACACTCTCCAGCTATTTCAGCTTATTTCACCAAAATTTTAATTGCATGCGTAATGGACCAAAGATAGGCATGTCAGAAAAAACTACCAATTCAAAGCTAGGAGCACCAGCTTTATGAACTCGGGGTTGCATGTTTGATTCGAAAATATTATTGAACTATCCTGGACTACTATAACTTTGACATTCCCAAGGACATACCTCTTCGGAAAACAAGTTAAAAAACAAAGTCAAATTGACCCACACTTGAAGGCACTAAACGAAATTCGAAAACGTTGAACAAAGACTCCATGTTAAGCTATCTAGCAACGCATTCTATCTGCAAAATTATTCTTAACGTGCGACAATAATTTTCAAGTTTTCCGAATAATTAGCAAATCCAACTTCGCCTCGAATTAACGAGAATTTGATTCATTTATCAGCAAGCATTTTGTGTTTATCACTTAATCTCGCAGCTTAAATCTCATTGATTAAATCAACATGTAATCTACGTAAGTTTTCGCACAAACAATGGCCAGAGAGACCAGTATAAAAGGCCGCCAATTTTCCAAACACATCAGTGTTCAACATGAAGGCTTTTATCATTCTTTCCGTTTGCTTGGCAGTAGCCTCCGCTGTCGATCTCCATTTGGGTTTCCCAAAGGATGATTTCTCCAACTTTGGACGTGTAATTGGTGGCAAGGAAGCTGCACCTCACTCAGCTCCATACATCGTATCCTTGCAAAATACACTCGGATCGCACTTTTGCGGGGGCTCCATCATTGGTGCCAAGTACGTCATCACCGCTGCTCACTGTATGAGCAGTACCAACATCAGGGTTGTTGCTGGACTTCATGACCGAACGAATACACAAGGAGCTCAATCCAGGACCGTGTCCAAATACATCAATCATTCATCATACAAAGGCGGAGTTGGACCCTATGATATTTCTCTCTTGGTCCTGACCAGTCCATTCGTATTCGGTGCAAACATTCAGCAAATTAACCTTCCCGCAGATAACGCAACTCCCAGTGGTGCAGTAGATCTCTTTGGATGGGGAAGGGACAACCCCTACGGAAGTTCTCTTCCAATTAAGCTCATGACTGTCAGGAAGAATGTCTTAACCTTCAATGAATGCAAAACAGCGTTGCCAAGCGGTGCACCACTCGATGCGACCAACGTTTGCGCTGGCGTAACTGGCCAACAGATCTCTGCCTGCAATGGCGACTCCGGTGGTCCACTTGTCAACACCAATAATGAGCTAATTGGTATTGTTTCATGGGGATATGTTCCATGTGGCGAACAACGTTTACCATCTGTCTATACTCGTACTTCTGCCTACATCAGTTGGATCAACGATCAAATCAGCCGAAACCCATAAGTTGAACGCAACGCGATTATTTGTGAAATAAATTTTGCATTTCAATTAACTTCGTTTTTAGGGTTTTGTACTAAAATACAAAACCCTATTGCAATCACGACCTGTGTCCGTCTGTCCGTCCGTCCGTCCGTCCGTCCGTCCGTCTGTATGTCACAGCACTTTTTCTCCGAAACTATAGAGGGTACAGCCATGAAACTTTGTGGAAAGGTCAGAAGTGGTGACCTCTTGAAAGTTCAAGGGTGGAAAAATTTTTCAAGGGGGTTTAAGGGGGGTCTCCCCGTATAGGGAGGTGACCCCTCAAAAAAAAAATTTCACCATTGGTAGTCGAGTAGGGTGTCATTGGAAAGGTCTCTATGAGATCTTTTCAAAACAAGTCTTAAAATTGCCTTATGAGTACCGAGGGGGGCAGGGGAAGGGGAAATGTACGAACTTTTCGCGTACCCCCCCCTCGCGATTGGAAACCTTCCATGCGAAAAATCTGAAAAAAATCATGAATGTAGGCCTTTGTGAGTATAACAACAACAAATACATGAGAAGTCGAAATTCACTCAACTTTGTTAGTAATAGTATGATTTATCGATTTTAAGTTTTCTTGAATAAAATCTAAACGGTACCCTTAAATTCAATAAAATTTAGCAAACAGATGACTTTTTAGAAGATTGATCTTTTCTGAAAGTTTCATAAAGATCGAATAGTATTTAACGAAGTTATAGCGGTTTGAATTTTCCCGTATTACTATGGAACAATATGCCCTGTATTACTATGGAAACATATGGCTATGGAGCCATATGCGCTTTTTATCGATTTAGACACTACAGCTTTGCTAGGATTTGCATGAACATTTCAGGAATGATAGGTATCATGAAGATGAGTACATACAATTGAAAGAAGTCGAAGAGGCAGGAGAGAGCTCCTAGCAAAAGGGCTTTGTAACCATTCTAGGATTTGAAAAAATAGGCCATGAATCGATGATTACAGTACAGAGGAGTGGGCCCTGAAAAAAATTTCATGAAAGGTAGCCGATATGAATATCAACTGAAAGTTCTCTATGAGAGCTTTTCAAAACAGCTCTTAAACTGACAGTTTTTGCTTCAGTGGGGGCAGAGGGGGGAAATACATGAAAAATGTGTTTCTAAAAAATCTGGAAAAATTATCAAGGGAGGTATGTATGGGTATAACTAAAACAAATACCTCAGAATTCATAATTCTTTCAACTTTGTTAATAATAGTATGATCCTCGAATTTCACATTTTCTCCAATGAAATCGTCTTTGACATGTTTCTTGATTTTATTCGTTGCTGGTTACTGCATTTTGTAAGTTGAGTACAAGACCCTTCTGACATGAGCATAGGTCTGTCTACCCAACTTGTTTATTTATGGTTTTCTTGCATTTCACGCACTGCGTCTTCTCTTGCAATAATAGCTTTGATCGGAACTTTTGCTTGACTTGAAAGGAACAACCCACTCTATTACGTGAATGTTTTTGTTATTTCGATAAGGACCAAAATCTACGGTTTGGAGAGAAAAGGAGTCTCGTAAGATTCCTCCCTCTCTGAAAAAATTCCATTGCTCGGTAAATATTAGAATGATACGGAATTTTTCCAAGTGCTTGAGACTGCGAGATCGTCTGAGCCTTAAGGCTATTCATGCTAACAGAAGAATGTTCCAAAATAAAACGTTATTACATGAAAGGTATTTGATAAAATCGTAGATGCGAGGTGAGTCTTTCATAGGAGTTTCATTAACTTGGCAAAAAGTCAACCCGAAAGCAGTTTTCAGGGTTCGGACAAGAGCAAGGATGCTATGGACCCAATTGAGGGACTGGGTGACGGCTCAAGGGGACAAGCTAGCACTGGAGAAAGCTAGAGTCCACATGGTGAAAACGGAAAATTCCCAGGGTAAGGTCTCTCAAATTTTGATAAAATTGAAACCTGGGGTATATTACCGTGGCGTATCTACAAACTTTAAGGCCAGTTTTTTTTTACGATTGCTTGCTGCGCTTCTATGCCCCGTCGAAAGCCCCGGCACAACAAGCCCCCAGTGGTCAACCGAAATCGCTGAAAAGCGAAGGGAGTGTCACAACCTTTCACGTGAAGCTCAACGGGTGCGGAACGGTGACGAGGCATGCAACTGGGTGGCAGCATATAAATCCGCCAGGAAATACCTTCGCAAACTCATCAACACTAGCAAGGCTCGCTGCTGGCAAGACCTAGTGGACAATATGAACAAGGATCCGTTGGGCCTTGGCTATAAGCTGGTCATGCGGAAGCTTGGTGCCCTATGGAAGCCTCGTATACATGACGGAAGATGGACGCGATAGTGCGGGGACTCTTCCCGCCCATCCTGTCCGTGTTGACGCTGTCCATGGTGAAACAGCAGTAGAGTGCCCACTCTTCACACAGCTGCAACCGGAGGAGGCAGTCCTCTCATTGAAAGCGAGGAAGGCTCCAGGTCCAGATGGTGTTCCAACTGAGGTGTTGCGGCTCGTCTATCATCATTGCCCTGTCTTGCTGCTCGGCACATTCAACGCTTGCCTACGGGACGGGGTTTTCCCGGTACGATGGAAGGTGGCAAGGCTCGTGCTGATCAGCAAGGGGAAGGGAAATCCCGGATCGCCGTCTGCATACCACCCGTTATGCATGCTAGACACGGCCCTTGATGTGTTTCGCTCATCAAGGGAAGACTCACTAACGCAATTCGTGCTGCTGGGAACTTATCTCCTCGGCAGTATGGCTTTAGAGCAAGACATTCTACCATGGATGCCATTGCAGAGGTGGTGAACGCAGTCCAAAAGGCAGAGGCATATAGTAGCACAAAGCGACAGATCCTCCTGTTGGTGACACTTGACGTCAGGAATGCCTTCAACTCCGGTAGATGGGTGGATATTCTGGATACGCTAGAAAACTCTTTTCAAGTTCCAGGATATCTAATGCGGCTTTTGAGGAACTTCCTTGAAGGACCAAAGCCTGCTCTACAGCACGTAACAGGGCCAATGAAGAATAAAAATCATATCGGGTGTTCCCCAGGGATCTATCCTTGGTCCGGACCTGTGGAACGTGTCTTACGACGGGTTGCTGAGACTTGAGATGCCAGGTGAGTCGCGCTTGTTCGGCTATGCGGATATTGTTGCGGCTCTGGTCACCGGACGCACCGTTGAACAAGCGCGACCTAGACTAGGTATGCTAATGCGCTGAGTGAGGGACTGGATGACTGCTCGCGGGCTCAGTTTAGCACTGGAGAAAATCGAAGTAGTCATCTTGACAAAAAAGAGAACCCCTAGAGTAAGGATGATCAGTATTGGAGACTTACGAATCGAATCAAAGCCAGCGGTGAAGTACCTGGGGCTACTGATCGACCCAAAGATGAGTTTCTCTGAGCAAATCAGAGCAACGGCTGAGAAGGCTGCTCCGGGAATATCGGCTCTGAGTCGACTTATGGGCAACGTAGGGGGACCCAGCCCATCAAGAAGACGCCTGTTGATGAGTGCTGTAGGACCAATGCTACCGTACGGAGCAGAGGTATTGGGTGACGCTCTCAGCAAGGAGGTATACCGGAAACGTTTGGCACGGGTACAGAGAAGAGGAGCACAGAGAATTGCATCTTCGTATCCAACAGTCTCTGACTCGGCGGTGAGAGTTATTGCAGGCGTGAAACCTATCACCCTCCTTGCTAGAGAGCGCCGCGCTATTTACCTGCGCCGAAACGAGGATGCGAGGGAGGTGCTAGTCCGCAAGGAGAGACAGCACATGCTCAACGATTGGCAGCAGTCTTGGGTGAATTGCACGAAGGGAAGTTGGACTGCGCGCCTCATTCCGGATGTGAGACCGTGGCTAAATCAAAGGCATGGTGAGACTGACTTCTATCTGACCCAGCTTTTGAGCGGGTATGGGTGATTTCAGTCTTACCTGCACAAGATCGGTAAGTCACGGTCCCCCGATTTTCGGTTTTGCCCAGGAGAGGAGGGCAATGCGTGTCAAACATTTATTTCGTGTAAAAAATGTGTCAAGCTGCAAAGCGAACTCTACAGGGAGACGGGAGAACTCACCCCGGATAATATAGTTACGGTGATGCTCGAATCGGTTGAAAAATGGAACCAGTTGGCACATTATGCTCGGGCAGTCCTATAATATAAAAGGGACTCATAGCAGCCGGGGGCGCTGGGGCTGGGGGATCGCTCTTCTGGCATTTCGTCTTCCCGTATCCCTTCCCACATGGAAAGGGACCCCCAGCTCGAGGGTGCCCCACGTCGTAACAAAACGAGACCTGGCCCGAAGTAATGTGTCGAACGGTTCCAGGCTGGGTTCTCAGGTTGATAGTTTACACAGTTTAGGGGGCACTTCAGTCACGCACGGGAGTCCCAAACTCTGTGCATAAAAAGCACCAAAAAAAAGGCCAGTTTTTCCAAGCAAATCCTGGCAATACCCAAAAAAGCTGCAGCACATGTATCAACACATACTCAACTGAACCATCTCATCAAAAATGACCCTTAATGAGCCCCCTAAAGTCTGAATTACTGTACAGACCAAACACTGGGGCAACGCTCTCAGAAGGAGGCTGTACTTAAAGTTGTTGTTGTTCAGAGACAAGAAGCGCTGCGGATTTCACATTATTCCGAACAGTCCCCAAGTCGGCAGTGTTAGTTATTACAGGCATAATAGCTTTGCCCTCCTCCAGGTATATCTACCTATGCCAAAGTGACAGCGATAGGGAGGCGAGTACCAGGGAGGAGAGGCAACATTCTCTCAGTGACTTGCAACAGTTTCGATGGAGCGACAGAAAGGAGAAATAAACTACACGACTAATCTACGACCCCCACAAGGGTGATGCCAGCCGACGGAAATACTCTTGGACGCTAGTATTCTTAGGCGGGTGCCGCCTCCTCGTAGTTGAGGGAATCCCAACAGGGGAATGCCTGCTGACGCTAGTGCTCTTGGAAGCTAGGATTCTTTGGGGAGCACCACCTTCATTGGCCTGAGGATATTGAGGTTGCCCTGAGGTTCCTCCTGGGATTACAGGTAAGGACTTTGGTTATATCTGGATTATGCTTTTGCAACGAATTGGAATTCATGCTTTGGGCTAGTGGATATGATTGTTTGGGACTATTTACTTTGCATGATAGCGCCGAGGTGATGCTTGTGCGTGAATGGCTCCAATTCAACTACCATACCATCTCTGTCATGGCAAGTCTCGAAGTACGTTCAAAGTTCACACCATTGGGTTTGTAGTGTAGGTTCGGTTGAGACAAACTCTTGAATAGCGCTTGTCTCGTACTGAGCGCTTGTTCCCATACGGGCTTGTGCCAACACGTGCATGGTCTCCGCGCTCTGCAAAGATAACAATGGGATCGAAATGGTGACTACCTACCTGAGCGGGGAAAGAGGCTCCAAAGTGGGACCCGATAAAACTAGCAGCTGCAGCCTCAATGTTCACAGCATATTGGGAGTGGTACTAACGATGACAAAAATGATGAACAATACAGTGACAATTAAGACGGACAAAATCGGAAATGAACAGAAAGCCTTTCCCAGACTGAGATTCCTGCGTCGTTTGGTCGCAGCAAAAAAGTGATCCGAAATCCGGAAGATCCTAAAAAGAAAGGGCGAGAAACTCTGCAAGGCGTATGGGATGTTTGGGTGGTGGGAGAAAATATAAAAAACGTACGAGAATTTAATGGTTACCGCTGCAATCACTACAGAAATTACTTAGGGAAAGAAATTCCGAAATGATAACGAACCATACAAAAGCGCGCAAAACAATCGCAGCAAAATGTTAACAAGAGGCTGGACAAATAAAGCAGCGTTGAATGATTTCATCGCCATCGTCGAATATGTGGCAGAGATACTGTACTCAGAAATGGAAGCCGAAAAAGCTTCTCAAGAAAAGATGTTGCAAACCGTTATTTCCGTCCAGTACTATAAGGCAGAAAGGCTGATGCAAGAAGTGGGAGATGTTCTAAAAAGTATACATTCCGCATTTGACTCTCCAAAAACAGCAAAGGAGTAAAGAATGAGCTCCTTAAACAAGATGAGCTCCAAAACCACATAATGCATCACCGAAGGAGCTGATTAAAGGCTGAAGAAGTGCAGAAGGCTAAAAAGCGCTGAAGCCTAAGGCTAAAGGACACGCGCAGATATCTCTGCCATCAAGCATCAATACAAGAAACCTTCTAGTCCAATTGAAGAAAATCGGAATATAAGAAGGAAAGAAGAAGTATTGATAGGCGTACGAGTGGAATGCAGGATCAAGAATTCCAGCTAGTGCTGAAAAACAAGAAAAAAGCCTATAAGAAACTCTTTCAAAAAGTGCCAGAAAATAAAGCTGACAGGGACATCAACCAAAAGAAAATAACAAAATATGAGTGAAAGAAGCCCCGGTAATGACCCCGGGAGTAGGCACTGCTCATAAGATCCCAAGATCCTACGCAGAAGTGCTGCAGGATATCAGGGAGAATGTAAGGGCCAAAGGCGCCCGCACTGCTATGAAAACAGCATGACCAACGCACTTAGGCGACTTACTGGTCAAATTTGTAGCAGAAGCCGACAATGAAAAGCCATCCTGGGACCCAGTAAAGAAAGTTCTCGGCAATCGTTCGAGCCGATGGCAACGATTGAAATAAATGACATGAACTGCGTCACGGTTCGGGCCAAGGTAGACGACGAGATCAAAAGAGGGCTCCCCAGCGTGGGTAAGATCAACGCTGACACTAGAAAACCAAAGGGGACTTGACCAAAAAGACACCGAACATTATCTGAATACGAGCAAAATAAAAATTGGGTAGGTCGTCTGCAGGATACGGTGAAGAGTGATACTGCTTCAATGTTTCAAATGCCTTGGCTATCGTCACACCAAACCAGTATGCAAAGGGACCAATAGAAGTTCACTGTCGGGTTTTTTAGAAATCGCTGCCCAAGTTAAAACCTGCGGCTAAACCTACGCTGCAGTTCAATTAACCAAAACCTGCTTGCGCAGATTCTGAGGGACATAAAAGCCGACTTTTTGCTGCTGAGTGGGCAACACCGACGAGAATATGGTTTCTTATGGGTTCAGTGCTCAGGAATCATCTTTTTTAGTGTGTACTTAATGACAAACAAACCGATATCATCTCTCCAAACCAAGTTTAATGCTTTGAAGGGCGCTGTCGTGAACATAGATGGCAACATGCCCGCTGGGGGAAACTTCAATGTTAAGGGAATTGAATGCGGCATACCTCAAAAAGACCCGCAGGGAAAGTGAATTCTAAAAATGGCAGCCAGGATGGCACTCGTCGTACTGAACTCCTGCTCCTTAGTATAGAGTATACACGATTGAAGAGTATTAGAGGACAACTCAGCCAATAATCATCAGTTGGTTCTGCTTGAGATCGATGATGTTGTCGATCAACATCTGTGCTCTCGACGTTCTACCATGGAGAGTAATAGTGGAAGGATGTACAATAAAAAGTTCATCGAGGTTCTCATGGCAAGTGCTCCGCTATAAAGTGATTCGCAAAAGACAGAAGAACTGGCAGCTCAATGGATGGTGAGTTAAACTATCAGAATCATCATGACTGCGTGTAACGCTTCTATGCCCGGTTGAAAATCCCGGAACAGCTGCCCGCATTGTACTAGCGATCAATTTAAATCGCTGAAAAGCGAAAGGAGTGTCGCAAGCTTCGGCGAGGTTCAATGGGCATGGAACCGTGACAAAGTATGCAACTAGTTAGCAGCATATAAGCTGGCCAGGAAACTGCTGGTAAGATCGAGTAGCAAATGTAAACAATGAGACCTTGGCTACAAGCTAGTCATGCCCTACGGACGCCTTGTATGCAGGAAGCGAAAGTTCTTCTCCACCCATCCAATCACTGTTGACGCTGTCCACGATGAAACAACTATTGAGTGATCACTCTATACAAAGCCGAAACTAAAACCAAGGAAGGCTCCAGGCTTAGATGGTTTTGCTAGAAGTGGTTTATATATTCCACTTATATATTTATATACTTAATCAAAACTCAAATTAATTATAACTCAATTATATTAATTAAATATTACACTTATTTATTAATTATATATTCCATTCTAATCAGATTCACTGACTAACTACATTTCAAAAATTACATGCTATTTATACTAACAACAAGCTTCCTATTATTATAATCAAAATTTAACGAAAATAATAATTATTTTTAACTGAGTGTTTTTTGAAGTGTGAATAATAATTTTTAAACTGAGTGGTTTTTGTAATGTGAATAATAAATGTAACGCTACATTACTCCCCCTTCAGCATTAGTGATATAAATTTAAACTGTATATTGATTTAAATTGGTAATAGAATATTTTTAACAATATGTAAAATTAATTGTAAATCACGAAAAAAATACTTTTATAAATTCAGGTTTAACTCTATCAATGGAAACTGTGAAATTCTTTCCGTCTTTTTCGATTATGAAATTTTTATTATCTTTTTTAATTAAATTAAATGGTCCTTCATAGGGTGAAGATAAAGAATTTCTTTTCTTGTCTACTCGTTAAAAAACTTTGTTACAAGTATTTAAAGATTCTGGTAGATAAATTTTATTATTAACGTTTTGAAGGATCTTTACTTTGAATATATTCAAAATGTTTTTTTAATTTGATAATAAAATTATCAACTGATGTGTTATCTGCTTCTAAATCGTTAGCAAAAAAAATTTCAGGGGTTTTTATATTTTCACCATAAAACATTTCTGTTGGAGAAGCATTTATTGATTCTTTCCAAGAAGATCAAAGACCTAAAAGAATAATAGGTATTTTATCAAACCAATTGATATTGTCTCTAGATCTAATTGCAGTTTTCAAGGTTCCATGAAATCTCTCAATTATTCCATTAACTTGTGGATGATAAGCTGTTGTTCGGATGCTATATGATCCTATTAATTTTAATAGTTCATTAAATAATTTAGCTTCAAATTGAGAGCCTTGATCGGTTGTTATTTCTAAAGGTGAACCAAATCTGGGAAAATATTCTCAGCATAATGTATTAGCAACCGTAGTCGCTGTTATCTCTATAATTGGACAACACTCTGGCCATCTACAAAAACGGTCGATAACTGTTAATAAGTAGAAGTATACTTGTGACGGTGGTAAAGAACCTACCAAATCTACATGAATGTGTTGAAATCTTTTAGATGGTATAGGGATTTGTGAAACTTCTGATTTATATGTTTGAAGCTGCACGAGACTATTTTCAATAAATAAACTCGAATTTATCAGAACAAACCTCATGTCGTTTTGTTTTTCAGTTCAGTCCTGCTTACATCTTGTATCATTTAGCCGGGGAATTATTTTAAGTGGATTGAATTCAACGTGAGAAAGCACAATATCCCGAATTTGCTTTTGTCCATCTTATTCACATTGATTCAAAAGATAAGAAATATATTGTTGTATCGAAACTAAAAACAAATTTTTATCAAAAAATTCAACTATGATGAATTTTCATTCGCAATCTTTATTTGGTAAAACATTCATTCAAATGTAAACTTATCTGTAAGCTTTTTTTAAAGCCGTCGGGTCTTGCTTAGTTGTGTGAGCAGACGCGTTTCGACTACTTTGAGTAATCTTCACTGTCTAAAGGATGTGTTGAAGGGAATGACTTTATATAGTCGTAGGATGGGTGAAGTGGATGGGTAATTAGCGGATGGGTAATGAGGTAAGGAAGTCAATTACTCAAGTGCTAAATTACACCAGGTAGAGGGATATTAGGTTTTTGTTTTTTTGCTTGTTGGATGTCCGTCTGTTCTGGTTCATCTCGTTTCCGTTTTCATCTAAGAGTGTGGTCTAGGCAGAGCATATCTACTAAATAGCAGCTGCAATTAGAACAAATTTTATTTCCTACGGTACTTATGGAGTAGAGAGAATTAGACTAAAAGTGTGTATGTATGGTAAACAAAAACTTGAATTTGCTTGCAATTTTACCAACACAAGGTAAACTTTAATCCATCTTTTACACGTTTATTTGCCTCTCTTTTCATTTTGACAGCTCCTCGATTGCAGGTGCTAGTTAGTATATATGCTCTGGTCTAGGACTGAGAAAATTGCGTCGGAATTGGTAACAAGTTGTTCGTTGATAATGTCGCCGTCTGTCTTTCTATGTTTATAAATTTCAAGCCTTTCTAGGATGTAAAGTCTCGGTCCATTGCTTTGTTTGTGTAGTGAATTCAAAGAGTTGGTCATAGCGTCAGGCTCATGTGCGTGGTTTTGTAGGTGCGTCGCATAATTTGAGTCTGCCTTGTTGTATAAGAAAGATCGTAAGTGCTCTTTGTATCTTGTCGTTAGTTTTCGTGTTGTTCTTTCTATATATAGTATACCATGTTGCAGTCCTTCCATGTCAATTTGTATATGCCGCTGTTTTCGTATATTGATGTGTCATTCAGTTTTGGTTTTAGTTTGTTTCCAATGTTGTTGTTCGTTTTGAATGCAGTTTGCAATTTGTATTTCCTAAAGAAGTTTGATAGTTCGTATGTCGCTTCGCCTACGTATGTTAACGAAACCCATTATTGGTCGTTCTTATGAGTTTTAGTCGGTTGGCGTTCCTGCTTTTGTTTGTACTGTGTGAAAAGTTTGTCAGTGTCGCATTGTTTGTATCTGTTGTTATGAGCTAATCTGTAAATGTTGATTAGTGTGTTGGAGTAGTTAGTAGGAGTCATGGGGATAGAGTGAAGCCTCTGCACCATTGATCTGTTTGCCGCTAGCTTATGTTGTGCGGGGTGGTTCGATGTTTTATGCATGGTATGACTAGTTAGGGTTGGTTTTCTGTATATTTTGTTGTCCAATCGTGTTTGTTCACGTGTCACAGTTAGGTCCGTGTAGTTGAGGTGTCCATTTGTTTCCTTTTCCATAGTGAACTTTATATTCGGCTGAATTTCATTCATATAGGTAAGTAGTTTATCTTGTTTACTTACCTATATGAATGAGATTCTCGCTAAGCGTTTTTTGCTGAAGCAAACAATATATTGTTAGAGTTAAAGATATTTTTGTGATAGAAAAATTGTATAAATAGAATAGGTCGATATAGGAAAACACACTCGTTGGTCAAACATTAAACTGGTGACTTCACCTCTGTTTCACTCAACAATTATTCTGGCGTTAACCACCTAATCTACATGCGTGTATAATTTCTAGGTAAATAGGAATACGAGTATTTTTTGTACTGCTTTAGAAATATTTCCTTGCTTCCTGCACATTTAGTAAAGTACTAAATTGTGAATTGGGCGGTAAGAAAAATATCATATCGCGGTACAAAAACATTAGTGACCCCAACGTGATCCAGAGTGAAGCCTACAATTGCAAATCAATCGTATTCTTGGAACAAGGGCTACAATGGAGAAGTTGACGGCTATACAATTCGAGCTGGGGAGGAAACTGGAACAGTTGCTGATAAACTTCAGGAAGGATTCAGTGTACCAAAAAACCAAGGAGTACCTTCACAAGAGACTAGGCTTGTCAGAAGGGTACTGGTATGTGTTTGATCAAGTCCATGAACAATTGAAACCATTTGAATTGACCGCGCCAGATCATCCCTACTTTTCCAACAATTACTATAACGAAATTTGGAAGATGTACGAGAAGCTCATTCATGCACTATATGACGCGATGAGAAAAGTGGAGGGAATTTTTTCTAACGAAAACACCATGGCATCATCACCTGCAATCAAATCTGCAGATATATCTGCCACAAGAAATTCAGAACGTCAAAGGGATATTCTTTCAAGAATGATCCAAAAGCAAAGGGCCTTAATGAGGATCCTTACGTACTTCATTGAACTGACGTTGAACAAAAGGCTAGTAGTGTACATTCTACCGAGTACTTCACACTTAAGGTCAACTTATTACAAAGATACGCGAATGAACTGGCGGAGAACGATCAGGCAATATCGGAACAAACCACTGAAAGCAGCCCCTTTGAGTACAGTCCTGAAATCTGCCAAAAATTTCACTGATGGACTCAAAGGAAGATAATCCCTCTGCAAGGAATGTATAAGAAGCACCAAAGGGAATAGCGACTATCCAATGCTGCAATCAAAGGGTACCGGAGTTCAATCGCCAAAATCGTACTACCGACCTTTGACGGTGATTACTTGCAGTGGACTCAATTTTTTGATTTATACCTCCAACTAATCTACAGCCATGCAATCGATAATGCGAAAAAATGCATTATCTGCTTAACAATCTATCAGGCGAAGCAAAACTTTTAGTGCAGTATTTGCCAGTTTCCAACGCGAATTCTTTAGGTACATGCAATATAGTCAAAGGGAGATATGACCAAAGAAGATTGCTAGTGACATCTTCTCAACAAACTTATTTCTCAGCCATCGAGCTCTGTTTAATCTGCATCATCACTAAAAAATCCACATGACGTAATCAATGAATGTCTACTGCGACTCAAGAATTTTCTTGCACGAGGCTGTTACTTCCATCGACGAAAATGGTCAAGCTCTTGTTTCCATTCTAAATATCAATGAACATGATCAAAATCTAAATATACCCGAAATTACATTCAAGGGAATTGATTCCTCTATACTAAATAATGATACTAAGTGAAGAGATTCAGGAAATCAAGACGCACAAAAATTATCAAGCCCAACCTTCTCATTAAAACCTGAATCCCAAAATCGCTTAAGGAATCTCCAGGACTGTCTCAGATTGGATCGTCTAAACTCTGCGGAATCCAAATCTATTCGAAAAATTACAGGCGACTTCTCTGATATATGTTATCTGGGAGGTGATTTCTTAACCAGTACAAACTTATGCCAACATGAAATCAACCTCACAGATACAAGGCCTTTTTCCGCGAAAACTTATAGATATAGGGGGTCCATAAATCTGAAGTCAACGAGCAAATTAAAAAAATGCTCAATCAAAAAATAATACAACCATCCAATAGTCCATGGTCAGCCCCACTTTGGGTTGTCCCGAAAAAGCAAGACGTCTCCGGTAATACAAAGTGGAGGGTGGTGGTTAATTACCGAAAGCTTAAGAATGTGACCGAGTCGAATGTTATCCCTATCCCCAATATTACAGAAATATTGGATCAGTTGGGTCATTCGAAGTACTTCTCGACTCTTGACCTGGCAAGTGGCTTTCATCAAATCAACATGCAACCAGAGGATCATAACACCTTTTGGTCAAAAACGCCCCAGCCACTTTTCAGCGTCTAATGAATTCCGTTCTTTCGGGATTACAGGGAATGGAATGCTTCGTCTACCTCGATGGCATAGTCATCTACGCTGGCTCAATTGTGGATCATGAATCCAAGCTAAAGAATGTTTTCGAAAGAATAAGGAGGAGTGGACTAAAGTTGGAGCCGATGAAGTGTGAGTTCATGTGACGCGAAGTTGCATACCTTGGTCATAAAATCTCTAGAGTGGGAGTTTCGCCAAATCCTGAAAAAGTCAAAGCAGTGAAAGAATTTCCGATTCCGACAAGACCCAAAGCTATCAAATCGTTTCTGGGACTCTGTGGATACTATGGAGGATTCATTGAGAGCTTCTCGAAACTTACCAAACCTCTTACTAAGCTCCTTCGTAAAGACCAATCATTCGAATGGGGGAACGGACAAAATGTGGCATTCGAAGAACTCAAATCTAAATTAACCTCAACACCTATACTACAATATCCCAATTTTTGAAGGAATTTATTCTAATAACTGACGCATCCAATTTCGCAATCGGCGCAGTCCTAAGTCAGGCTAGTAATCAGAAATTGGATTTGCCAATTTCTTTTGGCAGTCGTACTCTTAACAGATCGGAAACGAATTACAGTACTACAGAACGGGAATTGTTGGCAATTGTTTGGGCTGTTCAAAACTTTCGACCATATCTATATGGCAGAAGATTCAAGATTGTGACAGGCCATCGTCCATTAATCTAGCTTCAAAGTTGTAAGGATCCTGGAAGTATCTCATAAGATGGAGACTAAAGCTCGAAGAGTTCGACTATGAAATAGTGCACAAGCAGGGAAGAGTCAACTCAAATGCTCGTTCTCCATACTCAGATCGACGACACATTTCAAGACTACGTTAAGTTCTACCATAATGCCATGACTCCAACATATTTGAATTCAATGACCTTTTGCGTATTTCACTGCCATAGACAAAGACGAACAGAATCCTCACCCTTCTTTGTTCCTTGATAGAAGTTTGAACAAGGAACTTATCTAAAATAAAAGTCATGAACTCTATGAGATTGAAAAGTCATCAACAATTTCAAGCAGACTATATACCACTGTTTTCTAAACCATTCGTTCTCCAAGAAACCCTCTCACCAGGACTTCTTTTACTGTATCCTCAACTTAAAAAGTGAAATGATGCAGGATCTTTATCCTGTGTTTCGCTAGCATAAATTTGGAAGTTTTAACGTATTATGGATAAGGATTGATAAATTTTACCTAACAAGCGGAAATGCTCCGCAGATAGAGTGGCGAGCACATAAAGACCACGACGCCATGATTAACTCAGTCGAGCGAATAATAAACTTCGCGACTATGAATTCTTTACGAAAAAGAAAAGTCAACTCTTCACTGTCTAAATCAGAATTCCCTTAATTTTACACTCGCCTCAACTATTTATACCAAATTTCTTATTCTTAACGACCTACAAAAATATCAAAACAATTTATGACCTAATAAATTCTTAAAAATATCAATTAAGAAATATATACATTTGCTCACACTCGGAAATCCATTGGTGCCAACTTTTCTGACCTACGATACTCATCTTGCACTTTATGCATTGTCCATTCGCACGCGACCTTTCTTCATGCACATAAATTATCTGAAACATGAATCCACACATGAAGAGTTAAGTGTGTCAGATAATTTATTGCTTTGCTCGGATACCGTACTACATGTGAATATGTACATATTCAAGAATGTACGATATGTTATTGATCTTCATTAATGAATGCAAATGGAATGCAATGGAATGCAAATGTTTTTGTTTTGGATCACGTAAGTATGTTTCAGGTGAATTTATTGAGAATGGTAAAATTTAGGTAAGTATGTAATATGGGTTTTACATAGGAATTACACCTCCAACCTTTTTTTTGATTAAACTTAGGTATGAATTTATGCATATATAAGTAGAATCACATAAAATTTATTATTAATTAAGTTATCATTAATTTAAATTCTTTTTTATATAAATCTATATTTTTTTAACTTATAACATATATATTTTCATTTATATATAGCTTAACGTTATTTTTGTGTACATATTTCGATTTTCCATCAAATTCTTTAAGAATTTTACTATCTTTTATGTCTGGGGCTTCGTTAGGATATTTATATGGTTTTTGGTGTTTCTTACGGCTCTCATTCTTTAATACAATTAAATCTCCAATATTTAAGTTTATAGGATTTGTATACTTTTGACTACTCACGCGTTTAATTCTTACTTTTTCTATGATATTGCATGCTTTCAGTGGCGATGTTCTCAACCTCATTCTCAGCTCATTCGCGTATTGATCTAAATCATAGATCCTGTCATTATATTCGATAATCTCGTTGGGAAGACATGGAAGTTTTCCAAATATAAGCTCATAAGGAGTATATTCCGTGTCGACATGGGGTGTTGTATTGTATGCGAATGCGTAGTATAGTAGCCATCTGACCCATTCGTAGTCATCGGCAAACGAGTGCATATATTCGTTAAGTACTCGATGATTGCGTTCGACTGTTCCTAAGGTTTGGTGATGGTAAGGAGTTGAGAAGATCTGATCAATATGTAGTAATTTACATATTTCAGACATGAGTTTATTTGAAAATTCAGTTCCCAAATCAGTTTTTAGCCTACTAAAGTGTCCAAATTTTAAGATAAATTGATTAACTATACCTACTACTATAGTATGTGCTTCTTTATTTTCTATGGGGAATGCTACTACAAATTTAGTTAATTCACATCGTAGCGTCAATATATATCTGTTACCATTAGATATGCGAAGTGGGCCCACTGTGTCTACTTCTATCGTTTGGAAACTTGCAGACGGCGTATCTGTTTTCAGCATTTTTTCAGTTGTGTGTCTGACTTGCTTGCTCATGCGACAAGTCTTACAACCATTTACATGCTCTTTGACCATGTTATTCATGTTTCTCCAACAAAATTTTGCTTTAATTTGAGTAACGTTTTGCGTACTCCGAAATGTCCTCCATGAGGTGTATCGTGATACTCCTCAATCACTTTCTTTTGTGTTTTCACATCAGTTATTATTTTGGGCGGCTTGTTAATTAATATTTTCAACTTCGTACGCGTACTTCCTTGTTGCAACGTATTAAAAATTCTTTTGAATTTGTTTTTATCCATGGATTTAAATATTTCATCATTTTCAGATAAAGAGAGTTCACTGATATTTTCTTGTCTCGTGAATTCCAACAGCTTTTCTAATATTGAAACGAATCCCAAATTAGACTTATTGCTATTGCTCTCTTCTGAATATACGAGTATATCAGCACTTTTCGTTATGAGCTTAGCATTGGTAGAAACGTGTTTCTTACCAGATTTATCGCGTTAACATGCTTCTATAAAGTTTTTAGTACGTACTATTTTATTTTCATTATTTCTATCGTGCAACATTATGAATTTTAGTTTTGATATACCAGTAATGTCAGACAGACTTGTACAAACCCAACAATAGAGTTGATCAGATTCTATTTTGATGTGAGTGCAACCGTTGTCGACTTTCTTCTCATTCTTTGTACTCTTCGTCATGCCCCTTGTTACAACTAGCAACTTTCGTTTAACACTCTCATCAGTATTTGGAGGTATCATTGATTTTAATATGTCTGAATCCAATTCGATTCTAGACAAGGCGTCTGCATTGGTATTCATGCTGCCTTTCTTGTAGACTATCATGAAATCATGGTCGGATAAATCTACACGTATCGTCGTTAATTTTGAAGATGGATTTTTGTGACTGAACAGTGATACAAGTGGTTTTTAGTCAGTTACCACTATAAATCTTCTACCATAAAGGTAAGGTCTGAAGAAGTTTATCGCCCAATGTATTGCTAGTAATTCTTTTCAATAGTTGGTTTGTTGACATCGTGTTTTGCTAACGACTTGCTAGCGTAAGATATCGGTAAGTCAGAATAAATTTCACCTTGTGACAGAACTGCTCCCAATGCATAATTGGATGCGTCTGTAGTGAGAATACATGGTTTTTCGAAGTTTGGGTATTGCAAAATAGGTGGTTCAATGAGTTTTGCTTTTAAGGTCTCATAAGCTTTTTGACAATCCTCAGTCCAATTGAAGGTAACATTTTTCTTTAGCAGAGAATTAAGACATTTGGCCGTTTGCGCAAAATTCGGGATAAATCGCCTGTAGTAATTGCAGAAAGCTACAAATCTTCGTATTTCATCCGCGTTCCGTGGTATCGGGTAGTTTTTGATGACTTCGTACTTTGATGCGTCGGTTTTGATACCTTCATCCGTGATTAAATGCCCTAAGTACACTACTTCCGATCTCATAAATTGCCATTTCGCAGGATTTAATTTCAAATTGTATTAACGCAGTCTGCTTAATACTTTGCGAAGATTATCGTTGTGATGCTTGATACTGCATCCAAATACTATAATGTCATTAACATACAGGAAAGCTTCATGACTCAAACCATTTAGTGCAATAGTTAGCATTCGTTGAAAACGGTTAGAGGAAATTTCCAAACCAAACGGTAATCTTTTAACTTGATAATGACCATCGTTTGTTTAGAATGCTGTTAGTGGCCTAGACTCTTTCTCAAATTCAATTTGATGAAAAGAGCTAGTCATATCCAAAGTAGAGAAATACTTTGCCCTTCCAAGTTTGTCCAAAACGTCCTCTAGTCTTGTCAATGGAAATTTATCGTTAACGATTCTATCGTTAAGTCTGCGGAAATCTACCACCAATCGCCATTTCTGCTCCCCATCACCCAACTGTTTTGGCACTACCAATAGCGGTGAATTATAAGGGCTAACAGACGGCTCTATGATGTCATTTGATTCCAAGTCTTTAACTTGTTGCAGAATTACCTCGTTTTGGGCTTGAGGCAACCTATAATTTTTTATGTATACCGGGTTTTTGTCGGTTGTTTGCAGACGTTGTCTGTAAAAGTTGTTTGTAGTTAATTTCTCCCCCTCCAGATAGAATACATCTTGAAATTCTCGAATAATGTTCAATAGATTCTTCATGGATGGTTTATCCAAATTATCCTTGTTAATCGTTTCTAGCAATTTTTCGAAACGCTTACCTTCCGACATCTGACTTTCTTGATGTCTTTTGTCACTCTTATGTATTGCAAGGATACTGTAATCGCTCACGGATTCAACTTGTGCTCTGAATTCCTTGATGATAACATCGTTGTCTGTTGTGTTCAGAAGTTTCACATGTTGGACTCCTTTCGCGGGTACAATAGTATTCACTACGAAAATACCTTTTCGGATTTCTGACTGGAATAAAATGCAGTCTTCATTTAACTCTAAATTTACCGGAACTATCGCTTCGGTTCTTACAGATATGTTTATTTAGTAACTACTGGGTCTTCTTACGCTCATAGGTAATATAACTTCATCATCCTTTATACTAAATAAAATAGTGTATGTCTCGAAGTCAATTTTGCACATGTATTTGACCAGTACATCTCTTCCCAAGATGTCATCTGTGGTTATCGGAAATTTTTCGGTTACGATATGAAACGAATGTTTTAAGTTATATTCCCCAGTCTGTAAATTTAAGTCTAAGGTCCCTAACGAACTAGTAACCTCTTCAGTTATTCCTGAGAGCTTGATTTTTTCATTAGATCTAATCTCATATTCTACATTTTTATGAACGTCATTTTTACGGATAGACACGTCTGCACCTGTGTCTACAAGAAAATTAAGGTTTCTACCTGCGTTTTGGCAATAAATTGTAACAAAATTTGCGCAGGTATTAGTAATTCTATACATCTTGTGGTCTACACTGGGAGGTTGTCCTGTACATCCTCGACCTCGCCTGCTACTTGGCAGTTTCCCTGATCCGTAATAACATTTACGTATCTTCTATTGTTTCGGTTCTGATCGTTTCTATAATTGCTACATCGATTACCAGAATCATTATTTCTTCTGTAACTTCCGTTGCTAGAACCTCGTTCTTTATTATAATTCCGACCCTGCTTATTATTACTATTGTTTTCTTGACTATAGTTGTTCCTGCTATTATAATTTTAAGGCCTATAGTCCCTATCATTATTTCTGTTCCTATCTTCTCTATTGTCCTGGTCATTATCGTTATTTCTATAGTTATCTCTTCTATTACGACGTTTGTTGCCATTCTTTCTTTGGTTATTAGAATTAAAGTGCATCACATTTGTGACTGATGGTGATTCAGAATTCTCTAATTCCAAGGCCAATGATACAGCTTCTCCAAAGTTCTTTGGTTTGGATGGAAAAACTTTTTTCTCAATTGATCATTCAGACCGTTTTTAAATATAGTAAGTGCGTAACTGTCATTCAACCTTCTTTTCAGCTGCTGTTGCTGAAATGCCTAGTTCCTGAATTTGTAGTTGATTCAATTCACAAATTAAGGAAGTGACTTTATCTTTATAAGCAGGGACGGTTGACTTCTTTTGTACCGTGCTGCTAAGCTGGGTAAATAATTGAGGTTTAGTCTTGTTGCTTTTAAATTTACGCAACAGGACATCTTTCAGGTTCTCAAATGAGACTATATTACTGTCAGTAATAGAAAGTTTAACAGGGGCGCTCAATATAACATTCTTTACAAAATCTATCAATATTTTTTTGCCAGTTAGTGTTAGAGATGCGTTTAGAAGCTCTTAAATCTTAAGGAATGATTCTAATTCCTTGTATTTACCCTCAAAAACAGGAATAACCTTTAATGCAGTTTCTAATGAAAACTCTGCCATTCTGAAATTCTCTTTTAGGACCGGGGGGCTACTTCCTAAATATGCCATACTTTCAGTATCGGAAACTTTGATATCCTGACCAGTATATCCTTGCTGGGTCAATTGAAGCCAAAGTTCTTTCTCTAGAGTTGCGGCTTCTGCCCTAAATTTTCACTTTAAATCTAAGAGATTGGAATCGCTCTCTGAAATATTGGATGACAAAGAGTTAAATAATTCTCTTTGTTTTTTCAAAATATCTAATTATTCGGTAAGAGTTTCAACGGTATACAAATTCTTCCCGTTTTTCTTTAAGTTCCTAAGGGTCCTTTCGTTGTCATCAAAAATATCTTTAATCCTGTCCATAAGCTGAATTGTTTAATTAGAAAGATAATTTCAATATAAAGTGCAGGAATTTATTATAAAAGGATATACTTAAAATTATTATTATCCTTAAACATTTACAGTTCTATTAAATCTCTTAACTTTTTTTTTATTATATTTATCATAAAGGTAGAATAAAACTATGGCCACTACAAAAATTGTTGAAGTGGTAATAGATTGCCGGTACTCCTCAACAATTCCAACATTGTTGTTTGTGGCACATTTGTTACCCATATTAACGATGCTTCCAATAATCTGGTCGCAGATTGTCTAGTCGCTTCTGTAAAAGTTTCTTCGATTCACCATGTGTCAACCTGATCACACGGTGTAATGGATCGGACTCACGGCACCGACCTCGCAAACGAAATGAGGACTATAGCATTGGATCCTGGAATGTCAGATCACCGAATTACCCTAGCGCTGCTAAGGACCTTTTACAACAGGCCAGTCAATATCAATTAAAAATACTGGCAGTCCAGGAAATGAATTGGACTGGAAACAACATTCAAGATATGAGATCACACACAATATTTAAAAGTGGGAAGGCTACTAGAAAACGTAAATTTGGAGTGGCCTTTATTGTGGATAGGGAGTTCAAATCACACATTATTGATTTTAAGCCAGTCAATGAACGGTTGTGTGCGATCCGTATAAAAGCAAAATTCTTCAAAATCTGGCAAATCAATGCTCATGCCCCGACCGAAGAAAAAGACGAAGGAATGAAAGAATCGTTTTACAATCACCTGGAAAGACTGGTCGACTCATTGCCCACAAACGACACAAAAATTATTCTGGATGATTTCAACGCGAAGGTTGGCAATGAGCTATCTCATCGGAGAACGACTGAAGGATATAGCCTCCACGATGAAACAAATGACAATGGCCAGTGCCTGATTGACTTTGCATGTATCAGAAATCTGCTTCCAACATCGACGCATTCATAAAATGACCTGGGTATCACCGATCGATCATGTTTTGATCCAACAACGTTGGGCCTCGAGCATACTTGACGTCCGTACATACCGAGGAGCCAATTGTAACACAGATCATTACTCAATCAAATTAAACTATCGATGTCGTATGTCAAAGGCATATTCAGCGAAGACCAGCCCGCTACAAAAATTTGACATCGAAAAGCTCCAAATGGCGTTTGTGGCCGAAAATTTCACAGAGCCCCTCGACAACCAGCTGCCTCCCATCTTATCAGATGCACCGTTAAAGACAAGCAACGAGCTCTGGATGGAAGTGAAAGCGGCTATCAGAACCATGGTATAACAGACGATCGGACATCAAGCCCTGTGCAAGAGGCATGATTGGTTCGATGATGAGCGCCAGAATGCGTTAGGTAAAAAGAATCAGGCGTGCAAAGAATACTTAGGTAGAAAAACCAGGACAAAGAGAGAACACTATAAAAATCTCAAAAGAGTAGCGAATAAGATGCATAGGATTAAGAAAAGCAAATACTATGACGACCAATTGAGAAGTATAAATGTAAGCTTAGCGAGCAATAACACAAGACAAGCATACAAAGTAGTGAAAAGCCTCAAACGAGGGTATCAGCCCAACACCGCGCTCTGCTGTGATGACACCGGCAATATAATCGCTGATGAAATCAAGATTAAGGAAAATGAGCATCATATTTCAAGAAACTCCTTAATCCTCCACACAGCTCCAGAACATCAGAGCCTATAGATGTCTGCGGACAACTTCCATTGGTCCAACCAACTCTGGATGAAGTTTATTCCATCATCAAGGCCCAAAAGAATAATAAAGCGCCGGGCATCGATGAGATTCCAGTGAAGCTCATCAAATATGGTGGCAGTAGTGTTGACCAAGCTATTCACAAAGTCATCCAGTACATTTGGCAACAAAAACATATGCCAAAAGAGTGGAGCCAATCAATTATATTCCCTCTCCACGAAAAAGGTGACAAGCTACAGTGCGAAAATTATAGAGGCATATCATTACTTTGTACGGCGTACAAAATATTTTATAAAATCTTAGAAAATAAAATCCGATCATACGTCAACAGTCTTATTGGGGAGTATCAAGGTGGTTTTAGGGCAGGTAGATCAACAACAGACCAACTGTTCACAGTCAAGCAGGTACTTGAAAAATGCTGGGAATTCAACATAGATGTATATTTTCGTTGACTTCAAGCAAGCATACGACAGTATTGATTGTAACGTACTGTACCAAATAATGCTTGGTTTTGGCATCCCAGCAAAATGAGTCCGTCTTACCAAAATGAAAATGACGTCGACAACCTCCCAAGTCCGCATCAATAACCAACTCACCGATGCCTTTGACGAAAATATCGGACTAAAGCAGGGAGATGGGCTGGCCCCATTGTTATTCAATTTGGCTCTGGAGTCCGTCATACGGAAGCTATCTGTCGATACGCGAGGTACATCACTATACAAGCCGAGCTAAGTAGTGGCCCAGGCAGATGACATCAACATTCTGTCACAGTCACTAACAACTGCCAAAAAACTCTTCCTCAAACTCGACAGCGAAGCAAAACTAGTAGGGCTACAAATCAACGAAAATGAAACAAAGCTCATGACGCAGTCGAGGAAAAATTCCCCAAATACACAAAATATGACGCTTGGCGAATACAGTATCGAAAATTTTAGCGAATTTGTGTATTTAGGCGCTAAAATAACGAAAACGGGCAATGAAAGAGACGAAAAACGCTGAAGAATACAGCTCGCAAGTAAAATATTTTATTTAGTATTGACGATCTTGAAGACCAGCTGCATACACAGGAAAACAAAGCTTCAAGTATACAAATCTGTGATAAGACCTGTGTTATGCTATGGGTGTGAAACATACACCCTAACCCTAGCATCCGCAAATATATTGAACGCCTTTGAGCGACGGGTCCTGAGGCAAAAAATCGGAGCGAAGCTAGACGGGGACCAATGGCGAACTCAATACAACCATGAGTTGTATGAAATTTTTGACGAACCGGAGGTCTCAAGAATTGTAAGACTGCGGAAGTTGCAATGGGCTGGACACATGGTACTCGCTGGGAGAATTGAAGGCCAGCGGCCAGTGGGGAAACTGAGAAAACACTGGTCTGACTCGGTCGACGAAGACAGTTCATCGCTGCTCGGATTTCGGAATTGGAGGACGCGGTCAACGGACCGTGACAGTGGAGGCGCTGCTTGCAGGAAGCGAAGACTCGAAAGGGGCTGTAGTGCTAATAAGAAGAAGAAGAAGCCTAGGTATCATAAGACCATTACCCATAACTAAACAGGGAAATAGATTTATCCTAACACTCCAAGATGACCTAAGTAAATTCTCTTATCCTTATCCAATCCAAAATCTCGAGGCAACTACAGTGGCCAATAAGTTACTGCAATTTATCACACGTTTCGCGATACCAAAACAAATTCTTACGGATCAGGGTTCAGATTTCACTTCCATACTGATGTAGGAAGTATCTAAATTAGGAAGTGTCTAAATTATTTCATAAAGCTATTACAGACAACAGTCTATTGTAGTACATTCCCTGAAATAAAAATACGTAAAACTAAATTTTAAAAGAAACATGTGCAAACCCCTTAGGATCTACACACAAACTCGCGATGTACGACCCGCCTTAGAAAATAAAATATTAAATTTCTTCCGCATACGAAAGTAGAAAGTGCACTTGACCTTCCTCGTATGTATGATGTATGATGGAAACACATACTGTGTGAATGAACTGTGTGTGGTCCACCAGACCACAACGTTCTTATGTGTTTCCATATATCGGGAAGTCTTGTGCAATGAGAACTGTACTTGACCTTCCGATAATTAAAGAAACTAAGGAATGCATATTGAACCGTACGGGAATGTATGAGGTCCACGTGACCAACTATAAACAATGGATTGTACTACGACTCGTGGTAATGGGTTATGGATAGAATGCAATGCACTTTTTTTATGAATAGGTTTTTAAATGTGGATTTTTTAGGAATAGACTTTATTTGAATTTAGAATATAGATTTTTTTTACATAAGTTATCTTAGGAGCATTAGTGCAAAATTTTGTATAAATAGCATTGGAAGAAACAATAAAACTCACTCTTGTGAAGATAATAACTAGCGTTACACGCTGCTCTTCTTTCACTCTAGTCTATTAACAATCCGGCGTTAACCGCCTAACCTACATGCGCACCTAGGCGCTTTAGAATACCTGGGTAAGCCTACATTTTAAATTTCATATAGTTAAAGTTGATTAAATTCCTTTACGTATCAACATGGCGACCCTGCAACCTGAACTTGGAGAATTAGATGAACTACAAGAAAAGCCCGAAACAGAAGACTATTCGGAGCAATCCGAGCGGATAATCAATTCGTGGTTTGCGGAAAAATATGAACCACAAGCACCAGATAAGACAAACGAAATACCCCCTATGTTCCAATAAAAAAGAAAAAAAATTTTGAATACTGAAATTTCTAAAATTTATTTTATAAAATACTAACACTGACGCCAAAACCAATCATCAAGAAGAAACAATGAGAAGAGCAAGCGTTTAAACGATGCCAAGAAGTAGCAGAAGTCTATAAAGAGTATCACCTCACCTGGGATATCAAAAACAAAAATGCAGAAATTAAGAGAAAAATTAGAATTTTAAGAAAAACTTAAAATAAAATTATAAATGTCATAATATTTCTTATAATGGGTCTCGTAGATTCAAATACGGGCAATCAGCCTACTTACATTATTGTAATTATTTGGATGTTTTTTCTTTTTGGAATATTTTGATGAGCAAAAAGGTTAATTAAGAAAACCATTGTTAAAGAAGTAAATAATGTTCAAATCTACCCAGTTGTCAGCCATCATAAAACTCATTAAGAATAGAAAAAGAACTTTCGGCAATTTATTGGAAAATAAACCATTTTCCCCCATACCTTTATGGCAAAAAATTCACAGTTGTCACAAAGCACCGACCTTCAGTATCTCTATTTGTGAGTTGAAATCCGTCTCCAAAATTAACTATAACCTGCTTAGATCTTATGGACTATGACTTTGTCATTATATATATACAAGGTAAAATAACCACTAACGCAAATGCTCTATCGCGTATAAAAATGAGTTCGAATGATTTAAAAGAAACGATACCCGAAACAATTAACATTATAACACGTAGCAAAACAAAAAAACCAACAAACCCTGTGACCACGGCAACAACTTCCTTCAACATCGAGCCTAATCAACTCAATATGTGGGAAGGTACTTCAATTTCTGACATAAGAAATTTGCCAATACTAAAATTTGAGCTCATTAAAAATGAAAATAATAAAAGTTTGCCAACTACAATGATAATAAAAGAAAAAAATATAATAATCGTGAAGTATAGTGATAATCCATCCTTAGACTTAGGTCAGGTTTTGGAGAAACTAATACTAGAACTATCAATAAATAGTATCACGAAGATAGGCCTATCTAAAAATGATGAAATATTCAAATACATAAGTAAAAACGAATTAATCGATATATATATATAATAAAAAGCATGCAAAAGTAATAAAAAATAGGCAAACTAAAGTACAAATAATATTATATAATCCCCCGAGACACGTTGAACAAAAGGCCGATCAAATAAGATTGATCAGCGAATATCACGAGTCAAGGTGTGGAGGTCACACGGGTATAACAAGAACCATAGCAAAACTTAAACAAAAATATACGTGGAAAAATATGAACAAAATGGTTAAAAATATAATACAACAATGTGAGACTTGTAATAAAAACAAAATAACAAGACATACTAAAGAACAATTAACAATCACAGATACACCTCAAAATCATTCGAAGTCGTATCTATTGATACAGTAGGCCCATTACGCATCTCAAATGGATTTAGGTACATACTAACAGCACAATGTGAACTTACTAAATTTGTTGAAGCCATACCAATCCCTACCAAAGAAGCTAACGTAGTAGCAAAAGCAATAGTTGAAAACATTATCCTAAGATACGGTCATTTTAAAACTATCAAGACAGATAGAGGTACTGAATACGTCAATGAACTATTCCAAAACATCTGCAAAACTTTGAACATTGAACGTAAAACATCCACCCCATACCACCATGAAACATCAGGGTCCCTAGAAAGAAATTACAGAGTACTAAATGAATATCTGCTCACCTTTTGTGAAGATAACGAATGGCATAACCACATCCCTTTCTACACTTTCGCTTACAACACCACACCCCATAGTGAGACAAATTACACACCCTACGAATTAGTTTTCGGTCGATTGTCAAGCCTTACCAGCGACTGCGATAACTCTACACCCATCTACAATTATGACAGTTACCTGACAGAACTTAAAACTAGACTATACAACGCACAACAGACCGCTTACAAAATCTTAAGGGAATCAAAATCAAAAAGGGTACTATCGAATAAAGACAATATAAATCCATTAAAACTCCAAACAGGGGACTGGGTATATTTGAAAACTCAAAGAAATAGTAAATTAGATAGTCCATATGAAGGACCATACCAAATAGTTGAAACTCAAGGAGTCAATACACTTGTAAATAAAAATAACAAAAACATCCTTATACACAATAACAGAATAAAAAAGAAACCAACAGATATACCTCAAGAGTAATAACTTCGGAACATTTCAACAATCTTAACAAATATATGACCAAAAAACAAATGTAAATTTAAAAAAAACAAAATATATTTAGTATGACGTAAACTAATATAAAAGATAGCCATAAATAGAATCAATATTGTAGTAATTAGAACAGAAATAAAACAATAAATTAGAGTTAATATTGTATTTCTACCACTATCATCATCTAAATAACATAAACTAAATAAAACCAATATTGTCAATTTACCATTATAGTAATAATCAAACATATGAAATCAAAGAATTCCCTATTGTAAATAAAAAAACAAAAATTTTAAACAATCTTGTATAAGATATAAGATAAACAACAACATAGATTATAAAACAAACGAACCTAGCATTAACAACTAAAGTTTATTGTAGCAAAACAAAAAAAAATTTTTTTTTACAAAAAAAATTTTTTTTACAAAAAAAATTTTTTTTCCTTTACGACTGAGGTGTAGTACATTCCCTGAAATAAAAATACTTAAAACTAAATTTTAAAAGAAACATGTGCAAACCCCTTAGGATCTACACACAAACTCGCGATGTACGACCCGCCTTAGAAAATAAAATATTAAATTTCTTCCGCATACGAAAGTAGAAAGTGCACTTGACCTTCCTCGTATGTATCATGTATGATGGAAACACATACTGTGTGAATGAACTGTGTGTGGTCCACGTGACCACAACGTTCTTATGTGTTTCCATATATCGGGAAGTCTTGTGCAATGAGAACTGTACTTGACCTTCCGATAATTAAAGAAACTAAGGAATGCATATTGAACCGTACAGGAATGTATGAGGTCCACGTGACCAACTATAAACAATGGATTGTACTACGACTCGTGGTAATGGGTTATGAATAGAATGCAATGCACTTTTTTTATGAATAGGTTTTTAAATGTGGATTTTTTAGGAATAGACTTTATTTGAATTTAGAATATAGATTTTTTCTTACATAAGTTATCATAGGAGCATTAGTGCAAAATTTTGTATAAATAGCATTGGAAGAAACAATAAAACTCACTCTTGTGAAGATAATAACTAGCGTTACACGCTGCTCTTCTTTCACTCTAGTCTATTAACAATCCGGCGTTAACCGCCTAACCTACATGTGCACCTAGGCGCTTTAGAATACCTGGGTAAGCCTACATTTTAAATTTCATATAGTTAAAGTTGATTAAATTCATTTACCTATCAACACTATCACCCTCACTCAAACGGTGCACTTGAAAGATCACATTCAACATTGAAAGATAATTTAAAGCATTATATCAACAACCAGCAAAACGATTGGGACGAATACGTCCCCCTTGCAATGTTTGCATATAACACCTCTGTGCATTCCACAACAAAATATACACCTTACGAATTGGTCTTTGAAACAAAACCAATCCTACCGAATTCAATCACAAATACCGCCGAATTTCGTTACACATATAACTCGAAAGTGGACCAACTTAAGTATAAACTGAATATATCGTTTCAAATAGCCAAAAAAATAAAATTAATTAAAACAAACCAGCAAAACCTATTACGATACAAAAATTCACCACCCTCAATACAACAAAGGCGACCGTGTCCTCATGCGAAATAATGCAAATAAACCCGGAACCTCTTAAAAAACTTTCGCCTAACTGGAAAGGCCCATATGAAGTCACAGAAATGTAAGATAGTAACAAAAACATTATCATCAAAATAAAAAATAAAAAACACCTCAAGGTTCATACCAACCAACTAAAACCATCCTCTTTTACAGGATGTTCTTCCCAACTACAATTCTGTACTATCTTTGCTATCTATATCTGTTCCAAATCCAGTCTAACGACAATTACGAAATAAAGAAAATATGAAACGGAAGCGGATTATTCTTTGAACCCCTTGGAAGTACAAAATTTTATTCAGAATATTTCAAAATAGTCACACATATTGATATATACTCATATAGCGAAAGAATCAATCTTGTAGGAAGAATTGCCAAGCAATCCTTCCAACTCTATGACAAAATCTCAAAAGACCATGCTCAATTATACTGCACTCAGAATTCTAACATATTTAAACTAAAACAAGTTGGGTAGACAGACCTATGCTCATGTCAGAAGGGTTTTGTACTTAACTTACAAAATGCAGTAACCAGCAACGAATAAAATCAAGAAACATGTCAAAGACGATTTTATTGGAGAGAGAAACATGTCAAAGACGATTTTATTGGAGAAAATGTGAAATGCGAGGATCATACTATTATTAATAAAGTTGAACGAATTTTGACTTCTCAGGTATTTTTTATAGTTATACCCATGAATATCTCCTTTGATAATTTCTTCAGATTTTTTAGATCACGGGTGTCCATTCGCGAGGGAGGAAACACACTTTTCATGAAGCACAAACTGTCAGTTTAAGAACTGTTTTGAAAAGCTCTCATAGAGAACTTTCAGTTGATACTCATATCGGCTACCTTTCATGAAATTTTTTTTCAGGGGCCACTCTTCTATACTGTAATCATCGATTCATGGCCTATTTTTTCGAATCCTAGAATGGTTACAAAGCCCTTTTGGTAGGAGCTCTCTCCTGCCTCTTCGACTTATTTCAATTGTATGTACTCATTTTCATGATACCTATCACTTCTGATATTTTCATGCAAATTCTAGCATGGTTGTAGTGTCTAAGTCGGTAAAAAGCGCATATGGCTCCATAGCCATATGTTTCCATAGTAATGCAGGGCATATTGTTCCATAGTAATACAGGAAAATTCAAATCGCTATAACTTCGGTAAATACTATTCGATCTTTATGAAACTGTCAGAAAAGATCAATCTTATAAATAGTCATCTTTTTGCAAAATTTTATTGAGTTTAAAGGTACCGTTTGGATTTTATTCAAGAAAACACAAAATCGATAAATCATACTATTACTAACAAAGTTGAGTGAATTTCGACTTCTCATGTATTTGTTGTTGTAGTGCTTATAAAGGCCTACATTCATGATTTTTTTCAGATTTTTCGGATGGAAGGTGTCCAATCGCGAGGGGGGGGTACGCGAAAAGTTCGAACATTTCCCCTTCCCCTGTCCCCCTCGGGAACAATAAGGCAGTTTTAAGACTAGTTTTGAAAAGATCTCATTGAGACCTTTCCAACGATACCCTACTCGACTACCAATGGTGAAAATTTTTTTTTGAGGGGTAACCTCCCTATATGGGGAGACCCCCCTTAAACACCTTTGAAAAAATTTTTCACCCTTGAACTTTCAAGAGGTCATCACTTCTGACCTTTCTACAAAGTTTCATTGCTGTAGCCTCTATAGTTTCGGAGAAAAAGTGCTGTGACATACAGACGGACGGACGGACGGACAGACGGACACAGGTCGTGATTGCAATAGGGTTTTGTATTTTAGTACAAAACCCTAAAAAGCCAGAAATCCTTAACAAAGAAGCATCGGTTAGAGCAATGGTGGGAAGCTTTAAATCACGTTGCGGAATATTGAACATTGTAGGTTCTGTATCCAAATATTTGATCGGAACAATGGATTCTAATGATGCTGAATATTATGATGGCATCCTAAGTTGCAATTGTTAATAAAAAACCAAACTAATGTTGTTAAAACTACCATCACAAACTTCAACAGAACTATATCGCAACTAAAAATCTCAGAAAGGGAATTAAACAAAAACATTGAAAATTTAACGCATTTCTTAAAAATCAAAATAACAACAATTCCGAAACAGATCTGAATCAGGAAATAATCGAATATTTGAGTATCCTAACTTACTTACTAAACAAAATCGTGGCAGCAAGGAAAAATACTCTCCGCCCTAGCCTTATTAGTCTAGAAAATTAACTAAAGAATTCAACAATTTCAAACAATACTTTAAAAATAGTCTTGAATATGCAGTTAAACCCGATTTGAAAAATATTAATCAGATTCTGGATAGTATCGGAATTCAGTATTCATTTAAAAACCAAAGAATGATTTTCTTTATATCTTTCCCATCAGTCGATGACACTGATTCAATTTATATCATCTAAAACCCTTACCAATACCTCATGCTGAACAAAAATCATATGCCTACATAGATCCTAGTTTCAAATACCTAGCTTTGTCCTCAAACAAATTACAATATGCCCAATTCCAAAATATTGATGACTGTAAACAGTTGGAATATAATAAATACATATGAGGAAATTTCATAACTTATTCCACCTTGAATAAATCCATTTGCGAAGTCTCTTTACTTACTAAAATTAACAAACGAATACCAACCGACTGTCGAACGAAGTTCCGAACAGGAAGAATCGAAATCCGGCAAAATCTAATTAATAACAACTGGATATTTGTGGTAAGCGAGCCACATATGCTCACTGTACAATGCAACAATTCAATCAAAGATGTAGAAATCTCCAAAACTGGTATCCTAACCTTGTCAAAAAACTGTAAAGCATTTTCGACAAAAACTCAATTATTTACCAAACAATGAGTATATTTCGTATTACGATAATATAATCCCTAGTCTGAATATAGTGGAGGATGACTGTTGTGAGGAAGCTAAAATAAATAAATCAAACTTCGATTTCTACCTTGACCAGATCCATTTGTCAAACGTCAAACTGGATGACCTCAATATTGCATCACATAAACTCGATGATCTGAATGAACAGGTCAGTCGATCGCAATGTCAACCTCATTTATATAAATATGGATCCACTTATAGAAATATTATAGTAATAATATCAGTTCTTGTCTTTGGAAACATTCTGTATAGACTCTACAAATGTATATTGTCCATACTTCCGAGTTTTATGAGAATCGAACGCAGCTGTTGTTGCCGAGCTATTACAATTAATCAATTTAACTCACCTTCTTCTTCACCAAGACATCAAGTTCAAATGAAATTTACCTCTATCTCTGATGATGTATCATCTGTCTTACCTCAAGAAACCATTCCATTACGACTTTCCAAATCAAAGTCCAGACTCAGATCATCTGTAGGGAAAATCAATCACGACGAATTTTAAATTAAAAAGATAAATTCGTCTTTTCCAAGGGGGTGTTGTTATGGACCACCTGTCCCCTAACTCACACATCGCAACATTCCTACAACCCTTCAATAACCTGCACTCATCTACTCCATACATATTATCAATATTGCGAATCTATGATATCAAATTCCCAATAATCAATTAAACTATTTAATCTAAATTGCTGCCAAGAAATCCCATCAACTAAATTCTCTATAAATCAGCTAAATCTAATCATCACTTAACTATTGAACCCTAATTGTTCTTATTAATGGCTTTCAGAAATATATACAATGCCAACTACAGGAAACATCAGGTCTGAATCAAATGATATTAAATACGAAAGATTGTATTTTTGCGATTTCTGCAAATCGATAAACATGATACCCCAAATTGCGATATCAATCGAAACCATTCGAAATCTTCAAATTCCAAAGGTAAACAATAGTCCAATCCATTAAATCAAATTCGCATAGTACCTGTACCAGAGCATATCTACTAAATAGCAGCTGTAATTAGAACAAATTTTATTTCTTACGGTACTTATAGAGTAAAGAGAATTAGACTAAAAGTGCATATTTATGGTAAACAAAAACTTGAATTTGCCAGCAATTGAACCAACACATCGTTAACTTTAATCCATCTTTTACACGTTTATTTGCCTCTATTTTCATTTCGACAGCTCCTTGATTGCAGGTGCTAGTTAGTACATATGCTCTGCCTGTACATTAAAACACTTGAGACAAAATTTAATATATCGATAAAGAAATGATTCTCAAAGGGATAGGGAACTTGCGTATCTATATTTAATATAAACGAATTTTTGAGTATAAAAAGAACTTGCAAATTCTGATTCAAACTAATATTCACTGTGCTGTTCAAACCAATATTTAGTGTTCTGTTCAATCATTGTGTATTCAAAGTCAAAGTCAAAAGCGCTTTATTTAATACCAATCGTTATAAATTTTTAAAAAAACTCAAAGCAAATTCCAAACAATAAAACTATAAAAAACTTAATGGCCCGAATGGCTCTCTAAATTTATACGCTATCTGTTAAACACATTTAATGAAAAAAATACACTAGCAAATTTAAATTAATTAAGATTATTGCATATTTTTTGATTCAATTGGAAAAATGAGAAAAAAACCAACCAGCATTATTCAAAAAATACTTATATTACTAACACAACAATGTACTTATATCTTATACCTAATATGTTACACCCTAATTCTAAATAAGTTCAATCAAAAAAAATAAAACGTTACCTTATATTGAAACCTATACCTAATTTATAATACTAATAAACAACAACACCAGATATAGCAATAATGAGATGAAACTAAAACAAGTTGAGTAGACAGACCTATGCTCATGTCAGAAGGGTTTTGAACTCAATTTACAAAATGCAGTGACCAGCAACGAATAAAATCAAGAAACATGTCAACGACGTTTTTATTGGAGAAAATGTGAAATTCAAGGATCATACTATTATTAACAAAGTTGAAAGAATTTTGACTTCTGAGGTATTTGTTAGTGTAATACCCATAAATATCTCGCTTGATAATTTTTTCAGATTTTTTAGATCACGGGTGTCCATTCGCGAGGGAGGAAACACATTTTTCATGTATTCCTCCGCCTGTGCCCCGACTGAAGCAAAAACTGTCAGTCCAAGAACTGTTTTGAAAAGCTCTCATAGCGAACTTTCATTTGATATTCATATCGGCTACCTTTCATGAAATTTTTTTCAGAGTAACTCCTCTGTACTGTAATCATCGTTTCATGGCCTATTTTTTTGAATCCTAGAATGGTTACAAAGCCCTTTTACTAGGAGCTCTCTCCTACCTCTTCGACTTTTTTCAATTGTATGTACTCATCTTCATGATACCTATCATTCCTGAAATTTTCATGCAAATCCTAGCAAAGCTGTAGCGTCTTAGTCGGTAAAAAGCACATATGGCTCCATAGCCATATGTTTCCATAGTAATACAGGGCATATTGTTCCATAGTAATACAGGAAAATTCAAATCGCTATAACTTCAACAAATACTATTCGATCTTTATGAAACTTTCAGCAAAGATCAATCTTATGAATAGTCATCTTTTTGTTAAATTTTATTTAATTTGAGGGTACCGTTTAGATTTTATTGAAGAAAACATAAAATCGATATATCATACTATTACTAACAAAGTTGAGTGAATTTCGACTTCTCATGTATTTGTTGTTGTTGTACTCACTAAGGCCTACATTCATGATTATTTTCAGATTTTTCGGATGGAAGGTGTCCAATCGCGAGGGGGGGGGGGATCGCGAGAAGTTCGTGTATTTCTCCTTCCCCTGCCCCCCTCGGTACTCATAAGGCAATTTTAAGACTTGTTTTGAAAAGATCTTATTGAGACCTTTCCAATGACACCCTATTCGACTACCAGTGGTGAAAATTTTTTTTTGAGGGGTTACCTCCCCATATGAGGAGACCCCCCTTTAACCCGTTTGAAAAATTTTTCCACCCTTGAATTTTCAAGAAGTCACCACTTCTGACCTTTTCACAAAGTTTCATGGCTGCAGCCTCTATAGTTTCGGAGAAAAAGTGCTGTGACATACAGACGGACGGACGGACGGACAGACGGACACAGGTCGTGATTGCAATAGGGTTTTGTATTTTAGTACAAAACCCTAAAAACAGAAAATAAACACGATTAATTTAAACATTGTCATTCAGCCACCAATACCTAGATTGCTCCATCTCGGCTCGACCAGCCTCAACGAATCTAGCGATTGAGTATCTCCATTGGAATTGTTGGAGGATATTTTATCTTCTAATCGGTGGCCCGTCTATATATGTGATATATGATTGGGACGCCGTCAGAATCAAAAACATATCGATTCATGTCCAAATACACGAATGCTTCTGGAGGAACGAAGCCAGTAGTGAGGCAAGTCACAATATACCCGTATGTAGGGTGGAACGGCTGTGAAATCCAAGGGTTTTCACTCACAGTTACAGATCTTGCGATATGATTCCGAAGAAGTTTCAATATGAAGATATCGACTCTTGTCACTTGAGCGGTTTGATAAATTTTTCTATTCGATATATAGTGCTTCCAATCCGTCTCAGGCTTTCTGTACAAACCAGTATATGCACGAAGACATTTCCTTTCGAAAACTCTTAATCTTTCCATTGTACTAGCGCTCCGGTTGTACCAGATCTGGCATCCGTATGTCAAAACTGGCCTAACCAGGGTCTTGTAACAAATAACTTTGACTTTTTGGTCAATGTATCTGGTATGAAAGAGTCGCCGAAGGGCCATGACTACTTTGAGTGCTTTACTGAGTATGATTTTGACATGTTCAGTATAGTACAGATACTGATTGAGATGAACACTGAGGTATCGAACACAGGATTTATGTGGAATCCGTTCTGAATGCAGAAATCTTTCCAATAAAGTTTCAGGTCTTGACTGACTCCTTGCAGCCGTGTCCGAAACAAAATTTTTTCGCACTTCTGCGCATTGATTTTCATTCACCAACCGTCGGTCAAGAGCTGCACATCATTACACATTTTTTGAAGATTTCTCTGAACTATTATAGCTTTTCGGTCTGCCATATAGATGATCAGATCATCAGCAAACGCTACCAATGATCGCGTTGGCGAGACATTCAAATCAAAGCTGTTCAATAGCTTGCGAATGAATATTGAGAAAAGCAGGGGCGCAGTAACTGTTCCCTGCTGTAGACCATTCAAGACCTTGAATTCGCGCATTGTTGTCAGATTTCCATCAGTTACAACAAATCATTTTTCGTATAACATATTGCACATCATGGCGACAAGGTGTCTGGGGAACCTGTCCTGAAGAAGTTTGAAAACTAGTCCATCTAACCACACCGTATCGAAGGCTTTCTTCATATCAATGAGACATGCTCCAACACATTCTTTGTTGTTTAGTTTCAAACAGATGTCTGAGGTTACTTACGTTATTGCATGTATGGTCGAATGCCTGGCACCAAAACCAAATTGGCAATTCGGCATCAACTCATATTTCTCAATATGGGCGTTTAATGCTCTGTTAAGTATCACTTCAAACACTTTGCTGATGTTAGGCAGCAAGCCGATTGGGCGATAGATTTTAGGGCATGAAGATTCTTTTCCTTTCTTCAAGATCGGAAATATCTTAGCCTTTTTCCACTAATTTGGGAAATATGAATTGTTCAACATGTTGTTGAACAATATGCAATAATTCCTAATAGCAACCTCAGGCAAATGCCGGAGAACTATATTTGGAATACCGTCAGTACCACTTGATACTTTGTTGTTTATTCTGCGAAATATGAAACACAAGTCTTCATAGCTGACAAAATAATCAATAAGACTCAAGCTCGGTATGAGGTCAGATGTTAATGTTTCAACGAAATAAAGAATTGATCGGCCTTTCAGGCTTGATTTGAAGTCGGAAACTTTTGCTTCAACGACCTCCAAAGTTATTTCATTCCTTCTCTCTGTGTTCGGTAGATGAACCAATTCAAAAAGTTTTCCAATCAGGGCAAGTTTCTGGAATCCATCACATATAATCCTGTTTCCATTTCTATCTGGAGTCATACTATCAATTTCGATACCAGCCCTATCAAGAAGATTTATCTCATCACTAGCGACTTCAAGATTCGATACCTTCACTCGAGACTTCTTTCGGAATAAGCTATTCACTTTCGCGAAAACGCCATCTGGGTCCTGTGGGCTAATACCCCTCAATTTTTCCGCCCATTGATTGCTGACTTCACTCCTGAAGTATGAACGGATTAAGTTCCGGACATTCTTCAGGTGTGATTTCAACAAAGCCAACGAGGGATGGTTGTAGTCCAAAAATCGTCGATAAATATTGTTGACGCGTGTGAGAAGAAGGCTTTTCAATATTTTCAACCTTGCGGTGGTTGGTGTTTCTTATCCTTCCATAGTGTTTCGATGTTTAATCTTGGGAACAACTTTCTCAATCGTTTCCAACGTCAGCTTCTCTAACTTCGACAAATAGACATCTATTTCATCGTCAGTTAGATTTCTGTTATTAGGAACCATTGAGCAAGCGTTGCCATCATCAGAAGGAGGACATTGCTTCTGGTAATCCCGATTAAACTTCTTTTGAAACTTTCCCCAGTCTGTTTTTTCGAAATTCAACCGATGGTTTACATGTTGAATTGGAACGAGGAAGAAATCATCCCTTTGATGATTGATTTCCATTACGATTGCATTATGGTCGCTATCGTAAGGAAGCACCTACAGTTTCCGTTGAGGACTATTAAAGCTGAATTCGAGTCTTGCGTCAGCAATGCAGAGGTCCAAATATGAATTTGTCCTAGAGTATGTTGGGAACTCCGACCCATATAGGTTGCACCTGTATTCAATTTGGTTCACTGTTATCCATGATTTCAGGAATACACCTCTTGGCATTCAGGTCACCAGCAAAAATATAATAACTATGCAGTCTGTTCAATTCGAGTATTTCAAACAAGGAATTTAGTTCCTCCTTGAACTTTAGAACATTTTGACCAGTTGCATAGGCAGAGATAAAAAAAGAGGTTATCCGCACCTGGCGATGAAATTTTGATGACGGACACTTCAAGAAATTCAAAGTTTTTGAATTCGACTTTTTCAATATTTTGGAAACAATAGGGTCTTCTAACCAATATCCCGGTGCCTACCCCCCATCACCTATTACCCTATCGTTTCTTACGAATGCAAAATCTTTGAATTCCATGGAATGCCATGAATTGAGGTGCGTTTCAGTGAGAAGTATGATGTCAGACTTTTGCTTAACAATAAATTCAAGGAGATAATCACGTCGATGTATGGCAACGATAGAGTTGACGTTGATCGATATGAGGCGAAGCCTATCCATGGAAATATTACTGGATGACAAGCTATTATTAGGCATTTGAAAGACCTAAACGCTGAAAAGCAAAGTTAATTTTTGAATCTTGTTTGTCGATTCTCTCCGATAAAGAATTAAGTTGCTGGTAAATTTTGAGAAGCAGCCCATTATTGCCACTTACATTATTTACATTATTTTCAGCATTTTCTGCTGGTCCTCTAGCGGCGAGTGCAAGTGATACTCTGGGCTTGACGAAATTGACAGGTATGATATTACGGTGTACTTGTGTTTGCTTTGGAGCAAATTTAACTTTTGCATCTTGATATCGGGAGCATCCTCGATATGATGCTGGGTGACCAAAAACACCGCAGTGACGCAGTATAATTTTTCTTTAGGCTCCGTCTGAGCCAATTTGCACTCACCGGGAGCATGAACGTCTTTGCATTTAACGCAACGATAGTGCATGGCACAATTGGCAGCCGAATGTCCAAATCTTTGACACCGGTAACACTGGTTGACTTCTCTTTTCTGGAAGCGTTCCCACCTCACCAATCTGAAATTCAAGTACCTTATTTGTTGAAGGGCACTTGGACTGCTCTTATTTGCAATTTGTACCAGGTGAAGTGGTAAATTCTTCCTTTCTATGGTCGACCTTCTTGTCGCAAAGGCTTTGACTGAAACAAAATCAATATCCGGTGCAGCCTCCTTGAGCACCTCAAGAAGATCGACCGTATCCTCTCCACTGTCTAAACCCTTCAACAAGAAGGTCTGATTCTTTTCACTTTTTGGTGTATAGGTGAAGTGTGGGACCTCCGCAGAAATCAGTGCATCTTTGGCTTACTTGAAGTCAACCAATGATTTTATCCTTAAAGTTAATTTTCCGGCATTAATTTTATTTTCGGCTGCCAATAGTAGAACCATATCTTTCCCGGTTTGTCCGAAAACGTTGATTGGCGGAACTTTTTCTGTCTGGGTGAAGCTTTTTCAGAGGAACCAGTAGAACTGCGGACTGGTTTTTTCTCCTTATTTTTGTTCTTTAAATATTGAATAAAATTAAAGTCACTATCTTGATTCAAATTACCTCCGATGTTTTCTTCGATTTCCATATCTTCGGTTAATCCCTCCAGCGCTGCAAAATAATTTTGGCTCTCGTTGATGCCACCAGCACTTAGAACTTCCTCTGAATTTACTTGCTTTGTACTCTTCTTCGGATTTGTTACCTGTTGCCATTGATTTTGTGGCTGCTTCTTTTGAGGCTTCATCCCTTTCTTGAAAAGATCCTTGAGAGACTGTATCTCTTGCCTTAGTTCATCATTTTCTTTCTGCAATTTGGCCATTTGTTGATTGTCCGCTATTATTTGCAGCTTGCACCCTCACTCTGCGGAGTTTTCTTCGTTATGTTTTCTTTTGGTGATTATCGCCAGTTTCGTATTCGTCGTTTCCCCAGGTTGCCCCATCGGTGGGAGCCGTCGGGCTCCTCCATACGAGCGGCAAAGTTTTCTTTGGTAATTTATTTTTCGTTACCAATCGAAGTAAAAATATTCGATAGAAATTTCCTGAGTCGATTACTTCGACAATATAAGATTTTTTCCGATAAAAATTAACTTCGGACAAACGTTTTTAAAAAATTAATTTAATTTTTGAAATTTTTTGACAGGAGCAATTTGAAAAACGTCTATACGTGAAGACTACTACGATCCATCTATTATTGTGTTGTCTTAATACTCGTGGTGCGAAGTCTTATTGTATATTGTATAAAAATTTGATATAAAGTTATCAAAGTGATTTTTGTTAGGGATTCGCAAGTGTAAAAGATTTAACTATTGGTCGATATAAGTGTGCAAAGAATTCTTAAATAAATAGAAAAGTGAAAAAGGATTTGTGTTTGTGTGATTATTCAAAGAGCCCCATAACTACATTTCCTGATGGGTGTCGATGCAGCCAGCGTGCTTTCTTTCGGTTCTGTATTTCGGCCGTCCTCCCTTCTGCAATTTGCAAGCAAAATTCAATTTGAACAAAGGGACAAAGTTTGATCTTGGTTTTCTTACCGATTTTTGCGTTTTTTTTTTTCTTTTCTTTAGGCCGTCTTGCCGTCTTGCCGTCTCAATCGGATGACATTTCTCGACTCCAACTGCTATCTGGCCCGAATGGCATTTCTCGACTCAAACTGATGTAGGAAGGCAATGTCGTCCAAAGCTGACGTTCGCTAGAAGGCCATATGGTAGCGATGGGCGTGTGTGTGAGTTGCCAGTGGCTTAGGGCCGATTCATTACATGAGTCACCTCTTCACTCCCTTCAACGTCTCAACATCGGCGTCTGTTTTATGGCGCAAACAGACCCTCTTCTCACGAGAAATCTTCGCCTGCTAGCCAATTCCACTTATCAGCAGCACAAGCAATTTCCTCATGAAAATGGAAATTTACTTGAGCCACTCTTCTCGCTTCTCATGAATTAACATACATAAGAGAACCTAGGTAAATGACACTACAGGTTCGTACTCAACATTGTCTTCAGCAGCATCGGCAACAACGTCATCAGCATCATCATCGACGTCATCATTCATCATCAAGAACGCCATAATCTAGCCCCCTACCTCGTCTTAAACAAAAGGAAGTAATAAATTTTGTCATCTCCAAAGAGTAAAAGCTAAATATGGAGTAAAAGCTGAAGACAAGAATTTAACTTGCAAAAATATTTTGAAGTAATCCACCCAGTTTTCATAGCAATATGTGCCGATTTTTCCTGGAATATGCTATATTTTATTGAGATATTTTTCAAAAAATATGGGTATAGCTCCATTGTCTTGAAGATTGAAATGCACTTTAGATAGATTGGGGTACTAAAATAAATAGCATTATACAGTAAATTTTATCGGACCCGACGCAACTCCGTGTGGTGTATGCAGCTTCATACTAAGAGCTGTTTACACAGTTTGGCCTCCTATAATTTATCGCTGTACAGATTTCGCCTATACATAATGGAGAAATCGTGTAAAAACTTCGGCTTTTTTAGCCAGCATTTTTTCCGTGTATGCATTTCAATGAGAGATTGGTTATTTGACGTATGAAAAAAAAGAAACTTTATAAACATTTACTTATTTATTTCTGCCTACACATCACAGTTTTAAGAAGAAATTGATCTGTTTATGGTGCCCCAATGCGTTTAACGCACACAACTTCACATACCGCTTTCAATTTGAAATTATTTTCCGATACGACTCCCACAGGATATTTGAAACTCATACACTTTCTAATGAACCGGTTGTAATAATAGCGTACTTCCTGCCGAGGACTGGGGCCGGTCTTTGGTACCGCCAAGCAGTAACCTGGAATGCTTACAGTGTATAAATTATTCATTAATATTTTTCAGCACTAAATTACTTTTAATACTTTCACATAACAAAGGGTTGCTTACTAAAAGAACGGCAATATAAAATATTTGAATTTGATCCATTTGTACTTAACGACTAACTTATGATTTTCAGTTGAGCCAACGAACAAGCAATATAAATTACTTGTAATGTTGACAAACCATGTGCACTTGAGTAAACACACGGAAGCGCAAGTTCACATTCATAAATGTCGAAATTATAAATTAAGTACGTGAGCATGATGTTTTTAATATATTTAATGCGAGGCCCCCTAGAGAGCAGTACATAACATGACAGGCCGCGATGGTGTTGGCAGTCAATTAGATGCCAAAATACTTTTAAAAAAATGGAAAAAAATTGGAAATTGCAGGAAATGAAGACGTATTCTATTTAACATATACTCTTGTCGTCGAAAAAATTCGACAATAATAAAAGGAATAGTCGTCTGAAGAATTCAATTGACCATAAATCACAATTGAGTGGACAATTTATTGGAAAACATGCATGAAAGGAACACACTTTACAGTATCGATCCAATTTTCATTAAAATCTTTAATACAAAACCCTATTGCAATCACGTCTGTATGTCACAGCTTTTTTTCTCCGAAACTATTGAAGATACAGCAATGAAACTTTGTGGGAAGATCAGGAGTGGTGACTTCTTGAAAGTTCAAGGCAAAAAAAATTTTCAAAGGGGTTTAAGGGGGTCTACCCTTAGAGGGAGGTAAGCCTTTGAACATTTTTTTTCACCATTGGTAGTCGAGTTGGGTGTCGTTGGAAAGGTCTTGATGAGATCTTTTGAAAACGAGTCTTATAATTGCCTTCTCAGTACCGAGGGGGGCAGGCGAAGGGGAAATGTACGAACTTGTCGCGTAATGAATGTAGGCCTTTATGAGTACAATAACAACAAATACGTGAAAAGTCGAAATTCACTCAACTTTATTAGTAATCGTAAGATTTATCGATTTCAAGTTTTCTTCAATCAAATTTTAACGTTCCCTTAAATTCAATAAAATTCAGTACAAAGATAACTATCTATATGATTGATCTGTTCTGAAAGTTTCACAAAGATCAAATGGTATTTAACGAAGTTATATAGATTTGAATTTTGCTGTACACTCAAACCTGTATTTATGCGATGCGTTTTTGTGCGATTTATTTTGTGCGGGGACTGAAAATTTTAATCAAATTGAAACATAATTGACGAAGTTATCAGTAAGAAGATGAGTTATTTTATTTACAACAACAGATTTATTGTTGAACCTGCAAGAATGTCCTTGCAAAATAATGCAATTTGAAATAGCAAATTGCAATGGAAAAATGGGTTGTGCACTTTAGGTAGTAGCCTAAATCAGAAGCGTAAAACTTATAAAGCTGACACATCATAGACGAAAAGGATGCCAGGCTATCAGTGGGTCTCATCCTTTTCGCCCATATCTGACCTTTTGCAAGTGTGATTTTATGGCTGCAAGTTATCACGTGACACCAATTACCATTGCATAGGTAAACGCGGTATCGAGCATCCCGAAATCACGCAAATTCGGAAGAACGCGTGTGTGTGCATTACCTGGCTCCTTAGTAGTCCCAACAATAAACAAGTTGGGAAGACAGACCTATGCTCATGTCAGAAGGGTTTTGTACTCAACTTACAAAATGCAGTAACCAGCAACGAATAAAATCAAGAAACATGTCAAAGACGATTTTATTGGAGAAAATGTGAAATTCGAGGATCATACTATTATTAACAAAGTTGAGCGAATTTCGACTTCTAAGGGATTTGTTATAGTTACACCCATAAATATCTGCTTTGATAATTTTTCCAGATTTTTTAGATCACGGATATCCATTCGCGAGGGAGGAAACACATTTTTCATGGGTTTCCCCAATGTGCCCCAACTGAAGCAAAAACTGTCAGTTTAAGGACTGTTTTGAAAAGCTCTCATAGAGAGCTTTCAGTTGATACTCATATCGGCTACGTTTCATGAAATTTTTTCAGGGGCCACTCCTCTGTACTGTAATCATCGATTCATGGCCTATTTTTTCGAATCCTAGAATGATTACAAAGCCCTTTTGCTAGGAGCTCTCTCCTGCCTCTTCGACTTGTTTCAATTGTATGTACTCATCTTCATGTTACCAATCATTCCTGAAATTTTCATGCAAATCCTAGCAAAGCTGTAGTGTTTAAGTCTGTAAAAAGCGCATATGGCTCCATAGCCATATGTTTCCATAGCTATATGTTTCCATAGTAATACAGGGAATATTGTTCCATAGTAATACAGGAAAATTCAAATCGCTATAACTTAAGCAAATACCATTCGATCTTTATGAAACTTTCAGAAAAGATCTATCTTAAAAATAGTCATCTGCTTGCTAAATTATTAGGGTAATTAAGGGTACCGTTTAGATTTTATTGAAGAAATCATAAAATCGATAAATCATACTATTACTAACAAAGTTGAGCGAATTTCGACTTCTCACGTATTTGTTGTTGTTGTACTCATAAAGGCCTACATGCATGATTTTTTTCAGATTTTTCGGATGAAAGGTGTCCAATCGCGAGGAGGGGGTACGCGAAAAGTTCGTGCGTTTCCCCTTCCCCTGCGGTACCGATAAAACAATTTTAAGACTTGTTTTGAAAATATCTCATTAAGACCTTTCCAATGACACCCTACTCGACTACCAATGGTGAATTTTTTTTTTTGAGGGCTCACCTTCCTATATGGGGAGACCCCCCTTAAGCCCGTTTGAAACATTTTTCCACCCTTGAAATTTCAAGAGGTCACCACTTCTGAACTTTCGACAAAGTTTAATGGCTGTAGCCTCTATGGTTTCGGAGAAAAAGTGCTGTGACATACAGACGGACGCACGGACGGACGGACAGACGGACACAGGTCGCGATTGCAATAGGGTTTTGTATTTTAGTACAAAACCCTAAAAAGGACAAAAAGGAACAAGCCAAGTCACCGAAGAGGTCCAGCTGAGACCCTAGGAACAAGGATCTAGGAACAATTGTAACTCGCAACTTTTCCAACGTGGGAAAAATGATTTTATTGACTCTAATGTAAGTAATTTAAGAATTTATGTGAAATTACGCCAAATTATGAATATTCCATTTAAAGAAGTGAAAAAGGAAAAATATTTAATTTTGTGAAGTTTTAAATGTGAAATGAAGTGATAAGTGAATGAAGAAAAGAAAAATATTTAAACTTAGTTTTGTGAAGTTTTAAATAAAAAACGAATGAAGAAAAGAAAAATATTTAGTTATGTGGAGTTTTAAATTCATTGTTGGGATACTAATGAACGTTTTTGAAAAGGCCTTTGAAAAAATAATATACAAGTATATAATAATTAATCAAAATTTTATTTGCGGAACCTATTAAAAGTTTTCAGGAATCTATGAAAAATATACGAGTTAAATTGTAAATTATCTTTTACAAGTGAAAATTTTAGAAGGTTATTTTTTACTTTAGATAAACATCTCAGTGTGAAAAAAATTGGAATTTCCAAAAATCATAATTTATATTTTTGTGAACAAATACCTACGAAATTTACTAAGAAATTAGCTGGAAGTGGAAAATTGAGAATTTTCAAATAAATCCGAAAACATTGTGAAACATCTCCTTTTTCGCAAGAGATCTCAAGAGTGCTCCATTTTTTTAATTCGTCTTAATCGTAAAGGGTTTTCAGATTTCTGTTGCCAATTGTGAAGAAAGGTTGTCTTAATTTTTACGTGATTGTTTCTGAACTTCGCACACCATAGTGAATCACATTTTTGAGATAACTCTCGGGTTTTTCACTCTATACAAGGGATTCAGTTCTTGTTAACTTCCTAGCAATTTTTTTCAGATAACAGACCCGATTAAAGTCAATTTCAGGTTTCATGCTTTTCAGGTACTGGACTCAAATTAAGGGTCGAGCCAAATTCTCTTGGCAATTTTTGAATATTGGTTTATGTGTCTTTCATATTATTGCTCCTTGGTACCCTGCGAATACAGCGTATTGAAGGGACTGAAGGTCCTTTAGCAAAATTATACATAAGTAACTGAAACAAGTGATCTTTTGTGGAAACGGACAAATATGTCCAATCCTAACAATCTGATTCACCCTCCTATGTTAAACATCGAATCTCTTAGCGACGCTATGGCTAATTTAGATCTCCCTGGTAGCAGTCACACGACGGGTACTGCACCAGCAAGCGCATCCAAAAACGACCTTCGACCAATCATTGACCGAATACTAAAGGAGTCCTTTGCAACCCAGGAAAGAGAAATAATATCTTCTCTTTTGAACCCAGCTTCCGATATCAACAATGAGGTCGATGTTCCAATAAGTATCAGTGGAAACACCGATATATCAGACATAGACAAAATTCCTGACGTAGTCAAGAGCCTAAGAACATTCTCTGGAGAGCCAGTATAGTTCAACTCTTGGCGCAAAAGCGTCGAAAGGATATTACACATTTATGACCACCTCAAGGGTACTCCAAAATATTACGGAATCCTTTCCGTCATCCGAAACATACCTTTGGAGTCATACAATACTCCTTTGAACTGGACTAAAATTTCAAGGTGCCTAACTCTGCATTATGCAGACAAACGCGACCTAGGCACCCTGGAATATCAGATGACTACCTTGGAGCAAGGAAACAATTCTATTCCTCAATTTTATCAAGAGGTTTATAGCCATCTGTTCTTGATTCTGAACAAATTGGGAGCATTAGAAATGAGCCAGGACGCCATGAATATCATGACGCAGTCCTATCGAGACAAAGCACTTGATACCTTCGTCCGAGGATTGAGGGGTGATTTGCCGCGATTTTTAAGCATTCGCGAGCCAGCTGATTTGCCTCAGGCCTTTTATATATGTTTCAAGTTGCAGAATATGGACTATTGAGCCCAATATGCAAACAACTCCACCTTCAATTCAAGGAAAATGTTCCATAGTAATCCACCTCCAGTACCTCCTTGCTGAACTATGCCTACTCCTCCAAAACCTATGCCGGCTCCAGCCCTTCGACGCACTTTCCATCCAGAGCTTTTACACAATCCGTAATTGCCCCAGCAGCCTAGATTCATTGCGAAGAACTACAAACCCAGATTTGCTGCACAGAATCACCAGCAACCCCAGCGCGAGAACGTCTTTCATTTTCCACCTCCGCAACCACCGAGAGGACCCGTGCCCATGGACGTCAACCAAACAATAAGGAGTCATAATGTGAATTATGCTTACAGGCCCCAGAACCGAAATTTTCCAACAAAACGCCCATTCCAGGCATCCCAAAGATTTCAACACAACAACAAGGTTCAACAAGTCTATCACACTGAACCAGAGGAAACGGATAACATAACGGAAGAACAATATCAGCAGGACCTAGAACAGGAGGACTCCAATCACGATCAAACGTTGACAGACTACATAGACGAAAACGACGAATTGACCCTGCAGCCTAGAGAAGTACTTGAAGATATTTATTGTTTAGCATGAGAAGCTCTTCATTTCCTTGCTTCGAATATTTTACCAGAAGTAGAGAGCTCCTTAAATTTTTGGTGGACACTGGATCCAACAAAAATTACATACAGTCTCGGCACGTTCGTTATCCCATTCCAAATAAGAAACCCTTCTACGCAAATTCTGTCGGAGGACACATAAAAATTACTCATCATGTTTTCGTAAATATATCCGGTCCACAGACACCGAGTATTCAATTCTTTGTACTTCCAAGCTTGATTCCTTTTGACGGAATTGTGGGCAACGATACCCTTAAACACCTTAAGGCCATTATCCACACAAACGAGAACTATATGACCATGATTCCAAATATACACGTCCCTTTAAAGCAACATAATTCACAAACGGTTAACAATATCAACCTCAGAACTACCCACATGAGCCAGGACCAAATAAACGAATTGAGAGTAATCTTGAGAAGCTGCTCCAGGCTTTTATCCGAGCCTGACGAAAAATTAACCTACACAAGTAACGTAAAGGGAGAGATACAAACATCCAGTATACTCTAGGTCATACCCATACCCAATGGCCTTGAAAGGAGAAGTTGAGAAAGAAGTTAACAAACTTCTTGCAGACGGAATTATAAGACCTTCCAAATCTCCTTAAAACTCTCCAGGCTGGATAGTGCCGAAAAAAATGACGCATCCGGAGAAAAAAAGTATCAGATGGTTATAGATTATCGAAAACTCAATTCTGTTACCATTGCAGACACTTACCCGATACCGGAAATAAACGAAATCCTAGCAAATTTGGGAATGAACATATATTTCTCTATCGTTGATCTCAAGAGTGATTTCCACCAAATACCACTCAGAGAAAAAGATATCCCTAAGACCGCATTTTCCATCAATAACGGTAAATTTGAATTCACTCGCCTTCCATTTGGACTGAAAAACGCCCCTTCAATCTTTCAACGGACTCTCGACGATATACTGAAAGAACACATCGGTATACGCTGTTATGTGTGCATCGATGATATTATCATTTTCGGCAAAGATGAAACGGAGCATTTCGAAAACCTGAAGAGAGTCCTTAAGACTTTGGAATTGTCAAACATGAAAATCCAGCTAGACAAATGCGAGTTTTTCAAGCGAGAAAGTGAGTTCCTCGGATTTGTGGTTAGCAGCGATGGCAATAAGACAAACCCTCAGAAGGTCAAGGCTGTAGTGAAAATGCCAATACCTAAAACCTTAAGGGACTTAAAATTATTCCTGGGAATGTCAGGCTACTATCGCAGATTTATTCAAGATTATGCAAAGATCGCGAAGCCCCTGACATCCCTCTTAAGGGGAAGGATGGACGAGTGTCCAAAAATCAATCAAAGAATAAAACCATTCATCTCGATTCAAAAGCCATCAATGCATTCAACGCCCTTAAAAACTGTTTAGTATTCAAAGAAGTAGTTTTCACTCATCCCAATTTTGAGAAAGAGTTTGAGCTTACAACAGACGCATCAAACTACGCGATTGGTGCAGTTCTTTCACAGGAAAATAAACCAATTGTTTTTCTTTCAAGAACGTTGAGCAAAACATAGGAGAATTATGCTAACAACGTAAAAGAGATGCTCGCCATCATCTGGGCACTTGATTCGTTGCGGAGTTACCTCTACGGCTCACGCAAAGTGAAAATATATACCGACCACCAACCGCTTACATATGCTCTCAGCAACAAAAACACCAATACTAAAATAAAAAGGTGGAAGTCTAGTTTAGAAGAATATAATCATGAGCTAATTTATAAGCCAGGTGAGGCTAACCTATTGGCGGACTCTCTCTCCCGACCTTGCAAAACGACCCTTGTCAATTCCCTTACGCCAACAGTACACAGCGACCAAAGCTCTTCACACAACTTGATTCCGACAGTTGAAACACCAATTAATGCATTCAGGAACCAATTGATACTTAAAATCGGAGAAGAAGACAGCTATCAGCTTCAAAATCCCTTTCAAAATTACAGTAGACACACGATTATTAAGCCTCAATACACAGATACTGATATAATTAATATTTTCAAGAGATATTTAAATCCCCACACGATAAACGGCCTCCTAACATCCGAAGAAATTATGGGTCAAATACAGGAAATTTACTCCGAACATTTCAGCAGTTATCGTATTCGTTACTCGTAGAAATTCGTCGAAGACATCCCAAGTGACGTGGAACAGGATGGAAAAATTCTCCAAACACACAAAAAGTCCCACCAAAACGCTGACGAGAATCGCCTACAGTTAATAGAAAACTTTTACTTTCCAAAAATGTCAGCTAAAATTAGGAATATAGTCAAGCGATACAGCGTATGTAAAGAGAATAAGTATGACCGACATCCCAACAAACCACAACTAAACCCTACTCCTATTCTGACGTACCCTGGTCAAACTATTCACATTAATCTATTTAGTACTGAAAAACACCGGGTCCTAACTGCTATCGACAAATTCTCTAAGCTCGGTCAAGCCAAGATCATTGCCTCAAAATCTATAGAGGACATTAAAGGGCCACTTACGGATTTGCTTTTCTTCTTCTGTATACCAGAAGAAGTTGTCGTTATTGACAACGAAAGCTCGTTACGGTCAGCCTCTAAAATTTCATTAATGGAAGATGACCTGAAGGTCAAGGTCTTTGAAACCCCTCCATACAAGAGTGAGGTTAACGGACAAGTCGAGCGTTGGCACGGCACACTTACAGAACTGATCAGATGTTTGAAGAAAGATGGACCGCCAAGAACATTTGAGAACTTTTTACTATACAACACGCTGTGCACGAATATAATTTCTCTGTACATTCAACTACCGGCAGAAAACCGATAGAACTACACTCTGGTCGAATACCAAGGATCAGTCCAGACGAACTTGAACGAATACGACAATCTAACATTGAACGATTACGACAAAAACAGGAAACGGACCTTAAAAATCATAACAAAACCAGACAAAGCATAAAACAATACGAAGTTGGTCAAACAATCTTCGTACGACAGAACAAAAGAAAAGGGACCAAACTTATTGCGCTTTATAGACAAGAAATAGTTAAGGAAAATAGAAACTCTACAGTTTTGACCGAATCCAATAAAATCGTATATAAAAGTCACATTCGTAACTGAAAATTTCTCTTTCAGAATCTTGCCCTACGTTATCGACGTCGAAATTGAGATTTTGGACTTTTAGAGCTCTCAAATCGTGACTTTTCATACGGGTAACGCAAAAATCATAAACGGGAATTTCAAAATCATCCATGCTATCGAAATCGAACAATATGAGCATCTCATAGAAAAAATAGAACCAATATTAAATATTTCAGAAGTCAGACATTATTCTTTTTCGTTCCATCTATCCTTCGAACTGCAGCAGATTCAAAATCTAATAAATAACCTAAGGCCAAGGAGAATCAAAAGATCACTTGATTTCATCGGAACTACATGGAAATGGATTGTGGGTAGTCCAGATCATGAAGATTTCCTCACAATAAAGGCGAAAATTAACAATATGCTAGAAAACAACAATCGACAGGTCATTATCAATGAAATGTACAATAATATTACGAAAATAGCCAATGAAATCCACAAATTGTTTAAAGAAAATAGTCAAACTAATTTTAACACTGTACTAGACCTACAATTCAGATTGACTTTGATCAAAGAAGAACTAACTAATATCAACCATGCCGTACATTGGGCTAAATTGGGTATCATGAATTCAATAATATTATCTAAAGCGGAAATAAAGTTGGCAACAGAAATCCTCGACAGAGAACTCCTCCCGTTTTCCACTATCGAAGAGGCTCTCGATTTTTCAGATGTTAAAATAATTACCAATTTATCATCACTATTGTACATTATCAACATTCCCTTAACAACCAGTACCATATACAAATCATTACTTGTAAAAGCAATAAAAAAGAAAAACGTTATAAATGACATACAATTCAGTAAAGTATTAAGAAACAATAGTAGAATATTTGGCGTCATTAGAGACTGTAAAATTCTAAAAAGTTTAAGCATCTGCGAAACGAATGACATCGTGGATATCACCAACACCACCTGCCTCCCTAATTTGATGAAGAGTGTCACAGCCACCTGCAACAAAACCAGCAACGCGCATATACCAAGCATCGAAGAAATTTCTTCTGGTACGATACTGTTAAACCAATTCATAGGCCCAATCAAATTTAAGAAACTGATTCACTAACTGAATGGAACCTTTTTAGTCAAAATTCACAACACCAGCATTTCCATAAACGGGCGAACCTTCACCAACATCGAAATCAATACAGTACACGCCCTGCCCGCTATTCTTCAACCTTCACCAGGAGGCAATGCCTTTCAAGAAATACTTTCGCTGGAAATGATGAAGAATTTGCAGTTGAACAACACAAGCAAAATCGATTTGATACGCAGCGAATCAGGAATACATCAAATGACAACCTACGGGATACTTACTTTGATTGGAGCCTACGTAATAACCCACATGGCGTATCAAGCCTACATGAAATTTAACAACAAGGCAGCCATGACAAACATTACGCTGAAGCAAGTTCCTAATCCAATACAGTCATCCATAAACGATACCCTAGAATTACCAACAGCAGCACCTTCGATGCCTGTGAAACGGCCTTCAACAAAAAGTGTTAGATTCAACGATATCCAGTTCTTCTGACGACCGAGGACGCTCGAACTTGACGATGGGCGAGTTATCACCTGACACCACTTACCTGTCCAAAGAAAAGTGCAGACGATATGGCTGGCAGGGCACTTTCCCACATTCTCCAAGAGAACTAAAATTTGCAGAATAGTAAAATCATATTTCGATGTTAATTTCACCTTTAATATTTAATTCAGTTATAATTGTACATCCATCAAATAGAGATCAGCCCTAAGAAAATATATATTTTTTACTTTAACCCGTTGGAAAAAGTTAACTTGCATCAGAAAGTGCCCATTGATAACGAATAAAGATTGAAGGACATCTGCGTCGTGTTAGTTCGGGTTTTCATGAAACCGACTGCGTGTCTCGTTAGGTGGCTGAGTTGTTTTTATGCTAATGAGATAATAGACGACTAGCTATTGTGATGGGATACTTGCGTAGCAAAGCAAAAATGCATAGATATGTAATAAATATTGAAGGATATTTGGATCATCTTAGTGCGGGTTTTCCTGAAAGCGAATGCGTGTCTCGTTAGGTCGTTGAATGGGTTTTTGCTAATGAGATAATTCTAATAATCATGCATTGTTTTATGTGTTTCACGAGCAGCTACTCAAAGTCTACCTGAAAGGAACAGAGATTTGCTTTTTTTATTCGTATCTGACCTGCACGAGTGACAAGTCCGCCAAATTTGAGTTAATAAAAAAAAAATCTTGTGTCTGTTAAAAGTTATGTTACCTGACGTCGTACAAAGTGCTTGCATATGCTAATTCCGATAAAATAAGATTCATTTCACAGCGTAAACTCTGGGTAAATTTAATTTTTTTTTCATTTAGAATTAAATTCTGAAGATTTTGTAAAATTTATTCTCAGACAATCACTAAAAATGAATAAGGGCAAGAACAAAGCAAAGAGAAAGGCGATTTCGTTAGAAACTAAGACTGCAATTTTAAAGCGAATAGCAGAAGGTGAGGGATCTACACGTCTTGGTAAAGAATTCGGATTAGGTGAATCCACTATACGGGTTATATGAAAACGTGCAGGCAAAATAAATACTGTCGCGTATTTTCGGTTCGCGGCCAATAATTTCAATGTTCCGGGAAAGTGAAAACACAATGACTTTTAAATTAAATTAAAAGAGTTTATTTAATTCGTCCAAAATGCACAATCACTTCACTAACAATTTCACAACTTTAATTTTCACTATTAAACTTCAACCTTCTACTTGTCCATAAATTTCTATCGCAATTGTCTACTTAAAATCACTTCGCACTCAAACAATCAATATCGCCTGTACTTCGCGCATCGCAGTTTTCTATCGCGGTTGTAATGAATGATTCCCCCATTCATTCAGCTCGCCTTTATATAGGGTCTCTAATCATTCAACTCAGTTCTCGTACATCGGTGAATTAGCGGGAACATTCCAGCAGTGAATGAATGAGCAGTGACTCACTTTCAGATGTTGTTCATGCTTGTTGGGTTCTCGTGGTTTCGAGTAAATTCGTGTTCTTCATTGTTGTGAAAACAATTGCGACAGTAGCTTGCAGAATTATTTGTACATGTAACACTGCCCCCACCTCAGTTCTTTTCGCCCCGAAAAGATGTGTCGCCAGTTGTAGTCAATTCTCCCTGGATGTAATATGGGGCAAGACGGTCCAGATTCACGATTTTCATTTTGGCTCTCGGTTTACGGTGTTCCTGTATACGATACACGACGTCGTTGATTCGCTTTTAGCTCGGTATGGTCCTTCCCAATTATGCTGCAACTTTGGAGACCTACCCTTCCGTCGCTGTGGGTTATATAGCCAGACAAAAACATCTTGCTGGAAGCCAGTAGAATTTCCCTTTAGATCATACCTGGTCTTCATGCGGTCAGTAGCCGATTCGAGGTGTTAAAGCACTGTCCGATGTATCTGGTTCAACCGTTGTCTTAGCTCACTTGCGTACTCCGAGATCGTTTGGGGTTTCTCAGGGGTATCCCGAACTTCATATTAGCTGGGAGACGAATAGTCTTTCCAAAAATGACTTTGGCTGGGGCTTGGCCCGTCGATGCATGTTCGGCAGCTCTGTACGCCATCAAAAATAGTGGGATATGTCGGTCCCAGTCCCTTTAGTTCTCGTCAACCATCTTGGCCAGGTGTTTATTGAGCGTGCCGTTGAAACGTTCGACCATTCCATCGGATTGGGGATGCAGCGGTGTTGTCCTCGTTTTCCGTGTTCCGAGCAGCTCGCACATTCCGCCAAAAACTAGTGACTCAAAGTTTCGGCCTTGATCTGAATGTAATTCGCAAGGCACGCCGTACCTACTGACCCAATTTAACACTAGCTGTTCGGCTACAGTAGTTGCTTCCTGGTTGGGAATGGGGTAGACCTCGGGCCACTTGCTGAAATAATCGGCTACAACCAGCGTGTATCGATTTCCCCATTCAGGTTCAGGAAAGGGTCCCGGGATGTCAACAGCAATCCTTTCAAACGGTACCCCCACGTTATAGGTTTGCATTTGTCCTCTCAGTCGTCGCTTTGGACCTTTGACGGAAGCGCAAATTGTGCATCTGCGGCACCAGTCCTCTACGTCTTCTCTAGCATGGAGCCAGTAGAATCTTTCCCGCAATTTCGCTAAGGTATAATTAACACCAAGGTGGCCTCCCGTGGATCCTTCATGCATTTCCTTAACCACATCGTGGATTCGGCTGTGGGTAGTATAGTTTGCATCCTATAGGAGCTACCATCCGCCGTTTCCCATTTCCGCTTGAGTACGCCACCCTCCACCTGAAGGGAGTTCCATTGTGCCCAATAGCTTTTCAGGGTTGCGCCATGCGTTGAAACGTCCTTCCACTCAGGCCGCCCAGTCGTCTCCTTCCATACGAGCAATGGTCCGATGTCTTCATCGGCTAACTGGGCATTTCGAATCTCCTCCGCTGACCAACCTTCATCGAATTCGGCCGTTATCAATCGCAGATCAATGTGCGGTTTCTTTTCCTCACTACGTCGGCAATGATTGCAGTTAGCTGGACATGGACGGCGGGATGGGGCGTCAGCATTTCTATGAACTCCGCCCTTCCGATGAACAATTTCGAAGTCGTATGACTGCAATCTTTCGATCCATCTCGCAACTTGTCCCTCGGGGTTTTTGAAGTTGAGCAGCCATCTCAGTGATGCATGGTCCGTTCGAAGAACAAATTTCTGGCCATATAGGTACTTGTGGAACTGCTTGGTGGGCTCTATTATAGCCAATAGCTCCTTCCTGGTCACGCAGTAGTTCATCTCACTTTTTGAAAGAACTCGACTGTAATACGAGAGGACCCTTTCTTCGCCATCGATTTGCTGGGAGAGTACAGCTCCAATGCCGCCGTTGCTCGCATCGGTGTCAAGTACAAACATTTTTCCGGGTTTCGGATATGCCAGCACGGGTGATTCACACAGCTTCTCCTGCAAGGTCTCAAAGGCTTCCTGGCATTGTTCATTCCAGACATACAGACGATTTTTCTCGGTTAACTGATGGAGACACTTAGCTATTTTGGCAAAGCCTTTGACGAATCTTCGATAGTAGGTTGCCAGATCCAGGAAACTTCGTAGTTGGCGCTTGTTGTTTGGTGTTGGCCAGCTTTTCACGGCTTCAATTTTCTCAGGGTCTGTTTTGACCCCTTCTGCTGATACAACGTGTCCCAGGTATTTTATTTCAGCTGCGAAAAGGATACACTTGTCGGGACTAAGTTTCAAATTTGCCAGTCGCAATCGGGAGAAAACTTCTTCTAAGTTCCGCACATGCTCTTTGAACGTTCTCCCGATGACAATGATGTCATCTAGGTACTCCAAGCAAGTTTTCCAGGTAAGACCACGTAGCACGTACTCCATCAGGCGTTCAAAAGTGGCTGGAGCATTGCAAAGCCCAAATGGGATCACCACAAATTGCCACAATCCAGTCCCAACTGAAAATGCGGTCTTCTCTTGGTCCTACTTGTCGATTTCTACCTGCTAGTAGCCACTCTTGAGATCAAGTGTAGAAAACCATTTTGCGTCAGCTAAAGTGTCTATGATGTCATCAATGCGTGGGAGCGGGTAACTATCTTTCTTAGTGACGTCATTAAGCTGTCTATAGTTGACACAAAAACGAGTGCTACCAGTTTTTTCTTTACTAGAACTACAGGCGCGGCCCATGGACTGACAGAAGGCTCAATAACGCCTTGTTTTTCCATGTCCGAGATCAGCGCGCTCACTTCTCCTTGTTTGCCTATAGGGAGACGTCTCGGTGCTTGTCGAATTGGCTTGGCTCCCTGTGTATCTATGACGTGAGTTACTTGACTCGTTCGGCCTTGGTCATCCGGGCTTGTTGAGAAGATGTCACTGTACTTGGTGACCAGATCAGAGACTCGTTTGAATAGCTGCACTGGCAATTTGACCTTCTTCAATATTGCAGACGTGGATTCCCGGGCTTTGTCTGTGTCTTGCCTCCTACTCCAATGATGGTCGTGAGTGGCTTCCAAACAGGTGATGGTGGAAACAGGCTGGCAGCTGCCGATGACTTCTCCCGCTTTGATGCTCGTGGTTGAGTCTGCGGTGTTAAGGACTCTAACCGGCACGTATCCGTTCCTTAAAGATCTTACAAAGCTTCGTCCTACAATAAAACTGCGCAATGTGGACGTCTTCGTTGGCTCTATCAAATAAGATCGCTGGTCTCCAGAATCACCATCAAGCTTGGCCCATACAATGCTTTCGGAAGAACTCAGTACATCAGTGTCAGTACATACCACTACATTCATCTTGGGGATTTGAACGCTGGGATCCTCCATCAGTACTTCGACATTCTGCCATTTCAATACACATTTGCCCAAGTCCAACGTGATTCCATGTGGTCGCAGAAAATCCATTCCGAGAATGCAGTCATCCATGATGTTCGCGACCAGAAAAATATGTCGGAACGCAAGATATCCCAACTGTATCTGGAGGTTGACCTCTCCATGAACAGGTGCAGCTTCTCCTGTAGCTGTCCGTAGTGAGAAAATTCTCCCCTTGTGAAGTTGTTGCTGTCTAACTAGGCCTGGTCGGATAATCGATCGGGTTGCACCAGTGTCGATGCTTATGGTGCAGTCTTCTCCGTCAACTTGACCCGGAAGGCATAAGTCCGCTTCTCCACGATGTAGTCTTGACACGTTGATGGTGGTGCTGGGGACTTCTATCCTCCTAGTCAACCTCTGCCCCACGAAGTTGGCTCTTACATGTTTCCCGACCCCTCTGTTTGAAGGGCTTCCATTCTGAGCTCCTGACTCGGTCTGGATCTCCTTTTAGCTGCACAATCTGGACAATAGCTCGGTTTTCTTCGCTTCTTGCAGTCTCTTTGCAGGTGCCCCTTCTCTCCGCAATTCCAGCATCTAGGCGCACCGTTTACATGCGGGTCTCGCTCAATTTCCACGCACTCACACCTGCACTCGTCTGACACTACCTCACGAACCCGGGCAGTGGTACAAGTCACATTTTTCGCTGCCTCAAAGTTCAGACTGTAAGCCAATGCGTCCTTAACCGTTTGCTTTTGAGCTAAACGCACGGCTTGTTGGAATTCCGGGTACTTTAGTGCGCTGATGAATGCTTCTGTCGCTGCATCATCTCGATGTTCTGGGTCGTAGGCTGGGTAAGCCAAAAGTGCTAGTCGCTCAATGTCTTGGGCTAGCTGCTGTAGGGTTTCACCAGACTTCTGCACCCGATGCCTTAGCTGTGACCGATAAATCTGCTTCGGATGATCGTCTCCATAACGCATGTCGAGCGCATTCATTATAGCATTCGGGTTTGAGTGCAATTCATCGGGGATCGTCTGCAAAAGCTCGGCAGCTGGGCCTCTTAGAGCAAGAATTAATGCAGTTGCTCGTTCCTGCTCATTCCAGTGATTTGCCCTTACAGCAGCTTTCAACTGGGTCTTGTAAATACTCCAGACCGTTTGCCCATCGAATATTGGTGCTAGCACATTTCTGGATGTGCTATGCGCTGTGGTCATAAGCGGGACTGGTGAAGTGGTTACTACTGCCTTCGCTGCTTCCAATTCTTTTTTCACTTTTTCCATCTCATAGTTCATTCTCTCTTCGACCTGGGTGACCTTTTCCTCGACCTGGTAAAACTTTTCCTCGACGCCTTTAATTTGTTTGTTCAGGCTGCCTAGCTCCGCTTTTATTTCGGTGGACTGTTTTTGAAAGTCTGCCTTGATTTCGATCGCTTGTTGATCCAGCTTCGCCGATTGTTCATTTAGCTTCGCTGATTGTTCATTGAGCTTCGCAGTTAAATTGGATGACTGTTCATTGAGCTTCGCAGTTAAATTGGATGACTGTCGTCACTGCTCTTGCTGCATCAGCATCAACATTTGCATCATTGCATTTTCTGGGTCCTTTGGTTTTAGTGTTTCTGCTTCTCCACCTTCTGCACCATTTTCGGCATCTGAGAGCTCACCCAAATCCAGATTCACGCCTTCCGATTCAATCGCGTCGCCCAAGCGTGCAATCAGTGTGGCCTTCGTACCTTGCGTAGCCAGATTTCGCTGTTCTAACTCTTCCTTGATCTCCGACATGGTCAATTCATTAATTCTTAGATGAAAGCGTGGCATTTCTATTTTTTTGGCTTTTCGTTTTTTTTTTCAACAGTTTTTACGTTAGATTTCACAACTGTGAAGTTTAAAAATGTTTAAATGTTTTCACTTTTCAAAATTTTCTTTCTCACTTCTCGACCCCACTGTCGCGTGTTTTCGGTTCGCGGCCAATAATTTGAATGTTCCGGGAAAGTGAAAACGTAATGTCTTTTAAATTAAATTGAAAGAGTTTATATAATTCTTCAATCACTTCACTAACAATTTCACAACTTTAATTTTCACTATTAAGATTCAACCTTCTACTTGTCCATAAATTTCTATCGCAATTGTCTACTTAAAATCACTTCGCACTCAAACAATCTATGTATATCGCCTGTACATCGCGTATCGCAGTTTTCTATCGCGGTTGTAATGAATGATTCCCCCATTCATTCAGCTCGCCTTTATATAGGGTCTCTAATCATTCAACTCAGTTCTCGTACATCGGTGAATTAGCGGGAACATTCCAGCGGTGAATGAATGAGCAGTGACTCACTTTCAGATGTTGTTCATGCTTGTTAGGTTCTCGTGGTTTCGAGTAAATTCGTGTTCTTCATTGTTGTGGAAACAATTGCGACAGTAGCTCACAGAATTATTTGTATATGTAACAATACTATAAATCGATTGAGTGTGCCACATAGGAAAGCGCTAAACGGGTATTGTATTCAAGGAACATTATAATAGAAAAAACGGAGAAGGCGCTCATATTGTACACGCAAGAACTAACCGAAAAGTGAATCCCTATTGACGGAGAATTAATCAAAGAGAAAGCCATACGGTTTTATAATCAACTGAAGAATTCAGAGAAATCTTGTTCTTCGTTTCAAACCGGAGGCCAAAAATTTTCTGGATTTAGTGGCTGGTTTGCTGGGTTTTTAAAACGACATGCACTTCACGATCTGAAGATAAAGGGTGAAGCTGCATCCGCTGATGAAACAGCCGCGCAAAATTATCCCAAAGTTTTAGCAAATATTTTTGAAGATGGTGGGTACTGCCCGGATCAAGTGCTCAATGCAGGCGAAACTGGATTATTTTGGAAAAAGATGCCTAGCAGAACTTTCATCGTCAATTCTGAGAAAACTTCAAGTGGTTTCAAAGCTGTAAAAGATAGAGTAACATTCTTACTTCGTAGCAATACATCTGGAGAAAGAATGTTAAAACCTCTTATGATAAATAAGTCACTGCACCCACGTGTGCTAAAGGGCAAAAATGTAGCTGAGCTTCCAGTCCATTTTGTGGCAATTAAAAAAGTATGGGTTACAACAGATGTTTTTACAACATAGTTCAATGATTGTTTCGTTCCAGAAGTTAAACAATATATGAATGATATGGGGCTTCCTTTTAACGTGCTGCTAATTGTTGACAATGCGCCCGGTCATCCTTGTATAGAGCACCCTAATATGAAAGTAGTATTTTTACCGCCCAATACGACAAGTCACATACAACCATTAGATCAGGGCATAATTGCAGCATTTAAAAAACACTACGTGAACCTAACTTTCAGATACATTTTGGAAAAACTTGAGAACGATGCACTGACTTTGAATGAAGTCTGGAAAAATTTTTCGATATTGGACTGCATAAACCACGCTGCTGCAGCAATTAGAGAAATAAAAAAAAGGGACATCAAATGCATGCTGGAAAGCATTGTGGCCAGAATGTGTCATTGATAGAAGTGTGACCGATAACACATCAATGCTAACAACCGAAATCGTTACGCTAGCACATGGTATCGGCGGAGAGGGGTTTGACAATTTCAGTGAAAATGATATTGCCGAAATGATTCAGGATGATACCGTAAGGGATGATGACATTTTAAAATATGTAACCGATGACACTGATGGACACGAAGAACACGATTCTATGACAGCAGATAAAATCAATGCAGGGCTCCAACTTTGTCGAAAGTTAGAAAGTCATTTTCTTGCAATCGATTCAAATTTTTCAAAGAACTTCAAAATTCCAAAAGGAACTTCAATTGTGTATATCTGGCTACCGGAAATATACAAGCGTATAGTGAACCAACAGTCGTCGCAAAAACTGATCACCGACTACATGGTAGCAGAAAATAAGTCAACTCGAAACGAATGCGAGGTAGTATCTTCAAGTGACGAAAGTGATTTTGAACCAGTTTACAACAAGAAAGTTCGCGTATTGTCAGACTCAAAAGGATAATGTTAATACATTTTGAAAAAATTTGTGTATGTGCATAAATTAACTACATGTATATGAAAATAAAATATAAATAAGTTTTCACATGTGTATTTTCTAAATCAGATTCCAAGAGGTTAGCTGAGATTCCAAGTCTTAATTTCGTTTTAAAAAGCAAACTTCCTAAGATTTTGATTTATTTCCTAAGTGATTTTTTTTTATGCGGTCCTTGTTCATCGCACAAAAATTTTTTTTATTTGTGTTGCGAAAACTATGTCTTATAGGTAGTCGTGACGTTTTGTAAATTTTTTTATGCGATTTCTTTTATGCGGTCCCTATCCACCGCACAAAACCCTTCTGGCACGAGCGTAGGTCTGTCTACCCAACTTATATTTTTAATGATGTTTGGAAAAATAAGATTTTGGTTACTGTAATCTATTTGGTTTTCAAAAGATAAATTCTTAATAATTATTTTGCAATTGGAAAATTATATATAATTTATAGTGAGGTTCTGTTCGTTACAATTTTGAATAAGTATTCTAGGTCGCAAGTTTTTAGTGATGATTATATTCTCGGTAACTCTTTCTATAGTTCTAGTTTCATTTGGTTTAAGCATACAATTAAATGGATAATTAAGTAAATTGGTGATACAATCATCTTTAATGAAAATTAGATCCTTTTCAATATTTTCTTTAGTGTACATATACTCGTACACATTATTTCGAGAGGTTATAATTTTTACATGTTCAGTGAGTAGTTCCAAATTGTTTTTGTTTGGAATTGGTACAATTTGAGTCTGATAATATGAAATATCGCAAAAATTAGGAATCTGGATGACAAGAAGTGTTTTGCTTCTAATTGGCCAGCTGCAATTCTAAGATTCTGTAATTTCAACGTATCGAATTTATGCTTTTGAATTTCTTCAAAGCAAAATTATATCTTGAATCAGTCTAATGGCATTTAGTATAAATTGTAAATTTTCTTTGATTTCTTGTTCGTATTGGTAGTTCAAAAATGTTTTTTTCCAATCCATTTGAATTGGAAGTTAATCCATTGAGTTTGTCTAAGATAAGTTTTTGATTTTTATTTATATGTTCTATTATATTTTCCAATTCTGAATTTAGTTGGGTATTAATAGAAAATTGTTTGTTGGCGGTATCGGTTAGTACATTTAAATTGTTTTGGATGGTATAAAAATGGGCGTCAATATCTTGTCTGTCATCGTCGTCCATGGTTCCGCCTGTCCAATGTGAAAATCTATCGTAAATGTTAACTAATCCTCTTTTTGATCTATTGATACTATGAGGACGCAGTTGAAATCATTTTGGCAACATTTTTTCTTTAATAAGGTAGTGCAAATGGTGCGTATCGTGAAAATTTTCCGGAACTGTGTTGCCTTTAAGTTTTAACAATTTTTTGAACTCTCCCAAGTTAATATTGAGTCTACAACTTAATTCGTGCGGTTTTTTTTCAAAATTTGAACGTTTATTTAACAAATAAACTGTACAAAAGTATGATTCAAAGTATTGCCCATCTGAAGCTATAACCTTTTTCCATCTTTCTGGCAATTTGTGGATCGCATCCCAAAAGAACTGCTCCGGCTTGGCAGCCAAGAATGAATCAAGCCAATTTTTGATATCCTGCTCTCATGTGAACCGTATTTCAGTGAGGGCGTTCTGCATCGATCGGAACAAATGGTTGTCAGAAGGGGCAAGGTTTGGCCTATAAGGCAGAAGGGGTAAAACTTCTCATCCACAGTTTTCCAAATAATTCTTAACTAGAAAAGCAGCGTGGGGCCGAGCGTTGTCATGATGGAAAATTATTGCCTCGTGTCTGGTCGCATATTCCGGGCGTTTTTCGGCTACTGGTCTCTTCGAACGGATTAATTGTGTTCGGTAGCGTGCTCCATTGATGATTTCACCAGGTTTTAGTAGCTCATTATACAGTACACCCTTCTGATTCCACCAAATACAGAGCATTATCTTCGCGCTATGAATATTTGGCTTTGCCGTTGATTTGGCTTATTGGTCGGATTTCACATATGATTTTTTGCACTTGGGGTTTTTTTAATGGATCCATTTTTCATCACCAATAACCATCCGATGCAAAAATGACTTCCTTTTGTTGCATTCCAGCAGCATTTCGGACATGCAAAACCGCCTTTCGACGTCTCACGGCTTGAGTTCATGTGGAACCCAATTGCCTTGCTTTTGAATGTATCCAGCTGCTTTTAAACGTTTTGAAATGACTACTTGAGTGACCTCAAAGATTTTGCGAGCTCTTCTTGTGATTGGCAACAATCTTCATCAAGTAATGCTTTCAGTTCTTCATCTCCAAACTTTTTTGGCTACCCATCGTCATCGTCTTCCAAGCTTGTATCCCCACTTTTAAACCGTGCAAGCTCTTTTGGTAGGTTCGCTCAGCAAGAGCATGTTCACCATAAATTTCCACCAAAATACAATGCCTTTGGGCCGCAGTTTTCTTCATATTAAAGTAATGAAGAAAAATTCCCGCAAAACACTTTTTCAGGAACAAAGTTCGACATATTTGAGTGAATAAAAATTATTATTGTTAACGCTTCAAATGAATGGCATGCACTGAAAAGACGTACAATGACAGTAGCTTCCCAACGCAGGTTCGGAATATTGCAACGATGTAATATTATACATGTTACGTCATCTCTTAGCAAACCACATAAGATGAACAACCTTGTCAAAACTCTGAATCATGCTGATTGGTTTATTATTTAATATTTGTCCACTGGTGCAGATGAACAGTAAGGCAAATAGTGCGAGTTGTCTGGAATGATTTGGAGTTACTTTGGTATTTTTTTTGAACGTTTGAAGATTTTTTTATAAATGGGTTTTTATAATTATTTTTTTTTTGTTTTTTTTTTTTAATTTAGGCTGTAATTTCGAAGTGGCAAGAATATTTTCAACAAAATTAGGGTTATATAAACAATCTTTTTTGTTCTTGTTATGGTATTCGAGACGTTTCTCCTGAACGTCCAGAATTCGTTGTCTTATTTTTGGATATTTGTCAGATGAAATTCCTCCATTTTTAAAATCAACAGGCCTTACTCTAGTGGTAGTATGAATTGATCGATTAAAAAACTAAATGGCTTCCTGGAAGCAAACAACTTGAGTTTTATCGCGTTTATTTTTCTCTATTATTCTTAAGTTTTCGTTCAGAGTATTATGGAATCTGTCAATGTCGCTGTTTCCCGGTTCTAGTGCCTTCGTTTTGTAAAAAGTACTGCAAATTATTTTGAAATGTCAATTAGTTATCTGTTATTATGAGTTTTGGTTTATCGTTAGCTGCAAAGAAGGTATTAAATGCTTTTCGAATTTCTGGCCAAATTCAGTTTTTTGAAATGAGGGATTAGGTTGTCTGCGATCGTACTTAGCGATGTTACAAATTTCTCAATTATTGATAAGAATCCGAATTTCTTCTTTTAAATTTGGATAGTAGTATTTAGTTTTGATATTTTGGTAAACCTCTTCTATACCGCAGTGGTTATTTCGGAGATGTTCGCGGAGAATTTCTTCGTGTGATTGTCGCAATCAAGAAGAAGATATGGTGACTTCAGTAATTTAACGGGATTATGGTGGCCGACCCAATTTAAATAAGCATTTTGAAACTTACCAAACAAACTTTCATTATCTATGTATAACCCAACCAGCCCTTTTGGAGGAAGGTAATTTTTAAGAACATAGTTATAGAATTTAACATCTGGTTCTTTGGATATAAAATTTTCTCAAGTTCTACCAAACTGTTTTTCAATTTTTGTTTGGTTTTCTTTGTCCTGTTTCATTATGATTTGAGTTCTTAAAAGGTTTAAAGGTTTCTCAGTGATAGCTATATAATTACTGTTATCCTTTTCCGCACTATGGCAAGTGCCACGAATTGAATCACCACTGCCACAATCGTTATCTTCATAAGAGTTGACAAGCAAAACCGGTCTAGAAAAACAGTCGGCAACGACATTTTCCTTTCCTTTAATAAATTCGATGTGAAAATTATATTCTTCCAGCTAAATTTTCCAGCGTTGGAGCTTTAAATTTGTTTCGTTCAAATTTGTAAGCCAAGTAAGAGGTTTATGATCTATATAAACTTTCCCCCGTCGATTTATAGTCAGAAGTATTTAAGTGTCCAAACAATACTCAAAAGCTCCTTCTCAATTGTAGGGTACTTAGTTTCATGGACATTCAAAGTTCTGCTCGCGAAACACACGGGGTGTCCGTCCTGGGACAGGACAGCACCAATGGCATAATTGGAGGCATCGGTAGTCACGGTCAAAGGCTTATTGAAATTTGGGTATTTTAGTACAGGCTCACTCATGACTAGTAATTTTAGTTATTCGAAACTTTGTTGATATTCTGGGTCATCTATTTTAATACGGGAATCTTTTTTCAATTTGGTTTAGCGATTTTAGAGAAATCTTGAATAAATTTATGGTAAAATCCTACCATGCCCAGAAATTGTTTTATTTGTTTCTGAGTTTGAGGAATTTTCATTTTGCAACTAGCTTCAACCTGCCCTAGATTATGCCTTATACTAACAGGACTAACAAAATGATCCGAAAATTCTACCTCACACCTAAAAAACTCAGATTTATCAATTTGAATTTTTAGATTTGTCTCATTTAATCGGGTTAAAAATTTTGCGTAAAGAATCCAAATGTTCCCGAAGTGAAGTGCTGAATATTATTATATCATCCATATATACATGGCAGATTTTTCCAATTTACTCATTAAGTACAGAATTCATTAAACGCTGAAAGGTTGCTGGGGCGTTTTAAGCCCGAACGGCACTCTTCTGAAATCGTAGTGCCCAAGACGGCGGTTTTAGCAATGTCTTCATCTCTTATTTCAATCTGATGAAAACCTTTAGCTAAGTCTAGTATTGTGAAATAAAATGATCTACCGAGCTTCTCCAACGTTTCGTCGATATTAGGGATTGAGAATATGTCGTCAACCGTAGCTCATTCAACTTACGATAATCGATAACGATTCTCCACTTCCTCTCTGCAGATGCGTCCAATTTTTGGGTACAACCCAGATGGGAGCCGAATAAGGAGAAAAACTGTGCCTAATCACGCCCTCATTAAGCATTTCTTGAATCTGAGTTTCAACTGTTGATTTGTGGATTCCCGGATACCTATGAGTCTTCACGTAAATTGGTTCATTATATCTAGCTTTAATTTCGTATTTTATTACAATGGTAAAACTCAAATCCTGACCTTCCTGATAGAAAATATTTTGAAAGTCTTTTACCAAATTCAATATTTTTTTCTTTTTCCTCGAAATTCAAATGATATGTTCGAATCTCTTTAACAATGTCTTGGGTAGGCTTTCTTTCATCAGAAAATGCCAAAACATTGTCAAAATTTGTACAATCATTTGAACCTGTTCGCACTAAATGAAAAGAATCGTCCACGTCCATAGGTTGTGGTTGTCCAAAATGTCTGATTCTGGATTGAGTTGAGTTATTTTGAGTGAAATTTGCACGTTAATTTTGGAAATTATTATTCAATTTTTGAGGATTATTGCCATTAGGAAAATTATTTTGACTTTGAGAGAAATTGTTTCGATTTGAAAATAACTACTCTGAAAATTACTGTTGCATTGAAAATTTTTATTTTAATTTTGTTCGCCAGAATTATTGTTACTTGGTAAATTTTTAAAAAATTTCGAACTACTGTTTTGGTTTTTGGAATAATGCAGGTGATTTCCTTCGGTAGAAATTGCAAGGGCCTGTTCTTATGGGGTTTCTGGTAAAAATTACATCTCTAACAGGTTCGATAAGTTTATTTTTAAAAACATCCAGAGCGATTCGTTTATTACTCTCCATATCTTCCATTCGATTCTCAAGTAAGCCTTATGTTGATTCGTTGCAAATTATCAACAACGCAGTTGTAAAAGTCGATAACATCGGTTCTAAATTCTGTTGCTTGAAGATCGTCAAGCAATTGTAGGCAATTTTTGGAATCACCGAAATTGGAAATGAGAAGTGCTCTAATCTCGGGCCAGGTCTGTAAATGATTATGAATATTTATCGTTTGCTGCGCTTCCCCTGTGAATTTCGCCTTAAGCAGGTTCATAATCATCAACTGGGATAACGGATTGAAATTTTTGAGGGCAGAAGTCAGAACCTCCACACTGTTTATGGAGCTCTTCAAGCACTCGCGTGTTCCATCGTATGTTGGTAATTTTGAAACATATTTGAATGGATCGATATCCAAAGATAGCAAATTATTTGGTCTGGGTATTTCTGCTTCATTTATCTGGTTTGCCATTTTTGCTGGTTACCACTATTTTTTTTTTTTTTGATTTTATAAATTGTTTAAAGTTAAACAAATTATTTAGCGTCGATAGAAGAACCGGGCTTGGGTACAAATTAAAAGTGCTTTTATCTATTTATTATTATTTTTCCACTTGGAAGCTTAACTTCAAAAGTTCGATACGACTGTGCCAGCTATATTCACACACCAAAACACATTAATCTTTGCGAAAATTCTTTATTTGTTTATATCGTTTCTTAATTAAAATTTCAGCACTTATAATATTTTTTATTCTTTGGGAGGAACTCTCGTATGTGTTCGGCTTAATACCTTTTGTCCACGTTGGGTCGCGACTGAAACTCTACTACCTAACTCTTTTTAAATCTTATTCGCGATGTCTTCATCTTATCATTATATTTCTTGCTGACAGGTAAACTTTGGATACATGATGCAGATTAAGTTTATGCTTATGTTGATGTTTTACGAATGCGATACAATGTCTCAGACAAATGTCGACACTTATCTAAAACGCTGCATTGTGTATCAAGTTAATACTTTTTGGTCTGCATCCGGTGCCAGACACAATGTTGACTTTGTTGGCACCACCAACTGGGTGGTCATTTTAGCGGTCTGTATAACTCATTAAATACGTATGAGGGAAGTTCTAATAAAACCTCAGCGTATCTTAAAGCTACCTTATACTACGAGTAGTTACCGTAAAATTACTTACAAGCTGCCATACTTCTAATTGGTCTTTCGCCGATAGTCATGGTTTAACCAAGCAATATCTTTTAGACGTATTGTTAGTTGAAGATCATGTGTAAGTAGGGATTAGATACATTGCGTGCGTATTCGAGCAATTTATCTCTACATGATTTCGTGATTTTATTGATTAAGTTTACTCCAGCAATGTTGTGAAGTACTCGGGAAGAGAAATAAAAGATGTTATCGCGTGCAATTTAACATAACTATTTTGTGTGATTTGCAGTTTATTTTGAAAATAGTCAGCACCTTGACTCCAGCTAGGGACTCCAAAAACTATGATTGTCATATGATTTGGCTTAGAGCCAACTTCATTGGGCAGCAAACTACACACTACAAGTTGGTACCACGCCATCATGTAGCCTCAAAGTCGAAGCCAAAAGCGCTTTATTCAATACTAATCATTATAAATTCCAAAAAATATATAAAGCGAATTCTAAACAATACGAATACTAAAACTTGCTGGCCCGAATGGCTCTCTAAATTTATACTTCATCAATTGAACACTTTATCAAAAAAAAACGTAGCAAATTCAAATTAATTAAGATTATAACATATTTTATGATTTGATTGGGAAAAGGAAGAAAAACAAACTGACACTATTCAATGATTATTTATAATTTAAACACAAAAGTGAACTTTAATCCTGCATCTAATTTGTTATAACGTAATTCTAGTAAAATTCAAACAACAATTTTATCTTATACTAAAATTGCAACCACAATATTTCTAATCAGAGCGCTGTTGTCTGTATGTTGCGGTTACTTTATTGTATTTCATTTTCACCCAAGTTTTGAGTTCAATGGAAGTCACCTTTCTGTTTTCCTGCCTGGTGAGTAAAGTTTTTCATTAACAGCTAATTTGTTTTGCTGAAACGATGTAACATTATGTAATAATATCAGCAACGTTTTGTGATCTAGTAGCTCATTGTGTTTATATCTACATGTGATAATCTTCTGTTTCGACGTTATGAAAGAGTGAGGAGGCCATTCCGTTTTGAAAACACAATTGGGGCTTTATGAGTTAGTTGCCACAGGCAAATTAAATCAAGCCATTTAGCCCTGATCTTCCGTTAGAAATCGTTTTATTTAAGAAATCAATAGACAATAAACTTATCATTTATATGTTTGATAAACTTGTTATGAATAGTATAACTCTCCTACTATTTATTTAAAGATATAAAAACACCATACATTTTTTCAGAAATATGTAAACCTGCAAGTCTTTCTTAAATTTTCCCCCACTTAATATTGCTTTTGCAGGTCGGTATAGTAAGGTGTTACAAAAGAAAGTCTAACCGGACTGACCACTCTTTTGAAACTGTGAAGAAGGCTGTAGAAACTCATATCATAGAGGGAAAATGTCTGGCTTATGCCTCAGATGAATTTGTGATCCTTCTTCGCAGTTTAGCTAGACGTTGTCAAAAAGGAACGTGATGCTGTAAGAACTGCCAATGTGACTACAGCTTCTACTGCTGCAGCAAATGCTTCGGCTCCAGCTTCATCTTGTGAAAAGGTATTGCCGAGAATGGTTATTAGGTACCCACTTATCTTTATACATTTCCATACCTTTTAACCATAATGTTTATTGTGATCTTCTACGTTTTATATTACTTGTTTATCAATAACTTTACTTCCTCGTACAGGATTTGTACAACCAAGCAAGAATTTCTGTTGCCCGAATATTTGAAAACGGCTGGAGGTGTGCACTTTGGGTTACCGTCTAAAGAAGTCAGGAAATTGGCGTAGCAGTACACAAAGGCGAATTTGATGAAAGTATCTGTTTCATGGAACGATAGTGAGATGGCGGGACCGGACTGGTTTTATCACTTTATGAAGCGACATCTAAGTTTATCTCTACGTACTCCTGAGATTATTAGCTTACCAAGAGCTACAAGTTTCAGCAAAGCCAATGTTGCGAGATTTTTTGCATTGCTGAAATCCAAGCTTGACAAGTATTAATTAGAGCCTCAAAATATTTACAACGTTGACGGGGTGGAGATTACAATAGTGCAAAAACCAGGCAAAATGGTTGCACGGAAATGATTTAAAACAAGTTGGGTAAACAGACCTACGCTCATGTCAAAAGGGTTTTGTATTCAATTTTCAAAATGCAGTCACCAGATTGCATAGAGTCAAGAAGCATGTCAATGACGATTTTATTGGAGAAACTATGAAATTCGAAGATCATACTATTATTAACAAAGTTGAACGAATTTAGACTCCTGAGGATTTTGTTATTGTTATACTCATAAATATCTCCCTTGATAATTATTTCAGATGTCCATTCGCGAGGGAGGAAACACAGTTTTCATGTATTTCCCCCCTGTGCTACCAATGAAGCAAAAATTGACAGGTTAAGAACTGTTTTGAAAAGCTCCCATGAAAACTTTCATTTCATACTCATATCGGCTACATTTGATGAATTTTTTTTTGCAGGGGCCACTCTCCTATACTGTTATCATCGATTAAAGGCCAATTTTTCGAATCCTAGAATGGTTACAAAACCCTTTTGCTAGAATCTCCCTCCCGCCTCCTTGACTTGTTTCACTTATGAGTATTAATTGTAGGCACTCATCTTCAGTTATTCATTAAATTGAATCAAGTGTTCAAAGCATGCACCTTAAACGTTGAAGTTGGGAAAAACTAGCTCAAAATTATTCAATCTTCGCATTTAAAACAGCCACTATTTAGTTTTACGATTACTGATAACACTAGCTGAACTGATTCTCAAAGGTATGCATGACACCTATCATTCCTGAAATTTTCATGCAAATCCTAGCAAAACTGTAATGTCTAAGTCGGTAAAAAGCGCATGTTGTTCCATAGCCATATGTTGCCATAGTAATACATGCAGCGCATATTGTTCCATAGTAATACAGGAAAATTCAAACCGCTATAACTTCGCTAAATATGATTCAATCTTTGTGAAACTTGCAGAGTTAATCAATCTTATAAATTGTCATCTGTGTACTGAATTTCATTGAATTTAAGGGTACCGTTAAGATTTTATTCAAGAAAACATAAAATCCATAAATCATACTATTACTAACAAAGTTGAGTGAATTTTGACTTCTCACGTATTTGTTGTTGTTGTACTCATCAAGGCCTACATTCTTGATTTTTTTCAGATTTTTCGGATGGAAGGTGTCCAATCGCGAGGGAGGGGGGGAACACAAATTTTTCGTGTATTTCCCCTCCCTGTGCGCCCCTTGAAGCAAATTTTGCCAAATTAAGAGCTCTTTTGAAAAGTTCTAATCTAGACCTTTCATTTGATACCCATATCGGCTACCTTAAATGAAATTTTTTTTTCGGGGGTCACTCCCCTACATGGGAAGACCCCCTTAAATACCTTATAAAATTTTTTTTGTAGTTGAACTTTGAAGAGGTCACCACTTTACACCTACATACAAAATTTGATGCTTCTAGCTTAAGTAGTTTTCGAGAAAAACTGCTGTGACACACGGACGGACGGACGGACGGACGGACAGACAGACAGACGGACAGACTGGTCGCGAAACAAGTAGGGTTTTGTAAAATTATTTTACAAAACCCTAAAAATTGGACGTTTCAGTAGGAGGAGCTGCAATTATTACTTTTTTCGTTTTCCCGCGAGTTTAATATAAGCACCCCTTTGTCCAAGGTACCCCACCTGGCTCAAAAAGTGATGCGAATAGATCAAGATGGATGGTGGAAACTAATTTTATCAAGCTTGTAAGACATTTCATTCATTTTACGAAATGTTCGAAGGAGCGGCAAGTACTATTTCTTCTGAATAACCATAGCATGCAGTTATCTTTTGAGGCTCACGATTTGCTTAAAGATAATGAAATTATTGCATTATTGTCCCCTCCACACTGTAGCCACACGTTGCAACCTCTAGACAGAAGTTTCTTTGGGCCGATCATAAAATATGTTAACTCAATATGTGACGCTTGGATGACCAACAATCAAGGACAAACTATGTCCACATATAATACTCCCTCAATTGTCAACACGACATTCCCGCTTGCTATTACTCCATCCATCATAAGATAAGTTGATATAATTTACGCGAGTACCTGTCGTTCGGAGCCTAACCTCACGGATTAGACTGCGATTGGTTAAAGCGCCAATCATCGCCCCCAAGTTCGGTACCAGTTTACATCGAGGGAGCTCTCGACTTTCATAATGGTGAATACGAGACCCAGCTGCATCTGATGCTATAAGCCCAACGCCAACCTTTGTTTTTAACCAACAGCCACCACGATACTCTTCGAAGTGCCGCAACCAATCAGTTGATCTTCCGAAGATGAGGGCTCATCAGCTGCCTGTAGTACCTTAGTATACCTCCAAGGTTGAGGCTCGCAGCAATGAGTTGATCTTACTATCGAACAATCACAAAACCACTATGCTTTGGATCAAGTTTCTGTCCTAGTATTTTTACTAAGCGATACGGATACCCCGGGAACGCCGGACCCCGTCGGCTTCAATGGAATTGAATTGCAGTTGTACCCCTTTGAATTACCAGATCAGTTCTGCCCTAGGAGGAGGATGATAGGGACAACTGTCACTGACATCATGTCCATGGTGCCGGTGGATAACAATGGAAGGTTAATTTGAAATAAGATGACGCCACTGGTAACACTAGCTGGTAGAGTTCTGGAAGGCTTTCTCCTTGAGGCGAATGCGTGAGGTGTAATGGCAGTTGATTCTTTATTAGCTGTGCTTGAGTCTGCAGCTACTGAAGTGAAAGAAGTCGAGGAGTCACCTTTCTATGTTGCGTACCATCCGCACGTTGATCGTGATATCCTGTATCTGTTGGAAGTCCGTGATAGTTAGGATCAGCCTGACTGACAATGCATTGAAACTCCCCCTAGTTTTAAGAGCTTTAAGATCCTGGTTGATGGAGTTGAGAGTATCTATCGTATTGTTCTGTGTTTGATATATCTTGACCAGCTGGTGATGAGTGATCTTCGCTGACTTGGTAATTATATTTTGCGTGGCATCGATTATGGTGGTTTGGTTTTGAATATCGTCTGATTTCAACTCAGTGGTAGTTTGGGCCATTCGTTCTGCATATTTGGAATCTAGTAATCCAAATAGAGAGTTAGAAACGTTTTCGATCAGGTCTCAGGGCGAACGTTGTTGATCGTATGATGCAAAAATTCGAACCTCATTGCAATCTGACCAAGAGTGAGGTTAATGTGCTCAACTGTCCCCTTCAATGTGCTTGTTGAATAAACAAGGTACAAAACGTATGTAGATTGACTATCCCTTTAGTGATCAATTCTTGTTCCTTCCAAAACGAGGTCATATTTTAGTAGGCAACCAGGATCCACTCATCTTTTATCAGGGTAGCCGAGCCTAAGATTTCAAAGTATAAGGCCGGTTCGTTTTTGATTGGGATCATTTGTATTTCCTTCGCAGCTCTCACGGGAAATACGGAACACAGAACGATTAGCTTCATTAAAAGACTGCTAGCTGTCTTTCTCTTCTTAATCGTTGGTTTGGTTTTGCCAGTTGTTGGTTGGTTGTACTAGGCCTCGATTTTTCGTTGTGTGCAGCTCGGTTCTCATCTTTTGCGTGTGTTTTACTGTGACCAGAGTCTATGGGGAGTGGCGCTAGGTTATGTATAGCCCAGGTGAATGTTCTGCTGCCAATCCGAATCTCTGCTGCTCTCACTTTGCCGTCCTTGCCTGATGTCGTCCTTATGATTGTACCCAATAGTTAAGAGGAGACTGGCAGGTTTTCATTTTTTATGATTACCATGACTCCAGGTTCTACGTTGTTTTGGGTCGTCTTCCATTTATACCTCTCCTCTGGCTGGCTCAGGTACTTAACACGCCACAACTCGTTTTTTTAATTTTAGCCAGCTCTTTAGACAAATCTGGTAGTGGGATAAATACGATTTCATGGCGTTGCGTTGACTGCTCTGCCGATCAAGAAGTGCCCTGGTTTCAATAACGTCAATTCATTGGGATCACTGAATACGGGTGTTAACGGCCTTGAATTTAGTATGGCTTCTATTTCTACTGCGCCGGTGAAAATTTCGTTATGGGTGAGTGTTTTAACGTCGGTCGCTTACTTTAAGAACTCCTTCGCTGACTTGACGGCAGCTTCTCAGAAGCCTCCAAAGTGGGTTGATCTTGGCGGTGTGAATAAGAATTGGATGCTTCAGTTGGCAGTGACAGATTGCATCTTCTAGCTCCTTCAACTGGTTATTAGCACCAACGAAATGAGTGGCATTGTCACAGTTGATCATTTCACAATTTTCTCTTCGCTCAGCGAAGCATTTTAACGCACTTATGAATGCTTCAGTGGTCAAGTTTTTGGCTACTTTTATGTGCACTGTCTTTGTTGTAAAGCAGCAGAATTTGATCCAGTACGTTTTTAGAGGACCTCTTCCACTGATTTCTTGCCGGATGTAGAATGGACCACAGAAATCCATACCAGACTTGATAAATGGTCGTGCTGATTACACTCGATCGCTCGGTAGGTTTTCCATGATTTGCTCGAACATTTTAGGCCGGTGTTTTGAATATATGATACACTTTTTAACAGTTGAACAAGTCACTACCCTCCCATTGATTGGCCAATACTTTTCTCGTGTCATTGCGAGCAGTGCGTCTGTCTCCACGTGGTCGTTTTCGAAACGAACGCGCCTCATCAATAATTTTGTGATGTAGTTATGCCTCGGAAGCAGTGCTTGGTGTTTTGCTTCAAACGGTAAGCTGGCGATTTCTTATCTTTCACCAACTATTATTGATGCGCGGGATGAAACTAGTAAATTTTCACTTTGGACTTATAGCTTGACGAGTTTGTAGGTCGTTGATGTCTTGAGCAAATTTGTCTTGCTGTACCCCCTTCAAAATCAGCTCCATAGCCTCCTCCAGCGCCTGAACGCTTAAGTCACTGTTTTCCATTCACACGTTGTTTGGATTGGAATTGAAAATCAACCGTAACATGAAGGCAGTTGTCCGCTGTATTCGAGTGATGGAACTCATATGGCTCAACCTTTGGAAGATACGTTCCCCTCCTTGAAGTGTTGTTAATATTGTCATTGGTGTCTTCTTTCGATGAATGTTTCTGGTATTTGTTCAAGCTTAGGCCACGTATCTTCCCTTACATGCAGGACGATGCGTCCAAAGAACCACAGTTTATTGCCCACTAATTTATTGAGGAATAGAATCCGTGATATGAAGTCGGCTAGATTATCTTGTGAGGGCACGTGTCTCCACACGCGGTTTGCTACGAATTTGTGGAATGACGCAATAAAAGGATGTAGCCATGTAAGGATTATAGTTGAGTCTATCCAAAAGTAGCTTGGTCCCTGCCATTCAAGATCCTTTTGGGCGCGTACTGGCGATTCCGAGCCCAATTTGACAGCGCACATATCCAATCGTAGAGTTATTAGAGCTTTCACAGGAGCTACTTTTGCCTTGGCGCATAGTAGTCTTACAATTATTGTGCCATCTTTTAATTGCCATGTAATATATGAAGCAGCTCCATGAACCTTATCTGCCAATTTGATGGACTCAGCTCATGATCCTTCACCACACTGCATTGCACCAGCCTCAACCTCCAAACAACTCGTTCAACATAAGGAAGTCTGCCCATAACCAAAAGTTGGACCATAACAAAGCAAAGAAGCCATCTGATAAAATGACCAAGAGGTTGAAGATTTGCAAGGCGAAGAAAAGGTGGTTTGTCAAAAAGAAATTAGCGTTTTCTTCAAAGGAATCTGAATCCGAAGGAATTACTTATGCTGTAAATGGCGATAGCGTCGGTCAATTATCTAATGCATCGAGTGAAGGTGAATCTTTCACTAATAATGAAAATTTTCATCCAACCGAACAACCCCAAAACAATAACGGTTCCTTGCAGAACGCAGGGGTCACAGGATCTGAAATACACAAAAATGATAGTTCAGCACTAGAAGTAACAAACTCTAAAGAGAACAGCAATATAAATGAAGCTGAGAGGCGTGATAGACCCCAATACGAAGCAGGAGACTTCATTTTGATGAAGTAAAAGTCACGCAAATATCTGGGTATGATTCTTGACATCTGCACAGACATAGACTACGTTTGTGTAACGACGATAATTAAACATCATAAAAACTGGACATCGAGGATCACCTTTGGTACAAAAAGAGCAAAATACTGCGGAAACTCGATCCTTTTAAACAATTTAGTAGTAAGCCAATATTTTTCACTGTTGACCTATAATGCTGACAAGCAAAATTTTGAGAATGTTTCCTTTCCGTGTACTTGCTTTGCTACTTTCTAAACTAAAAAAAGAAATAAAATATTTTCTTCCTGAACTGTTCGTTGCTTTTTCTTCAAAACCCATTCTATTTCAGGTATGCTAACTAGCCCCTATATGTATACCAGCTTACCCCATAACTGAGGTTAGTTGATTTTCTTGGAGACCTTCGGGTAATATTTCTAAGAGTAGATAAAACCATTCCTAAGTAATAATGACTACGTAAATCGATACCAGAGATGTTAATCAATAATTCACAAAAAACGAACATGTCTTTGTTTATCTGAAAAAAAATAGAAAAATTGAAAACCATAATCCATGCCAACTAGCCCCGGTTCCCACTGCAAAATTATCAACACAAATCAACAAGAACACTAAATGTAGCAATAATGAGCAGAAACTCAAAAATTAAGTCAAAAATACAAAACAAAAAAGAAACACGAATAATTTAGACATTGTCGTTCAGCCACCAATACCTAGATTGCTCCATCTCAGTTCGACCACCCTCAACGAATCTAGCGAATAAGTATCCCCATTGGAATTTTGGGTCTCGTGAACTCAAATTTGGAGATATTTTGATCTTCTTATCGGTGGCCCGTCTATATATGTGATATATGGTTGAGACACAATAATTATCAAAAACATATCGAATCATGTCCGAATACACGAATGCTTCTACAGGGAACGATCCCAGTAGCGGGGCAAGTCGTAATTTTGACATATAGATGACAGATCTGATACAACGAGAGTGCTAGTACTACGGAAAGGTTAAGAGTTTTAGTAAGGAAATGTCTTCGTGTATATATTGCTTTGTACAGGCAGCCTGAGATAGATAGGAAACACTGTATATAGAATAGAAAAGTTTATCAAACCGCCAAAGTGACTGGAGTCACTATCTTCATATTGAATCTTCTTCGGAATCAAATCACAAGACCTGTAACTCTGATAGAAAATCCCTGGATTTCGCAGCCGGAGAAGATTCAATATGAAGATAGTGACTCCAGTCACTTTAACGGTTTGATAAACTTTTCTTTTCTATATATAGTGTCTCCTATCCATTTCAGGCTGCCTGTACAAAGCAAAATATGCACGAAGACATTTCCTTACTAAAACTCTTAACCTTTCCATAGTACTAGCACTCTCGTTGTACCAGATCTGCCATCCATATGTCAAAATTGGTCCAACCAGGGTCTTATTACAGATAACTTTGACCATATAACCATCTGGACTAAACGAGTCGTCGAAAGGCCATGATTCTTTTTTGTGCTTTACCGAGCAAGATTTTGACATGTTCAGTATAGTACAGATACTAACTGAGATGAACACTGAGGTATCGAACATAGAATTTATGAGGAAGCTGTTCTGAGCAACCCTCACCAGCCATTATGCGGGAATGCCTCCAATTATGTTTCAGGTCTTAACTGACCACCAGCAGTGTTGTCCTGAAAAAAATTGTTTCGTACTTCTGCGCATTGATTTTCATTCGCAAATTGACAGTGTAAAGCTACAGAAATATTTTAGCGTTTTAGTCTGTCGTACAGATGATCAGATCATGAATAAACGCTACCAATGATTGCGTTAGTGAGACGCAAAAATCATAGCCGTTCAATAGCTTGGGAATGAATATTGAGAAAAGTAAAGGCACAGTAACTGTTCCCAGCTGTAGACCATTCAAGACCTTGAAGTCGCGCATTGCCGTCAGATTTCCATCAGTTACAACAAATCATTTTTCGTATAACATATTGCACATCATGGCGACAAGGTGTCTGGGGAACCTGTCCTGAAGTAGTTTCAAAACTAGTCAATCTAACCACACCACATCGAAAGCTTTCTCCTTATCAATGAGACATGCTCCAATACAATCTCTGTTATTTAGTCTCAAACAGATGTCTGAGGCTACTTTTGTTATCGCATGTATAGTGAAATACGAGTACCTGGCACAAAACCAAATTGATAATTTGGCATTAAATCACATTTCTCCTTAGTATCACTTCAAACACTTTCCTGATGTTAGGCAGCAAGCTGATTGGCCGATAGCTTTCAAGGCATCAAGATCCTATCCCTTACTTTAAGATTGGAAATACCTTAGGAAATGTGAATAGCTCAACATTGTTGAATAATATGCAATAATTCCTAATAGCAACCTCAGGCAAATGTCAGAGAGCTATATTTGGAATCCCGTGAATACCATACGATTTTTTGTTGTTTATCCTGCCAAATATGAAACACAAGTCTTCATAGCTTCTTCATAATCAAGAAGATTCAAGCTTGGTACGTGTTCAGATGTCAATGTTTCATTGAAACAAAGAATTGATTCACCACTCAGGCTTGACTTGAAGCGGAAACTTTTGCTTCATCCACATCTCAAAATATTTCATTCCCTCTCTTAGGGCTCAGTAGATGAACCAGTTTATAATGTGTTCTAACCAGGGCAAGTTTCTACAATCCATCGCATAAAATCATGTTTTCCTTTCTATGTGGAATCGTACCACCAATTTCGATACCAACCCTATCGAGAAGATTTATCTCATCACTCGTGACTTAAAAATTCGATACCTTCGCTCGAGACTTCTTACAGAATATGATATTCACTTTCATGAAAACGCCATCTGGATCTTGTGGGCTAATGTCCCCCAATTTTCCTGCCCATTGATTGCTGACCTCACTCCTGAAGTGTGAATGGATTAAATTCCGGACATTCTTCAGGCGTAATTTCAACAAAGCCAACCAGGTATGGTTGTAGTCCAAAAACCGCCGATAAATATTATTGCCACGTGTGAGGCTTTTCAATCTTTTCAACCTTGCAATGGTTGGTATTTTCTATCCTTCCAAATTGTTTCGATGTTTTATCTTGGGAACTACTCTCTCAATCGTTCCCAGCATTAGCTTCTCTAACTTCAACAAATAGAGATATATTTCATCGTTAGCTAGATTCCTGTCATAAGGAACTATTGAGCAAGCGTTGCCATCATCAGGAGGAGGACATTGCTTCTGGTAATTCCGATTAAACTTCTTTGGACGCATTTCCCAATCCGTTTATTTTGTTTCTTTTTTTTCGTTGTACTTCAACCTCTGATTTACATGTTGAACTGGAATGAAGAAGACACTTTCCCTTTGATGATGATTTTTATTACGATTGCATTATGTTTGCTATTGTAAGAAAGCACCTGCAGTTTCCGTTGAGGACTACTAAAGCTGAATTTCAGTCTTGCGTCAGCAATGTAGAGGTTCAAATATCAACACATTGGTCGGCAAATTGGTTTGGTTTTTTGAAAACTTTTTGAATGGAACCAGCAGAACTGCGCGCTGCTTGCTTCTCCTTATTTATAATTTTTTAATTCTGAATAAAATTTATGTCATTATCTTTATTAGAATTACTTTCGATGTTTTCTTCAACTTTTTCAACTTCTTCAACTCAAACTTAATGGCCCGAATGGCTCTCTAAATTTATACGTTATCAATGCAACGCATTTTATGAAAAAAAACAATAGTAAATACAAATTAATTAAAACTATTAAATATTTTTTGATTCAATCGGAAAAATGAGAAAAAACCAGACAACAGTCTTTAAAAAGCTTCCCGTCAGCAGGGTGGAACGACGGTTAAATCCAGAGTTTTTTGCTCACATTAACAGTTCTTGCGATATAATTCCGAAGTAGTTTCAATATCAAGATATCCATTCCCGCAGGGGGACTGCCGGTTGACAAGAGCACTCTTGGAGGCAAGCATTCTTTGGGGAGTTCCGCCCACACGTACCCGAGGAAATTTCCGCAGGGAGAAAGCCGGTCGACAAGAACATTCTTGGAGGCTAGCATTCTTTGGGGAGTGCCGCCACCACGGACCCGAGGATATGGGGGGTGCCGCGAGGTTCCTTCCTGGGATGACAGGTAACGACTCTGATTGTATCTGGACTACGCTTTGGACAACGAACTGGAATTGATGCTTTGGGCTGGCGGATGTGATGGTTTGGACCTAGTTGCTTTGCACAGTAGCACCGAGGTGAAACTCGTGTGTGAACGGCTCCAATTCAACTATCATACCGTCTCCGTTCCGGTAAAACCTTGGCAGGCCTCGGAATACGTTTGAAGTTCGCACCATTGGGTTGGTGGTGTAGGTTCGGTTGAGACGGACTCCCGATTAGCCCTGGTCTGGCTCTGAGCACTTGTCCCCATAAGGGCTTGTGCCAACCCTCGCATGGCCTCCCTGCTCTGCTAAGATAAGCATGGGACCAAAAAGGCGACTACACACACGAACAGAGATAGCGGCTCCGAGGGGGGACCCAACAAAACTGGAGCACACAAAATCAAAAGACCACAAATAGCCAGAAAAAGAAACGAAGAATAATAACGACGACGCAACCAGCGGTTGCAGCCACGATGTCAACAGTAAATCGCGAGCGATACTAACAACGAAAAAAACGAAGACTAACACAATAACAGTGAAGACGGACGAAAAACGGAGAATACAGACTGAGATTCCTGCGGCGTTCGGGTGCAGCAAAAAAATGATGTGAACGCCCGAGCGTCCTATTTAGGAGAAACGGGAAACTCTGCAGGACACTTCAGGTGTTCGAGTGGTGAGAGATAACATAAAGAACACCGAAAATCCGATTGTCACTGCTGCGATCGTTACCGTAGCGACCGATGCAAGGGTCGCAAATCCTGACATTGCAACGAAAAATCCAGAAGCCAACGAGGAAATTACGGCACTAAAAGCAAAGAGTGACCAGACACCGCGTGAAGTTGAAAATGTGGCGGAAGTACTGCACTCAGAAACGGAACGCGATAACCTCTCCCAAGGATGGTTGCAAGGTACAATTGCGGCCCAGCGATATGAAGAAGAAAGACTACTCCGAAAAGCGGGAGATGTTCTGAAAAGAATACAAGCTGCATGCGACTCCCCAAAAATCAGCAAAGCAGCAAACGTGGGGCTCCTTGAACTAGAGGAGCTCCTAGATCGCATAGAGCACTATCGGAGAACCTGGTTAAGGGCCAAAGACGAAGAGAAGGCTAAAGAGGCGCCTGGGGCGAAATCTAAAGGCGACACGCAGTTAGCTCCACCATTAAACGTCAATAAAAGAATGGCCTCTAGCCCAATCGAAGGAGATCGGGATAAAAGAAGGAAGGAAGAGGCACTTGAAGGGCGAGGAGCACGAGATCAGGGGTTCCAGACAGTGCTTACAAAAGGAGCGAAGAAAGCTGCAAAGAAATTCCTTCAAAAAAAGCCAGAAAGTAACGTTCGTACGGACGCCCAATTACAAAAAGGCCCTGATGCAAAGCAGGAGAGGCAGAAGCCCCGACGAAGACCCTGGCGGCAAGCACTGCTTGTAAAGCACCAAGATGGCCGATCCTACGCGGAGGTACTGCGGGACATCAGGGGAAACGTAAGGCCCGAAGACACCAACACTACCATTAAAGTAGTACGATCAACGCGGTTGGGCCACATACTGGTCGAATTCGGAGCAGAGGCCGGCAATAAAGATGCATTCTGTGACGCAGTAAAGAAAGTCTTCGGCAAAAGTGCAACTATAGCCCCGCTCGAGCCGATGGCAACGATCGAAATACGAGACAAAGATTGCGTAACGGACCTGGCCGAGGTAGAAGAGGCCATCAAAAGGGAGTTGCCTAGCGTGGGAAGGATCAAAGCGAGACTGACACCAGAAAACAACAGGGGACAACGCATGGCCATAGTTGACTTGACTGGAAAGGACGCCGAACAATTCCTGAACAAGGGCAAAGTACGAATTGGGTGGGTTGTCTGTAGGATACGGCGAAGAGCAACGCCTCTTCAATGTTTCAAATGCCTTGGTTATGGTCACACCACACAAGTATGCAAAGGACCCGATAGGAGTTCCCTATGTTACAAATGCGGTGAAATGGGTCATAAAAGAAAAGAATGTACGAAGGAGGCACACTGTATCCTTTGCAAGGATGCTGATCCAAATCCTGATTTTGGACAAGTCTTGGGATCAGGAAAATGCCGGGTGTTCCAGGAAGCCCTAGCCAAAGCAAAATTAGAGCTTCGATGAACCGCATCCTGCAGCTAAACCTACACCGCAGTTTAACCGCCTAAAATCTGCTTGAGCAGTTGGCGAGGAACAAGAAAGCCATCTTTTTGCTGCATTATGGTACTCTGATGAAACTGGTACTTTCGCTATCTGGGTTCGGAACAGTGACTTTCAAGCGGAGAGTTGTGGACGGGGGGATGGTTTCGTGTGGGTTCGGTGCTCAGGGATCACCTTCTTTAGTGTGTACCTAACGCCTAACGAGTCGATATCATCTTTCCAAGCCAACCTTAATGCTCTGGAGGGTGCTGTCTTGAACGCAGAGGGTAAAAAGCTCGTTGGGGGCGACTTCAATGCTGAAGCAATCGAATGGGGCATGCCTCAGACGGATCCGCGGGGAAAACGAATACTGGAAATGGCGGCCAGGACGGCCCTCGTCGTACTAAACTCCGGAAATACGCTGACTTTCCGCCGTATTCGCTGTGAGGGAACCATACTGGACGTGACATTCGCCTCGGAGTCCTTAGCACGGAGGATACACAACTGGAAAGTATTAGAGGACTACTCAGCCAGTGATCACCAGTGCATTCTGCTTGAGATAAGTGATGCTATCTCCTGACGTCCGTGCTCTCGGCCTTCTACAACTGGATGGAACATTGAAAGAATGGACGTTGAGAGGTTCATCAAGGCTCTCACAGCAGGTGAGCCGCTGCAGGGAGCTCCGGAGGGGACGGAAGAACTGGCAGCTCAAGACGTGGTGAACTCTACGATGAGCATAATCACGACTGCTTGCTGCGCTTCTATGCCCCGTCGAAGACCCCGGCACGGCAAGCCCCCAGTGTACTGATGGTCTACTGAAATCGCTGAAAAGCGAAGGGAGTGTCACAAGCTTCGGCGTGAGGCTCAACGGGCGCGGAACGGTGACGAGGCATGCAATCAGGTGGCAGCATATAAGTCGGCCAGGAAATGCCTTCGCAAACTAATCAACAGCAGCAAGGCTCGCTGCTGGCAAGACCTAGTGAACAATGTGAACAAGGATCGGTGGGGCCTTGGCTACAAGCTGGTTATGGGGAAACTTGTCGCCCTACAGAAGCCTTGTATACATGACGCGGAAAAGATGGACGCGATAGTGTGGGGACTCTTTCCCACCCATCCCGTCCGTGTTGACGCTGTCCGTGGTGAAACAGCAGTAGAGTGCCCACTCTTCACACAGCTGGAACTGGAGGAGGCAGCCCTCTCCTTGAAAGCGAGGAAGGCTCGAGGTCCAGATGGTGTTCCAGGTGAGGTGTTGCGGCTCGTCTATCACCATTGTCCTGACTTGCTGCTCAGCACATTCAACGCTTGCCTACGGGACGGGGTTTTCCCGGTACAATGGAAGGTGGCGAGGCTCGTGCTGATCAGCAAGGGGAAGGGAAATCCCGAATCGCCGTCTGCATACCGTCCGTTATGCATGCTAAACATGGCTGGGAAAGTGCTAGAGAAACTCATCAAGGGAAGACTCACTGACGCGATTCGTGCTGCTGGGGACCTATCTCCTCGGCAGTACGGCTTTGGAGCAGGACGTTCTACCATTGATGCGATTGCAGAGGTGGTGGGCGCGGTCCAAAAGGCAGAGGCATTTAGTCGAACCAAGCAACGGATCGTCCTGTTGGTGACACTCGACGTCAGGAATGCCTTCAACTCCGCTAGATGGATGGATATTCTGGATACGCTGGAAAACTCTTTTCAAGTTCCAGAATATGTAATGCGGCTTTTGAGGAACTACCTTAAGGACCGAAGCCTGCTCTACGACACGACATAGGGCCAACGAAGGATGGAAATTACATCGGGTGTTGGCCAGGGATCTATCCTTGGTCCGGACCTGTGGAACGTGTCTTACGAAGGGCTACTGAGACTTGATATGCCAGATGAGTCGCGCTTGGTCGGCTATGCGGATGATGTTGCGGCTCTGGTCGCCGGGTGCACCGTTGAACAAGCGCAACTTAGGCTAGGTATGCTAATGCGCCGAGTGAGGGACTGGATGACTGCTCACGGGCTCAGTTCAGCACTGGAGAAAACCGAAGTGGTGATCTTGACAAAAAAGAGAATCCCTAGAGTAAAAATGCTCAGTATTGGAGATATACAAATCGAATCGAAGCCAGCGATGAAGTACCTGGGGCTACTGATCGACTCAAAGATGAGTTTCTCTGAGCAAATCAGGGCAACGGCTGAGAAGGCTGCTTCAGGAACATCGGCCCTGAGTCGACTTATGGCCAACGTAGGGGGGCCCAGCCCATCAAGAAGACGCCTCTTGATGAGTGCTGTAGGGTCAGTGCTACGGTACGGAGCAGAGGTATGGGGCGACGCTCTCAGCAAGGAGGTATACCGGAAACGATTGGCACAGGTACAGAGAAGAGGAGCACTGAGAATTGCATCTTCGTATCCAACAGTCTCCGACTCGGCGGTGAGAGTGATTGCAGGCGTGATACCTGTCGCCCTCCTTGCTAGAGAGCGCCGCGCTATTTACCTGCACCGAAACGAGGATGCGAGGGAGATAGTTGCCCGCGAAGAGAGACAGCGCTCGCTCAACGATTGGCAGCAGTTTTGGAGGAATTGCACGAAGGAAAGGTGGACTGCGCGCCTCGTCCCGGATGTGAGACCGTGGCTTAATCGAAGGCATGGTGAGACTGACTTCCATCTGACCCAGCTTTTGAGCGGGCACGGGTGTTTTCAGTCTTACCTGCACAAGATCGGTAAGTCACGGTCTTCCGATTGTCGGTTTTGCCCAGGAGAGGAGGACACTGCCTGTCACACATTTTTTGCGTGTACAAAATGGGTCGGGCTGCGAAGGGAACTCTACAGGGAGACGGGAGAGCTCACCCCGGATAATATAGTTGCGGTGATGCTCGAATCGGTTGACAAACAGAGCCAGGTGGCACATTATGCTCGGGCAGTCCTAAAATATAAAAGGGACTCACAGCAGCCGGAGGCGCTGGGGCGTGGGGGTCGCTCTTCTGGCATTTCCTCTCCCCTCTCTCCTCCCGCTAGGAAAGGGACTCCCCAGCTTGAAAGCGCCCCATGGCGTAGTAAAACGAGACCTGGCCCGAAGTAATGTATCAAACGGTTCCAGGCTAGGTTCTCAGATTGACAGGGGAGGTGTTTAGTGGGTAGTCCAAGGATATCCTCCATGGGAGTCCCACACTGCCAGACTCGGCGGGCATAAATGCCTTCACCTCCCTACCACAGAAAAAAACATCAAATTATCGACTCGCCAACGTGATCATCGGTAGCGTTTGCTGATGGTCTGATCATCTATACGGCAGACCCAAAAGCTACAATAGTTTAGAGCAATCTCCGAAAAATGTTCAATGATATACAGCTATACACTGACAATTGGTGAATTAAAATCAATGCGTTTCGGACAACGCTGCAGGGGGTCAGTCACATCATGGCTGGCGAGGGTAGTTCAGAACGGGTTCCACATAAATCCTGTGCTCAATACCTCGGTGTTCATCTCGATCAGTGTCTGTACTATACTGAACATGTCAAAATCATGCTCAGTAAGGCACAAAATTTTATCATGACCCTACGAAGACTCTATCATTCCAGATACCTTGATAAAAAGGTCAAAATTATCTGTTACAAGACCCAGTTTTGACATATAGATAACAGATCTGGTACAACCAGAGTGCTAGTACTATAGGAAAATTAAGAGTTTCCGAAAGGAAATGATAAAATATCCTCCGAATTTGAGTTCACAAGACCAACAGTTCCATTGGAGATACTCATTTGCTAGATTCGTTGAAGCTAATCGAGCTGAGATGGAGCAATCTAGGTATTGGTGGCTGAATGACAATGTCTCAATTATTCGTGTTTCTTTTCAGTTTTTGTGTTTTTCGTTACTTAGTTTTTGAGTTTCAGCTCATTATTGCTACATTTAGTGTTAAAAATTAGGGATAGGCTAGGTATATGTTATGTTTATTTTATTAGGTTAGAGATAAGGTATAACGCTTTGGTTAGGAAAATTGTGATACAATTTTTTAGTATAAGATAAAGTTTTTGATTGAATCTCATTGGAATTAAGTTATAATATACGAGTATTAGGTGTAGGGTCAAAGTTCACTGTCGTATTAAATTTATAAATAGTTTTGGAACAGTGTTGGTTGGTTTTTAAGGTAAATTTCTCGAGAGAAATTTATTAGGTAAATTTCTCGAGAGAAATTTACCTATTGCGGAGAGCATCATATATATATATATATATATATATATATATATATATATATATATATATATATATATATATATATATATATATATACATATATGGGATGTAACGAAATTCGTGACCACGCTAGAGGTTGCAATTTTGCTTCGATTTTCACCAAATTTTCAGGAAAGGTGTATTGGGTAATTATCTCGGTTAAGTTCGTGAACCAGCTTTATCGGCTGGGCAAAAACAAAATGGCGGCCATTTTAGACGAAAAATCGTGATTTCTGTGCTGGCCAAAGTATAGCTCCGATTTGAATGAAATTTGGTACAAAAGTTCATTTATGTATGTGATGGATCTCACAATAAAAAATCCAAAGTCGGTACGGCAGAAACCAAATGGCGGCCGCTCAAAGGTCGAAAAACGTGCAATATTTTGTTCTTGTAATAGTGGTCAAAGCTTCCAACAGATTTTCATGAAATTCGGTAGTTTGATAGAAATTATAAGTATCCAGAGAATTACGTAAAAAAACTGGAGGTCAGGTTGCAAAAAACAAAATGGCGGCCAGTTGAATGTCAAAATTTCAAAGGCTTCTAAAAGTCGCAATTTTGGTCCGACATATATGAAACGTAATTTCGAGATAGATATTACTTAGACCTACAGCCTTTGATATTTTGGTGATCATGCATGAGCAAATTTCAAAATGGCGGCCGTTTAAATATGCGTTTTTTTCATGTTTTTGTGGCCCTCTAGCGGTCACATTTTCCAACGGATTATGATGAAACTTGAGATTATGGATCTCTGTACTATGTTCTTGTATTTTGCAGGAAATTATCAAAATTGAATGGAAAATAAAAAAGTCGAAAATTTAAAGCCATATATTTTTAGCTGCCATTTTCTTTAAAAATTGAATTATTTTGCCCTGTCTAGAGTGAAACTCCTATTTGAACGAGATAGTACATTGGTTGATGAGGTCCTAGCATACAAGGATTTAAAATAATCCAAAATCAAATGCATGCATTCAAAATGGCGGCCCCAAAGGTCTGAAGGCAAGCGCAATTCGCTATTTTAGTGCCAACTGAAATAATGAATATTTTTCATGGAAACGTTTTAAATGACTTTACTTGAAAGAATTTATAAACCAGATCATTTTTAAGATATTGTAAAATATTTTTAACAATACCCTAAAAAATTATAAAATCGCGACTTGTCTGTCTGTCCGTCCGTCCGCCCGTTTGTTCGTGCGTCATAACAAGTTTTCTCGCAAACCACATGAACTAGTATGAGGAAATTTTCTACGTAGGTCAAAATTGGTGCCTATTGAAATTTGCAGTGCAAGAAAATATTTTAAGGTATTTAAGGGGGGTCTCCCCATACAGGCGGGTCTCCCCATACAGGGGGTGGCAATTTTTTTTATTTCTGTAGCCCTCTAGCAGCCAAGATTCTCAACAGCTTCCGCTGAAACTTGAAATTATAAGATATTTAGGCAAGTTAATTTAACTTAATTATGCAAATCGAATGACGAATTAAAAAGTTGAAAATTTACAGCTTAATATTTTTAGCAGCCGATTTCAATAAAAATCAAAATGACGGCCCTCATAGTTCAGAGAAAAATTGAAAATGTATACATATATTAATGGCAACGCAAGTGCTGATTAAACTTTTATGGAAATCTTTTGAAATTGACTATTCGAGCTATTTAAGCCTTTGTGTGGTTACCACTGTGAACTGTGTAAACAGCAAATGCGAGAAGGACGAAACCGGTATTTGTATGTTTACAACAATTTATTATCCGCCGATTTTCAATATATAATCCATATGTGTGCAACTCAATTTAATTAGCAAAATATTTGCGCCCCCCATAAAAGGTCTCTAAAAACGAACGTGGCCAGATTTTTTTATGTTAATAAATACGCATGTGGTACTACGAAAATTGCAGAAAGAAGTTTAGTAGTAGGCAAGCCAAATTCTTTTTCGAAAGTTTATGCTACATACGAGAAATTTACCTTTCCGGCTGGTGCTGCCATCGGGGATTTTTTTTTGATAAGATGTGTTGAACTGATAAAGTATAAATTTAGAAAGTCATTTGGGGCATTAAGTTGTTGTATTGGTATTGCTTTATATTCTTTTAAAATATATAACGATTAGTATTGAATAAGGCGCTTTTGACTTTGACCAATTGTTTCTATCAATTTATTGCTAATTGAAACAAAACGAGGTCTCTCACGTAATGAATACTTGAATGGCATAATTCAGAAGTAGTTACATCAATTAACTGATTGGTTATGCAGACTCAAACCGATATTTTCATACCGAATAAGTTCATACGACAAAAACATCAGTTCATTCACATCTATGGCCGAGAACTCTCTATTTCACTTTGGAAATAAATCGGTCAAATATGATTCATTTGTAAGATGCTATCACACACGTATGTTGACCGTTGTCCAAACTTTCTACTACCGGTATCTTGATATGCAAAGCAGGCGAACGCACTGCAGTGTTATAAATAAAGGTAGCAAGAAACGAAGAGCGTTAGTAGAAATTATTCATTATGGATTATCAGTTAGTATTTGCGTTTCTTTTATTCGGGCTCGGTTGTGCAGTAACATATGAAGAAGATGTCTTAGATGCTGGACGAATTGTTGGTGGAATCGAATCGCATCCTTACAACGCCCCATACATTGTTTCGTTAGCCATTAAAGGTCGTCAAAAGAATAAGCAACTTTGCGCGGGGTCAATAATTGGTGATCAGTGGATAATAACTGGCGCTCACTGTCTAAAGGATCCCCCATACCGTTTGATTATAACCGCCGGAATCCATTCCATTGACGATACAGAATCATCGACACTCCAAGTAAAGAGGTGCGACTTTTACCGCATATATGATAACTACTCCACAATTCTCGGTGCCACTAGCGGATCGGACATTGGAGTGGCTCACTTGACTACTCCCTTCGAGTTCAACAAATACGTTCAACCTGTAGCATTAAGTGATGAACCTGAACCTGAGGGACAAGCAACCGTTTTTGGATGGGGAAGTGTATCTTTGACGACTGATCGAAATTACCCCAGTACGTTGCAAGTTGCAAATTTAACTATTCTTGACAGGAAAATCTGTGCATACGCGCATAATACAACCGTGAGCATAGGATCCTTGTGCGCTGGTGGGAAAGCGAATAATCGAGGAGCATGCATTGGTGATTCTGGAGGTCCCCTGGTGCAAAGTGGAAAGCTTATCGGAATAATTTCTTGGGGTCCACCATCATGTGATCCAGTGGATGCACCAACAGTCTTCACTAGTGTTGGATATTATAGTGACTGGGTGAAGAAGCAAATGCAAAGTGAATTAAGTGATAATTTATTGAAATAAAAAATTTTAACATAAAACTTTGGTTTTACAAGAGCAATTGGATTCTAGAATAAGAAGAATGAAATTCTTCTTGTCCTAAGTATGATGGCAGCGATATTGTGTACTTGAAACTAAAATTGATGTGGAAACTTTAAGAGCCAGTGATAAGATCGACGTTGAAAATCCAAAGCGGCTAGTTCTATATTAGTTTACGACCAAGTTGTCTATGGAGAAATCCTGTGAGAAGGGTTTTGTACCCAAACTATGATATGCAAGCACCACTTATAAATCAATAACATGTACATTAATATGCATTTCCTTCCAAAATGTGACTTCTAGGGCCCTTGAAAATCAGTATGAAATCAACATTTTTGCGGTTTTATTTAGATTTGACGCCGTGTAATCATAATCATAAAAAAATTTTGAGCATATTTAGAAAATTTGATTCGCTAGATGATACCAACCTCTGCGTCAATTTTCATCGAAATTAGTCAGTAAATGTGGCCGCTATTAACCAAACAAATTTTTCTCATGTTGAAACATTGAAGCAGCCACCATTTGCATCACTGCAGTTAAATCTGAAATTAGTTTTCTGAAAACTTCTTCAAATATTTATGTTAGCCTATATACCAAATTTCATATAAATCGGCGCTTTACTTTGGCCGGAACAGATATCACCGATTTTTGACAAAAATGGCCGCCATTTGATTACTACTTGGTCGATATGGGCGGACTATGAACTTAGTCGAGATATTTATACTTTACAAAAGATCGAAGCAAAATTACGATACGTTCTTGCTCTTTTCAGAAAAGAATACTTCCTAGTAGATGAAATTCTTTATACATCGCCCCTCTCATGCCCTATTCGCAAGGCAGCTTTCGGTTATTCTTAGAAAAGATCTCTTTTGCCAGAGAAAGAGTTGGAGCAAAACTTAGCCGTGATTTCCCAGGAATGCGAACTTGAAGTTGAAACGTAATACGAGTATGAAACTATTTTATTTTCGGGATTTCATTCACGGCATTTTATTAAGGTCTTAGAAAATGGGTCAGGTTCAATCCACCAGTGCTTTCGACTAAAAGAGAAGTCAACTTTACAATCCCTAATAGAGGAACAGTATTAAATTATTATCGGACTTAATATTAAAATTTTTTTTAATAATAAATGTCCATATCGATATTTTCGATAATACCGAGACGTATTTATCGGCGATACGATAATATCGCTAATTTCCTGAATCAATTGTGTCGTATTGTTATTGTTATCGTTACACTGAGTATCGTATCGTATCGAAAATCGATTCGATACAATATCGATATTTTTAGCAATTATCGTGAAGGCCTATCTTATGTCGATCTAACTGATCTAAAACCACCTTGATACTACCCAATAATACTGTTAGCGAATGATCCGATTTTATTTTCTAAGATTTTTGAAAATATTTTGTACGCCGTACAAAGTAGTGATATGCCTCTATAATTTTCGCACTGTAGCTTGTCACCTTTTTTGTGGATAGGGAATATAATTGGTTGGCTCCACTCTTTCGGCATATGAAGGCGTTAAAGTCAAAGTGGTGTAAGTCAATTTTCGGTCGAAGTTGACTTAGGCACAGAAATGCGATGTAGAAATAAAAAACTGTGTATAGAAAAAGTGGAGGAAGTCAGAGCTTCCCTCATGTCGTCGTTAGGATGGCAGCACACGTTAGACTGATAATGGATCATCTGTTTTGTTGATAACTGAAGTGGCGTGAGTCAGACTTACACCAGTGTGGTTGTAATTGTTTTCATCGAGTGTTGAATGCATGCGTGAATACTCAAAGAAACGATGGATTCTGAAATAAGTTTAAGGAATCCGTTGGATGAGCTGGAGTCCAGTGATGAATGGGAGCGTGAACAAGGAGAAAACACATCAGAAACAGATGATGGTAAGTACTATTCACCTTCTCAACTCTCAGTTACTCACCGACTAACCTATTTTGTTGCAACTTTTTTAGCAAGTACCCACATTAGATTACGCCTTAGGTCCTTTAGGTCTATTATTCTCTGAATAATACACCCTTGTGATCGGTTCGGAAAAAAAGAAAGGAAAAATAGAGAAAAAATGCATGCACAGTGATGTTTTTAGTGAATTTTCTGTGATTATTGAAAACGGTCGTGTTGAGTATCGTTTTTCACGTAATTTTGGATGCAGAATCGAGGCTTCCCCTGCAGTTTTTTATTTTGGTAGTAAGTGTAACAAGATGTTTGTTGTTTCAGAATCAGAAAGAGATGAAGAGGTCAACGGCGGACGCCAGCGCAACCATTCCAGCGAATTTCCTACTGCTGGAACTTCTGAGGATCGAGAAAACGCTCACCCGAGAACGAAAAAAAGAAAAAAAACACGAAAGTAAAGCTCAAAAGCGAAAGCAAGCACGAAATTCAGGGCTCCCGTACGTGTCCTCTAGAGGAAAAGAAGTGGCCGGTAAGCTGTATCAGAACTTTGATTGTAAATGTAACAAAAAAGTGTGTGGAGAACGTAGCTGAAGTGGCGAGGCGAGAAATTGTCGACACCTTTTGGAAGCTGAGCAGTTTTTCTGAACAAAACGTATTTTTATGTGGTATGATTGTGCAACAGAAACCTTATGTAAGACGCCCACGAAATTCAATGAGAAATGCAAAGTTTGTTTCAAACAGCTTCAGATTCCAAGTCAGAGGCAGTAGCGTTACTGTGTGCAAGCATTTTTTCTTACAAATACTTCAATTTTCGGATGGGCGAATGACAAGGGCAATACAAAAAGTACGAGAGGGTCAACAACCAGAAAGTGATGGCCGTGGACGCCATCCCCCCAAAAGTAAAACACCGGAGGCTGCCATGAATGGTGTGCATGACCACATAGCAGCTTTCCCATCGTATCAATCGCACTACAGTAGATCAGAGAACCCTTACAGGAAATACCTTCCTCCTGACATGAATGTACGTACAATGTATGAACTGTACAAAGAAAAGTGGACGGGAAAAGGTGATATTCCTGTTTCTGAAGCCATCTACCGTCGAACCTGTAGCAATGTGTTCAATTTGCATTTCCACCGGCCTCTCAAAGATACGTGCACCAGATGCGATGTGCTTGACAAGAAGATTGAAGTGTGTGAAGATGAAGACGAATCTACAAAGCTAAAGGCTGAAAAAGAATTACACCTCAGAAAAGCCGAAAAGGTGAGAGAGGCTAGAGATCGGGACACAGTGAAAGCACGGGAAGACGAATCTTTCTATGGTCTGACATTCGACCTCGAAAAGGCTTTGCCATTTCCTGTTTTGACGACGTCCGTGGCTTACTATAAGCGGAATATGTATTGTTATAACATTGGCTGCCATGAACTTGGAACAGGTTTAGGCTTCATGTTCTGCTGGGATGAAACGATCTTTTCTCGTGGGTCTCAAGAGATTGGTTCCTGTATCGTCAAAGATCCTGCAGCAAGAGCGTCATCTGCTAAGCACGTAGTGTTGTACAGTGACGCATGTACGGGCCAAAACCGTAATATTAAGTTTTCTTTGTACCTCATGAAGTACATACAGGGCCCTCAAAGCAATGCAGAAAATTATCGATCACAAATTTATGGTAAGTGGCCATTCTTTTCTACCCAACGACTCTGAATTCGGATCAATTGAGTTGTACGCCAAGAAAAAATTGATTGATATTGCAGACAACTGGAACAGTGTCATACTGAAGTGCCAAAGGAACAATCCATTCATGTTCACGAAAATGGGCCGAGAGGATTTCAAATCTGTTGCAAAGTTGGAAAATTGTATCACGCAAAGAAAGAAAAATGAGAACAACATTGCTGTTAATTGGTTGGAAATTCAATGGATACGAATTTTGAAAGATCAACCTTACACTCTCTTCTACAAAGAAACTGTGGATGAGGATTTCCCATTTTCTAAACTAAATGTAAACGCAGCAAGGCCCGGTTGGCAACATTCTCTGGCCAACGTTTCTCAAGATGTTTTGTACCCAAGAGAAGGCCTGTTTCCGAGGCTGAAAAGAAAGATATGTTTGATCTTCTGCGATGCATTCCACCAGTGAAACATGATTTCTTCGTTTCCCTGCAAACCACTATTGAAGAAGGTGAGGAGCTTGTAGATATTGGACCTCTGGAAATTGTGGTAACCACAAATCCTGATGAAATAGACCGAATCCGTTTTGCCTTGTTAAAAAAATTAGGGATCCATTCGTGATAAAAAATTAAATTGTTTGTATTATTCTTATACTTTGTGTAATGTTCAATAAAAATGTTTTTGAGAAGTGCAAGTCAACTTTACATCATTTTGCTGATGTCCACAGTGGTGTAAGTCTTTGGTTTTAGGTCATACAGTGTTGTATGTCACAGGTTATGATAAGGCCTAGTGGTGCAAGTGACTTTGTTAGTGTGTGAGGTACAACTTTTGAGCAAAAAAATTTTTCAAATCAAACCTAATCACTAAGTTTTGACCTACGTAAAACCTCTAAAACAATACCATCTCAAAAACTTGTCTACTGAATTAACTACAATACCTTTTGCATTATGCTAACTTCCTAAAAACGATGATAAAGTGACTTACACCACTTTGACTTTAACCCCTTCATATGTTCTTGTTACAAATGTGCTGGATGACTTTGTGAATAGCTTTATGAACACTGCTGCACCATATTTGATGAACTCTACCGTCATCATAATGAGAAAATATGTACATAATTAACATTTGCTATTCGGAATTACGTTGAATGAACGAAATCAGATTCGTTAAATAATGTATTCTTTGATAGTATGAATTTCATCCTTTGCGCTAAAATATCTTACGAGTATATAGTTCAACGAGATTGGTTTCCTAATTCAACGATTAAGACCGCTAAGTATCCATCCGACAAAACAAAGGTTTGTAAAGTTGAAGTCGAGGCTACTTGCAGGTACGAAATTTTTACTGGACGTACGAACAGTTTCCTCGCACTAAGAATTCTTCAATAGTTCAACGATGCTCGCTTCGTAGTCCGACGATGGGGAGTCTTCAGCATCCACCGAACAAAACAAACATCTGTAAAATTTAAGTCGCGGCTTCTTGCGTGTACGAAATTTTTCCTAGACGCTTTAACAGTTTCGTGGAAAATCTTATTCTTTTGTTTTTTTCTTCATGTAGAAAAAATTTGCCAGACATCTGTGATTTGATTTATAGTGGTCAGTTGTAGTTGGAGTATGATTATGAAGTAAAATGTGCATAAATAGTGTGCTGAAAGCGCTTTTTATAAGCGAGCAAGTGATTGAGCAGTTTAAGGGAAGAATCCTATAACCAGAGATGAAAATGCAGTGAGTGCATTTATTTCTTAAGATGTGCATTTTTCAATTTTTTTAACGTTTTGATTAGAAATACTTTTTAAAAATACAATGGCTTGTTCAGACTATGGTAAACGCTTCAGTAGCTCACAAGAAATAATAAGCCATTTGAAAACAGACCACTTAAAACGAAGAGGTCGTGATACAATATTGTTCCATGTACAAATAATTCTGCGAGCTACTGTCACAATTGTTTTCACAACCATTAAGAAGATCATGATCAACAAAGCTAACGTACTCCAAAACCCACCAAGCATGATCAACATCTGAAAGTGACGTCACTGCCCATTCAGTATTGCTCGAATATTCCAGGTAATTAGCCAATGTACGAGAAATGGATTGAATGACTAGAGACACTATATAAAGGCGAGCTGAATGAATGGGGGGATTCATTACAACCGCGATTTAGTAAAACTGTGATAGTGAGGAGTGCGAATTAAAAGCGATATCGATTGTGAAGTGATAGACAGTTGAAGTAAAAATTGATAGACAATCTGTAAAATGGTGAAATCAATTATTGTGCATTCTTAGTAAATAAACTCTTTTAACTTAATTTAAAAGACGTGCGTTTTCACTTTCCCAGAATATTAAAATTATCTATAAAACGTGACAGTGGTGTCAAAAAGTGAGAAAAAAAAAACACTTTGAAAGTGAAAATTTGAACATTTTTATAGTGCACAATAATAAAATTCAACGTGGAAACTAGTGGGAAAATAGTTGAAACAATAAAAATGCTACGAAGCTTACATCTACAAATTAATGAATTTACCATATCGGTTGCTCAAGGAGGAGTTGGAACAGCGAAATCAGGCCACACAGGGTACAAAGGCTATACTGATTGCACGCTTGCGTGATGCGATCGAGTTGGAAAGCGTGAATCTGGATTCGGGTAAGCCCTCAGATGTGGAAAAAGGCGCAGAAGGTGGAGAAGTAGAAACTCCGAAAACAAACGAACCAGGAAATACAAATGTTGATGCTCATGCAGCAAGAGCAGCGGCAACAGTCATCCATTTTAGCTGCGAAGCTGGACCAACAAGCGATCGAGATCGAGGAAGTGCAAAACCAGTCAACCGAAATAAAAGCGGAGCTCGGTAGTCTGAACAAACAAATTAAATGCGTTGAGGAAAAGAATTACCAGGTCGAGGAGAAAGTCAGCCAGGTTGAGGAGAGAATCAACTATGAGATCAGCCAGGTCGAGGAGAGAATGACCATGAGATGGAACGAATCGAAAGGAATTGGAAGCAGCGAAGGCAGTAGTAATCACCTCACCAGCCTCGCTTACAACCGCAGCGCAAAATTCATCCAGAAATGTGCAAGCACCAAGCAAATGGTCTGGAGTATTTACAAAACCCAGTTTGAAGCCACCGCCAGGGCAAATCACTGGAATGAGCAGGAACGAGCAACTGCATTAATTCTTGCTCTAAGATGCCCACCTGCTGAGCTTTTGTAGACACTCCCCGTTGAGTTGCACTCAAACCCGGCTGCTATAATGAATACGCTCGAAATGCGTTATGAAGACGATCATCTGAAGCAGATTTACCGGTCACAGCTACGGCATTGGATGCAGAAGCCTGGCGAAACCTTACGGCAGCTAGCTCAAGACATTGAACGACTGACACTTTTGGCTTACCCAGCTTACGACCCAGAACATCGAGATGACGCAGCGACAGAAGCATTCATCAGCGCATTAAAGGACCAGGAATTGCAACAAGCCGTGCGTTTAGCTCAAAAGCTAACGGTCAACGATGGATTGGCTTATAGTCTGAACTTTGAGGCAGCGAAAAATGTGACTCGTACCACTGCCCGGGTTCGCGAGATAATGGCAGACGAGTGCAGGTGTGAGCGAGTGGAAATTGAGCGAGACGGGGCACCTGCGAAGAGACTGCAAGAAGCGAAGAAAACCGGGCTATTGTCCAGAGTGTGCAGCTAGGAGGAGATATAGACCGAGTCGGGAGCCCAGAATGGAAACCCTCTAAACTGAAGGGTCGAGAAACATGTAAGAGCCAACTTCGTGGGGCAGAGGTTGGTTAGGAGGATCGACGTCCCCAGCACCACCATGACCGTGTCAGGACTACATTGTGGAGAAGCAGACTTATGCCTTCCGGGTCAAGTTGACGGAGCACATTGCACCATAACCATCGACACTGGTGCATCCCGATCGATTATCTGACCAGACCTAGAGAGTCAGCAACTACTTCACAAGGGCAGATTTTTTTCATAACAGACAGCTACGGGAGAAACTGCACCTGTCCACGAAGGAGTCAACCTCCAGATACAGTTGGGAGACCTTGTGCTTCGACGTAATTTTGAAATGGCAGAATGTCGAAGTATTGATGGAGGATCCGCGCGTCCGAATTCCCACAATGATTGTAGTAGTATGTACCAAGACTGATGTACCGGATTCTTCTGAGAGCATTGTATGGGCCAAGCTTGATGGTGATTCTTGGAACCACCGATTTTATCTGATAGAGCCAACAAAAACGTCCGCATTGCGCATTTTGATTGTGGAACGAAGCCTTGTTAGATCTATAAGGAACGGATACGTGCCGGTTAGATTCCTTAACACCGCAGACTCAACCACAAGCATCAAAGCGGGAGAAGTCATCGGCAGCTGATAGCCTTTTTCCACCATCACCTCTTTGGAAGCAACTCACGACCATAATTAGGAAAGGAGGCAAGACGCAGACAAAGCCAGGGAATTAACGTCTGCAATATTGAAGCAGGTCAAATTGCCAGTGCAGCTGTTCAAGCAACTCCTCTGATCTGGCCACTACGTACAGTGACATCTTCTCTGAAAGCCCGGATGACCAAGGCTGAACGAGAATGGTCAATCACGTCATAGATACAAAGGGAGCCAAGCTTATTCGATAAGCACTGAGACACCTCCCTATAGTCAAACAAGGAGAAATTAGTGCACTGATCTCAAACATGGAAAAATAAGGTGTTATCGAACCTTCTGTCAGTCCGTGCGCCGCACCAGTAGTTCTAGTGAAGGAAAGGGAGGGTAGCACTCGTTTTTGTGTCGACTATAGACAGCTTAACGACGTCACTAAGAAAGATAGTTACCCGCTCCCACGCATCGATGACATCATGGACACTTTAGCCGACGCAAAATGGTTTTCTACACTCGATCTCAAGAGTGGCTATTGGCAGGTAGAAATTGACAAGAAGGACCGAGAGAAGACCGCATTTTCAGTTGGGACCGGATTGTAGCAATTTGTGGTGATACCATTTGGGCTTTGCAATGCTCCAGCCACTTTCAAACGCCTGATGGAGTACGTGATACGAGGCCTGACCTGGACGACCTGCTTGGTGTACCTAGATGACATCATTGTTATCGAGAGAACGTTCGAAGAGCACGTGCGGAGCTTAGAAGAAGCTTTCTCTTAGTCCCGATAAGTTTACCCTTTTTGCAGCTGAAGTGAAATACCTGGGACACGTCGTATCAGCAGAAGGGGTCAAAACAGACCCTGAGAAAATTGAAGCCGTAAGAAGCTGGCCATTACCTAATAAAAAGCGCCAACTACGAAGTTTTCTTGGTCTGGCAACTTACTATCGAAGGTTTGTCAAAGACTTTGCCAAAATAGCTGAGTATCTCCATCAGCTAACTGAAGAAAATCGTCCGTATTGCTGTAATGAACAATGCCAGGTAGCTTTTGAGACCCTGAAGGAGACGCTGTGTAAATCACCCGTGCTGGCATATGCAAAAACCAGAAAAATGTTTGTAGTTGACACTGATCTGAGAAGCGGCTGTATTGGAGCTGTACTCTCCCAGCAGATCGATAGCAAAGAAAGAGTCCTCTCGTATTACAGTCGAGTTCTCTCAAAAAGTGAGACGAACTACGGCGTGACCAGGAAGGATTTATTGGCTATAATAGAGGACACCAAGCAGTTCCACAAGTGCCTATATGGCCAGAAATTAGTTCTTCGAACGGACCATGCATCGCTGAAATGGCTGCTTAACTTCAAAAACCCTGAGGGACAAGTTGCGAGATGGATCGAAAGATTGCAGTCAAACGACTACGAAATTGTTCATCTGTAGGTCGGAGTTCATGGAAATGCTGACGCCCTATCTCGTCGTCCCTGTCCAGCTAACTGCAAGCGTTGCCGACGGATCGAGAAAAAGGAGCCGCCCGTGAATCTGGGACTGATAACGGTCGAATTCAATGAAGGTTTGTCATGGGAGGAGATTCGAAATGCCCAGTTAGCGGATGAACACATCGGACCATTGCTCGTATGGAAGGAGACAATTGGGCAACCGGAGTGGAAAGACGTTTCAATGCATGGCGCAACCCTGAAACAACCCTGGAACTCCCTTTAGGTGGAGGGTGGCGTACTCAAGCGGAAATGAGAAACGGCGGATGGCAGCTCCTATGGGATGCAAACTATACTTCCTAAAAGCCTAATCCACGATGTGGTTAGGTGGATACACGACGGATCCTCGGGAGGCCACCTTGGTGTTAACAAGACCTTAGCGAAATTGCGGGAAAGGTGTTACTGGCTCCACGCTCGAGAAGACGTAGAGAACTGGTGACGTTGATGCACGATTTGCGCTTCCGTTTAAGGTCTAAAGCGATGACTGAGAGGACAAATGCAAACCTATAACGTGGGCGCGCCATTGACACCGCAGGACCCTTTCCTGATTCCGAATGGGGAAATCGATACACGCTGGTTGTGGCCGATTATTTCAGCAAGTGGCCCAAGGTCTACCCCATTCCTAACCAGGAAGCAACTACTTTAGCTGAACAGCTAGTATTAAATTGGGTCAGTAGGTGCGGCGTACCTCAGATCAAGATCAAGACCGAAACTTCGAGTCACTAGTTTTTAGCGAAAAGTGCGAGCTGCTGGGAATATGGAAAACAAGAAGAACACCGCTGTATTCCCAATCCGATGGAATGGTCGAACGTTTTAACGGCACGCTCAATAAACACCTGGCCAAGATGGTTGACGCGAACCAGAGGGACTGGGACCGACACATCCCACTATTGTTGATGGCTTACAGAGCTGCCAAACATGTATCGACGGGTCAAGCCCCAGCCAAACTCATTTCTGGAAAGACTATTCGTCTGCCAACTGATATAAAGTTCGGAACACCCCCCGAGAAAACCCGGCTACTGACCCCACGAAGACTAGGTACGATCTGAAGGAAAATTCTACTGGCTTCCAGCAAAATGACTTGGTGTGGCTATATAACCCACAACGACGAAAAGGTAGATCTCCAAAGTTATAGCATAACCACGAGGGACAATACCAAGTTACAAAACGAATCAACGACGTCGTATACCGAGTACAGGAACACCGTAAGCCGAGAGCCAAAATGAAAATCGTGCACCTGGACCGTCTTGCCCCATATTACACTCAGGGAGACTTGACTACAACTGGCGACACATCTTTTCGGGGCGAAGAGAACTGAGGTAGGGGCAGTGTTATATGTACAAATAATTCTGCGAGCTACTGTCGCTATTGTTTTCACAACCATTAAGAAGATCATGATCAACAAAACTAAAGTACTTGAAACCCCGCCAAGCATGATCAACATCTGAAAGTGACATCACTGCCCATTCAGTATTGCTCGAATATTCCAGGTAGTTAGCCAATGTACAAGAAATGGATTGAATGACTAGAGACCCTATATAAAGGCGAGCTGAATGAATGGGGGGATTCATTACAACCGCAATATAGTAAAACTGCGATAGTGAGGAGGGCGAATTAAAAGCGATATTGATTGTGAAGTGATAGACAGTTGAAGTAAAAATTGATAGACAAGTTGTAAAATAGTGAAATCAATTATTGTGCATTCTTAGTAAATAAATTCTTTTAACATAATTTAAAAGACAGTGCGTTTTCACTTTTCCGGAATATTAAAATTATCGGCCGCGAACCATAACACGCGACAATATATAAGTGTACACTTAATTCTTATGGACAATCCTTCTCGAATTTCTGGCATCTGAAAAGATATATTTTTCGTTATCATTTGGAAAGTTTAGAAAGTGATAGGAAAGATTCATCCAAATATGAGGAACAGAATGAATTGGAAGCAACTAGCTCTGACATTTATGAAAATGAGGAAAATGAAACAGAAAATCAAGCTTCCAATTACCACGAAGAAATTAGTCGTGGTTATTTGGGATGAGCGGGCTTCTATAGAAGAAGTGGAAGAGTGTCCTTTCTTTGGCTTTGCACAGCAAAAACTATTTTCCGAGGAAAGATATTTTCGATATCCAAAATAAGGTGCAATTATTAATTCTGACTCCAGTATTGGAAAAATTTTACGAAAGTGATACATTTGGAAATTCAGAAATCGGGTTTAAAATGAAATTAAAAATTGAACGCTTTGGAAATCCTTTCGAGTCACTCAAAGCTGATTACTTATTCTATGAGATTCTGAAGCAAAAAGGATATGCTCAAGACTTAAAAGAGCAGATAATTGATGAAAGGATTGATGTAGTCGGAAATAATTATTGCGGAGATAATAAAACCAAGTGCGTCGTTATGCTTGCAAAATACGAAATTCAACCAATCTTTGAAAACCAACATATTCTTCAGGAAGTATTGAATTTTATAAAAAAGGAAGAGAGTCAACCTTCTGATAAATTATCCAGTTTTATACAATGTTCGATATGGAAAGCAAATTGTATCCTAGAAGAACACTTGCCGTTCATTTTTTATGAAGTAGAAGTAAATAATCTATTGGGATCACATTCGGTCAAGCATACAATAGCAAATTTTCACTTTTCTTTTCCATGTATTACGAAGAGCTCTAAACCCGATGAAATTTATTCGGTAGCCGTAGTAAAGTCAATAGACTTAAACAAATATGGCACGGAAAAGTGTCTGCAAGGTTTGAATAAAGAAACAATAGATATGGAGCTGATGAAGGAGAACTATTTTATCTTGGGTTTGGTAATTGGAGAGAATTTAAGCCTGAATAATATGCTAGGTTTTAACGGTTTAAGCATATTCATTTTGTAAAATGTGTTGCAAAAAAAAATCGAAACCAAAACCATGCGTCTTGAAGATGTCAATGATTTAAGAACTGTAGAAAAATATGAATTGGACTTGATGCAAAATGCATTTCCTGCAAATTGATATTTAATAAAATTGCAATAACTTTTATGCAGACATCTTGCACGATATATTCGAAGGCATATGCCATTACAATTTTATCAATGTTATAACATATTTAACACAAAGAGCAAAATATTTTACCTTGGAACAGTTGAATGCTCGGAAGAAAATTTTTGATTATAGAAAAATCGAAAGAAAAAGCCATTCGCCTGATATAAAACATGTACATTAGAAAAAAAAGCGCCTTAAAATGTCTGGGAAGGTGATGATAACATTCGCACATTTTTTTCCTTTTAATGGTTGAAGATTTTGTACCAGGAGATGATGAAGTATGGAGCTTTACCGTAATTTTCTTAGAAATAATTAATTATCCTCTTTCCTTTGATGTCAAATCAGGCGTATTGGAATCATGATTAGGGAAATAGAATTGCCCAATAAAGAGTATATTTGATTATTCAATGATAATTTGAAACCAAAGCATCACAATCTTAAACATTGTCCAACTATGATGGAAACAACTGGTACGTTAAGAAATATTTGGTGTTTCAAATTCGAAGCTAAACAAAAGCAGTTGAAAATATATTCTCATTGCATCACTTCTATAAAAAATATTCCTGTTTCAATTTCAACAAAATATCAGCTACGGTTTGCTTATCGAATGCTGAATGGTGAAAAGCCAAAAAGTGGCTTCGAACTTGATGAAAAAAATCAAATAGCCGGAAACATCCACAGTATCCTTTCAAGCATGCTCAACATTAGGATTACTGAGGTCGTTACATATTATGAAAATATAATTAGGTAAATTTCTCGAGAGTAATCTTATATATATATATATATATATATATATATATATATATATATATATATATATATATATATATATCATCATATTCAGCTTGTTCAACCATAATATGTTGTAGCCTCCCGTACATATTGGCTCCTGATTGCTTTCCATACCTTCCTGTTTTCAGCTGTTCTCATCCAGGCTGTGCCAGCTATTTTCTTTATATCAAAATCCCATCGAATGTTTGGGGGTCTTCTTGGGCGTTTGGTTCTTCTTGGGTACCACTGCGTTATTCTTGTGGTCCATCTGCCGTCCGTCATTCTCGCCAAGTGACCGGCCCATCGCCATTTCAATGATTTCGCTCTTTGTATCACGTCTGTTACTTGGGTCCTTTCTCGTATCCACGATAGTCTCTTGCAATCCCTTCGTGTAATGCCCAGCATACATCTTTCCATTGCTCTTTGGGCGACCTGGAGTTTCCTCGCTATCCCTGTTGTCAGCGCCCATGTTTCACTACCGTATATCAGAACTGGTAGGATACATTGATCGAAGGTTTTCTTTTTCAAGTTCATTTTCATTTTAGACTTGATTATAATCGAGTTCTTCCCGAAAGCACTCCATGCTATCTTTAATCGTCGATTGATTTCTGGTAGTTGTGAGCCGGATTTGTGCATAAGCTGACCAAGGTATACATATTCTTCGACTATTTCTAGTGTTGTGTTGCTCACTTTCGTACGCCCTTGAGGGCTTATGGAGTCATTGAACATGATCTTGGTTTTGCTTTTGTTCATTTTCAAGCCAACTTTTCCGCTAGGTGCGTTGAGTTCATTCAGCTGTTCTTGTAATTCATCTTGGTTGTTAGCTATAGGGACTATGTCATCTGCGAATCTCAAGTGATTGAGGTGTTCACCATCGATGTTCAAACCTTTATTTTCCAAATGTAACGTGACGTTGAAGAGCCTTGGGGATATGGTGTCTCTCTGCCTCACCCCTTTTTTGTGGGAAACTCTGGGGTGTCTTCTAGTACTTTGACCTTTGCTCTGGCATTGCGGTAGATGTTAACTAGAACTTCCACGTATGGTTTGTCTATGCCTTGTGTTATTAATGCATTGATTATTGCATCAGGAAATATTGAGTCAAAGGCTTTCTCAAAGTCTATGAAGGCCAGTGTTAGGGGTTGCTCTTCTGAAACCAGCTTGCTCATGTGCTTGTTCGGCATCTAAGGCTGTTTGTACCCGGTTGCTAATGATCTTCGTGAATACTTTATAGAAGACCGATAGTAGACTTATTGGTCTATAGTTCTTGATGTCTTATTTGCTGCCTTTCTTGTGAATCAGTATTATATTAGCACTATGCCATTGATCAGGTATGCATCTGGTGTTAATGCAATCAGTGCAGATTTCTGCCAGTAGTTTCCAGGTTTCTCTGTCTGCATACTCGAGCAGTTCAGCCGGGATACCGTCATTACCTGCCGCTTTACCATTTTTCATTGAGTTGATAGCCATCTCGACCTCTTCACTAAGATATTTCAAATTATCTGGAGCCATATACAAGTCCCGCTAGAAGTTAGTGATTGCCTTAATTATTTCCTGTCTATCTATGAGTTGGGTGTTGTCATGATTTAGGGCTATCACCTATTCTTTGCCAATATGAAGTGCTCTTTTCGTCCTCTTGAGGCTTCTGTTATTTGTAATGGCATCTTCCACCAATCTTTCGGCATACTTCTTGATATCTTCAGATATCATCTTCCTTATTGTTTTGGAGGTGAATATTGAATCCTTTCGATGTTTGAGGATGTTTTCATAACCCCGCACTTTCTGAGTAGCGCCTTAGTCTCATTTGACAATTTTTGGTGCCTATCGTCTACTCGAGATCCGCCTACTACTTCGGCACTTTTCAGAATGACTTCGGTTAGGTGGTTTGGGTCCCAGTTTTGTGCATTTATTTCTCTGTTTATTAGGGATTGGTAACTCTCTATTATACACTTGATGAGCCGGGTTTTATTGGCTTCCTGACCAACTTGCTTCTTTCTGCCTTCAAGTCAAGGGTGATTCTTGCTCTGACCAGGCAATGGTCACTTCGCGTCTTAAATCTGTTAATTACAGAGACGTCTTTGACCGTTTTTTGGTGTTTGGTAAGTATCAAATCAATTTCGTTTCTTGTTATCCCATACGGTGCTTGCCACGTCCATTTCCTGTTTTTGTTCTTCTTGAAGAAGGTATTTGTGATGAATAAACCGTGGTGGTGGCCGAACTGCGCCAGTCGTTCTATATATATGGGATATAACGAAATCTGCGACCATGCTGGAGGTTGCAGTTTTGCTCCAATTTTCACCAAATTTTCAGAAAAGGTGTATTGAGCAAATATCTCAATTAGGCTCGTGAACCAGCTATACGGCCTGGTGAAAACAAAATGGCGGCCATTTTAGACGAAAAATCGTGATTTCTGTTGTAACCAAAGTAAAGCTCCGATTTGCATGAAATTCGGTACAAAGTTTCACTGATGTATGTGTTGAATCTCACAATAAAAAATCCAAAGTTGGTACAGCTGAAACAAAATGGCGGCCGCTCAAAGGTCGATAAACGTACAAAATTTTGTTGTTGTAGTTTTGACCAAAGCTTCCAACCAATGTTTATGAAACTCGGCAGTTTGATGGAAACTATAAGTATTTGAAGATTTATGTAAAAGACAAGTTGAGTAAGCAGGAGAGTGCTCCTACTAGAAGGTCTTTGTAAACATCCTAGGGTTAGAAACAAGTTTTCTAATGGCGAGAATCGATAACTTGAATTATTCAGCCAATACTTGGATATGAAATCGTTCAAATTTATACAAAAGATGCACAGTTTCTTTCATAAGCACGGTCCAGCCGCCATTTTAATCTAGCCTAAATGATAAACACTATTCCTTAAATTTTCATGAAAATTGAAAGAAAATAAAAGTGCCTAAGTCAATTTTAAATATATATAGGGTTTTCCAATAAGAGGTGTTATTTTGAATAGATCTTGTGATTTAACACCTTGCGACCTCTTCCTATGGGACCACGTGAAAGAGAAGGTCTACGCCAACAGCTCAGCGTCGATTCAAGACCTCAACGATGAAATTCGTGAGGCTATCGAGGACACAGGGCAGCTACTTTGCGATTTGGTTATGGAAAATTTCATGAAAAGGATATGGTCCTGTAAGCGTGTCGTGGTGGTTATTTACCTGATGTTATTTTTTGCTATTAACGGCATATCTTCTTCTTCATAATGAAATAAACATTCGATCGTTTGTATTAAAATATGGTATTTTTTAAATATCAAAATAACACCTCTAATTGGAAAACCCTATTTCAACCATAAACACGTGTTAATGTTGTTCTATTTCCATATAATTGAAATGGCGATAACTCACTTGATTATGATTCGATCTCAATCAAATTTTGTGGACATATATATCTTATATGAGTATATATAATTGCAAAATTTCAAGAAGTTTAAAGTTACGTTTTTGAATTTATGGGCAAAAATGTAAAATCTGCAAATCATACTATTATTAACAAAGTTGAGCGAATTTCGATTTTTAAGATTTTTGTTGCCCTTGTACTCATAAAGGCCCACGTTCGTGATAATTTTCAGATTTTTTGGCCCAATGGTGTCCAATCGCGACGGGGGGGACACAAATTTTTGGTACATTTTGCCTTCTCCTGGGCCCCCTAATTCATAAAATGATTTTTTTATTTCAGATTCTAAAAGTTCATTTGATACCCCATTTGACTACCTTTGATTAAAAAAATTTCTTAAGGGCCAATTCGTTATTAGGGGAGACCCCCCTTAAAAAATTTTAAAATTTTTGATAATATCTTAACTTTTGAGAGACTATTACTTTTGACTTTTTACAAAGCTTGAGCATTCTAGCTTCTATAGTTTCTGAGGAAATTAGCTGTGACGCACGGACAGACGGACGGACAGACGGACGGACAGACGGACAGAAAGGTGGCGAAACTAGTAGGTCTTTGTAAAAAAACATATTTACAAAGACCTAAAAATGGAGATCAGGTTGCAAAAAACAAAATGGCGGCCAGTTGAAGCTCAAATTTTGATCCGATGTATATGAAACTTGATTTCAAGATAGAAATCAATTACTTCTAAAGATTTCCAAATTTTGGTGATCATGCATATGCAATTTTCAAAATGGCATGGTTTAAATATGAGACTTTTTCAGGTTTTCGTTGCCCTCTAGAGGTCACATTTTCCAACAGATTTTGATGAAACTTGGGATTATGGATCTTTGTGCTAATTTTTTGTATTATGCAGAAAGTTTTATAAATCGAATGAAAATTAGAAAGTCAAAACTTTAAAACCCAATATTTTTAACTGCCATTTTCACTAGACTAAAACTGTGATTTGAACGAGATTTAGAACATTGATTGATGAAGTCCTAGCATATAAAGATTAAAAATAATTCAAAATCAAATGCATGCATTCAAAATCGCGGCCCCCAAAGGTCAGAAGGAAGCGCTATTCGCTATTTTAGTAGCAACTAAAATAATGAATATTTTTCATGGAAACGTTTTAAATCACTTAACTTGGAACTGCAAATTTCGAGAGGCACCACCTACGTAGAAAACTTCCTCATTTTAGCTCATGTTGCTTATGAGGAAACTTGCTGTGACGCAAACAAACGGACGAATGGACGGATAGACAGACAAGTCACGATTTCATAATTTTTTAGGGTATTATAAAAATATTTTAACAATATCCTAAAAATGGTCTGCTTTGTAAATACTTCCAAGCTAAGTATAGGAGTATCCATCGTTCGCTTGGGAAAGTAAAGCGAAAGAAACCACATAAAATATTCTAGCAGAATTTTTTATTTAGTATAAAGATTAAACCTTGCCATTATACGTGAAATACAACATGATTCAAATGTCTTCCGCGAGACGTCTTACAGGCCTCAATCCTTTTGAGATAATTTTCAATGACTTTTCGGCACATTTCCGGCAATATCTCGGCCATAACTTCACGAACATTGGTTTTCAATGGCTCAAAATTTTGAAGATTGTTCGCGTAAACACGATCTTTGCATAGCATCATAAAAACATATCCAAACGTGTGAGGTAACAAGATCTTACGGGCCAATTGACATCACTCAATCTCGAAATTACGGGTCCTGGTAATTTCTCTTGCAAAAGTGCCCAATTAGCCTGTGTTGTGTGGCTTGTGGCTCCATTCTATTGCAACCACATGTTTTCCAGACCATAATCTTCAATTTTTCTCCAAAAATAATAGGTTATCATCCGTCCATAGCGGTCAGAATTGAGAATAATGGCTCTTCCTTGATCGTTTTCTAAAAAAATATGGGCAAATAACACCACCAGACCATAATGAACACCAAACAGTCACCTTTTCCAGATGCAAAGGCCTTTCTGCGATCACCTGAGGATTTTGAGAGCCCAATTCAATTTATTTACTGAGCGAAAAATGAGCCCCATCGCTAAAGGAAATTTCGTTTGAAAAATTGTTATCAATGACTTGTTGTTCAATCACCCAATTCGCATACATTCTGCGTTGTGTATAGTCTTGAGGCTTATGTTCTTGAGTGAGTTGGATTTTGTATGGATGGAGATGCAAATCCAAATACAAAATCCGCCACAATGAGCCGCAAGACAAGCCCGAATATTGAGCACGTCGAGGAATCGATAAATTCAGGTCTTCCTCCACACTTTGAGCAACGACGGCGATATTTTCAGCAAAACGAATGTTGCGATGATGCACAGGCCTTGCAATATCAATAACCGAACCAGTCTCTTCAAATGTTCTCACTGAGTTCGAAATTGTTTGCTGTGTAGGTCGATTATATCGACCATAATCGGCTCGTAAAGCCCTGAATGTTGATGCAGCAGAATCACCATTTTTATAATAAAATTTTATAATTTTAACGCTTTCTTCGACTGTCAAATGATCCATATTTCTAAATGGCAAACCTTCAACTCAAACACGCTTTGGATGACATTTAATTACAACAGATGTTAAATTGTAGGGTTATACTTTCCTATCACGAAATGGATAAACCTGTATAACTCATGTTTTAATATGCAGAACATATTGTTTGATTTACTAATTGTTTCATAAAATCCTTCTAGCAGGAGCACTCTTCTGCTACTTCAACTTAATTTTCTTCAGCACTGCAGCATCTTTTGGGCCTGCGCTTAGAGAAAGTCATAGTATCTCATAACATTGATTGAGTTTGTCAGCACTCGAGAAGGTGATATGGTCAGTACCACGTTTTGATCCTATGTCATCCACTCAGTTGCTGTATGTTCTGATTTCAAACCAGCACGTATCATAACTAAACAAGCATCGCTGTCACCAACGGGTCTCAAATAAGCGACCTTTGGCTTACGTATAATACTCTAACCACTACACTAGGCGAAACTAGTAGGTTTTTGCAAAATTCGTTTTACAAAGCCCTAACATGTGTTTCGGTCTTACTCTCATTCTTTGTATTCGATGTTTTCTCTAGCTCTGCATCCTGGAAAAAAACCCAGTTTACACCTTGAGGAAAAATCTCCTTAAAAATTGGGTTTTGAACCAATTAACTAGTCTTTGCTGAAACTGAAGAGTGTTATCAGATCCCTCATCTCATCAGCGGCAGATGATGGGTGAAAAATTAAAATCGTTTCTAATTTTTTATTGTACAATTGACGACAAAACAAATATACGAGGTGTGTTCAAAAAGTATCGCGAATTTTGAATTTTCGCGGGTTACGTATATTCGAATTTCGATTTTTTAGTGGCGTTATGTTGGTACTCATGTCTGTCACTTATGCCGACAAGCTTGGCCATTTTGAATGTTCACTTGATTGGTGATAGCTGCTTTACTTGCACGTGTTTTCAATCGTCTTCGATTTTTACTTATTCAAAAAAATTGGATCAAAGAACGTGTATCAAATTTTGTGTGAAAAACGAAATTAAGTGCGCGAATGCATTTCGAATGTTGACTCTGGCATACGGAGAAGCTACCTTGGACCGAAGCAACGTTTATCGGTGGTACAAAATGTTTTTAGAAGGCCGAGAAGATGTGAACGACGAAGAGCGTGCCGGACGCCCGAGCACTTCAACAACAGAAGAAAAAATTAATGAAGTGGAGAAAATGGTATTGGCCAATCGTCGAATCACCGTTAGAGAAGTTGCTGAGGACATAAACATATCGATTGGCTCGTGCCATTCGATTTTTATCAACGATTTGGGCATGAGACGGGTCGCCGCGAAATTCGTACCAAAATTGCTCAATTGCGACCAAAAACAGCAACGCATGAACATTGCTAATGAGATGTTAAACTCTGTCCGCGACGAACCAAATTTGCTCCAGAGGGTCATAACTGGTGACGAATCGTGGGTTTATGGTTATGTCGTGGAAACCGAAGCTCAATCATCTCAATGAAAGCTGCCGCATGAACCAAGACCGAAAAAAGCGAGCCAAGTTCGGTCGAATGTGAAAGTTTTGCTGACAGTTTTCTTCGATTGCAGGGGCGTGGTGCATCATGTGTTCTTGCCACAGGGAAGAACAGTCAATAAGGAATATTACCTGCAAGTTATGCGCAATTCGCGCGAAGCAATCCGCCAGAAACGCCCGGATTTGTGGGAGAACAAAAATTGGCTTTTGCACCACGATAATGCCCCTGCTCACACATCGTTGCTTGTGCGCGACTTTTTGGCCAAAAACAACACACTAATGATGCCGCAGCCACCGTATTCCCCATATCTGGCCCCCTGTGACTTTTTCTTGTTTCCTAAACTGAAGAAGCCCATGAAAGGACGACGTTACGCTACGCTTGACGAGATAAGGACAGCATCGAAGGAGGAGCTGAACAAGATTTAAAAAAATGATTTTTTGAAGTGCTTCGAAGATTGGAAAAACCGTTGGCACAAGTGTATAATATCTCATGGGGATTATTTTGAAGGGGACAAAATAGATATTCATGAATAAATAAATAATTTAAAAAAAAAACAAAATTCGTGATATTTTTTGAACACACTTCGTATGTCACAAAACACTTCTTCTATGAGCACGCTACTGCCTCATCAGCCTGTTTATTGATGTCCTTACAGATGCTTTAATGATATTCATATTTGAAACATCCCTGAAAAGAAATTCTTATCGATATGGTGTGAACGCACTCAAGTAATCATGTTAATTAATTGTTTCAAATTTGTCCGTGTAGATCTTATCAGGTAATTGATTTTAAATTTACTTGACTGACTGTAGTGTTTTTTTTTTTGTAATGAAGACTAAATGTCTCCAACAATAATACACTGATTAAATAAATCCATGATCGACTAATATATTTTATCAACCAAAAAATTACACTTGAATTTTTATAATTAATGATTGACGAAATGTTAATTCACATATCTTAATCCCGTTTGTAGTGAAAAAAGGCAGCTGGGCACGCGGCAGACTATTTCAAGTGCGATTTATAGAATTCCCCAAAGATTATAATCATATCAAAATACAAACGAAGCAATTTGGAAAATTTCTAAAAATGGTCAACTCCTTCCTGGTATTATAGAAATTAGTAAAATAAGTTGAATCATAGTGAAATCGTGATTATGATTTATAACTTTCTAAAAAGTTACAATCAATTGTTTCATGTTGTTTCGCGAAACTTTTAATGAACACAACATTTTGGCTGCCTTGAAGCTTTGAAAGCATTTTGTAGATATGGCGCATAACCAAAATCTGAAAACCTTTCGAAAACATCGTCGATATGTGTTTAAAATTTTTTATAGCAAATGTTTAAAGTAATTTATTGGATACTTTAATTTGTTTTTCTGTATGGTTCATTAGTATAACTCCTGATTATTATCACGTGGTACGTTTCACTGGGTCATATGATTGTACAAAAAGTGACAGTTGACATGACAATCTTAGCATTCTCGAAATAAAAGTGACTATAGGAAGACATGCATCGCAAAAGAAGACAGTTTGCATTGGTTCTCTCTAACTCAGAAAGACTTACAGCAAAGGCGAATGCCTTGGGTGGAAAAATCAAACGATTCGATCTGTTTTCAACCTGACTTATAATACTTATAGTAATACTAATATTGATACAACCTTTGGATGGTATAATGTTATTAACTGACATTATGTGTACATATTGACGCGTTTTATGGTTCACGGCCAATAATTTTAATGTTCCGGGAAAGTGAAAACGCAATGTCTTTTAATTTAAGGTGAAAGAGTTTATATAATTACAAAAAAAATTTCACATTCACCTATTTAGCTACTTCACAATTACTCGATCAATATCGCTTTCCACACACTATCGCCGTTTTTACGATCGCGGTTAAAATGAATGATCCCCATTCATTCAGCTCGCCTTTATATAGGGTCTCCATCCATTCAATGCATTTCTCGTACATTGGCGAATGTTTTGCCGAGAGGTATCAGATATATTCGAGCATATTAATGAATGAAGCAGTGACTCAGTTCCAAATGTTGATCATGCTTGGTGGGTGCTGGTGGTATCAAGTAAATTCATTTTGTTGATACTCTTAGTGATTGTGAAAACAATCGCGACAGTAGCTTGCAGAATTATTTGTACATGTAACACTGCCCCCACCTCAGTTCTTTTCGCCCCGAAAAGATGTGTCGCCAGTTTTAGTCAATTCTCCTTGGATCTAAAATGGGGCAAGACGGTCCAGGTGCACGATTTTCATTTTGGCTCTCGGCTTACGATGTTCCTGTATTCGGAATACGACGTCGTTGATTCGCTTTGTAACTCGATATGGTCTCTCCCAATTATGTTGCCACTTTGGAGACCTACCCTTCCGCCATTGCGGGCTATACAGCCACACCAAGTCACCTTGCTGGAAACAAGTAGAATTTGCCTTTAGTTCATACCTGGTCTTCATGCGGTCAGTAGCCGATTCGAGGTGTTTTCGCACCGTCCGATGTATCTGGTTCAACCGTTGTTTTAGCTCACTTGCGTACTCCGAGGTGGTTTGGGGTTCCTCGGGGAGTGCTCCGAACTTTATATCAGCTGGCAGACGAATAGTCTTTCAAAACTGATTTTGGCTGGGGCTTAGCCCATCGATGCATGTTTGGCAGCTCTGTGGACATCGAAAATAGTGGGATGTGTCGGTCCCAGTCCCTTTGGTTCTCGTCAACCATCTTGGTCAGATATTTATTGAGCATGCTTTTGAAAGGTTCAACCATTCCATCGGATTGGGGATGCAGCGGTGTTGTCCTCGTTTTCCGTATTCTCAGCAGCTCGCACACCCAATTTAATACACCCAATTTAATACTAGCTGTTAGGCTACAGTAGTTACTTCCTGGTTGGGAATAGGGTAGACCTCAGGCCACTTACTGAAATAATCGGCTGCAACCAGCGTGTATCGATTTCCCCATCCGGATTCAGGAAAATGTCCTACGATGTCAACAGCAATCCTTTCAAACGGTACACCCACATTGCAGGTTTGCATTTATCCTCTCAGTCGTCACTTTGGGCCTTTGACGGAAGCGCAAATTGTGCATCTACGGCAACAGTCCTCTAAGTCTTCTCGAGCATGGAGCCAGTAAAACCTTTTGCGCAATTTCGCTAAGGTCTTGTTAACGCCAAGGTGGCCTCCCGAGGATCCTTCGTCCATCTCCTTAACCACATCGTGGCTTCGGCTTTTGGGAAGTATAGTTTGCATCCTATAGGAGCTGCCATCCGTCTTTCCCATTTCCGCTTGAGTATGCCAACCTCCAACTGAAGAGAGTTCCATTGTGCACAATAGCTTTTCAGGGTTGCACCATGCATTGAAACGTCTTTCCACTCCGGTTGCCCAGTTGTCTCCTTCCACACGAGCAATGGTCCGATGTCTTCATGGGCTAACTGGGCATTTTGAATCTCCTCCAGTGACCAACCTTCATCAAATTCGGTCGTTATCAATCGCAGATCAACGGGCGGTTCCTTTTCCTCAATCCGTCAGCAAGTGCAGTTAGCTGGACATGGACGGCGGAATAGGGTGTCAGAATTTCCAGAACTCCGCTCTTCCGATGAACAATTTCATAGTCGTATGACTGCAATCTTTCGACCCATCTCGTAACTTGTCCCTCAGGGTTTTTGAAGTTGAGCAGCCATCTTAATGATGCAACAAATTTCTGGCTATATAGGTACTTGTGGAACAGCTTGGTGGGCTCTATTATAGCCAATTGCTCCTTCCTGGTCACATAGTAGTTCCTCTCGCTTTTTGAAAGAACTCTACTGTAATACGAGAGGACTCTTTCTTCGCTATCGATCTGCTGGGAGAGTACAGCTCCAATACCGCCGTTGCTTGCATCGGTGTCAACTACAAACATTTTCCGGGTTTCGGATATGCCAGCATGGGTGATTCACACAGTTTCTCCTTCAGGGTCTCAAAGGCTGTCTGGCATTGTTCATTCTAGACATACGGACGATTTTTCTCGGTTAACTGATGGAGACACTTAGCTATTTTGGCAAAGTCTTTGACGAATCTTCGATAGTAGGTTGCCAGACCTAGAAAACTTCGTAGTTGGCGCTTGATGTTTGGTGCTGGCCAGCTTTTCATGGCTTCAATTTTCTCAGGGTCTGTTTCGACCCCTTCTGCTGATACGACGTGTCCCAGGTATTTTACTTCAGCTGCGAAAAGGGTACACTTGTTGGGACTAAGTTTCAGATTCGCCAGTCGCAATCGAGAGAAAACTTCTTCTAAGTTCCGCACATGCTCTTCGAACGTTTTCCCGATGACAGCGATGTCATCAAGGTACACCAAGCATATTTTTCAGGTTGAGCCACGAGGCACGTACTCCATCAGGCACTCGAAAGTGGCTGGAGCATTGCAAAGCCCAAATAGCATCACCACAAATCGCCACAATCTGGTCCCAACTGAAAATGCGGTTTTCCTTCGGTCCTTCTTGTCGATTTCTACCTGCCAGTAGCCACTCTTGAGATCAAGTGTAGAAAACCATTTTACGCCTGTTAAAGTATCCATTATGTCATCGATGCGTGGGAGTGGGTAACTTTCTTTCTTAGTGACGTCGTTGAGCTGCCTATAGTCGACACGTTCGATAACGCCTTTTTTTTCCATGTCCGAGATCAGTTCTCCCACTTCTCCTTGTTTGGCTGGTGCTTGTCGAATCGGCTTGGCTCCCTGTGTAACTATGACGTGAGTTACCAGACTCGTTCAGCCTTTGTCATCCGGGCTTGTTGAGAAGATATCACTGTACTTGGTGACCAGATCAAAGGCTCGCTTGAATAGCTGTACTTGTAATTAGACCTGCTTCAATATTGCAGACATGGATTCCCGGGCTTTGTATGTGTCTTTCCTCCTTTTCCAATGATGGTCGTGAGTGGCTTCCAAAGAGGTGATGGCGGAAACAGGCTGGCAGCTGCCGGGAATTTTTCTCATTTCTCTTCATTTGTTCTTTTTTAGGCTGTCTTTCTCCTTCGTTACTTTTAGTGTTCACGTATTTACTATTCTCGTTTCTAATTTTTTCGAAAATTTCAAGCTTTTCTTTAAATTTCTTAATTGTTTTTGCGCCATAAAGAACACTTTTGTTACTCGCGTAATCTTTTATTCCGTGTATGACATATTCAATAATGGAAATCTCCTCTATATCAACTTGCGACGCGATGTCAATCATATGATACAAATATTCGCGGAGTGTTTCAACAGTTTTCTTTTTTCTTCCCTTGAGCTTGCTGTAAACGTTTGCGCTAGATATTTTGGGTTGGAATTCTTGAGTCAATGTACTCTTCAGCTCCGGGCTTGTTAGTGGCTTGGCGTCGCAATCCGCAAAAATCTTGGCTGCTCCCGTCAATGATCGTTTACAAAATATAAACTTTTGTATTTCGCCCCAACCGAAGGTATTCGCATATTGCTCGAACTCAAAGTCCATTTCTTAACGCTCATTGTTTCTTCGCCGGAAAATTTACGTATTTACGATGTTTTCGAAGTCGGTGTAACTGCATTTTACAGACATATCTCGTTATACATATATGAGTCATTCGTGTCGAAGTTCCATCCACACCAGAGTCAAAATCTACCAACGAGTGGCTGTTCTGTCGATTTTTATTCCTTCCTCCGCTCATTTCTAATCAAGACAAATGCTTTAAATAAGTGTTATACCCGCAACGCTAATTTGCTGTTTATATGTTGGTACTGTTATGCAACATGAAATGAACTACTGAAGTTAACTGAACAATACTGTTAATTTTCACTATCAGTATCATAGGTTATGTCTTATTACGCGTTTTGTACACTTTTTATTGATATGTAATTTGCAGTCACGCACTAATCACCTCAATACAATTTTCAATTTCCAGTCCCTTTTTATTATTTAGAAATCACTGTTGCCGGTCCAATTGTAAATGATTCCAATCTCGGATGATTCCAAATCTTTATTGATATTTTCGCCAAATTTTCAGAAATATTTCTGTTCTGACTATAGTATGGATCCAACGATTTATTCAATTGTGTGATAAAGCTCACAATAAAATACCCAAAGTGGAACAATTTAAAACAAAGTGGCTGCCGCTCCAAGGTCAAAAAAAGTTGAACGATAAAAAAGCACTTCAGAGTCAGGTTAGAATATAAAAATGGCGGCTAGGTAAAGTTCGAAATTCGAAAATTTCTCAAAGCTACAATTCATATTGTATTTTTATGGGTTCTAAAATCAAAGTAGAGGTTGATGAGATCATGTACTAAATGTGCCAGGATTAAATTCGATTCCTATGAACGCGGCAGATCTTAGTCGTAGTGGTTTTTGCATTGCTGTAAAAAATTTTTTAATATACGATTACATGATACAATGTATTCAAGAAACTGAGATTTGAAAGGTTTGAAATGAAAAAATTTGCTACTAAAAAGGGTGAAATAAAAAACGTTTAGGAAAAAAAGAAAACCGACTTCGAAACGCCCTAAAAAGTATGAAATAAATTTTGTGGAAGCGGTGCCAAAGATATCCTATCGAGGGGTGCAACTCCAGGAGACTTATCCACATCCAAAATCTGGTTTTGTGGACCCAAATTCTTAGAACTGCCCAATCATAAAAGGCCGCAACTCCCAGTAAAACATCTTGAAACGTATTAAGAAAAGAAAGGCAATACCTTGGTGTCAGTACAACCATCAACGTCAATCCTGAGTATGATAAATAATAAAAATTCATTTAAATTTCTTCAACGAACGACAGCTTACCTTAGGCGCTTCGTACAAAACTTAAAGCCAGATCAAGGCTTGAAAAGTGGACTGAGAACTCCTGTAGAGCGTCACGATGCATTACTTTATATTATTGGGGACCTTGCCAGCAGGAAAAGCTCTCAGCCATCTCAAGCCATTTGTTGACGACAAGGGACTACTTCGAGTAGGAGGTAGAATCGACAATTACAACTTACCATATGAAGCAAAAACCAGCTTCTTCTGCCACACTCAAACGGGATAGTCAGCCAATATCTTCATGAGAAACATCTTCATGCAGGTCCTCAAGCATTACTTGCAATTGTACGACAAGAATTTTGGCCTATACGTGGAAAAACCTTAGTGCAAAGTGTTGTAGAGAAGTTTATATGATGCTGCAAGGCAAAACCAAAGCTATACACACAGATCGTGGGTAAACTACCAAAGGAAAAAGTTCAAACAGGGCGGCCATTTACAAATGTAGGAGTAGATTTCTGCGGCCCAATTCAGATACACTACATGATCAGAGGAAAGAAACCTACAAAAGCATATATCTCTGTTTTTATCTGTTTCAGTTTCACGGCTGTACATCTGGAATTTGTTTCAGACCTGACAAAAGATGCTTTTCTGGGCGCTTTAAAGCGATTCCTTGCACATAGAGGTCGTCCCCGCAAGATTTTCTGTGATAACGCCACTAATTTCGTAGGAGCAAAAAATGAAATGAAGGAGATACGGGAACTATTTTCAAATAAACCAACCCAGAACGAGATACAAACTTACTGTGCAGATAAAAGAATCGAATTGTGCTTTATTCTTCCAAGATCTCTTCATGTCGGAGGGTTGTGGGAGGCTGCCGTAAAGTCCGCAAAATACCACATAAAAATAGTTGTAGCCGGTACTTCACTAACGTATGAAGAACTCCACACAACCGTTATCGAAATCGAAGCCATTCTCAACTCGCGTCCATTGACTCAAGGATTACTCAAGTAATCCGAACGACCTGCAAGCTCTAACGCCAGGGCATTTTTTGATTGGAGAACCGCTCAGCACATAACCTAATCCAGAATACTTAGAAAGCAACATTAAATTATTACAACGATGGAACTTGTTCAGGCCTGTTAAATAGATTTCTGGAAACGGTGGTCGAAAGAGTATGTTCAGGAGCTTCAAGCCAGAGGTAAATGGAAAACAGGGAAAACAAAAATACCCCTGGGAACATTAGTTCTATGCAAGGAAGATAACGTTTCCCCTCTCAAATAGGCACTTGGAAGAATCATTAAGCTATACAAGGGATCAGACGGAGTCACTAGAGTAGTTGACGTGAAAACCAAGCAGGGCACACTTAAGAGAGCTGTTCATAACTTATGCCCTCTTCCAATTGACTCGACGAGTGAAGGCTTACAGCACAATGTAGAGTCCAATGTCAACACACCAGACTATACGGCCAAGAAACTACTAAGTCCAGCAGAGTCCAGCACTTTGAAATTGGACAAGAATCCATCACTACCTGATTGCGCATCAACCCTTATAGTCAGCCAGAATTATGGAAGTCCTCCCCTAGTGAAGCTCCCTAATAATCTCATAAAACTAAACAAACGTGTCATTCATCCAATAAACTCTAACTGGGTAACTAGTCCTGGATTACACTACCACTGTAATGACTTGGAGAAAACCCAGGAATGCAAAGATCCATAGCCCTCAATAACGTCAACTGCAAACCCGCCATCAAAGCAACTGCAGGCAAAAAGATCACAGGCACCACCAATCATACGGACGGCAAAACTAGCAAAGCTAGCACTGGCACTCCTTGCACTATTTTTACCGAGGATTGAGGCAGCTACTCTACCAATTCAAAACAACTTTCTAATAAAGCCCTTCACAAAGAAAATACCAATATATTTTGAAGATATAGGCAAAATTTCCTTGGTAATGGATAATTGGAACATAATTGCAAACTGCAATATGACAGAATATTGGAAAGATATGCATAATCTACGAAACAATCACAAAAAGCTAAAAGAAATCTGCAAAGTGACTGAACCCGATAAGTAAGGACGCTGCAATCTCCTTTTGACACAGTTCCAATCTCAAATGGATACAATACAGGCTAATAATAACTTGCTTCTGAAAAGGACCGCTGGAATTCGAAAGAAGCGATCCCCATTTGATTTTGTTGGAACGCTAATAAACTGTTTGGAATCCTAGACCAAACTTATGCAGAAAATATGGCAGGAACAATAGAAAAAATTAATTTGAACGAACATCATATACTAACATTAATATACAAATTCAAACTTCTGTTGTAGATTCTACTTTGAACCTCCTAAATAAAGATCGAAGTTTCATACAAGAGCAAATGAAGTCTGTTGATACCTTCCTAGAACACTTTCGCAAGGACATTAATTTCAACGAATCAAGTTCTTGAAAATCAAGCTCTTCTACCAGCATTCAATATATTATCTATTCACTTCACGTTATTGCTGATGGCCTATCAATGAATGCAGACAACTTTAATTGACGTTAAAATCGAAAGTCATAATGGGAAAATAAGTCCTCTGATATTACAACCAGACCAATTACAACGCGAACTGCGCTTCATCAGGGAAAATATACCAGCATCATTAACAGTTCCGGGCCAAACAGGACATATATCTTTGCTACAGCTGTACTCTGTCATGACTGTTCAATCAGTAATAATTAAGGACAAGGCCATCTCCAAAATTAATGTTCCATAGTTAAACGTTGAAACTTTTCAGTTGTTCAAGTAACTTCCAGTCACTTTCAAACCGAATGCACAATTTTTTTGCATCCTCACTAACACGACATTTTTGGCAGCATCACTTCACAAAGATCAATACATCATTATGTCTGCAGACGAAATCAATACCCGCCTATTACTGAATGAAAATAAATACATCCATAATAAACAACATCAGATATACCACAGCAATACTGTATTCGAACTGAAATTGCTGAATCAGGCCAACGAATTACCTCACACTTGCACACTAACGATCGTCAAAATTTTTCAGAAAATTGGATTCAGCTTCACGGTAAAAACACCTGGATATACAATCTTAAAGAAGACACACCTATCAGCATAGTTTGTGGCGAAAACAACTATCAGACCAAGCTACTCGGCTCAGGATCACTGAAATTCAAATCCAATTGCAATATGAAGCAAGGCGCTCTAACGCTCATGGCACATCATCAATTCTCGAATAGCATTGATTCGTCCTACTTACCATCTGTGGTCTTAAATTCAACCATCATCGCTCATCATCTGGATAGCCAAACTTGCACAGTATACGACTTGCGAACAACTCTGATGACATTATACGACTCAAAGCCAGCCTTTTGGAAATAAAACAGCAGAGCAACCTTCCTCATGATGTCGACCCCAAAATTTACCATGTATCAGCAGGATATTTGGCCCTTTTCCTCATCACTGGACTCCTACTTTTTCATGCAGTTGTTGAATTCAAGCGGCTCAAGGCCTCTCGGCAACATTCAAGTAAACCACAACCTACCCCAAGGAACATGAACTTCAGACTTCAAACACGAAGAAATACCATTTCTTGAAACCTCAGCGCTTTCAACGGCCAGGAGCATGTCTAAGCAACCTACATACAGTGAGGGTCAAAAGAAATTAAACACCAACTTTTCGTCTTTTAATTGTTGTATTACAAATCGATTATTGACTTGCGATAAAAAGTAATATTAAAGAGTTTACTACCAAACCATTTAGAGATTGATTACTATTAAACATGAAATCAAAACAAGTGGCAACATTGCACAAATCTCACCAAAGTGGAAATGCATCAGATTTTAAGCGTCAAAAAGAAGTAAACAGTGGTAACACTTACTTCGCTTCTTCTATATTTCGGGGAAGAACCTTAACTTTTGGTAACAAATTTGTGCTGTTCGCGTGCTTTACTTCCCCATAAGTCGTTTCAAGTGCATTTGTCCTAATTAATATTAAAAATAAAGACGTAAAAGAAAATAGTTTCACTATGCGAAAGCAAACATCGCCTGATACTCGGAAAATTATAATAGATGTTAAAGAACAATTCAACATCTAGAATAAGTTCTAATACGAATCCACATAATGTAATGCAAAGAATAATTTCCATCTTAATTTTAATGTTCAATCTAATGTTAATGTAAGCATAATTTTAATTTAACCTGAAGTCCAATCATTTTGCAAGAAATCAATAAATTCAAAGTTCAATTGAAGAATACTGAACTCGCTTGAGAATGTACATGCGCTTGACAACATCTTGCATGCTTGCAGAAAACTACGTATAAATATACCAGAAGGTGGAAAATAAAATCATTGTCATTACAATCATCATTAACGTCTTTTACTTCACTTCACGCAGGATCATTTGGTCCGTCGAGCCGGATCCACATGGAAGTGGATAGCAGCAAGAAAAGCAGAAACCATCATCAGCAGCACGCAGCTTCAGATTTGCAAGAAGAAATCTTGGACTTGCAGAAGAACAAGAAGCATCAACACGCACCACTTGGATATGCAAGAAGGAAATTCGAACTTGCAGACGAACGAGTGACTTGCAGGAATCATCAGCACAGTTTGGCTTTGCAAGGAGGAACTTTGAGCTTGTAGAAGAACAACTGGGTTTGCAACACAACATTCGGACTTGCAGCATGCAGCACTTGGATTTGCAAGATGGGAATTCGAACTTGCAGACGAACAAGTGGGTTGCACCGCAACATTCTGACTTGCAGGAATCATCAGCACAGTTTGGCTTTGCAACACAACACTCAGCACGCAGCACTTGGATTTGCAAAAAAGAAAATTCGCAGTAGTCAAAGAACGAGTTGATTTGGCACACAACATTTGGATTTGCAGAAGAACGAGTGAGTTTGCACTACAACATTCTGACTTGCACCACGCATCATTTGGATTTGCCAGAAGGAAATTTGGACTTGCAGAAGAACGAATGGGTTTGCAACGCAGGAATCTCCAGCTGGCAAGAAGGTATTGGGGAAGTTGCGAAGTATCTGCAACTGGCAACAATCAAAGTTGAGCAGCTTTAACACACCCCGGAACCAACATGAGTGGCCAAGAGACAGCGTTCAATGTGGTTCAAAGGCTCATCACAAATTACAAGAAGGATAGTGAGTCACGCCATAGTCTCGCATATTTCCAAACAAGGATGGAAAAATTACAAACAATGTGGACTAAGTGCGTAAATCAGCATGAAGCAGCGTGCGATCGATTGAAAGAAAGGAAGGATGAGCTTCAGAAATACAACACAGAGTATGAAACTTTGGAATATTTAGTGCTGGATTATCTCACTCTATTTCAACCGAAAATAAATGGATACTCCGTTGAAGGTTCAGTGTTAGCGCCATCTAAGGCTATCAAGTTAGACGACATTAAAGGTGACGCCACTAAGCTCGAAAGCGTGAGAATACCTGTTTTTAGCGGCAACTATGCAGACTGGTTCGCATTTCGGGACCTATACCAAAGTATGGTGCACAATAATGCACAGTTAACCAAGGTACAAAGGCTGCAGTACCTTAGAAGTGCTCTCCGCGGAGGAGCTGAGCAGCTCATAAGCCACTTGAGCATTACTGACGACAATTATTAGTCTGCATGGACTCTACCATGCGAAAGATACGACAATCATCGTGTCATGGCACAAGAGATGATGCAGCGCTTATTCAACATTGAAAATTGCTCAAAGAACGATCCATGTGGTTTAAGGCACATGTTGGATACTGTTAATCAACTTTTAGCAAGTGTCGAAACATTAAAGGCAGATTCATTTGCACTCACAACCGTGTATATGCTGAACCAAAAACTTGATGAGGAGTCAAGAAGAGAGTGGCAGTGACATATCTCAGATTCAACCGAAATTCCATCTCTGAAACAGTTCTTGTACCTTTTGAAGCAAAGATTTTCTATGTTAGAAGCTTTGTGTCCTGGGAAGCCAAAACCAAAGGCAGTAAAGGTGATCATCATTCAGGTGGGCTTAAAGCCATAATGTCCAATGTGCAAGGCAGCGCATAAGCCTTTTGAATGCAGTTCGTTCAAGCAAGCTAGCGTTCAAACGCGCCGAGATGTTATTAAAAAATCGAAGTTATGCTTCAATTTTTTTGGACAACACCAAGTGAAAAAATGCTCTTTCACGCACGGATGCAAACTTTGTGGAAAGAAGCATAACACATTGTCGCACTTAGCGACCGCAGAATCTCCACAAAAACTAAGGACTCCAGCATCATTGAGTATTCAAGGACACGGAGCGTACACTAAGCAAAACTACGTGTTACTAGCCACAGCGCAAATAAAGGTGAGTCGTCCAGATGGTGAATGCCTGACATTCCGTGCGTTCTTGGGCTCTGGAGCACAACGATCCTTTATAAGTGAATTGGCAGTCAACCTCTGACAGGCAAAGTGCAACAATGCCAAGTTCAGGATCAGTGGCATAGGAGCCGTGGAAAATATCGCCTCAAGAGGAGGGACGAAGTTACGCACTGTTGTCCAATCTGCAAACGGATATCAAGAAGAATTGATTTTCACCCCGTTGATTCTCACAACAATTACCGCACCCTTGCTTTGTACTGAGATTACATTGATCATTTCACAAGGATTGGTGATCCAAGATTTAGCTGATCCAAGGTTCAATGAACCATCAACCGTTGACATACTGATCGGAGCAGATCTTTATGATAAACCACTGTTACCAGGACTGCTGCCCGGCCAACCTTGTGCACAAAACACCAAACTTGGATGGGTGCTATTTGGATCAGTCCCATGTAAAACGTCTGCTGCACTGTATGCTTTCGTTTCGTACCAAGGCTAAGACGAAACCTTACGTCAGTTCTAGGAGATTGAAGAACTTCCTACAGTAAAACATTTAACCAAGGAACAAAGGTAGAACGAGAGTCACTACTCACGAGCCGTACACCGACAACCATCAGGAAGTCTACTGTTTAAGAGTGAAACGGATCCATCAGTAGACATCGGTGATACACAAAAAAATGCATACATACGGTTTCGACAATTGGGGCACCGTTTATCACGAAATCCTGAGCTCTATGAACGGTATCGGAGGTTTATGAAGGAGTATATTGACTAAGGTCACATGTCAAATGCACCAGCAGACCAAAGAAGATGAGAAAGCAGCACCACCACCAAATTAAGAGTAGTGTCTAATGCGTCACAAAAAGGCTCCAAAGGGAAATCCCTAAATGACTTACTGCACACTGGTCATTCAATTCAAGGAACGCTATTAAATCTTTTAATGCGATGGAGACAATACAAGTATGTCATTGCAGCTAACATCGATAAAATGTACCGGCAGATTTTGGTCCACGATAGGGATCAACATTTTCTGAAGATTCTATGGCGCTTTAACCAAACTGAACCTGTGCAACACTACCAATTAAGGACAGTCACATATGGAACAACATGTGCACCATACTTTGCTACATCAACTGCCTACAGATGAAATACACTCCTATCCAGAGGCAGCACAAATCTTGGCAAGAGACTTTTATGTCGATGATGTGCTAACTGAATCAGACAACTTGGAAAGTTTACTACGGCTGCAAGCAGAGCTTCGGAGTCTTCTGAAGAAGGGTGGTTTTTGTTTGAAGAAATGGTCTGCCAATCATTTGAAACTGTTGGAACGGATACCGATAACAGACAGGGAAACACGACTGCCGCTGAATAAAGTCGCTACAGAGAGTATCAAAATGCTAGGGATTCAATGACATTTAGCTACGGATGAGCCTCCTTCACTTTAGCAAAGCCAAACGAGGGCAAAATATTTACAAAACGGCAAATTTTAACAGAGGTCGTTTGATCCTATCAGTTGGCTACAGCCGTGTATCATCATAGGAAAAACGACCATACAGAAGCTGTGGCTAGAAGACAAGGGTTGGGATGATCCATTAGATGCAAGGACAACAAAGGAATGGACCCAACTGAGGCAACAACTTCCTGCCCTTAAAGACTAGAGGATAAAACGATGGATAGAACTGAGCCTGTCCTATCAATTCGAACTCCACGGGTTTTGTGACGCATCATCAACCGCCTATGCAGCTGTGATATACATCCGAGTCACTACTCCTTCAGCAACAAAGTTCACCCTTCTCGCAGCCAAATCAAAGGTGGCTCCAGTCAAGGTCCAGTCATTTCCAAGACTAGAATTTAATGGAGCAGCGTTGCTAGTGAATCTAATGAAAGAAGTTGTGAGTGCTTATAATTGGATCAACGTCTCTCAATTTTATTGGACGGACTCAACGGTCGTACTTTCCTGGATTTAAAGCCCTGCTGCCAAATGGAAGGTTTATGTTGCTAATTGGGTTAGTATTATTCAAGAGCATAGCTCCGTTGAGCACTGGAATCACGTTAGCACTGACGACAATCCAGCTGACATCGCATCAAGGGGGATGTTCCCAAAGGAGCTTGTTGATTCCACTCTATGGTGGGCGGGACAAACATGGCTAAGTGCACCCATCATTCGAATGCCAGCAAAAATACAGATAACACACCATGAATACGAAGAAAAAAGGATTACATCCCTAACAACTACCTTAGAAGAGGAACCTGCAATATTAACAAGATTTTCATCCTTCCACAAACTCAACAGAGTCGTGGCATTGTGTCAACGTTTTGCGTTTAGTACCAAGCACCCCAACATGAAATGCACAGGAAACTTATCAGAAATTGAACTCAAAGAAGTCACAAACACATGCATAAGAGTGTCTCAAGCACACGCGTTCAAAGGAGAAATTCATCAGCTCACTAAAGCTGATGGTGTCCACAGAAGCAGTCGTATTTTGGACTTAATTCCATGGATCGATAATGCAGGTATCCTTAGGGTGGGCGGGCGCATCCACTTTGCACGCACGGCCGATACAACTAAACACCCGGCTATAATTTCAAAGGGTCACTTCGCAAAGCTACTGATTCGACAAGCCCACCAACAAACTTTACACGGTGGTTACCACTTGACTCTGAATACATTACGTCTGAAGTACTGGGTAATCTCAGCACAAACGCAAGTGAAGAAAGCACTGCGAGAATGCATAACATGTTTCAAAATGACAGCCAGGGCAAGGACACAACTTATGGGAACTCTGCCAGCCTCGAGAGTGCAATTAGAAAAGCCCTTCCTACAAACGGGAGTTGATTACGCAGGACCAATTACTATAACATGGAATGGAGGAAGGGGTGCCAAAACTACAAAAGCGTACATTGCGATATTTGTATGTATGGCAACGAAGGCGTTTCATCTGGAACTAGTTTCCGATCTCTCAAATAAATGACGATCAAATAAATGACGATCCAAATGATGTGGCCGCACTAACTCTAGGCCATTTTTTAACTGGAGACAACCTATTTGAAATTAAAGATGACCCGTGCGAAGTAAAATACACTCTATTGAAAAGGTGGCCACTGGTCCAGCAAATGAAGCACTCATTCTGGAAGAGATGGACGGAAGGGTACCTACAACGTCTTTAGCAGAAATCTAAGTGGTTGGAGAAAAAAAAAACAACCCAAAAGTAGGTGAACTGGTGTTTGTAAAAACGGGCAACATTCCGTCGATGAAATGGCCTTAAACGAGAGTCATAGCAACACATCCAAGACCAGACGGTCTAGTCCGACTGTATCTGTCAAAATGAATGGAAGTATCAAAAAAAGACCTCTTGTTAAAATTTGCAGCCTACCGTTTAAGAACATGGAAGAACAGGCACCAGAAGTATACCTAGAACCATCACTGACAGAGACTCACTTAGAAACCAATACGGCAATCAAACGTCCGACAACAGATGCTGTTGACGCAAAAAAGAGAAGAAAGAAAATCCTGCCCAGCATCTCAACAGTTGTACTCACCACGCTGTTTGTTCTTGGAGTTTTACCACATCCCACGTTATCAGAAGCTAATGTAACGAGCTTAGGCGGTGGTCTCTACATTGAAGAGATTGGAAAAGTAAATATCAACCGAAGAGCTTTACAACTCAACATCGAGCTTCCCCTATCTGATCTGGCGACTGATGAGAACAATCTGCGAAGTTTGAATGCAAGCTTATACTCTATGTGCTCCCTGAGCACGCAAGCAGCTAGAAAGGTACATTGCTGGGGTTTAGTTCATCATATATTGGAGAGAATCGATGGCACGCAACATAAAATTAATTTATTACGGTTTATGCACCGTCGGAGGAAGCGTGGAATATTCGGCCAAATTCTCACCGCAGTATTTGGAGTCAAGACGACATCATCACTGACATACAGAACTTATCCACAAACCAAGAAGCGCTCAAGAACCTGATCAATCATCAAGGGAAGATTATACTCCAAGCCACCAAGTAGCTTAACACAACATCTAGCAGGACTGACCGCCAGCTTGGACGGTTCTCCGACCAATTGAACAAAGGCCTGGAACAGATCAACGAATCGAAAAAAATGGTTCTCTAGAGTCGATGCAAATCAACTAACTATCCAGTTCTTAGCGACGTATCAACGCGCCATTAATTGCATTGAAGAAGTTTTCTACAAATACGATAACATCTTGTTAGCAATCAATAGCAAGGAAGGAATAATGGTTTGCATTAAGATTGCAGACCTTCAAGCAACTATTCATAGCACCCAAGCTCTTCTGCCAGCTCATCTTACGATCTTACATTCCACAATTTCCAGACTCATAACTGACTCTACCGAAAGCAGTATCCAAATTCATGGCTATTTACCGATTATCGACAACCGCAGGTTCAACCTCATCAAGGCTACAGCAATTCCCTTCCACCAGAACTTTACACTATTTACAGCGTTCAGCGTGTTGAGCTCGATTAAAGGAGTCAACTACAACGATCAAGTTTATTTGCGAGATTGCAAGGGCGCCAGAACTTACAACGGAAACCTATCTTTTGTCCGGCACAATCCTGATCAACATGAAAGCCAAGGCAAATTGTGTGATTCGAGAAATGTACAATCTACACAATCAACCTAATTGTCCCCAAACATCTTTCCGAACATCTTCACTGATTCTCCAACAAATGATGTCGATCAACGCATAGTTGCTCTTCACCCCACAACCAGTTCACGCGCAGACAGTATGCCAGGGAGTACGAAAGGATATTTTAATCAGCGGGACAGGAATCATCCGACTCACACAGGATTGTCAATTGCAAGCTCAGGAATTCATCCTCGTAGCCGACCAAAGCCCAGCGGGATGCTTTTTTCCCATATACATCTCGCCAACGATGGCGAAAATAAATATTTCACTACACACAGAAATCAAACAACTGAACATATCAACCATCATCAGAGCAGAGGAGTCCTTCACAGCGCTTGTAACCGAGCAGGAAGAACTAACAGCAGCAATGAACAGTGTCGTGTGGAAAACTGTTAACCATCATAAAGTGTTATCAACAATATCTTTAACACTGTCTGGGCTGATCCTTGCCACACTGGTTATCATTTGCATCTACCGATGCAAACGAAGCGACTCCAAGGAAATCAATGTTTCATCACAACCTTCCTTAGTTTCCACCTGGTAGCGCGAGCACAGTTTATAAGACCCTGTTGGTCTTGGTAGGCGGAATGTTAAAGAACAATTCAACATCTAGAATAAGTTCTTATACGAGTCCACATAATGTAATGTAAAGAATAATTTCCATCTTAATTTTAATGTTCAATCTAATGTTAATGTAAGCATAATTTTAATTTAACCTGCAGTCCAATGTATCCTACGTTATTTTGTTCGCACCGTAAAGTAATTACCATACAGTAAGCAAATAAAGTTCATTTAACTTTGCACTTGCACATATTCGTAAATTGCTCGGCATTACTGCCATGTCAATCGTTTTGCAAGAAATCAATAAATTCAAAGTTCAATTGAAGAATACTGAACTCACTTGAGAATGTACACGCGCTTGACAACATCTTGCATGCTTGCAGAAAACTATGTATAAATATACCAGAAGGTGAAATAAAATCATTGTCATTACAATCATTATTAACGTCTTTTACTTTACTACACACAGGATCAATAGACTTAAAAGAAGAAGGTAAATACTTGCGTGAAATTGGCGAAATCGTGGGCAGAAACCACTGCACAGTAAAAAAGATTATTGATAAGTATGCCAAACATCATCTCGTTGAAGATTTACCGAGATCTGGACGCCCAAAGCTGCTTAGTGGTACTGAAGTTAGAGCTGTAGTAAGAGAAGTAAGGGCATATCCAGCCTCAAGTGCAGTTAAATTGTCAGAAGACATAACGCAGGCATCAGGCAAACCAGTAAGTGCGAGTACAGTCAGGAGAGCGCTTTTCAAAAATGGTCTACATGGAAGAATACCAAGGAAAAGGCCATACATATCCAAGGCGAATCAGATCAAGCGTATGGACTTCGCTAAAAAATACAAAAACGAGGCTCCATTTTGAGGGGCAATGTTGCCCCTAGCGTCGAAAAATTAGGATTGTCTAGAAATTGGATCTTTCACCAGGACAAGGATCCAAAGCATTCGTCCAAAATTGTGAAAGAGTGGCTACTGTACCGGACTCTTAAGACACTTGATCATCTGCCGCAGTCCCCAGATCTTAACCCGATCGAGCATCTGTGGGAACACCTGACAGAAAAGTGAGACAAAGGGTCATTTCCAGCAAAGCCGACTTAAAGAAGGTTATAAAGGAAGAATGGAGCCAAATCTCTCCCGATGTCACAAAAAAACTTGCCGTGTTGATGCCTAGAAGACTAAATGAGGTCCTTAAGTACAAAGGAAAACAAACGAAATATTGAAAAATTTAAAAAATCTACTTTTTCTATTGAAGTTCTGTTATGTTTTGTTTGCTGTTTACTTTTTTTTGACGTGTGAAATTTGGTCTTTTTGTGATTAAAGTGAATTTAGTTTTGTTTTTCATTACTTTTGTTTAATGTTTATGTTGTGTTCAGTTTTTATTAAAAAATTGTTGAATTCCTTATACTTATTTTTGATTTTGTGTTAATTACTTTGTTTTCATAAAACTCTTAATATAAGTGTTACAAACCAGTATACCTTATGTATACTGGTAAGAACTGGGAGCTCAACTTGATGCGTATCCTATATACAACATCAAGGCTCCCGGGGGAAGAACTCACTTTAACACCACTTACCTGCTACTCTGTCCATTTAATACCAGAACACCAAAGACGAGAGCTGCATGTTTAAAGAATTTAGTTTTATTTTACACTTCTTTAGTTATTTTTAACATCTATCCATACTGGGTGAAGCCCTTTTCTTGCGAAGATGTCTGGGGAATAAACAAAAAAAGGATTAGCTGATGGTGGCTACGCAGCGTAATACGCAATCAAGCCGAAGGAGGTTCGCGGCTTGAGCTAACACCTCACCATCTAACTAATCAGCGAAGATATTCCGCGGTTGCACCGGAACTAAACTTTCGAAAGTACGAACGGATTACACACCGACTGGCTCGAACAATTGCTTTTCAGTTGTAGTCACTACTCGCCGCTTCTCGCCCAATCAATTGCTTTTAAACGATTCTGCGGCCTCAATCCACCCTAAATTCGCTGAGTAGTCGAAACGTGCGCTCTCGTTCCACGAAAGCTTCTTCCTCCGCGCTCCGTCTCACTTGCTCACATGCTGAAACTTTGCGGCGAATTGGCGGAATTGGAGAAATCAGGCGAGGAAAAGCTTTTGTTTAGCTTTTCTGTTCTCCTCACAGTGTTATTCCGCTGGAAGCACACCCCGAAGCTTCTCATGTACATAGTCGTCGTATTCGCTAATGTTATGGCTTATGTAAAGCGAATTATGAAGTCTTTTCGCTTGCCGTTGGTCAACAAGTACATGTTTTGATGACAATGGGCGTATGTGCTTGACCGTATAACACTGGGCGGAGCGCGAATGCTTAAACGATTGTCGACATTTCCATATAGCATAACATAAGTATCTAAGGTGTTTACTTTCTTTTGACGCTCACAGTATATTCATTTGTGTAAAACCTAAATCTGTTAAATCTAAATTTAATCTTGTCATTCATATCGAAAATAATTCATCACTCATTTATTAACATTCGTTAATCTATCCTCTATTTCAAATTCTTCAAAAATAGCAAACTAAAATCATTGCACTAATGTAATTCTATCATTCAATTCTTAAGCATGCAAATTCCGTCTGCACGCGCAAATCAATTTTTAAACTTTGCTGATATATTTGCTGACTGCAGTGCGCGTGCAGTTCTTTGTATGAAGAAAAATTCGAATACTATTAGAGAAACAACTTGCTGTCTAAAGCTAAAATTAAGTATTTAAGACTTAAGATCAATGTTAATTATCCATTAAAGTTATCGTTACAAAGTAAAGAACACGTAGTTCTTGTTCCACGAGGTAACAATATATATATATATATATATATATATATATATATATATATATATATATATATATATATATATATATATATATACATACATACATATATATATATATATATATATATATATATATATATATATATATATATATATATATATATATATATATATATATATATATATATATATATTATAAAACGAAAATTTAACATCATTATTATTCCTTTTTCCGAAACTTACTGTAAAACTACATCAACTTTTTTTTCAGGTGGGAGGCCTCATATAGATGTTCCGCCCCGGGCCTCTGACTTAGTCCTTAGACCGCCACTGCTCGTATTTACAAGTACTTCGACTATCTGTCGTTTGTCGCTATTTAATTTTAATTTACTTTAATTTTTATACAATTTCTAATTAAATGAAATTGTCGTTTAGAGTTAACGACGTGAAATCACGGGCGAAAAAAGTTGATCTTTCTACATTTCTTAATCTTGTAAAAGCTATGCTAGCTACCACCATGATTACCCTGTATTTTACAGCATGCGGATCATGGCTTCGATTATTACAAATAATCATGCAGAACATATTTTTTTAAAGTAAACACGTCGTTGTAAACATAATATATCGATTCGCGATCGAATTGGAATCGTGTTCATCGACATATTAGAAATACTCATATGTAGGTAATTGCAAGTCAAATGAACTTATTCCATTTAACATGAATATATCAACTGCGATAATTTTCGGATGCATCATAAACTTTACTTGTTACTCCCTTGCGATTAATTGTAAGTTGAATCAGAAGTTTTTAGACACCAATTAACATATAATAAATAATTTTTCGTGAATTTTCAGCATTTTGTTTGGGCTCTCCATCATCTAGTTATGGTTACGAGCAGGAAACACGATATTACTACAACGAATTGCTAAGAACTTGCTTGTCCTTTGAATATTTTGGTGGTCCTTTGGTGTCAGTGAATAACTTCAAATCAAATTTAACGTGTCATTACTTTTGTGTTAAGGAAAACGAACGATGATTAGCGTAGCTCTTAACGCAAATGTGAATGAAGTAAAAATGTTTTCACTAGTTGTGAAGTTTAGATTAAATCAGAAAAAATGTTGAGGAAAAGAAAAGAGAGAATTTATGAATCAGATCCCATTCTAAAGGCTTCCATTCTAGGGTTTCCCGCCGGGATAATGCCGGTCGACAAGAGCACTCTTGGAGGCTAGCATTCTTTGGGGAGCACCGCCCCCACGGACCCGAGGATATTGGGGGCGCCGTGAGGTGCCCTCCGTGGATGACAAGTAATGAATCTGATTGGATCTGGACTACGCCTTGGACAACGAACTGGAATTGATGCTTTGGGCTGGCGGATGTGATGGTTTGGACCTAGTTGCTTTGCACAGTAGCGCCGAGGTGAAACTCGTTTGTGAACGGCTCCAATTCAACTATCATACCGTCTCCGTCCCGGTAAAGTCTTGGCAGGTCTCGCAGTACGTTCGAAGATCCTACCATTGGGTTTGTGGTGTAAGTTCGGTTGAGACGGACGCCCGATTAGCGCTACTCTGGCTCTGAGCACTTGTCCCCATCACGGCTTGTGCCAACCCTCGCATGGCCTCCCTGCTCTGCAAAGATAACCATGGGACCAAAAAGGCGACTACACACACGAACGGTAATAGCGGCTCCGAGGGGGGACCCAACAAAACTGGAGGAACAAAAATCAAAGGACCAAAAACATCCAAAACAAGTTGGGTAAACAGACCTACGCTCATGTCAGAAGGGTTTTGTATTCAATTTTCAAAATGCAGTCACCAGATTGAATAAAGTCAAGAAGCATGTCAATGACGATTTTATTGGAGAAAATATGAAATTCGAAGATCATACTATTATTAACAAAGTTGAACGAATTTCGACTTCTGAGGTTTTCGTTATTGTTATACACATAAATATCTCCCTTGATAATTATTTCAGATTTCCACTCGCGAGGGAGGAAACACATTTTTCATGTGTTTCCCCCCTGTGCCCCACTGAAGCAAAAATTGACAGTTTAAGAACTGTTTTGAAAAGCTCCCACGAAAACTTTCATTTCATACTCATATCGGCAACGTTTGATAAATTTTTTTTCAGGCGCCACTCTCCTGTACTGTTATCATCGATTAATGGACAATTTTTTCGAATCCTAGAGTTGTTACAAAGCCCTTTTGCTTGGAGCTCTCTCCCGCCTCCTTGATTTGTTTCACTTATGAGTATTAATCAGGTACTCATCTTCAGTCATTCATTAAATTAAATCAAGTGTTCAAAGCCTGCACCTTCAACGTTAAAGTTAGGAAAAAATAACTCAAAATTATTCAATCTTCGCATTTAAAACAGCCACTATTTTGTTTTACGATTACTGATACCACTAGCTGAACCGATTCTCAAAGATATTCATGACACCTATCATTCCTGAAATTTTCATGCAAATCCTAGCAAAACTGTAGTGTCTGAGTCGGTAAGAAGCGCATGTTGTTCCATAGCCATATGTTGCCATAGTAATACATGCAGCGCATATTGTTCCATAATAATACAGGAAAATTCAAACCGCTATAACTTCGCTAAATATGATTCAATCTTTATGAAACTTGCAGAGTCGATCAATCTTATAAATAGTCATCTGTATGTTGAATTTGTACCGTTAAGATTTTATTCAAGAAAACATTAAATCGATAAATCATACTATTACTAACAAAGTTGAGTGAATTGCGACTTCTCACGTACTTTTTGTTATTGTACTCATCAAGGCCTACATTCTTGATTTTTTTCAGAATTTTCGGATCACAGGTGTCCAATCGCGAGGGGGGGCAAAAATTTTTCGTGTATTTCCCCTCCCTGTGCGCACCACGAAGCAAATTTTGCCAAACTTAGACCTGTTTTGAAAAGTTCTCATCAAGACCTTTCATTTGATACCCATATCGGCTACCTTCAATGAAATTTTTTTTCGGGGGTCACTCTTCTTTATGGGGAGACCCCCCTTTAATACCTTATAAAATTTTTTTGTAGTTGAACTTTGAAGAGAACACCACTTTACACCTACACACAAAATTTGATGTTTCTAGCTTAAGTAGTTTCCGAGAAAAATTGCTGTGACACACGGACGGACGGACGGACGGACGGACAGACAGACGGACAGACGGACAGACCGGACGCGATTTTAGAAGGGTTTTGTAAAATTATTTTACAAAACCCTAAAAAGAATCAAAAAATAACAACAACGAAGACTCAACCGTCCAAGATGTTAACAGTACATCGAGAGCGGTACTAACCATGACAAAAACGACGAATAACACAATGGCAGTGAAGGCAGACGAAAAACGGAGAATAGCAGACAGTCTGGTTCAGACTGAGATTCCTGCGGCGCTCGCGCGAAGCAAAAAAATGATACGAACGCCAGAGCGTCCTATTAAGGAAAAGCGGGAAACTCTGCTGGACGCTTCAGGTGTTCGAGCGGTGGAAGATAATATAAAGAGCACCGAACATTTGATTGTCACTGCTGCGATCGTTACGGAAGCGACCGATGCAAGGGGCGCAAATCCCGACATAGCAAAGAAACACCCTGAAGCCAACGAGAAGATTACGGCACGAAAAGCAACGAGTGACTAGACACCGCGTGATTGCACCGCCAACGTCGAAAATATGGCGGAAGTACTGCATTTGGAAACGGAACGCGATGGTTGCAAGGTACAATTGCCGCCCAGCGATATGGAGAAGAAAGGCTACTCCGAAAGGCAGGAGATGTTCTGAAAAGAATACAATCTGCATGCGACTCCCCAAAAATCAGCAAAGCAGTAAAGGTGGGGCTTCTTGAACTAGAGGTGCCCCTAGACCGCATAGGGCACTATTGGAGGAGTTGGCTGACGGCCGAAGACCAACAGAAGGCTAAAAAGGTGCTTGGGGCGAAATCTGAAGGTAACACGCAGAAAGCTCCACCATTCAAAGTCAATAAAAGAATGGCGTCTAGCCTAATCGAAGGAGATCAGGATGAAAGAAGGAAGGAGGAGGCACTTGATGGGCGTGGAGCACCATATCACGGGTTCCAGACCGCTAAGAAACTCCTTCAAAAAACGCCAGAAAGTAAAGTTCACACGGACGCCTAATCAGAAAAAGGACCTGATGCAAAACTGGAGAGGCACAAGCCCCGACCAAGACCCTGGCAGCAGGCACTGCTCGTAAAGCCCCCGTACTGCAGGACATCAGGGGAAACGCAAGGCCCGAAGACACCAACACTACCATTAAAGTAGTACGACCAACGCGGTCGGGCCACATACTGGTCGAATTCAGAGCAGAGACCGGCAATAAAGCAGTAAAGAAAGTCCTCGGCAAAAGCGCAACTATAGCCTCACCCGAGCCGATGGCAACGATCGAAATAAGAGATATTGACTGCGTCACGGATCTGGTCGAGGTAGAAGAAGCCATCAAAAGGGAATTCCCTAGCGTGGGAAAGATCAAAGCGAGACTGACACCAGGAAATAACACGGGACAACGCATGGCCATAGTTGACTTGACCAAAAAGGACGCCGAACAATTCCTGAACAAGGGTAAAGTACGAATAGAGTGGGTTGTCTGTAGGATATGGCGAAGAGCAATGCTTCTTCAATGTTTCAAATGTCTTGGTTATGGTCACACCACACAAGTATGCAAAGGACCCAATAGGAGTTCCCTATGTGGCAAATGCGGTGAAATGAGACATAAAAGAAAAGAGTGTACGAAGGAGGCACACCGTATTCTTTGCAAGGATGCTGCTCCAAAATCTGATTTTGGACACGTCTTGGTATTAGGAAAATGGCGGGTGTTCCAGGAAGCCCTAGCCAAGGCAAAATCAGAACTCCGATGACCCACGTCCTGCAGCTAAATTTACACCGCAGTTCAACCGCCCAAAATCTGCTTGAGCAGTTTGCAAGGGATATGAAACCCGTCTTCTTGCTGCTGAGTGAGCAAAACCATGACAAAAGTCCTGCATTATGGTATTCTGATGAAACTGGTACTGCCGCCATCTGGGTTCGGAATAGTGTCTTTTAAGCGGAGAGTTGTGGATGTGGGGATGGTTTTATGTGGGTTCGCTGCTCAGGGAGCACCTTCTTCAAGGTGTACCTAACGCCGAACGAATCGATATCATCTTTCCAAGCTAAGCGTAATGCTTTGGAGGGCACTGTCTCGAACGCAGAGGGCAAGCTGCTCGTTGCGGGTGACTTCAACGCTAAGGCCATCGATTGGGGCATGCCTCAGGTGGATCCATGGGGAATACGAATCCTGGAAATGGTGGCCAGGATGGCCCTCGTCGTACTAAACTCCGGAAATACGCTGACTTTCCACCATATTGTCTGTGAGGGAACCATATCGGACGTGACATTAGCCTCGGAGCCCTTAGTACGGAGGATACATAACTCGAATGTATTAGAGGACTACTCAGCCAGTGATTATCAGTGCATTCTGATTGAGATAAGTGATGTTGACGTCCGTGCTCTCGACTTTCTACAACTGAATGGAACATCGGAAAGATGGACGTCGAGAGGTTTGTCGATGTGTTCACTGCAGGTGAACCGCTGCAGGGAGCTTCGGAGGGGACGGAAGAACTGGCAGCTCAAGACGTGGTGAACTCTACTATGAGCATCATTACAACTGCTTGCTGCGCTTCTATGCCCCGTCGAAGACCACGGCACGGCAAGCGCCCAGCGTACTGGTGGTCAACTGAAATCGCTGAAAAACAAAGGGAGTGTCACAAACTTTGACATGAGGCTCAACGGGCGCGGAACCGTGACGAGGCTTGCAACCAGGTGGCAGCATATAAGTCGGCCAGGAAATGATCAACAGTTGCAAGCCTCACTGCTGGCAAGACCTAGTGGACAATGTGAACAAGGATCCCCAGGGACATCCCGTCTATGCTGACGCTGTCCATGGTGAAACAGCAGTCGAGTGCCCACTCTTCACACAGCTGGAGCTGGAGGAGGCAGTCCTCTCATTGTAAGAGAGGAAGGCTCCAGGTTCAGATGGTGTTCCAGCTGAGGTGTTGCGGCTTGTCTATCACCAAAGTCCTGACTCGCTGCTCAGCACATTCAACGCTCGCCTACGGGACGGGGTTTTCCCGGTACGATGGAAGGTGGCGAGGCTCATGCTGATCAGCAAGGGGAAGAGAAATCCTGAATCACCGTCCGCATACCGCCCGTTATGCATGCTAGACATGGCTGGGAAAGTGCTAGAGAAACTCATCAAGGGAAGACTCACTGACGTAATTCGTGCTGCTGGGGACCTATCTCCTCGGCAGTACGGCTTTAGAGCAGGACGTTCTACCATTGATGCGATTAGGGAGATGGTAAACGCGGTCCTAAAGGCAGGGGTATATAGTCGCACCAAGCGACGGATCGTCCTGTTGGTGACACTTAACGTCAGAAATGCCTTCAACTCCACTAGATGGGTGGATATTGTAGATACACTGGAAAACTCTTTTTAAGTTCCGGAATATCTAATGCGGCTTTTTAGGAACTACCTAAAGGACCGAAGCCTGCGCTACGACACGACACAGGGCCAACGAAGGATGGAAATTACATCGGATGTTGTCCAGGGATCTACCCTTGGTCCGGACCTGTGGAACGTATCTTATGACGGGTTACTGAGACTTGAGATACCAGATGAGTCACACTTGGTCGGCTATGTGGATGATCTTGCGGCTCTGGTCGCTGGACGCACCGTTGAGCAAGTGCAATTTAGGCTAGGTATGCTGATGCGCCGAGTGAGGGACTGGATGACTGCTCGTGGGCTCAGTTTAGCACTAGAGAAAACTGAAGTGATTATCTTGACAAATAAAAGAATCCCAAGAGTAAGGATGATCAGTATTGGAGACATACAAATCGAATCGAAGCCAGCGGTGAAGTACCTTGGGCTACTGATCGACACGAAGATGAGTTTCTCTGAGCAAATCAGGGCAATGGCTGAGAAGGCTTCTTCGGGAATATCGGCTCTGAGTTGACTTATGGCCAACATAGGGGGACCCAGCCCATCAAGAAGACGCCTTGATGAGCACTGTAGAGTCAGTGCTACTGTACGGAGCAGAAGTATGGGGCGACGCTCTCTGCAAGGAGGTATACCGAAAACGATTGGCACAGGCACAGAGGAGAGGAGCACTGAGAATTGCATCTTCGTATCCAACAGTCTCCGACTCGGTGGTGAGAGTTATTGTAGACGTGATAACTGTTGCCCTCCTTGGTAAAGAGCACCACGCTATTTACCTGCGTCGAAACGAGGATGCGGGGTAGATGGTTGTCCGCGAGGAGAGACAGCGCTCACTCAACGATTGGCAGCAGTCTTGGGTGGATTGCACGAAGGGAAGGTGGACTGCGCGCCTCATCCCGGATGTGAGACCGTGGCTAAATCGAAGGCATGGTGAGACTGACTTCTATCTGACCCAGCTTTTGAGCGGGCATGGGTGTTTTCAGTCTTACCTGCACAAGATCAGTAAGTTACGGTCCCCCGATTGTCTGTTTTGCTCAGGAGAGGAGGACAATGCCTGTCACACATTTTTTGCGTGTACAAAATGGGTCAGGCTGCAAAGGAAACTCTACAGGGGACGGGAGAGCTCACCCCGGATAATATACTTGCGGTGATGCTCGAATTGGTTGACAAATGGAACCAGGTGGCACATTATGCTTGGGCAGTCCTAAAATATAAAAGGGACTCACAGCAGCCGGGGGCGCTGGGGCGCTGGGGCCCGGGGATCGCTTTTCTTGCACTTCCTCTTCCCCTCTGCCCACCCGCTAGGAAAGTGACTCCCCAGCTTGAAGGCGCCTCACAGCGTAACAAATCGATACCTGGCCCGAAGTAATGTGTCAAACGGTTCCAGGCTGGGTTCGCAGGTTGACAGGGGAGGTGTTTGGCGGGTAGTCCAGTCGCGCATGGGAGTCCCACACTTTGTGCATAAATGGGTTTTGGAAAATTATTTTGCCAAACCCTCCCCATACAGGAGAGTGTCCCTCGAAAAAAAAATTTATCATAGATAGCCGGTATGGGTATCAAATGAAAGGTCTTGATGAGAACTTTTCAAAACAGGTCTTAAACTGGCAATTTTTGCTTTAGGGGACGCACAGGAAGGGTCAATACATGAAAAATTGGTGTGCCCAACAACCCCCCCCCTCGCGAGTGGAAATGTGTGATCTAAAAAATCTGAATATGGGGTAGTTCTTCATGAGCACATCAACAAAAAATACCTTTGACGTCCAAATTCGCTCAACCAATAATTGTCTGATCATCGAATTTCACATTTCCCCCTATAAAATAGTATACATACCCTCAAACTCAATGATAACCAATGTTTGAATAGCCTTATAAAAGGTTCTAGTATTCTGCAAGTTTGATGAAAATCAAATCTTAGTCATTGAAGTTCAAAATATCTCCAATTACAACAGCAATAACACACGATTTATATGAATAAATAAAAACCCTAATTTTTTCCTTAAAACGCCAACATTTATTAAATCCCGGGCAGACACGTGTTTCGGAAACAAGTTATTTCCTTCTTCACGGCACTGAAGAAGGAAATAACTTGTTTCCGAAACACGTGTCTGCCCGGGATTTAATAAATATTGGCGTTTTAAGGAAAAAATTAGGGTTTTTATTTATTCATTTGAATTTAACGCCAAAAAAGGAGCAACGGAAAAATTCAAGACGATTTATGTATTGTATGGACTGCCTCCAATCGAATCAGACACTGCAGTTTTGATTTGATTTTCTTGAAATTTTCGAATGAGATCAATCCCATAAATATTTTTGGAAATCAATAATTTAAGTGATTTTTTTTAGTTTGCAACAAAATGGCGGCCGTCGAAGATAGAGAAACAATGTATTTTCTTTTAAAAGTGCACATCTCTTTGACGTGTTTCTTGACTTTATTTGTGACTGGTGAAACCAACATATGATATATTGCAAACCAGGAGCTCCAGGAACTTATATGCAACGAACATACAACACTCCAGTTTGTTGGTCACGGAGCCCAGTCCGGACTCAAACGCTTCGAGGGACAAACGAAATGAGGACTCACAACCGATCTGTGACGATTGTCCACGTTTCACTGATTATCCAACTCGAACAAACGGCAAGAAAACTACAATCGCCAATTGACATGCCAGACTACGTCGAGATCACCAATTCTAGTTTTTTTTTTCCTTTTCTGCTGGGTGTGATTTGACCTACGAAAACTGTTATTACGTATTCATACTAGTTTATATAATTAGTTATTTTATACAAATTTAAATGTTGCTTCACACTGATGTTTTGACAACTCGCTCCATCGCTGATCGTCCAATGAGAATCGCATTAAGCTCGTCGTTTTTCCGCCTAGCATTTTATAGCGCTCTAGCGGTGGACACAATCATTTGTATTAGGAAAAATTAGGAAAAAAAGAGGGCAGCAAATTGACACGTCCAAAAGTTTCGGCAGTTCATGTATCTGATACAAGATCCTAGTTAGACCAGTTTCGACATATGAATGTCAGATTTGGTACTACCAGAGTGCTTCTTCTTCTTCTTAGCACTACAGCCCCTTTCGGGCCTTCGCTTCCTGCAAATAGCGACTCCAACTGTCTCGGCCCGTTGACCACGTCTTCCAATTCCGAAATCTGAGCAGCGATGAACTGTCTTAGTCGAATGAGTCAGACCAGCGGTTCCTCGGTTTCCCCACTGACCGCCGGCCTTCAGTTCTACCAACGAATACCTTCTTGGGTATCCATTGTTCGTCCATACGATTCATGTGTCCAGCCCATTGCAGCTTCCGTAGTCTTACAATCCTTGAGACCTTCATACAGCTCATGGTTGTATCGAGTTCGCCATTGGTCCCCGGCTAGCTTCGCTCTGATTATTCGGCTCAGGAGCCGTCACTCAAAGGCATTCAATAGATTTGTGGATGCTTGGGTTAGGGTCCATGTTTCACACCCATAGCATAACATAGGTCTTATCACAGATTTGTATACTTGGAGCTTAATTTTCCTGTGTATGCAGCTGTTCTTCAAGATTGTCAATACTGAATAGAATATTTTATTTGCGAGCGGTATTCTTCGGTGTATTTCGTCTCTTTCATTGCCCGTTTTCGTTATTTTTGCGCCTAAATACACAACTTCGCTCACATTCTCGATAATGTATTGGCCAAGTGTATTTGAGGTATTTTTCTTCGACTGCGTCATAAACTTTGTTTTATTTGCATTGATTTTTAGCCCTACTAGTTTTGCTTCGCTGTCGGGTTTCAGGAAGAGTTCTTTGGCAGTTGTTAATGACCGTGACAGAATGTTGATGTCATCCGCATAGGCCACTACTTGGCTCGACTTGCATAGTAATGTACGTCGCGTATCAACAGGTAGCTTCCGTATGCCGTACTCCAGAGCCAAATTGAATAACAATGGGGCCAGCCCATCTCCCTGCTTAAGTCCGATATTTGTGTCAAAGGCATCGGTGAGTTGGTTATTGATGCGCGCTTGGGAGATTGCCGACGTCATTATCATTTTGGTAAGATGGACTTATTTGGCTGGGATGCCAAAAACAAGCATTATTTAGTACAGTACGTTACGATCAATACTGTCGTATGCTTGCTTGAAGTCAACGAAAATTTGGTGTACGTCTATGTTGAACTCCAAGCATTTTTTAAAAACCTGCTTGACTATGAACAATTGGTCTGTTGTTGATCTACCTGCTCTAAAACCACCTTGATACTCCCCAATAATACGATCCGATTTTATTTTCTAAGATTTTAGAAAATATTTTATACGCCGTACAAATTAGTGATATGCCTCTATAATTTTCGCACTGTAGCTAGGGAATATGATTGATTGGCTCCACTTTTTTGGCATATTTTCTTGTTGCCAAATGTACTGGACGACTTTGTGAATAGCTTGGTGAACACTACTGCCACCATATTTGATGAGCTCCACTGGAATTTCACCAATGCCCGGCGCTTTATTATTATTTTGGGCTTTGATGATGGAACAAACTTCATCCAGAGTTGGTGGGGCCAATGAAAGCTCTCCGCAGACATCTATAGGCTCCGATATTCTCTAGCTGTGCGGAGGATTAAAGAGGTTCTTGAAATATGATGCCGATCTTTCCTTAATCTTGATTTCATCAGCGATGATATTGCCGCTGTCATCACGACAGAGCGTGGTTTTGGGCTGATAACCACGTTTCAGGCTCTTCACTACTTTGTACGCTTGTCTTGTGTTATTGCTCGCTAAACTTACATCTATACCTCTCAATTGGTGGTCATAGTATTTTCTTTTCTTAATCGTAACTACCTTATTCGCTACTCTTCTGAGATTTTCATAGTGTTCTCTCTTCGTCCTGGTTTTCCTACCTACGTTTTCTTTGTACACCTGATTCTTTTCATCTAACGCATTCTGGCAGTCATCATCGAACCAATCATTCCTCTTACGCCGGGCTTGATGTCCAATCGTCTGTTCTGCCACGGTCCAGATAACCACTTTCACTTCCATCCAGAGCTCGTTGCTCGTCTTCAACGATGCGTCTGATAAGATGGGAGCCAGCTAGTTGTCGAAAGTCTCCGTGAGATTTTTGGCCACAGTCGCCGTTTGGAGCCTTTCGATGTCAAATTTTTGTAGTGGGCTGGTCTTCGCTGAATATGCCTTTGACATACGACATCGATAGGTTAATTTGATCAAGTAATGATCTGAGTTACAATTGGCTCCTCGGTATGCCCGGACGTCAAGTATGCTCGAGGCCCAACGTTGTTGGATCAGAACATGATTGATCTGGTTTTTTGTGTTGCCATCCGGTGATGCCCAGGTCATTTTATGAATGCGTCGATATGGGAAGCAAGTCGAACTTATAGCTGGATTTCTGCTACATGCAAGGTCAATCAGGCGCTGGCCGCTGTCATTTGTTTCATCGTGGAGACTATATCCTCTAGTCATTCCCCGATGAGATAGCTCATTGCCAACCTTAGCGTTGAAATCACCCAGAATTATTTTTGTGTCGTTTGTGGGCAATGAGCGGACCAATTTTTCTAGGTGATTGAAAACGATTCCTTCGTTTCTTCGTCCTTTTCTTCGGTCGGGGCGTGAACACTAATCAGCCAGATTTTGGAGAGATCCGCTTTTATACGGATCGCACCCAACCGTTCATTGACTGCCTGAAAATCAATAACGTGCGATTTGAACCCCTTATCTTCAATGAAGGCCACTCCGAATTCTCTTTTTCTAGTAGGCTTCCCACTTTTAAATATTGTGTGCGATCTCATGTCTTGCATGTCGTTTCCAGTCCAGTTCGTTTCCTGGACTGCCAGTATTGATATTGACTAGCCTGTTGTAAAAGGTCCTTAACAGCGCCAGGGTAATTGAGCGATCTGACATTCCAGGAGTGCTAGTACTATGGAAAGATTAAAAGTTTTCGAAAAGAAATGTCTTTGTGCATGTATTGGTTTGTACAGAAAGCCTAAGATGGATTGGAAACACTATATATCGAACAAAAGAATTTATCCAACTGCTGAAGTGACGAGAGTCGATATCTTCATATTGAAACTTCTTCGGAATCCTATGGCAAGATCTGTAACTGTGAGTGAAAACCCCAGCATTTCACAGTCGTTTCACTCTACAGGTGAGAATATTACGATTGCCTCGCTACTGGCTTCGTTCCTCCAGAAGCACTCGGGTATTTGGACATGAATAGATACACTACCGGTCAAAAGTTTGAGACCACTAATAAAAACTTTTGTTACTAGTAAATATTTTAGAAAATATTGGTGATAAATAGTAATCTGCACACCTGCATATTCTATTGTTCATAAAGATTGCCTAAAAGCTAATTCTTTTGTATAGAAGCCAAGGAAAGGGCAATTGACAAGCATTGTATCCAAACATCAATGTTAGCCGCAGAAGAGGTAGGCCGACAGATCAATTGTTAAAAATTTATTACCTCATTACCGCAGCTGGCGCTTCTTTTTTTACATCAACTTACAATACAATTGTTCTAAATTCTCAAAATATTTTTAATTATTATTTTAACCTTGCATTTGTCTGGTTATTTACAGTTATCCACAGTTAGTCTGATCTTGTGGTTCCTACAGTCAAGACATCTCTAAAATGGGAAAAGTTCCGGAAACTAGTGTTGAAACGCGATCTGCCATCTTTGTTCTCCACAACAAAGGCAAATCTGAACGTCAGATAGCGAGTCAACTCAAGTTATCGAAGACTTGTGTTCCTCGCACTATTGTGCGCTACAAACAAACCTGCAGTAATCAAGATCATCCGCGCTCTGGGAGACCAAGAGCTACAACTTCTAGTGAAGACAAATTTATTGTGGTGACCAGCAAGCGGAAAAGACGTCTGACAGCCCCAGAAATCCGTGTAGATGTCAAAAAATCTCGGGAAAAACCTGTGTCAGTGTCTACAGTACAAAGGCGCTTGCGAGACGCCAAGTTGTTTGGCCGCGTTGCTGTGCGTAAACCTCTTTTAAAGCCTCAGAATAAAAAGAAACGGATGCAATGGGCCCTAATCCATCGAGACTGGACCAAAGAAGACTTCAGAAAAGTTCTTTGGAGTGACGAATCAAAATTTGAAGTGTTCGGGTCAAAAAGAAGGATTTTCGTCCGACGCTCCGCCGAAGAAAAGATGATGACGCAGTGTGTAGTGCTGACTGTCAAGCATGGTGACGGATCTGTTATGGTCTGAGGTTGTTTCTCTGGCTATGGGATTGGAAATCTAGTCCAAATCAAAGGCAAAATGAAAAAGGAGCAATATAAAGAAATTTTGGAGAAAAACGCCATTCCCTCCGGAATAAAGTTAATCGGCCGTGGATTTGTTTTCCAACAGGACAATGATCCAAACCATAGTTCGAAATTATGTAGAAGCTATTTAGACAAATAACAGTCGGAAAAAGTATTAGAAAACATGGCCTGGCCACCTCAAAGCCCCGATCTTAATCCCATTGAACTTTTGTGGGAAGAGCTCGATCGAAACGTTCGGGAACAGTGTCCATCTTCACAGCAGGCCATGTGGAATGCATTGGAGGAAAGCTGGAATAATATCTTGCAAGAGACTATAGTTAAATTAATTGCTTGCATGCCTAGATTAGTAAAAGAAGTCATAAAGTGCAAAGGAGGATATTTCGACGAAAAATCTGTTTAAACTCTCTTGTGTGTACTTTGTTAAGAACACTGTATTCGTCAAGACTTCTCCTTTTTTTTTAGTTTTAAATCTTGTGTGGAAAATGATAATAAATCCAGTTTTCCATAAAGTTTTAAATATCTTGACTTTTATTTGTTTTCTCATATTTTTTCATAGTGGTCTCAAACTTTTGACCGGTAGTGCATGTTATTGATTCTGCCAGCGTCTCAATCATATATCACACATAGTGAGTGTAAAAAGTGTACGTACGTCAAATAAGTTTCAATAAAAATCAATATTCCACGTAATCGTAAGAATGTTTTGACTTTTTTTTATACTTTTACATGTCCAAACAATTCTCCGAGCTACTGTTGCAATTGTTGTCGCAACTATTAATAACATCATGATCAATATTGATTGGAAGGTAAAAAAATGTACTCGAAAGCACAAGAATAGACCAAGTAGATTCATTCAATATCTGAAAGTGACGTCACTACGGGTATTCAGAATTGCTCGAATATTCCAGGTTGTTCTTTTCGGAACATTCCCCAATATACGAGAAATCGATTGAATGACTAGAGACGCTATATAAAGCCGAGCAGAATGTCTGGAGAAGTTACTAATAGTAAAACGCGGATAGTAAAACTGCGATGGTAAAACTGCGATAGTAAAAACTGCGATAAAAGTTGAGCGCGAATTAAAGGCGATATTGATTGATACTGAATTGATTTTCGTGATACATTTGAAGACAATTGAAACATAAATTGTAAGATGGGGTGAAATTAATTATTGTGCATTCTTAGCAAATAAACTCTTTTAATTTAATTTAAAAAAAAGTACATTTTCACTTCCTCGGGACATTAAACAGTGGTGTCAGAAGTGGGATTGAAAATTCTGAAAGTGAAAATTTTAAACAGTTGTAAAGTGCATAATAGTGAAATTTAGCGTGAAAACTGGTGGAAAAAAAACAGAAACCTTGATTTTAAAAATTAACGGATTGACCATATCGGAGCTTAAGGAGGAGTTGGAACAGCAAAATCTGGCTACGCAAGGTACAAAGGCCATACTGATTGCACGCTTGCATGACGCGATCCAATCGGAAGGCGTGTATCAGGATTTGGGTGATCCCTCAGATGCAGAAAAAGGCGCAGAAGGTGAAGAAGCATAAGCACCAAAATTGAAGGAACCAGGAAATGTGCTGAAGCAAATATTGCTCATACAACAAGAGCAGCGACAACAGTCATCAACTCAACTTTAACTGCAAAGCTTAGTGAACAATCAGCGAAGTTAAATGAACAATCAGCGAAGCTGGACTAACAAGCACTCGAAATCAAGGCAGACATAACCCAGAAGCTGGAGAAAAACTTAACTGATGTGAAGGCAAATTTGCAAAAATAGTCAACCGAAATAAAAGCGGAGCTCAGTTGTCTGAACAACCAAATTAAATGCGTCGAGGAAAACGTTTCCCAGGTCAAAGAGAGAATCATCCATGAGAGGGAAAAAATGAAAAAGGAATTGGAAGTAGAGAGTGCAATAGTAACCAACTCACCAACCCCGCTTACAACCGCAGCGCAAAGCTCATCCAGAAATGTGAAAGCACCAATATTCGACGGGCCAACGGTCTCGAGCATTTACAAAATCCAGTTTGAAGTCGCCGCTAGGACAAATCACTGGAATGAGCAAGAACGAGCAACTGCATTAATTCCCCAGCTACCGAGCTTTTGCAGACTATCCCCATTGAGTTGCACTCGGCTGTTATAACGAATGCGCTTGACATTCGTTATGGAGAAGATCATCTGAAGCAGATTTATCGGTCACAGCTACGGCATCGGATGCAGAACTCTGGCGAAACCTTACAGCCGCTAGCGCAAGACATTGAGCGACTGGCACTTTTGGCTTACCCAGCTTACGACCCAGAACATCGAGATGACGTAGCAACAGAAGCATTCATCAGCGCATTAAAACACCAGGAATTGCAACAATCCGTACATTTAGCTCAAAAGCAAACAGTTAAGGACGCATTGGCTTATAGTTGGAACTTTGAGGTAGCAAAAAATGTGGCTCGTACCACTGCCCGGGCACGCGAGGTAGTAACAGACGAGTGCAGATGTGAGCGCATGGAAATTTAACGAGAACTGCGGATCAACGGTGCGCCTAGATGTTGGAATTGCGGCGAGGGGTGAGAAGGAGCACCTGCAAGGAGACTGCAAGAAGCTAAGAAAACCAAGCTATTGTCCAGGGTGGAGGAGATCCAGACCTACTCAGGAGCCCAAAATGGAAGCCCTACAAACTGAGGGGGCCAACTTCGTGGGGCGGAAGTTTGCTAGGAGGATTGATGTCCCCATCACTACCATCACCGTATCAAGACTACATCGGGGAGAAGTAGACTTACGCCTTCTGGGTCACGCTGATAGAGGGCATTGCACCATAACAATTGACACTGGTGCAATCCGATCTATTATCCCACCAGATCTAGTGAGGCAAAAAGTACTTAACAAGGGCAGGTTTTCTCACTACGGACAGCCACGGGAGAGACTGCACCTGTCCATGGAGAGGTCAACCTCCAGATACAGTTGGGAGACCTTGCGTTCCGAAGTAATTTTCTGGTCGGGAACATTATGGATGACTGCATTCTCGGAATGGATTTGCTGCGACCAAATGGAATCACATTCGATTTGGGCATACGGGTATTGCAATTGTGGAATATTGAAGTATTGATGGAGAATCTCAGCGTCCACATTCCCACGATAGATGTGGTAGTATGTGCCGACATTGATGTACTGAAATCTTCCGAGAGCATTGTATGGGCCAAGCCTGATGGTGATTTTGGAGACCACCGATATTATCTGATAGAGCCAACGAAGACATCAGCATTGCACTATTTGATTATAAGACGAAGCCTAGTAAGATCTATAAGGAACGAATGCGTGCTGGTTAGAATCTTTAACACTGCAGACTCAACCAAGAGCATAAAGCGAGAGAAGTCATCGGCAGCTGCCAGGTTGTTCCTATCATCTTCTCTTTGAAACCTACCCACGACCATCATTGGATAAGGAGGCAAGACACAGACAAAACCCGGGAATTTACACCTGCAAATTGAAGTAGACTAAATTGCAAGTACAAGTATACAAGCAAGCCTCTGATATGCTCACTAAGAATAGTAACATCTTCTCAACACGCCCGGATGACCAAGATCGAACGAGCATGGTCACTCACGTTATAGATGCACAGGGACACAAGCCAATTCAATAAGCACCGAGACATCTTCCTATAGCTAACCAAGGAGAAGTGAGCGCGCTGATCTTGGACATCAAAGACAAGGTGTTATCGAACCTTCTGTCAGTCCATGGGCTGCGACAGTAGTTCTAGTAAAGAAAAAGGATGGTACCACTCGTTTTTGTGTCGACTATAGATAGTTTAATGATAGTTACCCGCTTCCACGCATCGATGACATCATAGACACTTTAGTTGATGCAAAATTGTTTTCTACACTCGATCTCAAGAGTAGCTACTGGCAGGAAGAAATCGATAAGAAGGACCGAGAGAAAACCGCATTTCCAGTTAGGACTGGAGTGTGGCGATTCGTGGTGATGCCACTTAGGCTTTGCAATGCTCCAGCCACCTTCGAACGCCTGATGGAATACGTGTTACGAGGCCTAACGTGGAAGACCTGCTTTGTATACCTAGATGATATCATTGTTATCGGGAGAACGTATGAAGAGCATGTGCGGAACTTCGAAGAGGTGCTCTCTCGATTGCAACTGGTGTATTCGAAACTTAGCCCTGACAAGTGTACCCTTTTTGCAGCTGAAGTCAAATACCTGGGTAATTGAAGCCGTGAAAAGCTGGCCAACACCAAACAACAAGCGCCAACTACGAAGTTTTTTGGGTCTGGCGACCTACTATCGAAAAGTCGTCAAAGACTTTGCCAAAATAGCTAAGTGTCTCCATCAGCTAAGCGAAAAAAATCGTTCATATGTCTGGAATGAACAATGCCAGGCAGCGTTTGAGACCTTGAAGGAGAAGCTGTGTGAATCACCCGTGCTCGCAATGGCAGGGTTGGAGCTGTATTCTTCCAGCAAATTGATGGCGAAGAAAGAGGCCTCTCGGTTTTCAGTCTAGTTCTCTCAAAAAGTGAGAGCAACTACTGCGTGACCAGAAAGGAGCTATTGGCTATAATAGAGGCCACCAAGCAGTTCCACAAGTACCTCTAAGGCCAGAAATTTGTTTTCCGAATAGACCATGCATCGCTGCTTTACTTCAAAAACCCCGAAGGACAAGTTGCGAGATGGATCGAAAGATTGCAAAATTGTTCATCGGAAGGGTGGAGTTCAGGAAAATGGTGATGCCCTATCTCATCATTCTGTCCACCTAAATGCAAGCATTGCCGACGGATTGAGGAAAAAGAGCCGACCGTTGATCTGCAAGTGATAACGGCCGAACTCGATGAAAGTTAGTAATTGGAGGAGATTTGATGTGCCCAGTTAGCCGATGAAGGCATCGGAACATTATCCATATGGAAGAAGACAACTGGGCGACCGGAGCGGAAAGACGTTTCGATGCATGGCGTCACCTTGAAAAGTTATTGGGCACAATGGAACTCGAGCTGAGACGGAGCAATCTACGTGTTTGAGCTTCGAATGATGAACGATCCATGGATGTTGTCTATCATCGTATCAACGCCCTCTGACGACATCCATCTATAATGCGGAGCCAACTTTACCGGGTTACACGTAGCCAACTTGACTCAATGTGTATGATGAGAGACAACGATGAACTGGAACGTTCGCGTGTCACAACAAGAGACTGGTGGATTTGAAGTTTTCCCCGAGACAACATGCGTGAGCGGACCTCCAGAGTCTCGTTTGAATTATTAATGTTGTAGCCGTCCCATTTTGAAAATAAAGTTTTGAACTTTTGACTGTCTATTTTCTCTTGGAAATGAACATACCGCGTGTACAAAGCTTGTGGTGGCTCCTGTGAGGAAAGTGTTGTAACTCATTGTTTGTAAAAGTACATCTTGGACAAAAATGGCCACTTTAAATCAGAGAATGGCTGCGAAAACAACTCTAGTATGGATGAACGCGCTTGTGACCTCCGAACAGTACGATGCCGATTCTGTGGAGATCGAACATCAACAACAGCTGCTGGAGCAGCACTATTCGTGATTCTGCCAGAATCATTTTGAGCTGGTCGCTGCTGCCATAGCAAAGGAGTAACCGGCACATGAATAGCTGCAGGTACAAGTGGAGACTCTATATTCGAAGATATGGACAACATTACGTCGGATGTCCACCAGTACGTAATCGGAATGTGATACGACATCTGTGAAAGCGTACGTTGCGGATATGCGGTTGGAGGCTATTCCAATACCAAACTTGGACGGACTTGCACAAAACTGGCTCATGTTTCATGATATGTTCGAAACGATGGTCCACTCAAGCTCGGACTTATCTCCGACACACAAACTGGGCAAGCTCCGTAAATACATCAAGGCGGTATCCCTTTAATTGGTGGACTGTATACGGGGGGGTACGAAGAGGTCTGGGCCGAACTCAAACACTGCTTTACCAACCCTCGCTTTCTCGTGGAGACCTACATACAACAAATTCTCAATTTGCCGGAGAACCCACCGAACACTGCGGGACATCGTTGACTGTGTCCGTAACTCTCTGCGGGCAATCTCCGTGATGGAGCTTCCCGTCGACAAGTGGGATGCTCTGAAAGTGCAAGTTCTTCTGTCAAAACATCTCAGTACCACGCGTGGGGACTGGGGAATGCGTGTCCAATCCAACAACAGACCACCGCTGGAAGATTCGCTGCTTTTCTAAAACGCCGTACTGCGAACATGCCAAATGCCACGAGTGACAGCCAGACGACGCCATATGTAACAAGTCAGAGTGCGAAGAGGCCCACTGCCGTACACTTGATGACGTCAGCTCCGTTTCCCGTGAACTCTGCCGCTGTCTTACCGCGATCGTCCATTCTCGATGACAAATTGAAGGATGGGATGTGGTGGTACTACTAGGACCAACATCGAATGACCCGGTGCCTTCGATTTAAAAATTTGGCGATGACAGATCGGTGGAATGTCGTGAAATCGCTCGCACTTTGCTATAATTGCTGGACATAGTGTACAGAATTGTGATTCGCGCGGTTGTATGGTCTGTAGACAAAACATAATTCGTTGCTGTATAGCGGGGCAACAAAAATCTAGTGGTACGTAATGACAACGCAGTTTCATCTGGTTCTGCGGAAAACGTGGCCGGATCAACAATCGTAGCTACGACGTCAAGAGACCCAGGAAACTTTGGTCGGCAATGACTAACCGACCCACTGCAGTGGATCATGGTGCCAAAGGACGCCATTGTCCTGCTCGTCACTGCATACGTGTTATTATTGGACATTATCCGAACACCTCGGCTCTGCCGCACATAATGTGACCCCGGGCCTCAAGTAAGCCTTTTGACAGAACAGTTTGCTACACATCCGCAAATTGGGCTATAAAACCACTGTCGAAGGCATTGGCTCCACCACAGCCGTTAGTACTTGCGGTCAAACAGATGTCATCATGCGATCAACATTTGATAGCAGATTTGAGTTGCAATTTGAAGTATTTATTTTGCACACCATCGCGTCAACCACCCGGTGAACACGGTAGATGCCTGGCTGATCTGGCATTTGACGTCCCTTGTGGTATTGATTTACTCATTGTTGCAGACATTTGGGGTATGTTTCTTGAGAAAGCGATCATAAGAGCTGGTAAAAATGAACCTTGTGCAATACGGATTCGCCTTGGTTGGGTTATGTTTGGTCCAACGTCAGCCAACAAACAAGCCCAATGAAGTAGCACACATTTCATGCTTGCAAATGTGTCAAAAACGAGGATCTGGAAAGTTTGCTTCGCAAATTTTGGGAAGTCGAGGAACTACCCTCGCAAACTGACAGTTATCATACCATTTGCGTAGAGCCATTTTTGGACAACTTTAATAGGGACAGCGAAGGTTGTTACAGGGTGCAGATCCCGTTCCGCCCCGGCGCACCAGAACTGGGAAACTCTCATTGAAAAGTGTTATGACAGTTTCAACAGCTTGAGTGCAAACTGTTAAACAAATCCGAATTGCGAGACAAATATTGTGTTTTCATGCGGGAGTATATCTCGTTGGGATATATTGAGCTTGCTCCTGATGAAGGTGATAACACTCCATGTTACTACATTCCGCATCACGCCGTTACGATTAAATTCCGTGAGGTTTTTAATGCCTCCACCAAAACGGATAATTAAGTATCACTGAATGATACGCAGCTGGTTGGACCGAAGTTGAAAGATACGCTCCTGCAGATACTACTCCGTTTCCGACAATACGGAACTGCTCACACCGCAGATGTCAAGAAGATGTTTCGACAGGCCGAGATCGATCCACGCCCCCGACGTTGGCAACGGATACTTTGGCGAGAATCCCCAACGGATACGTGTTGTTAACATATCAGTTAACGATGGTGACTTACGGTATGGCTTGCAGTCCATACAATGCTATACGGGCACTACGATAATGTGCTATGGACAAGACGGAGGTTGTCTCTGACGTATGCCTGGCAGCCGCTGCTCAGGATAGTATATTGAGTAACTTCTATCTAGCCCATTTTTCGGACAGTGCTGAAACGCCAGATGATGCAAGAACGTTAGAGCCCAATATTGACAGGATACTCCGCAATGGCAGTTTCAGACTGCGCAAATGGAATTGTAATGACCTGGAGACTCTTGAGGTAATTACTGGGACAACGACGTCTTCAGATGACATTGATCTTAGCGATTCCAATACCACAATGGTGCTCGGTTTACATTGGAATCCAATACAGGACGAGTTGTTTTACAAGATCGATAGCAAGGAAACGGACACATTACCGACTAAACCAATCATACTGAGCGACAAAGCAAAACTCTACGATCCAACAGGTCTCTTAGCACCGGTGATCCTGCGAGCAAAACTTCTCATGCAATCCCTTTGGAAAGCGGGATACGATTAGGACACACCATTGGCTCCTGACTTGTGGAATGAAAGGCAGACGTTCCGCAATGAAATCAAGGAACTTAGTGTCATTCGCATACCATGATGGTTCGGCATGCAGAAATCCACAACGACCAGTCTGCACGGCTTCGGCGATGCTAGTAAGAGGACACACGCTGCTGTCATTTACGTATGCAGTGTCGGCAACGAGGGCCACACTCGGAAAGCCCTTGTCACTGAACGTACAAAGGTCGATGATGAGGAAGAAAAGGACAAGACGGCCACTATCCCTAGACAGGAGTTTTCAGCCGCGCATCTCCTAGTTACTACTTTGATCAAGGTAAACGTCCGACGTTAACTACATATTACACAGTGACACGAGCATCGTCCTATGCTTGGGAAGCAACCTGAAACCATGAAACAGTTTGTTCTAACTAAGTTGCGTACATCCAACAGTATACGGATATTAGTTGCTGGCGCTATTTCCCTTCCAAGGTCAACCCAACTGACTGTGCCAGTCACGAACTCACACTAGCTGGACTGCAGTCTCATCAGCTTTGGTGGAACGGACCCCCAAGCATTTGCAACTTGAACGACTCGGTTTTGATGTCACTGGCATTGACAACAGCGGAGGAGAACGCCCTTCACACTGAGTTTCGACCATTTAAGGTGTTTGTGGGACTGAGATCAGCCTCCAAAGTGACACCGACGGCCTTTGGTGTTGGTATTATACCTCTTGTGGTGAGATTCAGTACGCTTCAACGACTTTCGCACGACTTGGGCACCCACTAACGGCCCGACCAGAACGTCACTTCACAAAGTTCTCGAGAATCGACTCAAACGCTGGCAACTCCTCCAAAAACCTTTCAATAATTTTTTCAACGGTGTCAAAATGACTATCTGATGACTCTACACACAAAGAGTAAGTGGGCACGTCCGGAACCGAACCTCCGGACAAACGACATCGTGATCATCAAGAATGAGTTGCTACTTCCTACACGCTGGTGTATTGGACGCGTCATCGTTGTCCACCCGGGCAGTGACGGCCTCGTGCAAGTTGCAATCGTCGAATACAATAGCGATCAGCGAGCGGCCTAGGGTCATCTCATCAAACACCAGTGTAAACGGCCAGTGCAAAAACTTTGCAAGCTATTTGGGACAGACGAGGACATCATCCTGAACCATGGTGGTTCAGCCGGGCAGGATGTTCGAGATTTGCACGATGTTGTGTAACCGCATCCCATGGCGACACACCGTATCAACGCCCACTGACGACATCCATCTGTAATACGGAGCCAACTTCACTGGGTGACACGAAGCCAACTTGACTCATTGTGTGATGAGAGACGACGCCAAACTGGAACGTTCACGTCTCACAACAAGAGACTGGTGGACTTGAAGTTTTCCCCGAGACAACGTGCGTGAGCGGATCTTCAGTTTCTCGTTTGAATTATTATTTTTGTAGCCGTCTCATTCTGAAAATAAAGTTGTGAATTGTTGACTGTGTGTTTCGTCTCGGAAACAGACTTACCGCGTGTACAAAACTCGTACACTAGGTATTGGTGGCTGAATTACAATGCCTAAATTATTCTTGTTTATTTTGTGTTTTTGTGTTTTTTTCGCGACTTATTTTTTTTTAGTCTCAGCTCTTCATTGCTGCATTTTTTGTTTTTTGTTTTTTTATGTTAAAAATAATAGGGATAGGTTTCAATATTTAAGGATAGGTATATGTTATGTCTATTATATTAGTTTTAGAGATTAGGTTTGACGCTTAGGTTAGGAATATTGTGTTAGCATTGTATTAGTATAAGATAAAGATTTTTGATTAAATTTGATTAGAATTCTGGGAAAAAAGTTCACGGTTGTGTTGCAATTATAAACATTTTTTGAATAAAGTTGGTTGTTTTTTTCCCCATTTTCCAATTGAATCATAAAATACGTAATAATTTTAATTAATTTGTATTTGCTATTGTTAAAACTAGAACCTAAGAATCATTTCCTATAACATTAAACACCATAGCACAGCCATTTCAGTCACCTTTGCATATAATCGCATTCGCAGCATAAACAATATAAACTCACTTCGACCTCATTAATTTGCACAAATCAAGCTAATGACCTTTGTCGGATTAACAAAATAATGTAAATAAATATTGAACACCCATTTGTAGTAGCTTAAGTTAATGAAATTTGTACGGTGAGCAATTTCCATCAAGTAATTGAACTGTGAATTTCAATGAAAATAATGAACTTTAGAAGTAAGCAATTTTGTAAATTTGTACGTTTAGTAATAATTTGTAATATAAAGGAAAAAATTACTGAATAAATCACTTGGTGATCAATCACGAACATTGGCGTTTCACTTATTTACATCCAATTCTCATTCCAGAACATTGGTCCGTCGAGCCGGATTTTAGCAGGAATTTCAGACAAGGAGTTAATATACGCAACAACGGGACAAAGCAATCATGGCTAATCTCATCGCAGGACAAAAACTGTGCTTCAACAGTATCAACAGGATCATCGCCAACGTCAAGAAGGATAGTCAAAGCCGCCACTCTCTAGCCTATTTCGGGACTCGGCTAGAGTGAATCGAGGAGCAATGGAAAGCATGTGAGGAGAAACATCTCCAAACTTACGCACGCTTACAAGAAGAAGGAGATAAAGCACTGATGAAAAATTATATGGAGGACAAATGAAACATAGAGGATCTCGTCTTGGAGTATAAGACGATTTTTAAGCACGGAATCCACAGATTTCATGCTGGAATCTCAGCTCAGTCATCGCAGATAGCAACAAGTTCAGGAGAGAGTCTTCAGCTTGAGCGAATCAAGATCCCTGCGTTTAACGGGGATTATGCAAAGCGGATAGCGTTTCGTGACCTCTATAAGAATATGGTGCATGAAAGTACAACACTGTCCAACGTGCGGAAAATGCAGTACCTCCTTAGCAATTAAAGGGAGAAGCCGAGCAAATCATTAGTCACTTGAACATAATGGGTGACAATTATGAAGCCGAATGGAAATTGTTATGTGAACGTTATAACAATGAAAAACTCATAGCGCAAGAGTTAATGCAACTTTGGTGGAGCACTAGTCAATGCCAGCCGAACGATGCACATAGTTTGAAAGACATAGTAAACACTACCAACCAGCTCAAGTCTGAAGACATTGAAGATCGATGGTTTCGATCTTGTTATAACCTTCATGTTGAGCAGCAAGCTCGATAAAGATTCAACGGTGGAGTGGCAAAGAACGACAAGTGGAAGCAAAGACATGCCGAAACTCGAAAAATTCATACTGTTCTTAACCGAGAGATTCACAATGTTAGAATCACTAATATTGCCCAATCCAGGGGAACTTACAAAGTCATCTAAGAGGGCTTTAATGCACACTGCTCAAGCTCAAGCGATCCGTTGCGTCATGTGCAATGATAATCATCGTTTATTTGAGTGCGAGCAATTCAGGAAAGTGCCAGTGGAGGCACGACGACAGTTGGTGAGGAACAAGAAAGTCTGTTTCAACTGCCTCTCCGAACAGCATGCCGTTAAACAATGTCCATCTAAAAGGACCTGTAAACTCTGCCCAAAACGCAACAACACGCTTCTGCATAAAGTAGACAATGGGGATATCAAACCTAAAGCTAACACTCAGACACAAGCACACAACGCACTGCTCTCCAATACGCAAGTACTACTCGCTACAGCACTTATTCCAATTCAAGCCAACAATGGGACTATGATGAACCATCGAGCAATGTTGGGCATTGGCCCGCAGAAATCTTTCATAACAGAATCAGCTGTTCAAAGGTTGGGACTAACACGACGACACTGTAAGATTGCCATTGGAGGAATTGGATGCTCAGAAGCGGTAACATCAAAAGGAATAGCAGAAGTCACATCGAACTTGGGAAAAAATGGGAAAGACAATCTACTTCAGTTCTCGGCGTTAGTTATTTCAAAAATTACCGCCGTGCTACCAGCTACTAATATTACCATCGACTCACCAGCTCATTTGGTAAAACTAAAATTGGCAGATCCAGATTTCAACCGTCCGTCACAAATTGACTTGCTTCTCGGAGCGGACATACATGGAAACATTTTGGATGATGGTTTTATTTAAGGACAGCCATGTGCGCAAAAAACAAAACTTGGTTGGATTTCGTTTGGATCAACGGCTGGCACGAACATTAACCAGGCTCAATCTCTTTTGTAGCGTACGAAGAGTTAGAACAGAGCCTTAGAAGATTTTGGAAAATCAAAGAACCATCAACACCACTCGAACAAACTGCAGAAGACCTTGAAGTCGAAAGCCACTATAGTGAAAACACGAAAAGAGGTTCAGATGGAAGATATACCGTCAGATTGCCATTCAAGTCAAACGTCAACCAGGGTCACGATCTAAAAGAATCAGTACGGATGGCATATATTCGATTCCGACAGTTGGAAAAGCGGCTCTCAAGTCACCCTGATCGAGAGAAAGAGTATTGTGCTTTCATGGAGGAATATCTGCGACTCGACCATATGGAGAAGATTCCAACCAACATGATACAAAACACTGACTGTTATTATTTACCGCATCATGAAGTGATCAGGGAGACAAGCCCCACTACAAAGCTGCGTGTGGTCTTCAATGCATCGCAGAAATCACTCAGTGGGAAATCATTGAAAAACTTACTCTAAGTAGGCCCCACGATACAAACGAACCTTATACAACTGCTAGTGAGATGGCAGAGCTATCAACATGTCATCACTGCCGACGTCGAAAAAATGTACCGTCAAATAAAAGTTCACGAAGAGAATCGTGAATATCAATGAATCTTGTGGAGATTCAATGCCATGGAACCTATTGGGCATTAAAGACTTAAAACTGTAACATACGGTACATCTTGCGCACCTTTCTTGGCAATTCGTACACTTCAACAGCTTGCCATTGACGCGCAAGATGCATACCCTGACATCGCTAAAATAATTCTTCAGGACTTCTACGTAGACGATCTCCTCACTGGCTCAGATGATATCAATCAGCTAAAACGCATACAACTCCAGCTCAATGAAGTACTAAGCAAGGGTGGCTTCCATCTTTGAAAATGGTCAGCGAACAATCAGGCTCTTTTAGAACAAATCCCAGAAAGTCAGCGGGAAAATCAAAAGCCATTGGAAAAAGCGCTTTCGGACGAAGTCAAAACTCTCAGATTGCAATGGCATCCAGCGCAAGACAGCTTTTTGTTCAAAGTGAAACATTCCGAAGAACCAAAATTAAGCAAACGATCAATTCTATCGGAGGTAGCAAAACTGTTTGATCCACTTGGTTGGCTACAACCTTGTATTGTCACCGGAAAAATTACAATGCAAAACCTCTGGCAGCTCAAGTTAGGTTGGGATGATGAACTTCCCCCAGTTGTTGTTAAGGATTGGATTGAAACTCGCAGACATCTACCACTCATCGAAAAACTGCGAATTCCTAGATGAAATCGAATGTCCAGAACCACCAACCTTGAGTTACATGAATTTTACGACGCATCTACTACAGCTTATGCAACAGCAATTTACTTGCGGGTCCTAACATAAGAAGGTCACATATCATCATGTTTATTAACCACAAAATCCAAGGTCGCTCCAATAGCTTAGGTGTCAATTGCACAACTTGAGCGTTGCGGTGCCGTTTTGATTCTGGAAACAATGGAGCAGTTAAAACAAGTGTGCCAGAGGACAAATGTCAAGACTTGTTTTTGAACGGATTCCAAAATTGTTCTAGCCTGGATTCAGAAACCTTCAGCAATGTGGAAGGTATTTATAACAAATCGCGTAAGTCGAATCCAAGAAAGCTCAAAATGTGACCAGTGGCATGATGTACGCACCACCGAAAATCCGGCGGATCTTGCTTCAAGAGGAATCTTGCCAGACAAACTCATTCAATCATCCTTATGGTGGAAGGGCCCACAGTGGCTCTCAACTCACGATATATCAATACCCTCAAGCATAGCACTGTCAGCAGCAGAGCACGAGGATGTGCAAGACGAAATGCGCATTGTTGGAGCATTTGCCATTGAACCTACTGAAGAGCCAGAAATATTTCGTCGACACTCGGCTCTGCCAAAACTTTTAAGAGCCCTGGCGTACATACGTCGCTTCAAATACAACGCGTCATAGAAAACCGACAAACCAATCGGACCTTTGGCATATGAGGAGCTTCAAGAAGCAAAAATGGCCTGCGTATGCCTTTCTCAGTAACATGCATTTGCTAAGGAATTATTGGCATTACGAAGCGGCTCACAAATATCTAAAAACAGCAGCCTTAAGTATCATTTCGATTCTGATGACATTCTCAGGGCTACCGGAAGACTGCAGTTTGCACCAATACCTGAACCTGCAAAACTTCCTGCCATCCTTCCAAGAGATTCGTTTGCAAAACTCATTATCCGACAGAATCATCTAAAAACGCTAGACGGGGGGCTGCAATTAGTGTTAGCAACAATTCAACAAGAATTTTTGATCACTAATGCTCAATCATTTGTCAAACAAATACTGCACGAATGCATTACATGCTTCAAAACCACACCCCGTCCAGACAACCAACTAATGGGGCAATTACCTCCACCAAGATTTCAAATGGAGAAACCTTTTGCGCAAACAGGCTTTGACTACGCAGGTCCAATTACAATCAAATGGAATAGTGGACGTGGAGCTAAGATGACGAAAGCTTATATAGCTGTCTTTGTGTGCCTTTCTACAAAAGCTTTCCATCTAGAAGCTGTAAGTGAACTTTCCACACCAGCATGCATCGCGGCGATTCGGAGATCGTCGCGCGCAGAGGAAAATGTCATACCATTTATAGCGACTGCGGTACAAACTTTGTGAGCAGTGACCGACAGTTAAGGAATGCATTTTCCGAGGCTTCCAAGCAGTGTAAGGATAATCTTGTCAACGTAGAGATTCGATGGAAATTTATTCCTCCTGGAAGTCCCCATATTGGTGAACTCTGGGAAGCTGGGGTGAAGTCCATGAAGCGCTATTTGATAAAATCCATCGGACAACAATTGTTAAACATTGAAGAAATCTACACTCTTCTAGCCCAAATTGAAAAATGTTTAAACTCAAGACCTCTGTGTGAAGTAAGTAACGATCCAAACTATCATACAGCGATCACTCCTGGACACTTTTTGACAGGCAGTAATTTGTTTGAACTACCACCAATCCCCGACAACAAGCCCCTCGATAAAAAGTGGGAAGCAGTACAACAGATCAAAAACCATTTTTGGAACCGCAGGAAGCTCGAATACCTCAGCAGACTACAGCAACGACCAAAATGGATGACAACTCGACCCAATTCACAAATTGGCCACATTGTACTCGTTCAAACTGAAAATTTCCCACCAACTCATTGGCCACTCGCAAGAGTGCTAGAAGTGCATCCAGGTGCTGATGGTATGGTTCGAGTTGTATCCGTCAAATTACACGGTAAAGTTACTAGACGCCCCTTAACCAAGATCTGCCGTCTACCGTTTGAAAATGCCAATCCAGAACCTGAACATCCAGTGAAAGCTCCTATACAACCATCTCCAACAAGAACACCAGTAGTACCATCTACGTTACGCCGAAGTAAACGAACTAAAATTGCCCACATTGGAGACATCTGGATTGAGTACTTAGCGGAACACAACCAAACAAAAAAGCAACGAAGAGAATCTCCGAAACCTATGCAAAATTCTTCCGCAGACACAATGTGATGCTAACATTACACAACTATCCACCTGTTTTTATATCGAATATCTGGGAGCCGCACAAATACACTGAGGAGCCTTCAAAACGCAAATCGAACTCCCTTGGAGTAATTTGAACTACGACCAAACAAACGTAGGAACCGTAGTGGCAAAAATTCGAGGACTCTGTCAATCTCGCACTGATACCACCGCCGAAATTGGTTGCCATAAGCTATCACAGCAGCTAGACGAGCTAAAAGATGAAATTACCCGCAAAATGAACACATTACGACTTTTCCATGGGAGAAAATGGCATGCAGCACTCGGATCTCTGCTAACAGCTGTATTTGGGGTAAACGACGTAGTAAACAAAGACATCAGCAGCCTCAACGACAACCAGAAGAAAATCATTCGCTCTGTGGACAACCAGAACAAACTTATGCTCAAAGCAGTAAGAAGTTTAAACAGCACTTCAGGGAGAATCGACCTGCAACTTAAACGATTTCAGAATCAATTACAGATGGGATTAACTCGCATCAATGGATTCAGCGTATGATATAAGACCGCAGATCACAATAAAATCAACATCATCACTCTATCCACCTATCAGCGAACAGAAAACTACTTACGAGAAGTATACCACAAATATGCGAGCATACTATCCAGTCTCTCTTCACAAACAACTATCTGGGATTACATCTCTTCACAAACAACTATCTGGGATTACATCCAAACAAGCGATACCATGGAAGACATTATTAGTACCCAATCACTGTTACCAGATCACGTCCAAATAATATACAGAACACTCGAGCCTATTCAATTTTCATCAGACAACAACAGCATCCACCTACTGGCCTTCCTGCCTATTATTGACAACCGGCCATATGATGTCATCCCGAAAAACCTTGGAAATTTCACGTTCCATGCATTTGACACCCCGCCACGAATCTTAGGCGTTAACTACAATTTACAACAATACTTTGAAAGTTCGGTTAAGGACCTATTTAAGTTGTCTAATGATCAGTATCTTGCAGATATACGTCCTTTATGACGTCAACTCAAAACCAAACTGCGTCGTCAATGAGATTCACAAGGTCTACGGTAGAGAACCATGCCCATTACACACATTTAGATCAACCAAAATAATATGGAAACAGCTCCACGATGCCAATACTTGGATGTTTACTGCCCCAGTAGCAGCTCCTGGTCAGACATTATGTCAAGGCGAACGCAGGAATGTCCTTCTCAATGGTACTGGCATCATTCCTCTGTGATGCAGCCTAAAAGTTGAAAATTCACTTTTTACCACTACTTGGTCAGCTTTTACAAGAAACCTGTCAACTTACGAACTTCCACGTCCATCCGCTCTCAATCAAACGACCGATCCACAAGATATACCTGATCTCGTGATACCTGACCTTATCAAGTCTGAAGAGTCCTTAGGATCTTACATCCAACAAGCGAGCACAATCGACGAAACTTACCAGTCAACATCCTGGTCCACCGTTCGAAGGCATGGGACCAGTATCTTCCTCTCTGTCATTATCTGTTTAAGTATCGTATCTGGATGCGTCTTCCTGATTCTACGACGTTTTACAACAAGATCTATCACGACAAAATCACATCGATCAACCTGGTATGATACTAATTAAGAACCTCGGAAGGTTCTTGGCGGGCGGCAATGTTAAAACTAGAACCTAAGAATCATTTCCTATAAAATTAAACACCATAGCATAACCATTTCAGTCACCTTTGCATATAATCGCATTCGTAGCATAAACAACATAAACTCACTTCGACCTAATTAATTCGCACAAATCAAGCTAATGAACTTTTTCGAAAAAGCAAAATAATGTAAATAAATATTGAACACCCATTTGTAGTAGCTTAAGTTAATGAACTTTGTGCGGTGAGCAATCTCCATCAAGTAATTGAACTGTGAATTCCAATGAAAATAATGAACTTTAGAAGTAAGCAATTTTGTAAATTTGTAAAAATAAATAAAAGTAAATTTGATGTGGCTGGACCACAACAATGAAAGTAAAAAAACCGATTTAGGAATATCCCTAGACGTATATCTATCCTAAATCGTTCTGATATCAGGTTTCTCTGGTATCAGATAATTTTCCTGAAAAATAAGAACGCAGGACTAGAACTATGGCTAGGTACCTCTAGACATAGCTCGTTTCCTTATATTACCGATATTAGGATAATCTAATATCGGGTAATAACTGTTATGCAGGTATCCTGGGTAATGTAGATTACTCATTACTTACAATATTCATGAGCTAGCTCAGGCGAATATTCTTGAGTGATGGATCAATAAGCAAAATAAAAAAAAAAATGACTGCGTTCCAAAAATATGCTTCATTGTTGCTAACAAACAAGTCTTAAATACTAAAAACCTGTTTTCATACTCGTACAAAAATAGCAATATTGCAATTCTGGCGTTTCGTTAATTATTCCAGAAATGCTAGAATTGCTTACATACATAATATTGCTACCGAGTTGACCATTGACTCAGATTACTTCACGTGAGTCAATGTTTCACGAGGTAATTGAACATAAACTTTTAATTATGTCAGAAAGAAAATATTGTGACTGTGACACCTTGCATTTCTTCAATTCGGTCTCAAGTGGCAGAACCGCTTACACATATGAAGCAATTACCGCGCCGAACATTAACACAGATTTACATTAGTCAATGTTCCCAGCGGCAATTGAACCTAAGTGTGATTAAGCAACGAAAAATTGCAAATTAATTTAATGGCAAAGATCGTTTGAAATGAAGATTCTAAACACCAATCATCCCTAAATACAGCCACGAGCAAAAGTATTAGGCACCCTACTGAACTGCCAGTTTTAGGATAGTTTAACATATGTGATGTGAATAAAACATATTTGGTAAATTGTATTCTTTATTACAATAAAATAATTAATATTTGGTCGGTCCACCTTTTGATTTAATTACAACAGCCACACTTTTTGACATTGACTTTACTAACTTAAAGCACTCTTCTTCCGTGATTTGTCCCCACACATGCTCTCTTGATTTTTCTTTTCAAAGTACTCCAAATATGCTCAATCGGATTGAAGTCCGGTGATTGTGGTGGCCAGTCTAGGAGGGCTATGCTGTTTCGAGCTGTTCACGCCATAGACTGAGCAGATTTGTGGCAAGTGGCGTTGTCTTGTTGAAATTTTATTCCATCACTATTCGTGTCGCCGAAAATTTTCGTCACCGACGGAGCTAGAGTTGACTCTAGGGCTTAGGTGTATTTTTCACTGTTCGGTCGCCCCTCACACAACACCATTTCGCCCATTCCATCGCCAGCCATGCAACCCCAAATCATAATTGAGCCTCTGCCGTGTTTAATGGTGGGCACTACACATTTTGAATTGTATTCTTCGCCCACCCGGCGCCTGACATAGGTTACTCCAGGAGTTCCAAACACCTATATAAAGAAGAAAAAAATGATTAAATTTATGGTTTCATCATATTCACTACATAATCTGTTTTCGAAGATATTGAATTATTTTAATTTAAAAGATGAAGTAAATAATCATACCTCGAAGTTAGATTCATCTGACCACAACACGTTGGACAAATCTTCCACTGTCCAATCTTTATGTTTGAGGGCCCACTCCAATCGATTTTTCATGTTGTGTTCCGAGAGCCACGGCTTCTTCATTGCCCTACAACCGTTTAATCCAACTTTAAGAAGCCCTCTTCTAACAGTATGTTCACTCACAGACTTGCCTTTTTCTTCAGATATGCTTGCAGCGAGGTTAACAGCTGTTTTTTTTTGCGATCCTGTAGAGACTGCCTAATTAACAGTCGGTCATCACGATTGGTAGTGACTCTTTTTCTGCCTGTTCTTGGTCTATATTCAAGGGAGCCGGCGTCTTTGAAGCGACTTATTGCATATTGCACTGCACAACGCGAATACTTAACTTCTCGGGATATGTTCACTTGAGAAATTCCTTGTTCATGCTAAAGCTTAATTTTCTAAGTTCAGTTTTTTTCGGCATAGCTCACGCCTAAATTATTAATTTAGAAGAATATGAGAGAAATATTTGCATACGACACGTTGCATTCACTTCAAACTCCGACAATACACTAAAATTCATCATAATGTACAATAAAATACCTAATTCGAAAAACTTATGCGTTATTGCACATCTGATTGTCATAAATATTTGTTTTTGTTTTATTTCCACGGAAACATGCTTCGAACACAATAGTAAAACAGTAAAATGCTTATATTTACACAAATTATTTTACAGGCGTAAACAATAGGGGTGTCTAATACTTTTGCTCGCAGCTGTATATGAAACGCCTTTGAGCGGATAATTGGAGCGGAGCTAAACGGGGGCCAATACAACCATGAGCTGTATGAAGTTTTTGACGAGCCGGAGATCTCAACAATTGTAAGACTGCGGAAGCTGCTATGGGCTGACCACGATAATCGTATGGACCAGCGACAGATACTCAACAAGGTATTCATTGGGAGAACTTTAGGGCGAGGACCAGTGAAGAAACTGAGAAAACACTGGTCTGGCTCGGTCGACGAAGACAGTTTATCGCTGCTCGGATTTTATAATTAAACGACGATGTCAATGGACTGAGACATTTGGAGCTGCTTGTTGCAGGAACCGAAGGAAGAGAAAGAGACAGAGAGAGAGTTGCCCACTGTCAGAAATAAAAGAATTATTTATGAAGCCCCCTCGGGCCTTCGCTTCCTACAAACAGCGCCTCCAACTGTCCCGGTTCATTGACCGCATCCTCCGACTCTGAATCCGAGCAGCAATGAACTGTCTTCCTCAAACCAGTCAGATCAGCGTTTCCTCGGTTTCCCCACTGGTATCCGGCCTACAGTTCTCGCATCGAATACCTTTTTGGGTATCCGTTGTTCGTCCATACGATTCATGTGGCCAGCCCATTGCAGCTTCCACAGTCTTACAATCCTTGAGACCTCCGGCTCGTCAAAAATTTCATACAGCTCATGGTTGTATCGAATTCGCCATTGGTCCCCGTCTAGCTTCCCTCCGATTATTCGGCTCAGGAGCCGTCACTCAAAGGCGTTCAATATATATGCGGATGCATGGGTTAGGGTCCATCTTTCACACCCATAGCGTAACACAGGTCTTATCACAGATTTGTATACTTGGAGCTTTGTTTTCCTGTGTATGCAGCTGGTCCTCAAGATCGTCAGTACTGTATAAAATATTTTATTTGCGAGCGGTATTCTTCGGCGTATTTCGTCTTTTTCATTGCCCGTTTTCGTTATTTTGGCGCCTAAATACACAAATTCGCTAACATGCTCGAAACTGTATTCGCCAAGTGTGATATTTTGTGTGCTTGGGGTATTTTTGCTCGGCTGCGTCATGAGTTTTGTTTTATTTTCATTGATTTGTAGCCCTATTATTTTGCTTCGCTGTCGAGTTTCAGGAAAAGTTCTTTGGCAGTTGTTAATGACCGTGACAAAATGTTGATGTCATCCGCATAGGCTAATACTTGGCTCGACTTGAACAGTAATGTACCACGTGTATTGACAGGTAGCTTCCTTATGACGTACTCCAGAGCCAAATTAAAGAGCAATGGAGCCAGCGCATCTCCCTGCTTTAATCCGATGATTGTGTCAAAGGCATCGGTGAGTTGGTTATTGATGGGGACTTGGGACGTCGTCGACGTCATTGTCATTTTGGTGAGATGGACTAATTTGGCTAGGATGCCAAAGCAAAGCATTATTTGGTACAGTACGTTACGATTGATACTGTCGTATGTTTGCTTAAAGTTAACAAAAATTTGGTGTACGTCTATGTTGAACTCCCAGCACTTTTCAAGTACCTGCTTGACTGTGACCAATTGGTCTATCGTTGTTCTACCTGCTCTAAAACCACCTTGATACTCCCCAATAATACTGTTGGCGTATGATCCGAATTTATTTTCTAAGATCTTTGAAAATATTTTGTACGCCGTACAAAATAGTGATATGTCTCTTTAATTTTCGCTCTGTAGCTTGTCACCTTTTTTTGTGGATAGGGAATATAATTGATTGGCTCCACTCTTTCGGCATATGTTCTTGTTGCCAAATGTGCTGGATGACTTTGTGAATGGCTTGATGAACACTACTGCCACCATATTTGATGGGCTGCACTGGAATCTCATCGATGTCCGGCGCTTTATTAATCTTTTGGGCTTTGATGATGGGACAAACTTCATCCAGAGTTGGTGGGGCTAATAGACGTTCTCCGCAGACATCTATAGGCTCCGATGTTCTGGAGCTGTGCGGAGGATTCAGGAGGCTCTCGAAATATGATGCCCATCTTTCCTTAAGCTTGGTTTCATTCATTAGCGATGATATTGCCGATGTCATCACGACAGAGCGTGGTTTTGGACTGATAACAACGTTTCAGGCTTTTTAGGGCTTTTTACTCAAATACAAAACCCTATTGCAATCACGACCTGTGTCCGTCTGTCCGTCCGTCCGTCTGTATGTCACAGCACTTTTTCTCCAAAACTATAGAAGCTACAGCCATAAACCTTTGTGGAAAGGTAAAAATGGCAACTTCTTGAAAGTTCAAGGGTGGAAAACGCTTATCAAAGGGGCTTAAGAGGGGTCTCCCCACATAGGGAGGTGAGCCTTCAAAAAATGTTTTTCACTATTGGTAGTCGAGAAGGGTGTCGTTGGAAAGGTCTTAATGCGATCTTTTCAAAACAAGTTTTAAGTTTGCCATATCAGTACCATGGGGGGCAGGGGAAGAGGATATGTACGAACTTTTCGCGTACCCCCCTTTGCGATTGGAAGCCTTTCATTCGAAAAGTCTGAAAAAAATCATGGATGTAGGCCTCTATGAGTACAACAACAACAAATACGTGAGAAGTCGAAATTCACTCAAATTGGTTGGTAATAGTATGATTTATCGATTTTACATTGACTTGAATAAAATCTTAACGGTCCCTTAAACTCAACAAATGACTATATACAAGATTGACTTGTCCTGCAAGTTTCATAAAGATCGAATGATATTTAACAAAGTTATAGCGGTATGAATTTTCCTGTATTACTATGGAGCAATATGCGCTTTTTACCGACTCAGACACTACAGGTTTGCTAGGATTTGCATGAAAGTTTCAGGAATGATAGGTATCATGAATATCTTTGAGTATTGGTTCAGCTATTGGTATAAGTACTCGTAAAACAAAATGGTGGCTGTTTCAATTGCAAAGATTGAATAATTTTGAGTTATTTTTCTCCAACTCCAACGTTTAAGGTTCATGCTTTTAACACTTGATTCAATTTAATATATGACTGAAGACGAGTACCTTCAATTAATACTAATAGGTGACACAAGTCGAGGAGGCAGGAGAGAGCTCCTAACAGAAGGGCTTTGTAATCACTTTAGGGTTCGAAAAAAAAATGCTGATGCCATGAATCGATGATTACAGCACAGGGGAGTGGCTCCCGAAAAAAAAATTCATCAAAGGTAGCCGATATGAGTATCAAATGAAAGAACTTTATGAGAGCAGTTCTTGCATCGACAGTTTTTGCTTCATTGGGGCAGGAAAAATGTGTTTCCCCCCTCGCGATTGGACACCTGTGAAATAAAAAATATCAGAAAAAAATTATTAAGAGAGATATTTATGAGTACAACAATAACAAATACCTCAGAAGTCAAAATTCGTTCAACTTTGTTAATAATCGTATGATCTTCGAATTTCACATTTTCTCTAATAAAATCGTATGGATGCCTTAAGACCCAACCTTACACAAGGTCCTAATACTCTGTAAGTTTGATGGGATTCATATCATATTCACAGAAGTTATATCCATTTGAAATTTCTCTGATTACAACAACAACAACACACTATTTTGGTATTTTATATACTTTCCATCGAACCAGACACTGCAGTTTTGATTTGATCTTCTAAAAATTGTCAGATAAGATCGGTGACATGAATACTTTTGGCATTTCATGATTTGAGTGATTTTTGTTAGTTGATAATGGAGAAACAATGGATTTTATTTTAAACGAGTAAATCTCTTTGACATGTTTCTTGATATTATTCGTTGGTGGTGATTGCATTTTGTAAATTGAGGACAAAACCCTTCTGATATGAGCGTAGGTCTGTCTACCCAACTTGTTACTACTATGCATGCTTGTCTTGTATTGTTGCTCGCTAAACTGACATCTATACTTCTCAATTGGCCATCATAGTATTTTCTTTTCTTAATCCTAATTATCTTATTTGCTACTTATCTGAGATTTTCATAGTGCTCTCTCTTCGTCCTAGTTTACCTACCTATGTATTCTTTGTACGCCTGATTCTTTTTGTCTAAAGCATTCCGGCACTCATCATCGAACCAATCATTCCTCTTGCGCCGGGCTAGATGTCCGATCGTCTGTTCTGCCATGGTTCTAATAGTCGCTTTCACTTCCATCCAGAGCTCGTTGCTCGTTTTTAACGATGCGTCTGATAAGATGGGAGCCAGCTGGTTGTCGAGGGTCTCCGTGAAATTTTTGCCCACAGACGCCGTTTGGAGCCTTTCGATGTCAAATTTTTGTAGCAGGCTGGTCTTCGCCGAAGATGCCTTTGACATACGAAATCGAAAGGTTAATTTGATCAAGTAATGATCTGAGTTACAATTGGCTCCTCGGTATGTGGGGACGTCAAATATGCTGGAACCCTAACGTTGTTGGATCAGAACATGATCGATCTGGTTATGTGTGTTGCCATCCGTGATACCCAGATCAGGCAGCAAGTCGAACATATGACTAGATTTCTGCTACATGCAAAGTCAATCAGGCGCTGGCCGTTTTCATTTGTTTCGTCGTGGAGGCTATATCCTCCAGTCGTTCCCCGATGAGATAGCTCATTGCCAACCTTAGCGTTGTAATCACCCAGAATTATTTTTTGTGTCGTTTGTAGGCAATGAGTTGACTGATTCGTAATTATTACGTTTCTACGTTCAGTGGTCCATCCATGATTGATACAAACATATTAAATAAAACAAAATATTTTAGATGTTTTAAAAATAAATTTAACTATATTTGTTTACAGATAAATCATTTGCATTAAATTAAAAAAGGCAAATTATGAAACACAAAACCAATAAAATTGATCAATCATTTGTAAATCAAAACACTTTTACGCACACAAACTATTTATGAAGAAATTATCGAAATAATTGAATTCGATATGGCTCTTGAACAAAAAATTCTTGCACAAAAGTAAAAACTAAAACCAAACAATAATTATTTATAAGCAGCATTACTTTAGGTTATAAGACAATTAAAAACATTAAACATGTACAGATCATTACAATATTGCTTTCATTTAATTTAAAATATTAATTAAAAGTGAGAACAAGAAGATTTGATAAGATATATTTGCAAAACTATTACTATTTAGAAAAAAATGACCTCTTTCTTTATTTACTATATATTTGAGCTTTATGGACATACCAGTTAAATTTATTTACTGTTTTATTTGAGTTTATTTTATGCTTAAGTTGAATATTGATTAAAATATTTTCCCATTTGTTGTTAACTTTATCTACATCATAATTATATTGCAATTGAGGCTAAAATTATAGGGCATCATTAAAATTGCAAATTGTATTAATTATAATAGAAGACTTAATGATGGCGGCTGGTAAATTTTCTAAATGTAATGAACATAGTGTTGTATTAGAAGCAACTTTCCACTACTAAAATTTCAATATGATTTTTTCCCCTATTAAATTTAAAACTCTTTATCCCAACCGGTAGTGTCGTCTGGTGGTGGGCCATCCGGATCCGGAGGGTAATCATCGAAGTTCGTTGTATCTGTTACACTTTTAACAGTTGGTACTATTGGTGGTGGCAAAGTTCGATTTCTCAGGCCTTCCCAGTAAAAGCCGTCAAACCATCTGCGAAATAGATTTAATTAAATAAATAGCACGAAAGACTGACAAGAGGATGAGCCGTACTTGTGTTTTTGTATTTCACTGATTCCACCACGTTGGTAGCCCAAACGCTCTGCAGGGTTGTCTCGGCAAAGTTTCTTTATCAGTGCACTAGCATTGCGAGTGATATTGCGTGGAAATTCTATTGCATCGATTCCCTTTAAGATGATGTTGTAAGTTCGCATGGGATCTGAACCCGTGAACGGTGGTGTGCCTGAAACATGAGATAAATGCGTAAAATACTTATGAGTCCTTATAAACGATCTCCCTTACCAGTAAGCAATTCAAACATCAAAACACCTAAGGACCAATAGTCAGCACTTATGTCATGGCCTCGGTTCAAAATGACTTCAGGCGCTACGTACTCCGGAGTGCCGCAGAAGGTCCACGTTTTACGTCCCGATTGCAACTTTTTCGCAAACCCAAAGTCTACCAATTTCACATATCCCTGTACGTCCAATAGTAAATTCTCTGGTTTTAAGTCCCTGTAAATGATATTGCGAGCATGCAAATAGTCGAATGCCTCCACAACACATGCCGTGTAAAATCGAGTTGTTGCATCATCAAAATGTCCTTTGTCACGAAGGATTGTCCACAATTCGCCACCCAAGCAACTTTCCATCAACATGTACAAATATTTCCTATCTTTAAATGTTTTAAATAATTTAACAATAAATTGGCAATTTGCTTCGCCCATGATTTCTTTTTCCGACATTATATGCTGTTGTTGTCTGGTCTCAACAATTTGCGATTTCTTCATTTGTTTCAGAGCAAATGAGCGGCTGGTGTCACCATGTATTTGAACTAATTCCACCCGACCGAATCCTCCGACTCCTAGTGTGGCAATGACACGCAAGTCGGACAATCGTACATCGCGGAATTCTTCGTTGATTCTGAAATATTTTGAAAGAATTAGAAAGTGCGAAAATTAACTTTTATTTACTAAAAATTACCAAATACCTTCGAGAAGCATAGAAGAAAAAAAAACACTTTTATATTATGAATGGAACAATGGAATGATGAGTGTAAAAATTTTTTTGTGGAGGAAGAGGACGAATTTCTCATAAATCTTTAAAACCAACACAAACAAATATCAAGAGAGAATTTTCGTATCTAAGAAGTCACTTTTAGAATGTTTTCCGCAAATAATTAGAATAAGTCCAAAAATAGGATTTCAAGTTAATTTTTATTCAACGCACAATACACCTAAAACCAGAATTACCTTTACGATTAGCGAGCGAAAAATATTTCTCCGCATGAGTAAAGTTGACTCATCCTTGTGATTGACACTTGATATATCTTAAACCTTTTATAAGGGCAACGGCTGAGAAGTCTGCTTCGGGAGTCTCGGCTCTGAGTCGACTTATGGCCAACATAGGGGGACCCAGCCCATCAAGAAGACGCCTCTTGATGAGTGCTGTAGGGTCAGTGCTACTGTACGGAACAGAAGTATGGGGCGACGCTCTCAGTAAGGAGGTTTACCGAAAACGCGTGGCATAGCTACAGAGAAGAGGAGCGCTGAGGATTGCATCTTCGTATCCGACAGTCTCTGATTCGGCGGTGAAAGTCATTGCAGTTGTGATACCGGTCGGCCTTCTTGCTTGACAGCGCCGCTCTATTTATCTGCGTCGAAATGAGAATGCGAGGGAGATGGTTGTCCACAAGGAGAGACAGCGCTCACTCAACGATTGGCAGCAGTTTTGGTTGTATTGCATGAAGGAAAGGTGGACTGCGCGCCTCATCCCAGATGTGAGACCGTGGTTGAATCAAAGGCATGATGAGACTGACTTCTATCTGACCCAGCTTTTGAGCGGGCATGGGTGTTTTCAGTCTTACCTGCACAAGATTGGCAAGTCACGGTCCCCCGATTGTCGGTATTGCCCAGGAGAGGAGGACAATGCCTGCCACACATTTTTTGCGTGCATAAAATAGGACAGCCTGCGAAGGGACCTCTACAGGGAGACGGGGGAGCTCACCCTGGGTAATATAGTCGCGGTGATGCTCGAATCGATTGACAAATGGAACCAGGTGGCACATTATGCTCGGGCAGTCCTAAAAGATAAAAGGGACTCACAGCAGCCGGGGGTGTTGGGGCTGGGGGATTGCTTGCCTAGCACTTCCTTTTCCCCTCTGCCCTCCCGTTAGAAGAGGGATCCGCCAGCTTGAAGGCGACTAACGGCGTAACAAAACGAGACCTTGCCTGAAGTAATGGGTCTAACGGTCGCAGTGTTTAGTGGGTAGTCTAGTCACCTTTTTGCGAGCGTGGGAGTCCTGCACTATGTGCGTAAATGGGCATTCATTTCCCTACCACAAAAAAAAACCTATTATAAGTCCATTTACTTTTTAAACTTGGCAAGAAATGAACAGAAACAAGTTGGGTAAACAGACCTACGCTCATGTCAGAAGGGTTTTGTATTCAATTTTCAAAATGCAGTCACCAGATTGAATAAAGTCAAGAAGCATGTCAATGACGATTTTATTGGAGAAACTGTGAAATTCGAAGATCATACTATTATTAACAAAGTTGAACGAATTTAGACTTCTGAGGTTTTTGTTATTTTTATACTCATAAATATCTCCCTTGATAATTATTTCAGATGTCCATTCACGAGGGAGGAAACACATTTTTCATGTATTTCCCCCCTGTGCCCCACTGAAGCAAAAACTGGCAGTTTAAGAACTGTTTTGAAAAGCTCCCATGAAAACTTTCATTTCATACTCATATCGGCTACGTTTGATAAATTTTTTTTCAGGCGCCACTCTCCTGTACTGTTATCATCGATTAATAGCCCATTTTTTCGAATCCTAGAGTTGTTACAAAGCCCTTTTGCTTGGAGCTCTTTCCCGCCTCCTTGACTTGTTTCATTTGTGAGTATTATGTGTAGGTAATCATCTTCAGTCATTCATTAAATTGAATCAAGTGTTCAAAACATGCACCTTAAACGTTGAAGTTGGGAAATAATAACTCAAAATTATTCAATCTTCGCATTTAAAACAGCCACTATTTTGTTTTACGATTACTGATACCACTAGCTGAACCGATTCTCAAAGGTATTCATGACACCTATCATTCCTGAAATTTTCATGCAAATCCTAGCAAAACTGTAGTGTCTGAGTCGGTAAAAAGCCCATGTTGTTCCATAGCCATATGTTGCCATAGTAATACATGCAGCGCATATTGTTCTATAATAATACAGGAAAATTCAAACCGCCATAACTTCGCTAAATATGATTCAATCTTTATATAACTTGCAGGGTTAATCAATCTTATGAATAGTCATCTGTGTACTGAATTTCATTGAATTTAAGGGTACCGTTAAGATTTTATTCAAAAAAACATAAAATCGATAAATCATACTATTACTAACAAAGTTGAGTGAATTGCGACTTCTCACGTATTTGTTGTTGTTGTACTCATCAAAACCCTACATTCTTGATTTTTTTCAGTTTTTTCGGATCACAGGTGTCCAATCGCGGGGGGGGGACACAAATTTTTCGTGTATTTCCCCTCCCTGTGCGCCCCCCGAAGCAAACTTTGCCAAATGAAGCCCTGTTTTGAAAAGTTCTCATTAAGACCTTTCATTTGATACCCATATCGGCTACCTTCAATGAAATTTTTTTTTCGGGGGGTCACTCCCCTACATGGGGAGACCCCCCTTAAATACCTTATAAAATTTTTTTGGAGTTGAACTTTGCAGAGAGCACCACTTTACACCTACATACAAAATTTGATGCTTCTAGCTTAAGTAGTTTCCGAGAAAAACTGCTGTGACACACGGACGGACGGACGGACAGACAGACGGACAGACAGGACGCGATTTTAGAAGGGTTATGTAAAATTATTTTACAAAACCCTAAAAAGTGTTTCCTAAAATTCCTTGCCCAAAAAAATCACCTGAAGGGGCTAGGAAAAGGAATCTCGAACGGCTGGGATACGATTGAGGATCAAGGAATCACTAAATCGTCTAGACCCAGTTATGAGATCGAAGGATAACAACTTAAACTCGCAAACCGTGGACACTCTCAGCCGAAGCTAGTGTGCACAAGTAAAAAACAACGCCCAACTGTGGACCAAAAATATCAATCATTATCGCTGCTTGAAACTAAAAAATCTGTTTCACGTAAAGGGTCTCAAGCCGGTTAGAGAAACACAGATAACTCTCTATACCATAAATACGTGTACCCTAGTCCCCGTCTTCTATAAGCCAAGGTATCATACAAAATTGACAGTCGGAGAGTAATATTGGCTCCCACAAAGGAGCGTCTCTGATTTTGGGATGTCCTGAGAGTAGTCGAGCTTAACCGCTGTCGAACAGACTCTAACAGTGGTTGACCTATAAACACAGACACTTCCTGCAACAAGCCCCTCCAACTGTCTCGGTCCATTGATCGCTTCCTCCAATTTCGAAATCCGAGCAGCGATGAATTGTCCTCGTCGACCGAGTCAGACCAGCGATACCCCGGTTTCCCCACTGGTCTCCACCCTTCATTTCTGCCAACAAATAATTTTTTGGGTATCCGTTGTTCGTCCATACGATTCACATGGTCAGTTCATTGCAGCTTAAGCAGTCGATTGAGACCTCCGGCTCGTCAAAAATTTCATACAGCTCACAGTTGTATCGAATTCGCCATTGGTTCCAGTCTAGCTTCGCTCCAATCATTCGCCTCAGCACTCGTCTTTCGAAGGCGATCAATATGTTTGGGGATGCTTGGGTTAGGGCCCATGTTTCACACCTATTTTGATATTTGGAGCTTTGTTTTTTTGTGCATGTAGCTGGTCTTCAAGATCGTCAAAACTGAATAAAATATTTTATTTGCAGCCTGTATTCTTCTGCGTATGTTGTCTCTTTTCATTTTCGGCGGTCGTTATTTTTGCAGCTAAATACACGAATTTGACCACATTTTCGATACTGCATCCGCCAAGCGGGATATTTTGGGTATTATTCTTCGACTGTCATGAGGTTCGTTTTATTCTCATTGATTTGTAGCCTTACTAGTTTTGCTTCGCTATCGAGTTTCAGCAAAAGTTCTTTGGTGGCTGTTAACGACCATGACCATGACGACCGCATAGGCTCGTTTTTATAGTAACGTACCTCTTGTATCAATGGGTAGCTTTCTTATGACATATTCCAGAGCCAAATTGAATAGCAATGCGGTCAGCCCATCTTCCTGCTTTAGACTGATAATTGTTGCAAAGGTGTCAGGGAGTTGATTATTGATACGGGCTTGGGAGTTTGTTAACGTCATTGTCATTTTGGTAAGATGGACTAATTTGGCTGGGATACCAAAATTGAACAAAATCTACCCATAAATTATTTAAAGCCCGTTTCACTGGCAATCAGAGAAGATAGGCAGAGGTTTTGCTCCACTGCTGATATTTCGAAACAGGGCCTTACTCCATTATAATGATCTACTGCGCAAGCGGAGAAAAAAAGCTTACAAACAGAAGATAGGTAGCTAAAGATCCTATTCCAATACACAAACAGGGAACGAATAGGTTATTCCCACTGCTCCTCGGTCTTCAGTTCTCCCAGCGAATACCTTTTTGGGTATCCATTGTTCGTCAATATAATACGATTAATGTGGCCAGCCCATTGCAGCTTCCGCAGCCTTACAAGCGTTGAGAACTCCGGATCGTCAAAAATTTTACACAGCTCATGGTTGTATCGAATTCGCCATATGTCCCCGTCTAGGTTCACTACAATTATCCGCCTCAGGACCCGTAGCTCAAAGGCGTTCAATATATAGCGCGCCTAATTTCTTATAAAACCGGTCTTAGGGATATTTTAATCTGTGGTTTTCACAATGGACCACCGAGTGCCTAAGTCTGGCTTTATCTGAGAATTTTGGAGGAGTCTACCATTTAACCTACCTGCCTGCCTAGCTGATACTTGTAGTTCAGGAGGTTGCGCCTGACTTGGTACTTCTTCCTTACTATTTGTTTAAGGGTTTTTTTTTGGGAGATTTTGCGCCCACGGTCAATCTCCTCAGTTATGGAATAGGGCAGAGCTATTAATGACTAGTGTGGAAAAAATTTGCTCGAATGATGACTCATTTCTGCACAATTAGTTTTTTTTTTTTTATTTATGGCGATTTTTCATAAGAATGATGAATTATATTGAGAGTTAAACCTTTCGCTGCATTATGATAAAAAAGTATTTTCATCCGAAAATACTTGTAGTATTCAAATGGGGTGATTGCGAAATATTGACATAAAAGGAAAAATGTGCGAAGTGAAGGGTTAAGATCTCAGAAATTTCGTTAATAGCGAGCATATAACGATCTGATCTGCAGATAAAAGAGATCTTTGTGCCATATTTTTAAGCGCCCTGTACCAGGAAACATAGGGCTGACATCAGCTGCATAATGTATACAGTATCAGTTTATCACATATTCAAAAAAAATTTGTTTGACAATATTGACACTTTAACCGTACATTGTTCAACCTTGTCCAAAAGTACTGGGTTTGACGGGAGATATAATAATATTTAAGGTATGTGTAGTAATCGAGCAGTTACCCTTTTAAACTTCTCTAGAACCCTCCTATCTCCTTCACCCTTACAGCATGGTGATCAAGAAAATTGAAATTCCTACTAGAAAAAGTGAAGACAGGTCGATGAAACACATATTGATATAGGCGGCGACAAGTAGACATTAATGATTATTCAGTTTAGAATCTTTTTTTTAATATCTGATGTCTTCGTTAAAATGATCAAAAACTAACAAACACCTTGCATACCAATTTTGTTTATTCGTCCATAATGTTCATTGATACGCACCCACACTATAAAAAAATATCATATGCAAACTAATTCAAGGCTTGCATCGAAAAGATGGAAGTGAAGTGGTGCACGCTTACGGCGACGCAAAGGCTGACGCGTTTTTATGTTCCTCGACGAATTTACGAGGTTGGCGAAAGTGGAAAGACGAGAGTGTTGTTGGTTGCGTCCTTCTCTTTGCTCGGCTTGATCACTTCGGCATGATCAGTTGGTTTTGTATCCGTTAGCAGGTTGGATTTAGTGGGGTATCTGAAGCGTTTGCTGGGACGGGTAGTCGATCATCGGTTGAGTGATGGGTTAAAATGGTGAAGACATTAAATATAGCGCCAAGACTTAGTTGCGCTCATTAAGATCACCTCGGAGGTGGTCTCAGTTGGAAGTGAACAATCGTGGACCGCAGTGATAAAAGTGATCGATGTAAATTGTGCAAGTAACGGGCAAAGAGTTTGGTAGAACGAGGCGGTTGCAGTAAAAAACTTCTTGAGAAATAATTTTGATTTCCCGCTACTCAAATTTCTGCTCTTTCTACCTACAAATAATTATACGTTCCATAAAGTAGAAAACAAAGTGATCTAACCAACAATCCTGATAATAATCATAGCTCAACCGCAAAACTGAAACCCCAATTTAAACTGCTCAGATCGTCTCATGTCGTTGCAAATGTGTGTCACTATTTACATTCAACCAATGCCCTCCATTGCAAATTATTTGGCTCGTATGCACTCCACTAGACCTGATCGTCTATCATGCACTTTGTTGAGCGTCTTGTTCGCAATTCGCGACGTCAATTAGCGATGCAACTATGTTTGGCGGGAATACAATGCAACTAAGGCCGATCTGGTTCATTGGTGAATGCAGAATTGCATACTCACTAGCCAAAAGTGAGAATTCAGACCGTTTTTCATCTCCGTTCCAACCTTAATTTCTTAACATATATTGCAAAACTCGTTTCAGTCGAACGGGAAGACGGTTTGGGGGAATTTGATAGCGATCATAAAGTGCGTACTCTATTCGTTAGTAACTGCACTTCGTCCTGACTGGATTATCATCATATCACATATAAAGCATCGTTGTGCCATTCTTTTTGTAGTACATTGGTCAGGCAAGTGTATAGAAAACCAATAAGTGCAAGGCTGATGAGCATAATGTGATTACTTCTTATTTCTATCTAGTTCGTAGTCAATCTAGGCTGGAACGAAAGCAGCCAAAAGTCAGTGTAAATTGACAACGAAGAACTGATATCTTCGGGCATCTTGAGAAGAGAACGAAAACCACCCAAAAGGCAGCCAAGATTCAGTGCCGAGCGCTTGTGAGGTTGAGTACTGTTTTTAGTTTAAATCGTAACCGATTATTTTTTCAAGATTCGCTATTAGCAGCGCCATCGCGAGAGGACAATTGGTCGTGGAGTTCTTTGGACATAAGGGTGATACAATAATTGTTCAGGTGATGATGGATTCTGCTCATTAGGAGTGCTGTACTGTGGTTGGTGCGATTAAGACAGGAATATCGAAGTTGAAGCGATCGAGTAGGCAACACTTCAAGCTCTTCAAATTTGGGGTGCCTTGACGTAAATGGAGACACGAAGGAATGCATCGACTTTATTTCGTATTCGTGATTGGATTACCTTCCGATTACTGAGTACAGTTGATACCTACCAAAGAACAGTTACACAAATTTTCATTTTTTTTGCGTCTTGTAGAAGTCAGTCGATTTCGATTTTCCGTAGCAATTTGAAGTGAATCGTGGACCTCTGACGAAGTCGCGCGAGTGGTTTTGCTTTTGCTCCACACAAATTACAAGTCAGAGAATTTCCACCACAAGAAAACGTGTTCAGAGTTTAGTTCCGCGGAAGTTTTTCGCCAGCAATTATTTCTAATTCATATTTCACAAGTGTCGGACTCCCTGGTTAGTGCTCGAATCCGAGGCCGTGATTTAATCGAAGTTTTGTGAATTTAATGGTGGAAAATATTTTCCCACGCATCCACAGGAAAACGGTGTCCCGTCGCGTCTTGAAATGTGTATCGCGCCCAAAAGCGCCCAGTGACATTAAAAGTTAAAATTTCCAGAAAAGATTATTTGCAAGTGCCTCCTTCCTGAACTTGAACTAATTTGTGGAATACTCCGCGCTGTGCTTGGAGGCCAGTGACATTTGCAAGCAAGTCCCGTTGCTTTCGGAATTCAGTTGAGGCTGAACAACAGCCGCCTGAGGCTTTAGTGTTTTTGATAGCGCGTGTGGCAAATTGTTTGTGCGGGCCAGGTCAAAGGCTCATATCGCATTGAGGTATAGCAAGGTTTTTGATTGTTTGCTTCATGACGATTGGGTATCGGCGCTAGGTGACATTGCCCGAATAGATTTATTTTTTTATGAAACTTCGGGCGTTAAGACTACACCTTGTGAACATTTATATTTCATATTGGCAAAGGTTAACTCTCGGACAGCGAATCGCAATTATACGTTTGAATTTTATTTGCCGTGTGAAACTTCTTGTTCAAGCTTCCATAGGGACTTAAGTTCCTACTCATCTTTTGTGAATCAAGACTCGAAAGACGATCTCTAAGCTAAAAACCGCGAATGTTGGATAAATTTTCGTTTAATAAATTAAATGGTCTTAATGTCTTATAGCGTATTTGTCGAAGAACTGATTCCTTTGATTGACCTATTAAATTTGCATTGCATGTATGCGCCGCCCTCTGTAAAATTGTCAGTTGTTCTCACCGGGATAATTCATATACTGAATACTTCTGACGAACAAGTAATCATACGTTTTTCTTTTTGGCCAAAAACTATACGTAGCATTTTCGAATTTACAAATTTACATTTTTTTTTCAACCCTGCCGCGAACTTAAGAACAATGTCAATTCAATCTTTTGAAACAAGTAAAAATAATGTCAATATCGTACATAATACTTTCACTATAACATAATTTAATGTCCAGTTAGATCACATTTCGAAAACGTAGAAACTCCTCTTTGATTTGTATTAATGGCATTGATCTTAATAAGGAAAGAATAGAAGAATAATTTGCAATTGGCGTGCTAATAAATTTAAAAAATTTTGACAAATGTTTTGAAGACATACTTAAGTAAACGATTTCTTATGTTTCTATGAAACTTCTAAAATATTTACGTTTGTTAAAATGATTGTCGGAAATACCATGAATTACTAAACTCACCCTGCGGTCTTTCCATTTTGTTTTGTCCGACCATGTATAAGACCCGCTACGGTGGAGGGCTCTCACCACCAGACATGAGCCAGCCATCGGGCACATAATAACCTTTTTGTTACAGGAACTCTCGCGGGTTGAGTGGCCCCGAGCAAGGTGCCTTTTTATGGCATAGGGTTATGTGATCCAATTGCATAACTCTTTGACATAAATTGGTCACCGGGGTATTTCTCCTCTGATGGGAAGGCTCATACAAGTTATGATGTATGAGTTTTCCACTCAGAAGGGAAATACTTGGCCACTGCAATATATACGAATCTTGATCCGGTTGGGCGGGTGCGAGGGGGCACCATCACCACCCGGTTGTCCCTCCCTTATTTGTGGGCCATGAGCATCGTCGGGTAACGACGAGGTTATCCTAAGTCCGTCCGTTTTTACTTGTTCAACTTGTTCTCGGAACAAGTCATTTCTCCTCTTTGTAGTTACCTACAATTTTTCGACTTCGGTCGCCTTTCTTTTGAGACCCAAGAATTCGTGAATGCGAAATTCTTTTGTAGTGGATCGTTGTGCTGGGGGGAATGAACCCGCCCCACGACACCGCAATGCTAGCCTGCCAGCGCATTCACGCATCCCCAGACAAGGGCATTCTCGGCGGATATCAACATCTTCCTCCGCCGAGGCAGCAGACCATCGCTGCAGTCCTTTACGGACATTTGATATTACCTATTCACTACATATGTATTCCCAAAAAAACCTAATAATTCGGATGCGATCTCTTGAAGACTTCCCGGAATATTGACTGAAGCTTTTATCGAACCGATTCCATACGAAAATAAAACAGAAGTGCAAATAGATGTTTCACATTCTTCTATGTTAAGATTCTACCATGTTAGATGGAGGCGAATCTGACGAAACCAAAGCGCGAGAAGTTGTTTAAATAAAAAACTAGTTAATTATTTTGTTTGTTTGATATCTGCAGGCTAATTCTCTTCATTCTTAAAAAGCCACTAAAGATGACTCAAGGAAGTCAAAACGCGTCTATTCACCCAATAAAGCAAGACCCGGTGGCTTTTCAGGAAAGAAAAAAATATATAAAAAAAAGTTTCATGGCTCCTTGCCCAATAGCACGGAAATGGAATAAAATCAGTTGTAGGATGGCAAAGGCTTTCGGATACTCTCTAAAATTCATAAAGGCCGAGTAAGTACGGCTATCTGCCCTCTCAATTGAGCTGCAAAGCCTGGTTAATGGCTTCACTAATTTGAGCTTCTCAGGTAAAAAGTAAATAATCAACATTATGTGAGGCGCGGGCTCAGTGCGAAACTTGGATTCTAGCTGGATAAAAAGCTTGGAGCAGGTTACATTATTGGGCACGATGCTGACCCACAATTTTTGCACAAATCACTTGTTGAGACAATCATTTTTATTCCGATCGTTCCCTTTCTTTGAGGTTTTTTCCACTATTGAAGTAGTTGAACATACCCATCTAGTTTTCGCTGAGGTTATTAGCTTCTCCCTTACGTGCATTGGTTTTGGTGTGGTCACGGAAACACCCTCTCTCAAGCTATTAGCTCGTTTATTCCCCACGATTCCTGCATGTCCTGAAATTGAATGACATCCCAAACAAAGAACTGATATGAAACTTGTACTCGTAAGAGGAAACGAGTACGAAAAAATGTTGGAAAATGAAAGCTAAGAAACCGGGAAGACGCTTATTTCAAAACCACAACAAAATAACGACGTCGATCGAAGTAATGCAAATCAGCACATCAAGTATTTGACTGTAAGAGTCCAATTATTATGCGTTGCCCAATAATTTCGCAAACAAGTTCAAGGATATGCTTTTTATAGACCACTTCAATTAAAGACCCGCTGTTGACTTTATGAAACTTTTACTTTTTTGGTATCCCATCAAATGGAGAAATGAATTTGGCTGATTCTATGCTTTTATTGCATTTTTGCAACATGGCTCAGGTGAAGTTTGCCAGCTTTCCACATAATAAAGCAGTCACCTCTCTAATGCTTTGAATCTTGATGACTCTCTAAACTCTTAAAACTAAAGAGTATATATATTTGAAAAAAATATACAAACGTTTCAATACGTGGCTGAATCTATCAAAATATTGACTTGGTATCAGAGGAGGTCTTCTGGATGAATAGCAAGGGTTTTGCATTAAGGACACAACAATTTTAAATATTGATAAAACACAGAAATATTTTAGATATTGAGTTCAAATTTATTGTGAGTGTAGTGCAATTTCAGTCGTATGACCACCACGAGCTCGTTTACAGCGGTCGATATTTTGGACCCGATGTTCCACCACTCTGGCACACATTTCGACCGGATCGTTGGCAATTTTGTGTTGGATGTTCGCTTTATGCTCATCTAAAGTTGCTGGATTGTTGGCATATACCAGTGACTTGATATAGCGCCATAAACAGAAATCCAATGGAGTTAGTTCACCAAATTTGCCTTTCAATAAATCGATTGTAGGGTGCGCTGTGCGGCTAGTGGCACCGTCATGTTGAAACCACATATCGTTGATGTCAAGTTCATCGAATTCTGGTCACAAATAGTCTTTCAACATAACACAATAGCGCTCTCCATTGACATGACGGTCGTTTTCATCTACGAAAAAATACAAACCAATCCGACCTCCGACATGAAAACAGTTCCAACAGTAATTTTTTGCAGATGCAACAGTGCCTCAAGAAGCACATGCAGTTTTTTTGCTGACCAATAGCGCATATTTTGCTTATTAACAAAGCCATTGAGCCAGAAATGAGCTTCATCGCTGAAGATGAAGAAGATTTTTGATGAAATTATTCATTTTCTTCAAGCTTTGCAAGAGCAAATTGGAGAAGTTTTGGCGTTTTGAATGATCAAGTGGGTTTAGTACTTGAGGCAATTTGATCTTGTTACCATGTAGGCCAAGATCTTTTCGCAAAATACGCCACAGTGTCATTTGAGCGATGCCCAATTCTTGAAAACGACGTGGAATCGACTGTTTTGGCTCATTTTGAATCGATGCATATACGGCTAGGATATGTCCTTCACTTTAAGCGCTACAACGTGTTTTTGGCACCGGAACGGCCAACAGTAAAAATTTGGACTCGACTTATCCACTATAGCATGCATAGCCTGTTTGGCGGGACGATTATTACGGCCGAAAATTGGAGTAAGCGCTCTTAATGTTGCAACCACTGACTCAGAACTTCGGTTGTAATTTTAAGTAATTTCCAAACGCTGCTGGTTTGTAAACTTTACCATGATGAAAATGTTGACTTTAACTAACGTTTTGACATTGATAGTTCTTTAAAAACGTTTAAGAGTGCGTTCATATAAAGATGCGAAAATGTTATGAACCTAATGGAAAGCCCTATACATAGTTTATAAAAAGCTGGTATAGAAAATATGCAGAGTATGTTAAGACATGATGGCGCTAACGTATTTGTCTTTTCTAAGAAATATTATGGTTTCTGATAAACTTCTTTATGAATATTACTTCTAGGAATAAAAGATTACTTTGCTCACAATGGGAGTGTTTTATAATATCAAAATGCGGCCCTAAACGTGTCTTTTCATTTATCAAAAATTTCATGGTAGAAAAAACACGATTGAGCACTCAAAAAGGTTTAAATATCGAAAATCTTCCTCGAGTGAGAATCAAGCGTTGGCTTATTCATAAAATTAATTCACCGATAGCTATGGCTGTCAGGCTCACTTATAAAGAAAAATTTATACGCAGACGATTAAGAAATAAACAGTAAAACTCCTCAAATGTTATAATAGCGTACTCGTAATGCCTTTCTGATAGATTTTGTGAACTTGAATATACTGCCAACGGTAAGAAATGTTTCTGTTTTATTGTTTGTCAAATTTATACAGCACGATTTCGGTTTTAAGGATTATAAGACCGGCCACATACCCACGGTTTCCTGATTCGATTTCTGAACCAGGAATTCTGATTCGGACAACCCAATACACTGGTTTCATACAAAATAACGCACTTAGCGCACACGTTTTGAAATTTCCATTTTCCGTTTGATTCGAAAAAAAAACCCGGAGAATTCTGAAATACCGGATTGGTAAAAAACGAGTACGAATCAGAGTGTAGCTTCTACATACTGCCAAAAATGTGCTAAATCGACTGACTTATTTGAGAAAAATTGGCTTTGAGTTATTCTACGAATGTTTAAAGGATGCACTCTATATTGTCGCTTTCTTTTCTTTCAGTAATTGCAAGTAAGCTGCCGCAACTAATTCTGAAGTCTCCATCTATCACCTATGTTCTCCTATGTTTACGTTGACAATCACCTTAAAATTTCGATTGTAAGAAATCGTACTTGTGCGGTAGTCATGGAATTCCTGATTACGAAATCGAATCAGGAAAACATTGGTTTGCGGCCAGCCTATATCGAGCTTCCCTGAATTTCTCAATTTACAAAGTCGTTAAGATTTGGGATAAACAGAAATCAGCCTGCTTTAAAAACATTGTAATTTTCACTAAAATAATAATTACTTTTGACCCGTCATGCGACTACTTACGAGTATAAAAATAAAATAATTTTATAGCTTAATAGACATTAAAATTACTTACTTCTTGCGTTCTAAAGTTCCTTCGTCATCGTATCTATGACGGATTTCATCCAAATTAGATATCAATTGATTAAATGTTTCTCTATCGATAACTAGACAAGTAACACCTTCCGGTGAGTCACAAATAATATTAGCAGTACGTAAATCATCCCTAGAAATGTAAATCGAAAGTTAAATTTTAAAAAATCTTTAAAACCAATCGGTTTTACTTACCCTTGTAAAGCTTTCTCGCCAAAGAAATCACCTTTACCAAGTGTTCGGATGAACTTCTCATCTTGAGCATCACCTTGTCGTATTGTGACACGAACTTGTCCCTTTGATATTATAAAGAAGGTATCACCGCGTGCACCTTGTCTTACTATATAATCACCCTGTTGATAGTGCGTCTCTTCCAGAATATCGGAGATTTTGATTAATGTATCCTCGGGCAGATTTTTGAAGATTGGTACGCTAAAATAGACAAAAAAGAGTCAGGTTAGTAAAAAATATATATAATATTTGGGTTTCGAATATATTAAAATTTTTATCTGTAAAATATATCAATGGCTTAACATATTTCACTAGCTTTAGATTAAATAGAAATCGTCAGCAGAATAAACATAGACTGGAATAAAAGTAAAACTCTTCATGGATACTTAGGTGACTAATATAGTATTTAAAACAAGTAGGAAGAAGTATCATGTGATTTTTACCGAACTAAAAACTATACAAACAGATTTTTCTCTACATTGATTTCAGATATTATTGCCTGATGTAATGTAAAAATGACATTTGTAATCACTCACAATAAGCATTGTAATTGTTAATTAAGATGACATTTGTTTCGAATAAAAGAATGTGTCAGGCTCTTCCGTCACCGACAGTCAAGCAGACAAGACGTGTTTCAATATAATTCCCGATACATCAGAACTGATATTCTGTATAGATGATAAAACTCGAAGAACTTAGTTTTAACTTCTGTAGGTATCATTCGTCTTCATCATTTATGATATGATGTCTCCAATTTGGGGCTTCGCCTTCCAATCATTATGGTTCTGTGACCTCGTTCGCCAATTGGAAATCCCAAGCAGGGATCTGCGGTCGGCATCGATTGAATCTTTCCATAGTTTACCCGGTTTCCCAACTTGATGTTTCTTTTCCCCTCTACCCTTCAACGTTTGTCTGGGGAGTGTGTGCTCTTCCATTCTCCCACATGTTCTGCCCATTGTGGTTTGCGTAGCTTTACGTTTGCGGGTATAGGTGGCTCGTCCTGAAAATTATACAACTCGTCGGTGTAACGAAGTATCCACGCTGGTCAATGCTTTACTGGGCCATATATCCCACTGTGCACTTTGCGTTCGAATACGTCCAGAGCCTTTTCGGAAGCATTTGTATGAGTTCAGCTTAACATCCATACAGCGGCATAGGTTTTATTAGTAACTTGTATAAGCAAATTTTATTTTTTCTGTGAATATCTCTGGATTTTAGCATAGGAAATACTGAGAAGTACTCGAAGATTTTATTTGCTGCGTTTATCCTTATCGATATTTCATTCTTTTCTATGTCCTTTCTATCAAGATGGACTTCTAAGTATGGGAAGCTACTCACACTTTTAAAGTTGTAGTCTTCAAAAATCAAGTTTTGTCGTACCGGCATTTCTTTCCTTGTTTGGGTTATGAATTTACTTTTAGCTTCATTGACCGAGAGGCCAAATTTTTTCGTTTCTAACTCCAGCCGTATAAACGCTTCCTTCACATCTGGATATAATATTAACGCCGTCGGCATGCACTGCTAGTTACATGGACTTGTAGAGTAACACCGCCCGTAATGTCTGGTGGCGTTTTCCTGACCCAATGTTCCAGAATCCAGAGCAACATTGAACAGCAATGGGGCAAGCCCATTCCCCTATTTAAGGTCTGAGTTCGTTACCTTAACCTTCTTTAACTTTGATCTGAGACTCTGTCTTTACCATTGTTGCATTTGTCATACAAACGAGTTTAGTTGGGACGCGAAAGTCAAGCATTTTTTCGTATAAGGCATTTTTGTCGACACAGTCGTATAATTGCTTGTTATACTCCCAGCACTTTTCGAACACCGGTTTTGCGGAAAATATCTGGTGAATTGTAGATCATCCACTTCGACAACCGCCTTGGTACTGTCCAATGTATTTGCATAATAGAACTTGAGTCTTCGTTCCCTGAGTTTAGACAACACTTTATACGATGTACTCAAGAGAGCAATCTCTCAGTAATTTTCACAGCGTAGCCTGTTTTCTTTTTTATGTAAGGGGTACCCTTAGTCTTCACCTAACAAGGTTGAGTCATTCTTATTTTTAATGCAGAATAAACAGTCTAGCCTCGCACTATCTCAGAGTTTGTACGCTTTCGCATACAGCTACGGGTCACTTTTTTACCAGTGATGCATCGCTGATATATTGACAAGCTTGAAAACGAAGCCGGAAAATGGTTCAGTGCTTACCACACAGAGAAAATATGTGAAGACTTTTGGATATACTTTCATATGTCATTCAGGCAGTGTGTCTTCGACAGCATTGTTGTCGTTTGATTATAATGGAGCTTTTATGTGCACCTACATCTTCTTCTTCTTCACTACAGCGCCTCCAACTGTCTTGGTCCATTGACCGCGCCCTCCAATTTCAAAACCCGAGCAGGGATAAACTGTCTTTGTCGACCGAGTCAGAACAGCATTTCCTCAGTTTTCCCACTGATCTCCTCGACTTTCTCCAACGAATATCTTTTCGGGTATCCGTTGTTTGTCCATACGATTCATGTGGCCAGCCCACTGTAGCTTCTGCAGTCTAACTATCGTTGATACCTCCGGCTAGTCAAAAATTTCATACACCTCATGGTTGTATCAAATTCGCCATTGATCCCCGTCTAGCTTAGCTCCGATTATTTAATATGTTTGCGGACCCAAGGGGTCCATGTTTCACACCCATAGCATAGCACAGATCTTATCACAGATTTGTTTACTTGGACCTTTGTTTTCCCTGTGTATGCAACTAGTCTTCAAGATCGTCAAAACTGAATGAACATTTTCCTTGCGAACTGTATTCTCCGGCGTATTTCGTCGCTTTCATTACCGGATCTTGTTATTTTATCGCCTGAATACATAAATTCGCCCGAATTTTTGAAACTGTATTCGCCAAGTGTACTATTTCGGGCATTTGAGGTATTTTTCCTCGATTGCGTTATGAGCTTTGTTTTATTTTCATTGATTTGTGGCCCTACTAATTTTGCTTCATTGTCGAGTTTCAGGAAAAGTTCTTTGCAGGTTGTGAACGACCGTGACCAAATATTGATGTCGTCCGCATAGGCTACCACTTAGCTCGACTTGTATAGTACTACCACTTGGCTCGACTTATGACCTCTTATATCGACAGGTAGCTTCCTGATGACATATTCGAGAGCCAAATTGAATAGCAATGGGACCAGGCCATCTCGCTGCTTTAGTCCGATATCTGTGACAAAGGCGTCGGGTCGGTACATAGGTTACGAGTATGAATGCGGACTTGGAAGGTTGTCGACGTCATTGTCATTTTAGTATGATAGACTAATCTAGCTGGAATACCAAAGCAAAGCATTATTTGGTACAGTACGAACGATCAATACTGTCGTATGCTTGCTTAAAGTCACGAAAGTTTGGTGTACGTCTCTGTTGAACTCCCAGCATTTTTCAAGTACCTGCTTTTCTATAATCAATTGGTCGGCACATGTTCATGTTGCCAAATATGCAGGATAATTTTATGGATGGCTTTCTGAACACTGCTGTCACCATATTGAATGCCCTCCACGGGAATCTTATCGATGCCCGGCGCTTTATTATTCTTTTGGGCATCCAGAGTTGGTTGGACCAATGGAAGCTCTCCGGAAACATCTATAGGCTCCGATGTTCTAGAGCTGTGCGGAGGATTACGCAGGTTCTTGAAATTTGATGCCCATCTTTCCTGAATCTTGATTTCATCAGCGATTATATTGCCGATGTCATTACGGTAGAGCGTGGTTTTGAGCTAATAAACACGTTTCAGGCTTTTCACTAGTTTATATGCTTGGTTTGTGTTGTTGTTCGCTAAACTTAGATCGATACCTCTCAATTGGTCGTCATAGTATTCTCTTTTCCTATTTCTAATTATCTTGTTTGCTACTCTTCTGAGATTTTCATAGTGTTCTCTCTTCGCCCTGGTTTTCCTACCTACGTTTTCTTTGTGCGCCTGATTCTCTTTATCTAACGCATTCTGGCACTCATTATCGAACCAATCATTTCTTTTGGCCCGGGCGTGATGCCCGATTGTGTGTTCAGCCATGGTCTCAACAGCTGCTTCAACTTCCATCCAGAACTCGTTACTTGTTTTCAGCGATGCATCTGATAAGATGGGAGCCAGCTGTTTGTCCAGGATTTCCATTAAACTTTCTGCCACAGATGCCGTTTGGAGCCTTTCGATGTCAAATTTTTGTAGCGGGCTGGTCTTCGATTCATAAGCCTTTGACATATGACATTGGTAGGATAATTTGATCAAGTAATGATCTGAGTTACAATTGGCTGCTCAGTATGTACGGACGTCGAGTATGCTCGAGGCCCAACGTTTTTGGATCAAAATATGGTCAATCTGATTTTGTGGGTCACCATCCAGAGATACCCAAGTCATTTTATGAATGCGTCAATGTGGGAAGCACGTTGAACGCACGACTAAAAATTTCTACTACATACAAATTTAATCAGGCGCTGGCCGTTGTCATTTGTTTCATCGTGGAGGTTATATCCTCCAGTCGCTCCCCGATGAGATAGCTCATTGCCAACCTTAGCGTTGAAATCACCTAGAATTATTTTTGTGCCGTTTGTAGGCAATGAGTCGACTAGTCTTTCCAGGTGACTGTAGAACGTTTTTTCGTTTCTTCGTCCTTTTCTTCGGTCGAGGCGTGATTAATCAGCTAGATTTTGAAGAATTTCACTTTTAAACGGATCGCACACAACCGTTCATTGACTGCCTTAAAGTCAATAACGTGCGGTTTGAACTCCCTATCCACAATGAAGGCCACTCCGAATTCTAGTTTTCCAGCAGGCTTCCCACTTTTGAACATTGTGTGCGGTCTCATGTCTTGAATGTCGTTTCTAGTCCAATTCGTTTCCTGGACGACCACTATTTTTAACTGATATTGACTGACCTGTTAACAGCGCCAGGCTGATTGAGTGACCTGACATTCCAGGATCCAATGGAATAGTCCTTTTTTCTTTTGCGGGGTCGTTGCCGTGAGTCCAATTCATTCCGAGGCCTGTCTGCAGGTTTCGAAACATTTTAAGGTTTTCCAGGGACGGGCAGTTAGCCCTTGCCCAACTTCCATTCCGGCGGCATGGTTATTACGTCGATTTCGTTATCAAGTGCAGAAGATTCGCCTTCTCCCTCTAACCTCCCCAAAAAGGAGGTGTAAGTAGGATTTAGTAGCAGAGCTGTAGAATGATTTACACTTATTAGCATTTCTCGGCATTTAATGTCACATTATTGGGGAACCAGTAAACCCAATGTGCGACCCTGAGAGCATTTACTACCATTTAATTAAGGGGGTAGGGAATGAGGAATCCTCTTTTTTTAAACGGGCTTGGGATTGTCTACGACGGACGTTGCACTTACGGCTGCGATATTTTCTTCGCTTCGAGCGGAAAGACGTCTTTTTGGCACCAGAATGTCTAATAGTGAAAATTCGGACTTGAACTTATCCACTATAGCACGCAAAGCCTGTCGGGTGGGACGATTATTATGATTATTATTCCCACGATGAAAATATTGACTTTAACTAACGTTTTGACATTGACAGTTCATTAAAAAAGTTTAAGAGTGAGTTCATATAAAGATAAGAAATTTTTATGTCCCTAATGGAAAACGCTATATTATTTATAATGGAGAAGAGATGGATGAGAAGAATTAAGTGAGGAGGACTAGTGTACAAACTTTTTACAATTTGATTTTTTAATTGTACCCGTAAACGAACTTTGAAGACATCTATGGGACCCGCCACGTTGGCTGGCCCCTCCACTCATGAGATAAGCATCGGGTAAGCTCTCCTTCTTCCTTGTGTTGCAGGGATTCTCGCTGGAATGCTTTGTTTTCCACACCCGATATGGGCCAAAGCATCATATTGGATCAACACGTTCAAATATGTTTTCTTGACCCCCTCTAATAAAAATAACTCCATATCCTTGTCAAACGTGATCAATAATTCTCTTTGAGCATCAGTTGATAGTTTTAAGGACTTACTTTTGTCATTTGATCACCATTCGAAACTTGAGGGTCACGTCCTTGAATAAACAAAAAGAGCTTTTCGAGTTGGGGGGCTTAGTTTTGCGTTGCTCTCATAAATCTTTTAATGTCCAAACCTGTGTACTACTTTTCATCATGCTTGTTCAGCCAATTTTTCAGTATGCATGTCAGTTCTGGTGCCTTATCAAAAGTATCTCGCAATCGGTGTTGAATCTGGCCAGCGTAGTTTCTCACGCACACTTTACTCAAAGTACAAAATCACATATTGTCCTTACGACGATTTCTTAAATCTTCTAGGCTTACCTTAATTCCTTAATTCCATCATTATTTTAAAATTGGAAACTACTTTCTGTAAAAAAAAGTTTAATTTAATAATAATAATTAATAGTCGAATTTCTACGCCGATAAACCAGAAACAATTGAGCACTTGAAAGCCAACATTCCACGCGTTATTGCCGAAATGCAGCCTGTCACTAATATCAGGTTTAGGAGAAATAAATACTGAGAGCTTTATTAATTAAGGCGTTTATTGTAAATCAGATATGACTTGATACAAATAACTGCGCGATGCTCACGCTTCGCTTTGCCAGCTCGGACTGAGCTCTCATCTGAATCCGAGCGATAGTAAAAATAATATAAGTCTGGTGGCGCTTTGTGCAAATACAAATACACTTATGTCAAACAATTCGCAACATCCTCCCCTTTTCGTGAAAACAAATTTAATTTATAATTCCTTAGATAAATAAACTATAGCATGAGATAATCTAATTTATTCCAAATCTTACAGGTTCCAACACACTTCACGTGGTTACAATTTTCGATGGAACATTTTCCGTTAAAAGATTTTTCTCAGTGGATTGTTTACATTTCATTTTAGATTTATTAGCGTCACAATTACCCGATTTCATAACTTTAGCCTTTTGATTCAAAGATTCATTAACTTCTAGGTACTCTTGTGCAATTTCGAGAGGGTAAATTCGTTGTATAGGACGTTTAAGCAAACTATTCTGCGTTTTCACTATGGCAACTCTAACGTTATCGTTCTTACCTATGATTAAATCAACGATTCGAGTAAGAGGCCAATCTTTGCGTTTATGATTATCATCCCCAATTAAAACTACATCGCCGACATGTATTTTGCTAGTTTCGTTTTTAGAATTTTTCAAAATTAATTGTCCCAGATATGCCTTTCAAAATCTTTTACGAAGGGCGTCAAGAGTCTCCTGAATATGTTTGAATTTTTTGTTAAGTTTTTCATGATAAAACATATCAATGTCGGGAGTACCAACCTCCTGTATTTCTTGAAGGAAACACGATGGAGAAAGTGGCTTAAGATCATCAGTGTCTTCCGAGATATATGTCAGAGGTCGAGAGTTTACAATAGCTTCTACATCACTTAAAACGGTATTTCGCGTCTAGTAAGACAGACTTGTTTTACCGAGGGTTTTGCGTAAAATTGATTTCAAAACTCCCATCAGCCGCTTCCACAAGCCGCCCCACCAGGGTGCCAAACGAGGATTAAAGTGCCATTCTATCTGAGCCACAGAACTATGCTTCGTGATTTTATTCCAATCCAATGCTTTGAAGGAATTGTTTGCACCAGAGAAATTGGTCCCGTTATCTGTGTAGACTGTGCTAGTCTCTCCGATCTATAAATCTGCGTAACCCTTCCAAAAAGGTATCAGTCGATAAGGATCATAATACAGGGTCTGCATAATAAGTAACCGGACTGACCTCAGGAAATTTTTTATTGGCAAAATATGTACAATTTTTCTTTAGAAATCTTCAAAGTAGTCCCCATTGGAGTCGATAACACGCTGATACCAGATTTTCCAATCCCCGAACGCTCCCTGGAAGTCGGCAACCTCGATGCTGTCTAGAGCACGTTGAACGTTATCCCGAGTCCCGAACCGCGTCCCCTCAAGATGTCTCTTGATCTTGGGGAACAGAAAGAAGTCCGCTGGTGCCATATCCGGGCTGTAAGAACTCTGGTTCGGTTTGCAGTCGATCAAGGATTTCCGAAGCGACAGCAACACGAAGCTCCTTTTGCTCATCAGTCAGGTGTTTGGTACCAGCTTCGCGCAGATCTTCCTCATGCCCAGATCGTTCTTAATAATGTTGTGAACGGGCATCTTATCAATTCCAACCTCAACTGCGATAGCCCGAGTGCTCAGACGACGATCACTGTTCAACACATCACGCACTTTTTGCACATTTGTGTCCGTGTGACTCGTTGATGGAGGACCGACGCGCTGTTTGTCATGGACGTTATCGCGGCCCTCCCGGAAATTTCTGTGCCACTGAAACACTTGAGTTCTGGACAGAGCATCCTCACCGTAAGTCTCCTGAATCATTTGAAGAGTTTCCGTGGCCGTTTTCTTGAGTTTGACACAAAATTTGATGCTAACACGTTGCTCGATCGTACGCTCCATTTTCACTCGGACGACGTAACCGAACACGCACTCCGCTCTCACTCGATGCTATCTCTTCAAGCGCTTGGAGGCAACTGCTGCAGCCCGGTTCCCTTTACCTAGACGCTTTGACAGCGCGGGGCATGCTCAGTCCGGTTACTTATTATATAGACCCTATAGTTCTAAATGTACAGCCCGATAAATAGCATACGTGAACAATCACCAACCCTTCCCTCCCCTACGGAAGAAAACAGGGCCGGCCAGATCGATACCGGTCACTTCAAAGACTTTCGTATTTCGGACACGATCCAAAGGCAAAAGTGGAGTTTCACATTGCAAATTTTTCGATTTTTGCTTTTTGCAAGTGACGCATTTAGCCACAACCTGCTTTGCAATATTACGACATCCGGAGATCCAAAATTTCTCACGTATATTATTCATAACTATTTGCGTTCCTACATGGCCTAATTTTTCGTGAGTCTTTCTTACTAGCAAGAAGACTATTTCATGCTTCCCATCCATTATAATTGGACACAAAAAATTGATGTCATCCTTTCTATTAAGAATCCTAGTTTTTACAACTTTGAGCCCGTCGGGATTTATCATGACTTTCAATGATGATAATTTATTTGAATTTTCAAACATTTGTGGCTGTAAAAAAAGCAAAAATTTTGTCTCAGCAGTTCGAAGTTCTTTGAAAATTATCTTCTTCTTTGTAGCACTACAGCCCCTCTCGGGCCTTCGCTTAGAAATAGTTAGAGTATCTCATTTTCATGACCGTATTGATTTTTTCGGAAGCTGGTTTGGTCAGTACCATGTTCCCGCGTGCCTGCTCAGCTATGATATGATCTGATTAAATCAATACATATCACCACTAAGGGAGCACTCATAGTCTGTCCGAAAAATCCCCTGAACGAAATCACGTTGCTTCCAACGAGATTTGAACCTGGGACCTTTGGCTTATGCGTTCATGCTCTAACCACTAGACCACACAGACTGTTATCCCTAACTTTAAATCCCTAGGTGTACAAAGCTGATTTTTTGCAATTTTTCTGTGAGATAGCCAACATTCATCATTCATCGAGAAAAATTTAGCTGCACTGAAGTTACTATTAGTGTTGATCATTTGTGTCAAAGTCGATCGTTTTATCTCAGCTGATATTTTTTCTTCGTCGACCTCACCCTGCTCTGATGGCCAAGTTGACTCAGGCTCATATAACCATTGTGGACCAAGCCACCAACGAGACTCTACTAACTGCTTTGGACTGCAGCCTCGCGAAGGGAGGCCTGCAGGATCATTTTACCAGGAACAAATTTCCACGAATTCTTTTCGCTCAGAGATCTTATTTCTTTAACGCGACAGTGTACGAATGTTCCCCACTGCAGATCTCGATTAATCCGCGCTAGTACCTTGTCCGAGTCGGACCAATACGTAATACGATTGATTTTACGCGTTAATGAGCTTGTAACCGAGCTAGTTAGTCGTGCAGCAATAGATGCTGCCATTAGTTCCAACCTTGAATGGTGGCTCCTTTAGGCGCGATACGAGATCTTGCACTCATAAGCTGACCAAAACTCCGCCCTGAACTACACACGCAAAAAAAACTGCTGCATACGCGATTCCACTTGCATCCGAAAAAGCATGTATTTCAAGTTCTCCCGAGCCTAGTTTACACGGAATTTCTATTCTTTTCAAATAGACTAACTCTAACATCCATTGTCTAAAGATTTCGTCATTCTTGCGATCAATCGCAGCATCCCAAGCCTTTTTATCATCTCACAGCTTCCTTAACATCAATTTAGGCACCAAAGTTACTGGGCATGAAAAACCTATGGAATCATAAATACGATTTGCAATTGACAATATAACTCATTTTGTAATGATTTCTGTGAAATCATGTTCAACCCTCATAACATCAGGGTTTATCAAAAAACTATCGCCATCCTTATCCCACAAAATACCAAGAACAAGAGTTCTTCTATTGTCTAAGTCATCACCAGACTATTCCCAGCCACGTAGATCGAAGCCTCCACTGGTCATAATCGACTTAGCCTCACTCATAAATTTTTTCATATTATTCAACGAACTAACACTGGTTACAACATTATCTACGTAAAGAGTTTCTTCTAGTTTTGCAACAGTTTCCTTTGACCATTTGCAATTGCTGCTTTCTTCTGTTACTATCAAAGCTTGGTGCATTAAAAGTGAAATTATCGCTGTTAAAAGAAAAGGACTGCATATCAAACCAAACACTAGTCGACAGTGTCTAAAAACTACGAGTTTTCCATTCTCGTACCAAAGAAACGTAGAAAATTTCTGTGTTCCTTAGCTATCGATATTTGCAAGAATGCCTTTCTTATGTCGGCAACTAGCCCCACTTCAGACTCGCGAAAACGATTAAGTATGGAGGAAACAAGTTCAGTAAGATTAGGACCTTTTTCTAAGCATTGGTTCAACGACGGCAACCCCTTTTCTTTCGCGGAGGCATAAAATACGGGTCGGACCTGCGTTGTTGTATGTGGCTTTATTACCGGACGATGTGGTAGATAGTGACAATGTTTTGAATCATCATCATAAGGTATTCTTTCGATGATTCCTTCTAGTTCCTATTCGCGAAAAACCTTATCGTACGAGCTAAATAGATTTTGTTTTTTCAATTTGTCAACTAGCTTATTTAAACGTGTATAGGAGCCACTATAATTCTTCGGTAAATGAGAATGGTCTTCTAGAAAAGGCAATGGCATTTCATAACGCCCCTCAGTCTCTCGCTCGACACTCTTGAAAATGACGACTTTTTTTCTCTAAAGGGTCTTCAATCCTGAGTATATCTAAATTCCAAAGATCAGTAACATTAGCCTCTTGCATAAACATACTCTTTACTAAAGTTGTCGTATCGGACTTTATATTTTCACCGACGAGTTTTCCCATCACGGTCCAACCTAAAGAGTCTGAAAAGCAATTAAACCATTCTCTAATTCATGTTTTTTACCTGCAAATAGTTTTCCGGCCACGTCCGCGCCGATCAAAACGTTAAAACCGAACAAACCGAATCAACGTCCGACAAGGATATACTCTCTTCTCGCAACTTTTTTACCCATACATCATTCTCAATGCTAGATACATTGTCACATATTATATCCTTTTTGATCACATCAAAAGCGCATGCATACGAGTCATCCATACTTCTCATACAAAGCTTAGAAACGTCATGTTTTTCACTCTGAAGTTTTACGCCACCGAGTAGCGAGTGCGTAGTTTCTTGTTTACCTTTCAAAAAGTAGCCAAGCTTGTGTGCGAGATCAGTTCGTATGTAAGATCTTTCAGATCCAGGGTCTATTAAAACTCTCGCAGTCATTTCATTAGTTTCGGAGTACAATTTTACCTTTAAAGTTTGTAAGTAAACAGAAGGCGAAGCAACGGAGGAAGCCAAATCGTCAACGACGATATTTGTAGTCGCGGGTTTCGAGGTTTGCTCGTTTACATCATCAATTTTCTTTCTCGAAAATTCACGGCACATTAATAACACGTGATGCTTTAAGCAGCAAGCACATTTAACTCGCACTCTACATTTAGTCTTAATATGCTCGCGATTGAAGCAATTTAAACACGCACCGGCTTTTTTGACTAATGCTTCGCGTTCCTCCAAACTGATTTTACGCGCACACCCACAGCTCTCAATTGTATGTTGTAACTCACAGAAAATACAATTCATCCGCTTTTTGCCTTTTGTAACAAATAGCGCACACGCGGTAGCTACATCGTTTGGTTTCGAAGTTTTACCTTTGTGTGTCTTCTACTTGCTCACCTCCGCCGACTCCATCGATAATGAATTTTCCTGCCTTGCCAATTGATTCGTTCCTTCGTTTTCAACTTCAAGCTCCAAAAATGCAAGAAGAGCATGGAGTCGCTCCTTCGCTCTATCTCTTTCTGCTCCGTTTTCTTCATCGCCTGATGTGTCGCGTCTACTTTGACTGCTACAATGCCGAGCCTGAGGTATTTCTCCAGGTAGCGATGACACAACGAGTGGGCACATTGCAGCAAACTTCTCAGAAGTCACTCCGAGCGTTTCCAGTGATCGTTTATACGTTCCAATTTTATCGTGAACGTCTGCCAATGACTTCTTCGAATCTTTTTCCGAGACAGGGCTTATCAACTCGCGCATGTAACATTTAATGACCAAATCGGGCCGCCCAAAACGAGATTTCAGACTAGCTATTGCACTGTCGTAATTTGCAGCTGTTGGCGGGAAGCTAGAAGTAAGAACATTTTCTCTCGAAACAGGAACAGTACATTGGATCAAGTATTGGAATTTATCTTCCTTGCTTATACCCGTATTTTCATGAATTTGTTTATATTGGCTCCAAAAGGGAAGTCACTCCTTGACGCTTCCATGAAACTTTAGCAAGTCGATTGGCGGTAGATTTGTCTTCTGAGGATTATTTAATCTCACGCGTGCGTTAGCCATATGCACTGTAGTTATATTTATAATAACCATACTCATTTTCGCGGACAAAAACTGAGTCTTATATACATCACATGCGTCGAGTTCTGTCTGTATCTCGTCTTTATTTGATTCGTAGAGTGCTTCGTTATACGCATCGTGCACGGCATCAAGCTCCGCCATTTTGGACTCTAGTAACGAAAGCACCACAGCCTTCTCTGTTGGTGTAGTGGTAGCCGAGTCCCTCAAAGTAATAAACACATTCAACAGATTTGTAAAAGCCGCACGTTTGGCTGTACGCTTTTTCTTCAAAGCATCCATGTTGAGAGTAAATAAACTTGATTTTATTACAGATTCGCGCACGATCACTCTTACACTCTTAATTTTAAAAATTAGCTCTGTATTTGACCAGGTCCTGTCACGGTCGCCAAATGTCAATAATATCAGGTTTAGGAGAATTCTGAGAGCTTTATGAATTAAGGTGTTTATTGTAAATCAGATATGACTTGATACAAATAGCTGCGCGTTGTTCAGGCTTCCCTTTGCCGGCTCGAACTGAGCTTCCATCTGAACCCGAGCGATAGTAAAAATAATATAAGTGTGGTGGCGCTGCGTGCAAATACAAATACACTTATGTCAAACAATTCGCAACACAGCCTGAATTACTGCGAAGAGTGTGTGAAAATTGAGATCATGCTCATGCATCGAAGACAGAGTTAGCATCGGATGAGTACTTCGATGACGATATCTCAAAAATAGTTGTTCATGCATTTCCCCCAGTAAATAAAAATTAGTAAAAGTTTTTCCGTCTTCACATGATGCAATAGTTTTCGGCTGATCTCATGAGCAATGCAAATTGGTGGGCCATCCGGTTGACGCTGGCGAAATGTTCTACGGAGCTGTAAAATATTTTTAAGCATGCATTGACGCGATGACTGATACTTTGAGCTGGTACCATTTTCTTGTATCAGTTACAACTCAGTATCAAGTTGGTACTTAAAGACCCATCCCTAGGTCCAATAGACTTCAGAAAAAATTTTATATATACTTCAGCTTTGCAACGTAATACAATCTATAAACAAGTTGGGTAGACAGACCTATGCTCATGTCAGAAGGGTTTTGTACTCAACTTACAAAATGCTGTAACCAGCAACGAATAAAATTAAGAAACACGTCATGTTCGAGGATCATACTATTATTAACTAAGTTGAAAGAATTTTTTAATTCTGAGGTATTTGTTAAAATTATACCCATAAGTATTTCGCTTGATAATTTTTTCAGATTTTTTTAAGATCACGGGTGTCCATTCGCGACGGAGAAAACACATTTTTCATGCATTTCCCCAATCTCTGTGCCCCCACTGAAGCAAAAACTGTCAGTTTAAGAACTGTTTTGAAAAGCTCTCATAGAGAACTTTCAGTTGATACTCATATCGGCTACCTTTCATGAAGTTTTTTTCAGGGGCCACTCCTTTGTACTGTAAGCATCGATTCATGGCCTATTTTTTCGAATCCTAGAATGGCTACAAAGCCCTTTTGCTAGGAGCTCTCTCCTGCCTCTTCGACTTGTTTCAATTGTATGTAGTCATCCTCATGATATCTATCATTCCTGAAATTTTCATGCAAATCCTAGCAAAGCTGTAGTGTCTAAGTCGGTAAAAAGCGCATATGGCTCCATAGCCCTATGTTTCCATAGTAAAACAGGGCACATTGTTCCATAGTAATACCGGAAAATTCAAATCGCTATAACTTCGTTAAATACTATTCGATCTTTATGAAACTTTCAGAAAAAGATCAATCTTATACAAAGTCATCTTTTTGCTAAATTTTATTGAATTTAAGGGTACTATTTAGATTTTATTCGAGAAAACATAAAATCGATAAATCATACTATTACTAACAAAGTTGAGTGAATTTCGACTTCTCATGTATTTGTTGTTGTTGTACTCATTAAGGCCTACATTCATGATTTTTTTCAGATTTTTCGGATGGAAGGTATCCAATCGCGAGGGGGGGGTACGCGAAAAGTTCGTACATTTCCCCTTTCCCTGCCCCCCTCGGTACCGATAAGGCAATTTTAAGACCTGTTTTGAAAAGATCTCATTGAGACCTTTTCAATGACACCCTACTCGACTACCAATGGTGAAAATTTTTTTTTGAGGGGTCAACTCCCTATATGGGGAGACCCCCCTTAAACCCATTTGAAAAATTTTTCCACCCTTGAACTTTCAAGAGGTCACCACTTCTGACCTTTCCACAAAGTTTCATGGCTGTAGCCTCTATAGTTTCGGAGAAAAAGTGCTGTGACATACAGACGGACACAGGTCGTGATTGCAATAGGGTTTTGTATTTTAGTACAAAACCCTAAAAAAAGAAAAAAAAATATACGTGATGAATTGATAACCTTCTTTCCTTTGGAAGTTGGTTAAAAAATATAAATTGCAAACTGCATCATTGTGAATGATTTGGAATGAGGCATATCAAATTTCAAGTCTTCAAACTTAAAAAATTCTCCTTCATATTTTCTTGACTTCGCGATCAATCAACCAACTAAGCTTATCATTATTTGTCCTGAAGTGATGATACCATAATTACACTATCTGACCCGTTTGGCGTTTTGCATTCAACACTTTAAGTTCCATATGAAACGCGAAACCGCAATTTTACAATAAAAAGTAAAAGTGGAAATTAATGGAAGCACAACGAAACCTGTTCAGAAGCCACAGCGTATTTATTAGCCATTCTGCACGCACCTTTTATTCACCTCAGTAGTACCAGCTGCGTGGATACCAAATCAACCTCGAGTATGCGCGTAATACAGTCTTAGAGCGTGATCGTTAAGATTCATGCAATAGTTAACCAATCATGCTTCATGCATTTCCAAGGTTGGCTACTGCTCCTGCCTGCAACATGAGATGTTGTGGTCTAACGACTGAACGCAAGAATGTGAAATTGTTTAGCGATTAACTGTTAATTAGCGAGATTTACATTCTGTTGAGGCGTGTGGTCACTGTGGTTTAACATCTGAGTTATTTCTGCTGTTAATGCAATCATTGCTCATCATTTATTTCAACAAAGTACTTTCTCTGGGCGAAAATATCAAATGTATTATTTGGTGTCACCGTTTAAGATGTAATTATCTATTTTTATCGCTGTCGTGTGAATATGGTCGCATGACGTTGCGGTTGGAGATCTTAAAGTCACACTTTTCTTGCGTTGTTTTCAGACTTTCCTTTAATATTTGTGAGTTGTTTTAAACGTTTTCGATTAATGCAAATATTTCTGTTTTGTATTTTAAAAATTTGAATGCGTATGATAATGTAGAATAGTACAAAGCTCACTGCTGTATTTAGCAAGATCTCTTCTAGTTGCTACTCATCCAATATTCCAGCTACATTAGCTTCTTCGATGCATTAACACAAGCATGTACTCGTAGTTTGTAAAGTTTCAGGAATGTTCAGGGGGACGTCACCTGAATAACGCCTCAATCAATTCCTCTAAGTTTCCAGTGCTGTGCAGGATAGTAGGAAGCTCCAAGACCATGTTTTCTGTTTTGAGGGCATTACCCGGAAATGGTGAACTGCACAAAATTATAGCTGATTGAATTTACTTCAAAATGGCATAATCACAGCTATCCCTACGTATTACCATCTCCAATTTACGTTGTAGTTTTTGCAGTTCTGTAGTACTCGTAGACTCTGTAGTCCTAGCTTAGTTAAGAGTATCAAATTATCTCGATTTGATCGGCGCTTGAGAAAGTGATATGGTCCCGTGTTATGACCCCAAACATGCATAGCAACACATAAAACATCTATCACGTGGCTATGCAACGTGAACGATCATGGGAACATCCGCCACAAGCAGACAGTGTTATCAGATTACCTGGCGCATCAAGTTAATTTCATTTACATTTCATCATTTTGTCTTTTCTAAATTGTGCATTTTTGCTTCCCATGCAAAAATGCAATAAATGTATCTTTCGAATATAAAGTAGAACGAAATTAGTTAGTTATAATTTAAGATTCGAAATAAAAGGTTGATATAATTGAATTCACTCTTTTTCTCTAAACCGGGAACGATAAATATATAACTGGCGCAGTCTCGTAGGCGGCAAGTGATCCAGACGGTTACTTTTATAAAAATTCCGTTAAGTGCCAAGGGAATATTGATACATTGTGGTCGCCGATTTTGCGAAAGTGTTCCAAAAAGTCTCAACTGGATCATTGGCCAGAACCATGAACAAAATGGTTTGGATTTGCATGTAAGTGGTTATTTTGGACAAATACATTGCTTTTACGTTGCATTATCGCCTCCTTAGAAATCCTTTATATAATTTCCCGGTTAAACCTTATGCCTCTACAAAAAAAAACTCACAAGAAAAATAAACCCGTATCCAAAGCTCGACAGTATTCGCCAAAACTTAAGGAAAAATTTTTTTGAATTTCACACGAGTGGTGCAAGTAGTGATTGTGAAGCCGAAGCTAGTGTGTTAGACCCAAAGATTAGTGATTGCGATTTGCGGTTAGATAGCAATAGCTACGTTTTGAATACGGTTATTGAAGAGAGTATTTATTCAGACGGAATGACATCGGACGGGACGAATAATGTTACGTCGATCGACATTTTTAATTCTCTTCGTATCCCTGATGCGATAAAGGATCTCCCAAGATTTGAAGGGAATCCTCGTCTTCTTTACGATTTCATCGATAACGTCGATGAAATATTAGAGATGATTTCTCTGACAAGTGGCACTGGTAACAGCCAGTTACTTTTACGTGCTGTAAGAAATAAAATCGTTGGGCCGGCCAACGAAGTCCTTAATATGTACGGAACGCCACTTAATTGGGATTCGATTAAGGAACATCTCATTTTGCATTACGCAGACAAACGGAACGAGACTTCACTTATACGGGACTTACACAAAATGCGACAGACAACAGAAACTATTGAAAAGTTTTATAGCGAAATTGTTGAAACACTGGCTGGGTTGACAAATCATGTTAGTATCCACGAAAAGGACGCTAGCGTAGTAGCTGCAAAAAAGTCCCTATACTCCGAAATGTGTTTAAATGCTTTTCTTTCAGGCATTAGGGAACCTTTAGGATCTACAATCCGTGCTATGAAACCTACGTCATTGGCCGAAGCATTCTCGTTTTGCATTAAAGAACAAAATATGTTCTACTCCAGAACAGACAATCATAAAACATCTCAGCAACTCTTGGGGAATAGTCTAACATCGAATTTGAACCTACGGCCACCCTCAAACACGCTTAACACACAAAAAACCTTGCCTTTTTCGCAAGGAACAACTTTGATTTTATGGAACCAAATGTTACCAGGCCTTTAAATTTTTTACAGCAACCATTAGGAATGCAGTACACTGTCCCACGACAACAATTTAATTTTCAGACAAATCCTTTCCAGCACAATTTCAGATCATTCAACTCTCCACCCAATCCTTTCCAGCAAAATTTTAGACCGTTGAACAATCAACGTCAACAGGTTAATACATCTCTTGGGAATCAACCATTTAGGAATAATTTTGAACAAATCCCATATTTTAGCCAAAATCAACAACATAATAGATCCAAACCTGAGCCAATGGATACTTCATAATGTCATCTTAAACCGAACTCACAAGTTCGTCATAATAACAACATTAATAATAGCTTTTTCAGGTCTACTGGCCCTCCGAACTTCAGGAGTAAGGAACTTTTCCACTTAAGTGAAAATAATAGCCAGGATGAGGAACGGATTAACCCTTACGTCGACCCTTACGAAAATTATGTATACGATACATTATCAGAACCCCCACAAATATTGAACCTTGATAATTATTATGATTACCAAAGTGAACCTGAAACCCCTTAAGCTAGAGAATACGAAATAGATGAAAATTTTCCACTACCGGCCTCGAAAAATCTACAGGATACCTAGACGTTAACAAGCATGGATTCATTTTACCATACATAAACATATCCTCTCCTTTTGGCCGACCATTGAAATTTTTAATTGATACTGGCTCTTCCTCTTCATTTTTGAACCCTGAGTTTATCCATCCTGACGATATAAAAGAAATAAAGCCTATAAACATTACAACTATATTAAACAAACATGCCATTAGCCAAGAAGTCACACTTCCGAATTTTCCTGAATTCCGAACACCAGGCACCACACGATTCCTTGCCTTCATGGCTACTTCGACGGTCTCATAGGACTCGACGCTATGACATCAATTGGTATTAACGTGGATCTCGTGAATAAGGTAATTACAACAAGGAATTCTGTAATTCCTTTACATTTTAAACCAAACCTTACTTCTGGAAAATACATTATTCCCCCTCGCTTTAAAATCATAGCGAAACTTCCAGTGGATATCCAAAATGGAGACATCTACGTAAAACGCACAGAGATTGAACCTGATCTTATTATTCCGGAAGGAATCTGCCTTGCTCAGGACTGGTATAGCCTGGTTGAAATAATCAACCACTCTAGCGATGAAAAGAATCTCTATCTGGACCAACCCCTCAAAGTTGAAGAATTTTCCTGTGCAAAATTTTCAGAAATTAATAATTTCAACATACAACGATTAGAGCCAGAAAATAGTAAAAACTATAATATAGTCGAGAATCTACGAGTGGATCATTTGAATTCCGAAGAAAAAACAACTCTTTACAAGGTCTGCAAAGAATATGAAGACATATTTTTTAAAGAAGGCGATAAGCTATCTTTTACAAACGAAATTAAACATCAAATAAGGACGGTAGACAATTTGCCTATATATACGAAATCCTATCGCTATCCTTACATTCACAAGGAAGAAGTTAGGAAGCAAATTACAACTATGCTTGAGCAAGGGATAATCCGCCCTAGCTACTCCCCTTGGAGCTCACCTGCATGGATAGTGCCCAAAAAGCTCGACGCTAGCGGCAAACAGAAGTGGCGCCTTGTGATTGACTACAGGAAACTCAACGAAAAGACGGTCAGTGACAAGTACCCACTTCCGAATATCAATGAGATTCTCGACAAATTAGGAAAATGCATGTATTTTTCCACTCTGGACCTCGCGAATGGGTTCCACCAAATAGAAATGGATCCGAACGACATCCAAAAGACAGCATTCACTGTGGATGGAGGACATTACGAATACATTCGTATGGCTTTTAGGCTTAAAAACGCCCCAGCTACGTTCCAGAGGGTTATGGACAATATCCTTAAGGAACTCCAAGGTACAATCTGTCTAGTCTACCTTGACGATATAATCGTTTATTCAACTTCACTGCAAGAACATAAAGAGAGTCTCCAGAAAGTCTTCGCAAAATTACGCGAAGCTAATTTAAAGGTCCAACTCAATAAATCGGAATTTCTACATAAAGAGGTCGCATTCTTGGGACACAAAGTTACCACAGAAGGAGTGAAACCAAACCCAGAATTAACTAAAGCTATACGAAACTTTCCTATCTAACGATCACAGAAGGAGATAAAGTCATTTCTAGGCCTCCTAGGGTATTATCGCAAATTCATCAGAGATTTCGCGAAATTGACCAAACCCCTGACTTCGTGTCTAAAAAAGGGAAACCAAATCATTCTAGATGCAACTTATATTAAAACTTTCAATCTTTGTAGAGATTTATTAACAAACGATCCAATCTTCCAATATCCGGACTTCACTAAGCCCTTCATATTAACCACCGATGCTAGTAATTACGCTATTGGTGCGGTGTTGTCACAAGGGCCTATTGGTAGCGATAAGCCCATATGTTATGCAAGCAGGACTCTCACCAGCAGTGAAATCAATTACTCCACCATCGAAAAGGAATTATGGGCTATCGTATGGGCTACCAAATACTTCCGCCCATACCTTTTTGGGAGAAAGTTTAAGATTGTTACGGATCATAAACCTCTAACTTGGATTATGAGCCTCAAAGATCCAAACCCAAAGCTTATTAGGTGGAGGCTTCAGTTGGAGGAATTCGACTATGAAATTGTTTATAAAAAGGGAGCCCTTAACAATAATACAGACGCGTTGAGTCGCATAAAGAATGTAGATGCCAACAAAATAGAAATAAACGCTTCGGAAGAAGCTACAGCCAGCCAACCCAGTAGCGAGCAAATTCCATTGTCAACCAGAGCCACTATTCATTCAGCCGAAGAAGATTTAAATGATGGTATTCCAATTTCGGAAAGACCTTTGAACGAATTTTCCCTACAACTGATTCTAGAGCAAGGTAGCAGAGACCATTCATCTTCGCTCAAAATTCTTTTCAAAACTAAACAAAGAAGAACTATCCAACTAGCATCCAATTCGGAAGCAGAAGTTATCGAGATCCTAAGAAAATTTCTTGCACCTAATCGACTTAACGCAATCTTTTGCAGCGACGAGATATTCAGAACAGTCCAAAATGTCTATTCGAAATATTTTTCTCAGTCACGAGTATTTAAACTCATAAGATGTACCCATATCGTAAAAGACGTCACAGACAACGACGAGCAAGACCAATTAATAAATGATTACCATGCGAACAATAATCACCGAGGCATAAGTGAGACGACCTTGCATCTTCAACGCAAATTCTTCTTTCCTTTCATGAAACAAAAAATTACAAAGGTCATCAATAACTGTACAACCTGTCATACCTTGAAATACGAGCGTAAACCCCAGAAAGTAATATTTAAAGTACCTACTACACCCAACAAACCACTCGATGTCTTACACATCGACATCTATACTATTAATAACCACAAAATTCTGACGATAGCGGATAAGTTCTCAAAATTCCTTGCAGCATATAGCCTTCCAGTCTCTAATAGCCTAACTATAATCAAATCTCTACGACATTTCATCAGCTTACACGGAATCCCTAGGCAAATTGTATCTGACCTTGGTTCCGAATTCACTGCTCTTATATTCAAAGATTTCTGTAAGCAATACGGAATTAATCATCATATAACTTCATATCAGCAAAGTAGCAGTAGTGCTACCGTCGAAAGGTTACATTCGACCCTCACTGAGATTTATAGGATAATTCATAATAAACGTACAGAAAAGGACCATGACGATATCCTGAACGAAGTCATCATAACTTATAATAACTCGATCCATTCTGCTACAAAGCACACTCCCTATGAAATCTTTTACGGACGCACATATAAATTCAATGAGGAACTTCAGCAGAATACTACTCACGAATATCTTCAGAAACTTAACGAATTCCAATCCCAGCTATTTCCCCTTATAAAAGAACGGCTAGAGCACAATGTTAATAAGAATATAGCTAAACTAAATATAAATAGAAAAGACCCAGAACAGCGTGAGGAAGGATCGATTATATTTAGGAAAGAATGTAGGAGAAATAAACTCACTCCTAGATTTACTAAGCATAAGGTTAAGAAAAATAAAGACGTAACTTTAATTACCACACAAAACAAAAAACTTCATAAATCAAAAATAAAAAGAAAATATAAGTTTCAGGCTTCCAATCCTGGTGATGGTGACAGGACAGAAGATGGAAATCCACGACCTCACGAACAACAACGGAATGTTACCACTGCAGCTAGGACAGGCACGGATTATCCAGGGACACAACAAGCTTCTGCACATTGTACGGCTTCAACAATACAAGACAAACATTGACAAGATCGAGGACTCACTGAATGCTCTAGAAGGCATCGAAACCCTAAAAGACACAGTAAATATAACTAACTTAAAACTAGACGAATTAAAATATAAATTCGATTCACTTACCCCGAAATTCAAAACTAAAAGAGGGTTAATTAACGGACTTGGGACACTGATAAAAGGAATAACCGGAAACATGGACGCAAATGATGCACTCCAGCTGAATAAAGAAATTGAATCTATAATGGCTAATCAAGAAAACTTGAAATTAAATTTAAATCAACAAATCGCAATTAATAGTAAAATGGTACAACGTTTCGACAATATCACAAATCACATCAATTCTCAACAGATAACCATTAGAAATTATTTGAACCACACTCTAAAACAAATACAAAATGAAGTTAGAGTAGAAAACAATCATTTTAGATATTTCGAATTTATTACGCAGATCAATTACAATATAGATCTTCTGAATAATCATCTAACTAATATAGCAGAAGCCATTATTCTAGCTAAATTGAATATAATTTCCAAGCAAATCTTAAGCCATGAAGAACTTTCACAAATCCATTCCTTTTTCGAAGGACAAAATACACACCTATTATCAAGCGAGCATATTTATGAGCTATTGGAATTACAGGCATACTACAATGGTACCAATATAATTTTTAATGTTCAGATTCCGCGACTGTCAAATTCTAGTTACTCCCTCTTCCACATTACTCCCCTCCCAATAAATCGAACAAAATCTATAGATACCCTCCCTTTCCTCATCACCTCTCAAAGCGATAATCAGTTAAGCAATACGAAATGTCCTAAAATTAAAAGGACCCACTACTGCAAACAATCAACACTGCAAAGAAATGAAAAAATGGAAAGCTGCGTCGGAAACTTACTCAAAAACGCACCGGCCAGCTGCAAACTCAGACCGTATAACAAAAACGAAGAAATCACCCAACCCGAACCCGGATACATCCTGATCATCACCGATAAAGAGCTACGCATAACATCATCATGTGGACCAAACAACCAAACCATCAACGGGAAGACATTCACTGGGATGAAATAAATGGATACCCATCGAACCTCATCCTCCCAGAGAGCAATTATACTATGGACATAGCTTTCGAAAGCCTCGAAAAATATTCCTTTCCGGAAAACAGCATATTTGAAAACCTGAAAATAGTAAGATCTGGATCGTTCTACGCTACCATGAGCATGCTAGTCGTCATCATAATCTTGGTCCTCTTTCTGGTAGTATCAAGGAGATCTCAAAGTATAAACCGACTCAACTTACCAAACTTCACGCAAGCTCCGGCCATCGAACCTCAAGGACCTCGTTTCATCTGGCCCTCACTTTCGTCTATGGGGGGAGGTGTTATGACCCCAAACATGCATAGCAACACATAAAACATCTATCACGTGGCTATGCAACGTGAACGATCATGGGAACATCCGCCACAAGCAGACAGTGTTATCAGATTACCTGGCGCATCAAGTTAATTTCATTTACATTTCATCATTTTGTCTTTTCTAAATTGTGCATTTTTGCTTCCCATGCAAAAATGCAATAAATGTATCTTTCGAATATAAAGTAGAACGAAATTAGTTAGTTATAATTTAAGATTCGAAATAAAAGGTTGATATAATTGAATTCACTCTTTTTCTCTAAACCGGGAACGATAAATATATAACTCCCGCCCAGCTGTGATACGTTCTGATATTAAACCAGTACTAAGCATAATTACTGAGTGAGCTCAAACGAAACAAATTTCGTTGTCACTTGTTACGGACTACTTTTGGAGCTCATCCGCTTTAACATACGGTGTGACCTTAGAGATGACCGGGTGACGCGCGAAGCCGGGTCGTGGCACGCCACGCGCTTGCTTTTTTTTACCCACGGGTCGCTTGGTCGCCTGAAGCGCGAACCTTTGACCAGGGCCGTCACTCCTATGTTACCACTGTGGAAACGAAAGGAACCATCACTTTTCACCTCATGAAAAATCAAGCGAAAAGTACGAAAATCAAGTGAAAAACTTGAAGAATTAAACAGAAAAAAATTTGCATAAAGAACTTTACATTAATCTTCTCACACCTATCCGAAAGTTCGTTTCTCAATCCCTCCTTCGCCACTCACCATACACTTCGTGGCTACTTCTTTTTGTCCTAGCACAATATACCAAATGTTACTTGGCACGAATACCAATTTTTCAAATAAAAACAAAGTCCAAGCCTGCAATCCGTTTTACAATTGGATTGCTAATTGCAGAAAGGGGACATCTCCAATTTTTCAAAAATCGAAATTTTTGCATATTCTTCATCTAGAATACTAAATACATCAATTACTGTAAAAATGAGACAAGCTGCATAGCAAGTCATGATTCTGTTGATCGCTCTAGTTCTGCTTTACTACAGAAAGGAAACAAATACGGGAGATGTCACCTTTCTGTGGTAAAGTACATCTGGTTATATGATTGTGGTCCGTTACAATTTGTTTGCTTTGTGCTCAGTATTATTTGAACTGCTTTGAAGTAAACGTGTTGAAATGAATTCCAGTAAAATTAATGTGAAAATAACCAAGAAGCGGAAAAAAGGAGTTGTCAGCAGCAGTAGTTATAGGAGAAATGTGATTAAGAAGGCGAAACTTAGAGGAAAGGAACATTTAAATTATGCTGGGAAAGTTATTCCTGCAAGAGAAGTTGCAGGCGATGAATGGTTAAAATATTTATTTTTGTCTGTAATGTTGAGTACGTAATTTGTATTTGGTTTTAGTTCCAATAAGAAATGTTTAACAGGTTTTAGTCAATATGAGAAACAAAGCATGCTTGATTTATTCTGGAATTTTAAAAGCAAGGGCGAGCCAGATTTGCATTTGCAAAGTCTGTTGCAATTAAGTCCCGTTTCACGAAAACGAGGCAATAGGGATGCTGATTCCAGTAAACTAAAGACGATAAATGTCAAGTACTTTCTACTTAACGGAACCAGTAGAATACAAACATGTAAGAAAGCATTTATGTCTATTTACGGTATATCTAAGAAGCGTTTTGGAAAATCAAAAAAATCCTCGAAATATGCGTGGCAAAAATATTAGTGGGAATGCGATAAAAGACGATATTATTGCAAATATCCGTGATCACATTGAATCCTATCCTGTGAAAACCGCATTATACGAATCAAGAAATTCGTTACCTGGATTGTTATTTGTCAGTAAAAAGCATGTACGAAATGTTTAAACAGAAATATCCAGATAATATAATTTCTTAAAAATTTGTTTGGTCATACTTTAAAGAAAATTATGGCCAAAAATTTGGCAGGCCGGTAAAAGGTGCATGTAGTACTTGCGAAGAGCTCAATGCCAAAATTAAGAGTGTAATCTTAAAAGAAACTGCCAAGAAAGTAGCAATCGCTGAGCTTATGGTGCACAAGAGACGAAGCAGAAAGTTTTACACATCACTTGATTTGGTAAAAAAACTTTGTGAAGATAATGATGATAATTTAGGGATTTGCATTGATTACATGGCCAATGTTTCATGCCCGCAAATTCCTGTACAGTATCTATATTATTTTCGACAGCTCACCATTTGTACTTTTGGAATACATGACTTGAAGTCCAAAAATATGTTTTGTTACGTCTTTCACGAGGGAGACGCGGATAAAGGAGCAAATGAAGTGTGATCGTTTCTTAAACATTATCTAGACCAAAAACACATTCAGAAGTATTAAAAACTCCATATTTTCTGCGACAACTGCTATGGGCAAAAAAATAACAATACAATGTTCCGCTTTTTAATGAGTTTGGTTGAGCTTAAAAGATTTGAAGAGATAGAAATATACTTCCCCATGAGAGGACATTCATTTATGCCCTGCGACGGCGACTTTGGTCTAATCAAACGACAACTCAACAAAACGGAAAGATTTTACACCATCCAGGAATATATCGAAATAATCTCCAAAGCATCCAAAAAGAAGCAAAAATTCTCAATTGTTCGGGTTTCTACGGATTTGATTGTTGATTATAAAAACTTTTGGCCAAAGTTTTACAAAAAAACCTGCCTAAGCAACGAAAGTTATGGTAAGGATGCGCCACGCACAACGAAAAATTTTTTTGCTATTAGCTCCTTTCACCAATTTAGCATTTCTTGCGCTAATGGAGTAGTATGCAAGGAATTCATAAACTGCCCTATAACTGACACTTATCGACTGAGGAATACGTTGAAAGAAGTTACTTATTGCACAACACAATATTATGCCGGAAAACTTCAAATTAGTAAAAAACAAGTTGAAGTAGCAGGAGGATGCTCCTGCCAGAAGGGTATTGTAAAACAATTAGTAAATCAAACAATATATTCTGCATATCAAAACCTGACTTATATATAGATTCCATAAATTGAGTTCGAAAAATTATTATGGTTATTATAATTTTAAACTCGATACCATTTTGTTTCAAGTGGTTTGACCACGTCGCTTGATTAGTCATGATAACACATGGATATTACTAAAAATTTCTAAAATTTTTATCAAAATTCCTACATATTTGTAGTGTCTCGGTCCATTGCAAGCGTGTATCTTTCTAGTATCACGTGTTAATGTTGTTGTAATTGTTAAATATTCAATCGGCTGTAACTTAGCTGTTTATTGTTCAATTATTGTGAAATTTTCGAACCATATGCAATCACTTTCAGAAAATTTAAATTATAGATTTTGGAAAATCTAAGGGTCACATCTTGATTTTATAGACAAAAAAGCAAAATTTATTAAATGTACTATTATTAACAAAGTTGATCGAATTTCGACTTCTAAGGTATTTGTTGCCCTTGTGAATGAAAAATTGACAGTTCAAGTACTGTTTTGAAAAGCTCTTATAAAGAACTTTCATTTGATATTCATATTCGCTACCTTTGATGAAATTTTTTTTTTTTCAGCGGCCACTCCCCTGTACTGTAATCATCGGTTCATGGCCTATTTTTTCGAACCCTAGAATGGTTACAAAGCCCTTTCGCTGGGAGCTCTCTCCTGCCTCCTCGACTTGTTTCACGTATGAGTATTAATTGTAGGTACTCATTTTCAGTCATTCATTAAATTGAATCAAGTGTTAAAAGCATGCGCCTTAAACGTTGAAGTTGGGGCAAAATAACTCAAAATTATTCAATCTTCGCATTTAAAACCGCCACTATTTTGCTTTACGATTACTAATACCGCTAGCTGAGCCAATTCTCAAAGGAATTCATGATACCTATCATTCCTGAAACTTTCATGCAAATCCTAGCAAAGCTGTAGTATCTGAGTCAGTAAAAAGCGCATATTGTTCCATAGCGATATGTTTCCATAGTAATACAGCGCATATTGTTCCATAGTAATACAGGAAAATTCAAATCACTATAACTTCATTAAATACCATTCGATCTTTATGAAACTTTCAGGACAGATTAATCTCATTGATAGTCATCTGTGTACTGAATTTTATTAAATTTAAGGGCACCGTTAAGATTTTATTCAAGAAAACATAAAATCGATAAATCATACTATTACTAACAAAGTTGAGTGAATTTCGACTTCTCACGTATTTGTTGTTGTTGTACTCATATAGGCTTAGATTCATGATTTTTTTCAGATTTTTCGGGTCAAATCGCGAGGGGGGGGGGACACAAAATTTTCGTACATTTCCCCTTCCCCTGCACCCCTCGAAGCAAAATTTGTCATTTTAAGACCTGTTTTGAAAAGTGCTCATCAAGACCTTTCATTTGATACCAATATTGCCTACATGCGATGAAATCTTTTTTTTCAGGGGCAACTCCCCTATATGGGGAGACCCCCCTTAAAGACCTTATAAATTTTTTTTCGTATTGAAACTTTGAAGAGGGCGTCACTTTGCACCTACCTACAAAATCTTATGTTTCTAGCTTATGTAGTTTGCGAGAAAAAGTGGTGTGACACACGGACGGACGGACGGACCTGTTTTGAAAAGTGCTCATCAAGACCTTTCATTTGATACCCATATTGCCTACATGCGATGAAATCTTTTTTTTCAGGGGCAACTCCCCTATATGGGGAGACCCCCCTTAAAGACCTTATAAATTTTTTTTCGTATTGAAACTTTGAAGAGGGCGTCACTTTGCACCTACCTACAAAATCTTATGTTTCTAGCTTATGTAGTTTGCGAGAAAAAGTGGTGTGACACACGGACGGACGGACGGACGGACGGACAGACGGACAGACAGGACGCGAAACTAATAGGGTATTGTAAAATAATTTTACAATACCCTAAAAAAATTACCGACATATTCAATACTAATAAATTTATTCCCGAGGAAAATTCTGAGTTTTAGCGAGGGATTACAACGTGGCCAGCTTCGGAAAAGGAACGCGATGTAGAATAGGTTCCTTTTTTCTATCAGCAAATTTTGTTGTGAAAAATAACGATTTAAATAAAAAAAAGCCAAAACTAAAGGGTTTTCCAATTAGAGGTGTTATTTTAAACAGCCCGCTATTTCGGTAGATGTCCCTTTTGAAGCTGTCATTATTTGACATTTGACAAGTAGAAACTACGCCATTAATGAAAATGGAACGATACACGCTTCAACAACGCGTTGAAATTATTAAAGTTCACTATAAAAATGGTGAAAATTTGGCAGAGACGGTTCGTAAAACTCGACCATTTTTGGGTCGTCGTGAAGCACCTTGTCGGACCCCAATACAGAAATTGGTGGAAAAATGCGAGCTGTTGGGACAACTTAGTGATGTGAAGAATAAAACCCGTGCACGTCACTGTTGAAGAAAACCAAGGTTTGTCCATTGCTCGTCGTACAATGGAATTAGGCATTCCACAAACGTCATTACACCATATTATGCATAAAGATTTGGGTTTTAAGGTTCATTAAGTTCAGTTAACACAAGAACTCAAGCCGGTCGATCATCAACAACATCGTGTCTTTGCTGATTGGGTCCTTGAAATGCATGAAAATGATCCGGAATTCGATCGAAAAATCATCTTGAGTGATGAAGCCCATTTCCACCTCGGGGGCTTCGTCAACAATTACTTTTTATGGAATTGTTTGCAGCTACATATAAATGAGTTGCATATATTGAATAATAATATTTCTGAAAAATTATTAGAGAGGAAAAATGTTAGAAGAAGGTGGTTTCGACGTGTGCACTAATTCTCCTCAGGCCATCACTCTTAGATACACACCGGTGATGGCGACCACCATGCTCAGAGATGAGGGAGTTAATTTTTAATTTTTCTACTTATGCAAACTCAATATGTTTTTGTATCTGCAAGTTATATTCAAGGTAAATTTCTCTTGTAAGTACTTGTATTAGCTCAACTTTTTTAATTGGATCATTTCACCCTTTTCACATCAACTTAATGTAAATCTATACGACAAATTTGCTCTACATTTGAAGCTTATCTAACGTCGCGCGGATATCGATCACTCTTTCGGATGGCTCCGATAGCTTTTTAAATTACTTTTATTAAAATTTAACTCCCTCATCTCTGAGCATGGTGGTCGCCATCACCGGTGTATATCTAAGAGTGATGGCCTGAGGAGAATTAGTGCACACGTCGAAACCACCTTCTTCTAACATTTTTCTTCTCTAATAATTTTTCAGAAAAATTATTATTCAATATATGCAACTCATTTATATGTAGCTGCAAACAATTCCATAAAAAGTAATTTAAAAAGCTATCGGAGCCATCCGAAAGAGTCATCGATATCCGCGCGACATTAGATAAGCTTCAAATGTAGAGCAAATTTGTCGTATAGATTTACATTAAGTTCGTCAACAAGCAAAATTGTCGCATCTGGGCCTCGGAAAACCCCAGAGTGATTGTTGAAAAGCCTCTTTATCCTCAACGTGTGACTGTTTGGTGCGGTTTATGGTCCGGCGGAGTCATCGGACCTTACTTTTTCGAAAATGAGGCTGGAGCAACAGTTACCGTGAATGGATTGCGCTATCGAGAGATGATTAATGATTTTTTATGGACGGAATTGGATGATATTGATCTGGACAATGTTTACTTGTCTACGTCAACAGCCCAGCGTCGATTCAAGACCGCAAAGATGGAATTCGTGAGGCTATCGAGGTCATAGGGCAGCCATTTTGCGATGGTTATGGAAAATTTCATGAAAAGTATATGGTCCTGTAAGCGTGGTCGTGGTGGTATTTGCCTGATGTTATTTTCTTATGTTTCTAGCTTATGTAGTTTGCGAGAAAAAGTGGTGTGACACACGGACGGACGGACGGACCTGTTTTGAAAAGTGCTCATCAAGACCTTTCATTTGATACCCATATTGCCTACATGCGATGAAATCTTTTTTTTCAGGGGCAACTCCCCTATATGGGGAGACCCCCCTTAAAGACCTTATAAATTTTTTTTCGTATTGAAACTTTGAAGAGGGCGTCACTTTGCACCTACCTACAAAATCTTATGTTTCTAGCTTATGTAGTTTGCGAGAAAAAGTGGTGTGACACACGGACGGACGGACGGACGGACGGACAGACGGACAGACAGGACGCGAAACTAATAGGGTATTGTAAAATAATTTTACAATACCCTAAAAAAATTACCGACATATTCAATACTAATAAATTTATTCCCGAGGAAAATTCTGAGTTTTAGCGAGGGATTACAACGTGGCCAGCTTCGGAAAAGGAACGCGATGTAGAATAGGTTCCTTTTTTCTATCAGCAAATTTTGTTGTGAAAAATAACGATTTAAATAAAAAAAAGCCAAAACTAAAGGGTTTTCCAATTAGAGGTGTTATTTTAAACAGCCCGCTATTTCGGTAGATGTCCCTTTTGAAGCTGTCATTATTTGACATTTGACAAGTAGAAACTACGCCATTAATGAAAATGGAACGATACACGCTTCAACAACGCGTTGAAATTATTAAAGTTCACTATAAAAATGGTGAAAATTTGGCAGAGACGGTTCGTAAAACTCGACCATTTTTGGGTCGTCGTGAAGCACCTTGTCGGACCCCAATACAGAAATTGGTGGAAAAATGCGAGCTGTTGGGACAACTTAGTGATGTGAAGAATAAAACCCGTGCACGTCACTGTTGAAGAAAACCAAGGTTTGTCCATTGCTCGTCGTACAATGGAATTAGGCATTCCACAAACGTCATTACACCATATTATGCATAAAGATTTGGGTTTTAAGGTTCATTAAGTTCAGTTAACACAAGAACTCAAGCCGGTCGATCATCAACAACATCGTGTCTTTGCTGATTGGGTCCTTGAAATGCATGAAAATGATCCGGAATTCGATCGAAAAATCATCTTGAGTGATGAAGCCCATTTCCACCTCGGGGGCTTCGTCAACAATTACTTTTTATGGAATTGTTTGCAGCTACATATAAATGAGTTGCATATATTGAATAATAATATTTCTGAAAAATTATTAGAGAGGAAAAATGTTAGAAGAAGGTGGTTTCGACGTGTGCACTAATTCTCCTCAGGCCATCACTCTTAGATACACACCGGTGATGGCGACCACCATGCTCAGAGATGAGGGAGTTAATTTTTAATTTTTCTACTTATGCAAACTCAATATGTTTTTGTATCTGCAAGTTATATTCAAGGTAAATTTCTCTTGTAAGTACTTGTATTAGCTCAACTTTTTTAATTGGATCATTTCACCCTTTTCACATCAACTTAATGTAAATCTATACGACAAATTTGCTCTACATTTGAAGCTTATCTAACGTCGCGCGGATATCGATCACTCTTTCGGATGGCTCCGATAGCTTTTTAAATTACTTTTATTAAAATTTAACTCCCTCATCTCTGAGCATGGTGGTCGCCATCACCGGTGTATATCTAAGAGTGATGGCCTGAGGAGAATTAGTGCACACGTCGAAACCACCTTCTTCTAACATTTTTCTTCTCTAATAATTTTTCAGAAAAATTATTATTCAATATATGCAACTCATTTATATGTAGCTGCAAACAATTCCATAAAAAGTAATTTAAAAAGCTATCGGAGCCATCCGAAAGAGTCATCGATATCCGCGCGACATTAGATAAGCTTCAAATGTAGAGCAAATTTGTCGTATAGATTTACATTAAGTTCGTCAACAAGCAAAATTGTCGTATCTGGGCCTCGGAAAACCCCAGAGTGATTGTTGAAAAGCCTCTTTATCCTCAACGTGTGACTGTTTGGTGCGGTTTATGGTCCGGCGGAGTCATTGGACCTTACTTTTTCGAAAATGAGGCTGGAGCAACAGTTACCGTGAATGGATTGCGCTATCGAGAGATGATTAATGATTTTTTATGGACGGAATTGGATGATATTGATCTGGACAATGTTTACTTGTCTACGTCAACAGCCCAGCGTCGATTCAAGACCGCAAAGATGGAATTCGTGAGGCTATCGAGGTCATAGGGCAGCCATTTTGCGATGGTTATGGAAAATTTCATGAAAAGTATATGGTCCTGTAAGCGTGGTCGTGGTGGTATTTGCCTGATGTTATTTTCTACTATTAACGCCATACCTTCCTCTTTATAATGAAATAAACATCCGATAATTTATAGTAAAATATAGCATTTTTCTTTTAATATCAAAATAATACCTCTTTTGGAAAACCCTGCATAACTTTTTGTTTTTGTTTACTGCAGAAAGGTGGTATGTCCATGGTTAAAATTAGACATTTAAGTGAAGACAAGAAACAAAAATAAAAATTATATATTGTTAACTTATAAAACGTTTCTTAGTAAATATATAGAAAAAGGTAGAGTTACAAGAGATTTCATTGAAAAAGATATGGGTCGAATTCTTCAGTTAAGTTGGTTCACTCCATTTCGCATTCCGTTACGTTGCATTGTCATTCACCCCCAAAACTCCATTGAAATCATTGGGGTTGACATATTTAAGAATGGCCGCTGTTAGGGACTCGTCACCATACCCTGCCTGAGAGCAAAACTTTCACATGTAACAACATATTGCGTGACTAAACAAAACATGAACTATTACGCATAAAAACCAAAACAAACCGCTTGACTAAGAAAAATAATATCTAGCAGAAAGCGTCGACCAACCCAACATATAAAAAAAAACCAAAAAATGAAACAAATTAATACGCATCGCATGAAAATGAAATACGAAACATACAAGCGCGCTTTATCAACATGTATCGTCACGAGTTAAAAATAAATAATGTGGAGTTCCCGATCGAATTTCATAGCAACAAATATTGGGATCCCCGGTCGTAGTAAACAATTGAAGTGCTGACATGATTTTATGACCGAAGTGGAATGAGGAAAGTAATGCAAATGCATATTGTGCAAAAAATTTGTATTGAGGTTTTAGACGTGCAGTGGTTGAACTCATGGAATTGAGTTTTTGTTCAGCATACGGATTGCACAACAATTCCTTGTAAGAAATTGGAATTTCAGTAAGCAGGGTTGGCCCAATAAAACCAACGGTTCCTGATAGAGGAGAGTTCAGCATTTTTCTACGAATCTTATATACGCGTCGGTGTCACTCGGCAGTGAGCCGAGGATACAGTGAATAGTTAGTTTCGGCGTGATCCTGCGTTGCAGGACACAGTTCAGTCATTCCCAGTATTTTTCTACGTGTTGCTACTATTTTCTACGAGTCTTATATACGCGTCGGTGTCACTAGGCATTGAGCCGATGACACAGTGATTAGTTAGTTTCGGCGTGATCCTGCGTTGCAGATTTTCCTACATTAGTCTACCTTACCAAAATGACAATGACGTCGATGACCTCCCAAATTCACATCAATAATCAATTCACCGATGCCTTTGACACAAATATCGGACTAAAGCAGGGAGATGGGCTGGCCTCATTGCTATTCAATTCGGCTCTGGAGTACATCATGTAGCAGCTACCTGTCGATACACGAGGTAGCTCACGATACAAGTCGAGCAAAATAGTAGCCTATGTGGATGACATCAACATTTTGTCACGGTTATTAATTACTGCCAAAGAACTCTTCCTAAAACTCGACAGCGTAGCAAAACTATCAATGAAAATAAAACAAAGCTCGTGATGCAGTCAAGGAAAAATACCTCAAATACACAAAATATCACACTTGGGAAATACGGTATCAAAAACATTGACGAATTCCTGTATTTAGGCACCAAAATAATGAGAACCAGTAATGAAAGAGACGGAATACGCCGAAGAATACAGCTTCGCAAAGAAAATGGTTTATTTAGCTTTGGCGATCTTAAAAACCATCTACATATACGGGAAAACAAAGCTCCAAGGATACAAATCTATGATGAGGCTTATGTTATGCTATGGGTGTGAAACATGAACCCTAACCCAAGCATTCGCAAATATATTGAGCAGCTTTGCGCGACGGGTCCTGAGGCGAATAATCGGAGCAAAGCTAGATGGGAACCGATGGCGAATTCGATACAACCATGAGCTGTATGAAATTTTTGACGAGCAGGAGGTCTCAACGATTTTCAAAGACTGTGGAAACTGCGATAGGCTGGACATTTGAATCGTATGGACAAACAATGGATACCCAAAAGGTATTCGTTGGCAGAACCGAAGCCCACAGACCAATGGGCAACGAAGACAGTTCATCGCTGCTCGGTTATAATATATTAGATGTAGAACAAAAGTTCACTGTTGTATTAATATAATTAATTTTTTAGAAGTGTTGGCTGGTGTTTTTCTCCTTTTTTCAATTTAATTATAAAATACATAGTAATTTGAATTACGATAAATTGAATTTGCCTTATATTCTTTGAAAATTTATAAAATTTAGTATTGAATAAAGCGCTTTCCTCTTGGCCTTTGCATAAACCACGCAGCAGACTAACTCGACGTGTCAGCGCAGAACTGTCAAACGCCCCAGACAATTTATCCCGAACTTCTTTGTCCGAGCTTTTCTCTCTAATTAATTGGATCAACCAGAAGAATTATCGTTTACTTTGCTTTTGTATCACGCTTTGCTGATGGTTCACATTATTATATAGATATAGTGGTAAGGCAAAATGTCAAGTGTGACTTGAAATCATAGGGCGAAAAATTTGATTCCAACAACTAATGACTGTGTCTCTTATAAATCGTTCTACATTGTTTGGACACACCTAAGCTCCTAAATGAAGGGTTTTCCAATAAGAGGTGTAATTTTGATATTAAAAGAAAAACTGCTGGACTGTTGGCGTAGATCTCTTCTTTCACGTGGCCCCAAAGGAGGAAGTCGCAAGGTGTTAAATCACAAGATCTCGATAGCCGATTGTGATCACCTCTTCGAGAGACAGCACGGTCCGGAAACTTTCCCCGTAAAAGATCAATGGTTTCGCTGCTTGTGTGGCACGCAGCGCCGTCTTGTTGAAAGTAAACGTTGTCCAGATCAATACTATCCAATTTCGGCCATAAAAAATCATTAATCATCCCTCGATAGCGCAATCCATTCACCGTAACTGTTGCTCCAGCCTCATTTTCGAAAAAGTAAGGTCCAATGACTCCGCCGGACCATAAACCGCATCAAACAGTTACACGTTGAGGATACAGAGGCTTTTTAACAATAACTTATGGGTTTTCCGAGCCCCAGATGCGACAACTTTGCTTGTTGACGAAGCCACCGAGATGGAAATGGGCCTCATCACTCAAGATGATTTTTCGATGGAATTCCGGATCATTTTCATGCATTTCAAGGACCCAATCAGCAAAGACACGACGTTGTTGATGATCGACCGGCTTACGTTCTTGTACTAATTGAACTTTAAAAGCCTTAAGACCTAAATCTTTATGCAAAATACGGTGTAATGACGTTTGTGGAATGCCTAATTCCAAAGAACGACGAGAAATGGACAAACCTGGGTTTTCTTCAACACTTTCGGCTACAGCAGCAATATTGTCGGCTGTTGTTGCGTGATGTGCACGGGTTTTATTCTTCACATCACTAAGTTGTCCCAACAGCTCGCATTTTTTCACCAATTTCTGTATTGCGGTCCGACAAGGCGCTTCAGGACGACCCAAAAATGTTCGAGTTTTACGAACCGTCTCTGCCAAATTTTCACCATTTTTATAGTGAATTTTAATAATTTCAATGCGTTGTTGAAACATACATCGTTCCATTTTTATTAATGGTGTAGTTTCTACTTGTCAAATATCAAAAAATTACGGCTTCAAAAGAGACATCTAACGAAATAGCGGGCTATTCAAAATAACACCTCTAATTGGAAAACCCTTTAGCTTCATTTTTGATTTTGGAAGAAAGCTAACACTTCCTCTCGTAAATGGGATGCTTTTCATTCTTTTCAGAGTCGGAAATAATTTTCAACCATTAGATCGAAAGAAAAATTGTTTCTTAAGGAATAGTAAAAAACGTCTGCTTTGTGAAACCATCGGTTCCTGCGCCATACAAGTACTTTGTGTCTGCCTAGCAATTATGGATTCTAATTTTAAGTTAAATATTTTTAACACAATCAAGCGTAATACTGGTTTTCACCTTGCAGAGTATTGTTAGTCATTGAATGTTTAACAGGTTGTAGCAATCCTTAGAATGTAGCGACTTTAAAGGTCTACGATATTTTATATTTTTTACTTGCTTCAGCCTTCCTTTTGTAGGAATCTTTGACGTCGTCTTCGATATTAATTGAAGGATTACGTTTTCAAAATAAATCATAACTCAATTTTCACTCACCTCTTTAAGAAGTCTGTGTACTCTGTTTGCCTTATCAGGCCCGTTCTCATCATGATAGTTTGGAAGCATTGTCGTTCGATAGCCCATAATTTACAATCAGTAATGGCTGTAATTGTTGCCGTTCGCTGGCAATTATATAAAATTGCAAGTTCACCAAGCACTTTGGCACCCGACAATGTTGATAAATATTTTCCTTCGCGTGAAACTTCCACTCGTCCCTCTGAAAAAAATTAAAAAAAGGAAACACATTATTACCACAATCAAAACATTAAGGAAAAACTTAATGACAAATGGGAATGGAAAGTTAATAAAACAACAAAATGACTTGAGCATTTCTGCAATGCATTTAACTTTAATGCTGCCGGTTAAGTGCAGCTGACCATCAGCAGCATTGGCTATGCTACCATTATGATTGCATTCGCCTTTGTAGGTAATTTGTTGCAATGTGCACTTGACGCGGGCATTTAATGTACAATATAATGTGAGAAAGGTACATAAGAAAAAGATTCTGCATTTTTTGCAATTAGAAAGGTATCTGCATTAAAGAGAAAACGTCTAGTGATGAGGATGGTGTTGATATGTTACAATTCCGCATTTATAGTAAAATCGATCACGACCATGATGACAAGAATGCGGTCAAAGACCGTAGTGACTGATTGAGCTACTTTTCTTTCGTTTTCATTGCAACAATTAATTTACGGCATACAATTTCAAGATCATAAACTCATAATGAATCATAATGCGTTGAATGGAAACAATTTATCAATAATTGATTTCAGTGAATGCACAAGGTTTAACTGAGCAATGAGATAAAAGTATGAACATATATAAAGCAAACATACATTCATTTATTTGAGAAAAATTTCGAGGATTTCAGCATCGGACAAGCCCAACACAAAAATAATCATTTTAGTTCAGTTTGGAACAAAATAAAAGATAATCATTTAGCTCAGAATCCGAAGAAAGCTTTGACAAATTTTATTAAAATTTAAATTGAGGGATTTTTGGTTAGCATTCTAGAGTAGAAACTCAATTCAGGCAGTCATTAGGCTCTAGTTAGGCATGCCTAATGTCAAACGTAATGCATTACCCCATCACTGCCTAAATTAGGCTGTGATGGGGCTTGCCTAAGCCTAATTTAGGCAGTGATGTGACTTGCCTAAACACAGTTTAGGCGGGGATGGGGTTTACCTATACAGTTTCCAAACACAAACAACTTTCTTGGCGAAATCCTCGCAAAAGATATAAATTTGTTCATAATACTTACCATTCTCTTCACTTCGCAAAATACTTACCAGTTTTCACGTTTTTCAAGAAAATCTACATATAAGCCTATGTACAGGGTGCGTACGGTATTTGAGGACAACTTGAGAGTCAAATTAATTAGCTTGTATTTTCAACAAAATTTAATGAAATTTCAGGAATTTTTTATACAACGTTAAATTAAAATATGGCTATAAAGTTATTCAATAAAATCGTCACTAGCAGCAATAACCTCTGCGCTCCGGGTCCGGAATCGATTGCATGCCCGAATCAAATGCTCCTTGTTCATATTCACTATAACGGCATTAATAGCAGTCTTCAGCGAATGAACGGGCGCAATTAAGAAAATTAGAGATCTCTAAATCTGTATGGTTCGCACATATAGCGACGATAAGAGCATGTCTCTTCATTTCTCGAGTGATGTAGTAGTCCGCCATTTCTGATCTGAAAAGGAAAAACAAATAAAAAAAAATTCGCGAAGTTATAGTCACATTTATGCATGTCCTCAATTACCGTAAGCACCCTGTATATAACCTCAGCAACATGGCTCTCGTGCAAATTCTATGCAGTGGAATATTTTGATGAAACCACCATTAGGTATGCCTAACTTGGGTAAAGTGATCAACTAATCGTACAACTATCGTAATACTAGCGTCAAACGATCGTTGAACTTTCGTATAACTATAGCAAAACTATTGTTCGACTAACGTCAAACTATCTTATAGGTATCGTAAAACTTCCTCTCAACTATTGCAAAACATTCGCCAAAATATCGCAAAACTATCTTAAAACTACCATTTTTGACGCATGTTCGTAAAACTAGCGCTTTCGACTAATGTAGGTTAGACTATCGTTTTGACGAATGTTCGTTAAACCATCATTTTAACAAATATTTTTAGAACTATCATTTATGACGAATGTTCGTAACGCTTTCGTTTTCGACGAATGCTTGGAAGAACATCGTTTTTGACGAATGTACGTAATGCTATTGTTTTTGACGAATGTTCGTAAAATGCTAAGTTCCTACTAAGAAATTTCAGTGTTGCTTACATTTTTCATAACAATGATTTTTCTGTTTGGAAATTGTTTGGGAAACCCCTATTGGGCCCTAGCGTGTAATGCCCCATTAGTGCCTAAGGACGTTGTGTTTAGGCATTGATTGGGTAATGCGGTACGTTCAGCACTAGATCCTAATGGGGTTTTCCAAACAAATCCTAAATTAAACAAGTTTAGGCATATCTAATCAGGCCCTCATTAGATCCGCATTAGGAATGCCCCACTAGCTCCACATTAGGCATCCCTAAACTGAGAAAAATGTAAAATCGCTAGTCGAACCTTAAATTGCAAAATTTTCATATGATCACTTTTGTCGTTCTACACGTTACACTAAAATGCAAAATTTACTAAAATTGCTCAAGTTATTCATTCCTAATCAAGCCCGCATTAGGCATGCCTAATTAGGCCCGCACTATGCATGCCTAACTAGGGTATGCCCCATTAGGCATGACTGAGTAAGGCACGTACTGGAAGAGACAAAATATTCTTTTTGTTCCTTCTTTAAAGAAAGTTGAAAACATGCTATAATTAAACCATCTTTAATATTTAACAAACACAAAGCTGCATTATCTGTACCAAACTTTGCAATAGAATATCTTCATAGCAATTTTTGCTCAAATTTTGAGAGTATTTGATCTTCTTGTCGCCTACATACTCCTCTTCTTCGTAGCACTACAGCCCCTCTCGAGCCTTCATTTCCTGCAAAAAGCGCATCTAACTGTCTCGGTCCGTTGACCGCGTCTTCGAATTTCGAAATCTGAGCAGCGATAAACTGCCTTGGTCGACCGGGACAGACTTGCGTTTCCTCTGTTTTCCCACGAGCCTCTGGCCATCAGTTCTCCCAACGAATACCTTCTTGGGTATCTGTTGTTCGTCCATAAGATTCATGTGTCCAGCCCATTGCAGCTTCCGCAGTCTTACAATTCTTGAGACCTCCGGTTCGTCAAAAATTTCATACAACTCATGGTTGTATCGAATTCGCCATTGGGCCCCGTCTAGCTTCGCCCCGATTATTTGCCTCAGGACCCATCGCTCAAAGGCGTTCAATATATTTGCGGATGCTTGGTTTACGGTCCATGTTTCACACCCATAACATAACACAGGTCTTATCACAGATTTGTATACTTGGAGCCTGTCCTGTGTATGCAGCTGGTCTTCAAGAATGTCAATGCTGAATAGAATATTTTATTTGCGAGCTGTATTCTTCAGCGTATTTCATCTCTTTCATTGCCCGTTTTCATTATTTTGGCGCCTAAATACAAAAATTCGCTCACATTCTCGATAATGTTTTCGCCAAGTGTATTTGAGGTATTTTTCCTCGACTGCGTCATGACCTTTGTTTTATTTGCGTTGATTTGTAGCCCTACTAGATTTGCTTCGCTGTCAAGCTTCAGGAAGAGTTCTTTGGCAGTAGTATATGACCGTGACCGAATGTTGATGTCGTCCGCATAGGCCACGCTCGGCTCGGCTTGTATAGTAATATGCCTCGCGTTTCGACAGAAAGCTTCCGTATGACGGATTTATCACAGATTTGTATACTTGGAGCTTTGTTTTCCCGTGTATGTAGCTGGTCTTCAAGATCGTGAAAACTGAATAAAATACTTTAACTGCGAGCTGCATTCTTCGACGTATTTCGTCTCTTTCGTTACACGCCTTCGTTACTTTGGCGCCTAAATACCGTTAACATTCTCGATACTGTATTCGCCAAGTGTGATATTTTGGGTATTTGAGGTATTTTTCCTCGACTGCGTCATGAGCTTTGTTTTATTTATATTGATTTGTAACCATACTAGTTCTGGTTCGCTGTCGAGTTTCAGGAAAAATTCTTTGGCAGTTGTTAATGACCGTAACAGAATGTTGATGTCGTCCACATAGGCCACTACCTGGCTCGACTTATATAGTAATGTACGTCGTGAGTCGACAGGTAGCTTCCTTATGACGTACTCCAGAGCCAAATTGAATAGCAATAGAGCCAGCCCATCTTCCTGTTTTAGTCCGATATTTGTGTCAAAGCCATCGGTGAGTTGTTTATTGATGCGAACTTTGGAGGTCGTCGACGTCGTTGTCATTTTAGTAAGACGAACTAATTCGGCTAGGATGCCCAGGCCAAGCATTATTTGTTACAGTACGTTACGATCAATACTGTCGTATGCTTGCTTAAAACCAGGAAAAATTGGTTTAAATTTATGTTGAACTCCCAGTATTTTTCAAGTACCTGCTTGACTGTGAAAAATTGGTCTATTGTCAATCTACCTCCTCTAAAGCCACCTTGCTGCTCCCAAATAATACTGTTGGCGTGTGATGCGATTTTATTTTCTAAGATCTTTGAAAATATTTCGTACGCCAAACAAAGTAGTGATATGCCTCTATAATTTTTGCACTGTATCTTGTCACCGGTTTTGTGGATAAGGAATATAATTGATTGGCTCCACTCTTTCGGCATATGTTCTTGTTGTCAAATGTGCTGAATGACTTTGTGAATAGCTTTATGAACACTACTGCCTCCATATTTGATGAGATCCACTGGAATCTCGTCGATGCCCGTCGCTTTATTACTCTTTTGGGCTTTGATTATGGAACAAACTTCATCCAGAGTTCCACTTGTGCCGGGCTTGAAGTCCGATTCTGCCACGGTCCTAATAGCCGTTTTCTTTTCCATCCAGAGCTCGTTGCTCGTCTTTAAAGATGCGTCTGATAAGATGGGAGCCAGCTGGTTGTCGAGGGGCTCCGTGAAATTTTTCACTACATACGCCGTTGGGAACCTTTGGATGTCAAATTTTTGTAGCGGGCTGGTCTTCGTCGAATATGCTTTTGACATATGACATCGAATAGGTTAATTTGATCAAGCAATGATCTGAGTTACAATTGGCTCCTCGGTATGTACGGACGTCAAGTATGCTTGAGGCTCAACGTTGTTGGATCAGAACATAGTTGATGTGGTTTTGTGTGTTGCCATCCGGTGATATCCAGGTCATTTTATGAATGCTTCGATGTGGGAAGCAAGTCGAACGCATGACAAGATTTCTGCTACATGCAAATTCAATCAGGCACTGGCCGTTGTCATTTGTTTCATCGTGGAGTCTATATCATCCAGTCATTCCCCGATGAGATAGCTCATTGCCAACCTTAGCGTTGAAATCGCTCAGAATTCTGATTTCTAGCAAACAAATTTTTGCTAATATTCATAACATTTCTGAGGTGAATGGCTGTAAAATTTTCCCAAATTTGCAGTTCTACTCCGATGTCCGATTCGACATCGTTAGATTACTTTCTTTAGAGATACGTAAAGACAACTGAGCACTTGGGAGCTAAAATACAACGAGTACTTGCCAAAATAAAGCCTGACTTACTGCGAAGAGTGTGTGAAAATCAGACCTCCAGATTACACTACGTACGCGCCATAGTCTTTGAATAATAATGATAAAAAAATATCTTGCAAATAAAGCCAATTATGTGGATATTGGAAATATTTTCCTTTGATTAATTTCAATTTAAAGTTCTCTGCCTTTTGAGAAAACACTCTTTATTATTGCCTTATCTTTTCACTTTAAACACTGAGAAAAAAAGTTTTTAACCGAAATTTGAGATTACTCGACATAAACTCCCTCGCCATGATTCCGTTTAAGAAAGGTTTTACTCTGGTTACAGAGAGGTTTTTTTGGTGAAATACGTTTGGAAAGACGAGTCCAGTTGCAATAAAATTCATACAAAAGGCTAATATACGAGGGCGATTCAAATATGATGGAGACAAACGCTGTAGATGGCGCGCATGTATGTGTTGAAGGTCGTGGCTTGAGTATGTGATAACTGGGTCCCTTACTAACAGTGTGGCATAGTTTTCGTCGGGAGTGCATGTTTCACGAAAGTGCTACGATCATGAGTGAACGTCAAGTGCCGACCGCCGTTGCGGAACGTATTGTCATTCGTTTTTTTAGCGTGGATAGGTGTTATAAACACGGAGATTTTTCTGCGTTTGCGAAATCAGTTCGGTAGTGAGTGCCTGAGTCGGGCTGCTGTGTTTAAATGGGCCAAAGCATTCAAGGATGGGGGCGAAACCCTTCGAGAATGAGCCGCATTATCGTCGACCGTGAACCACTATCACACCAGACAACATTTGCCGCGTAGAACAATTCATTTTGGAGGACCGTAGGATGAGTGTTCGAGACATTTTGGCTGAACTCGGCATCATTTTTGGTAATGTAGAATCTATCATCCACGAACACCTTCAATATCGCAAAATAATGGCGCGATAGGATCTTAAACTGTTGAACTTCGAGCGAAAAATTCACGCGGTTGGAAATTCGTCCCCACTTGCTGACGCGATACGAGGTAGAAGGGGACGATTTTTTTAAACACGAATCTTCACTGCAGACGAGACATGAGTACACAATTACACTCCCCAAAGCAAGGTGTCGTTTAAAGAACCAGTCAAAGCGAAGACAACTAGGCCCGCGGGTAAGGTTATGTGTACCGTGTTTTGTGAACGGCGGGGCATGCTGTACGTCGATTTCCTGCACACCCAACGTTTTATCAATGGTGCTTTCCGTGTTTTAATGCCTTTGTAATGATTTTTCGTCTACATCCGCTCGAACGAAACCGGAACCGACCTCTCATCGGTTCTACACGTGAAGTCTGAGTCGTGTCAACGAACAGTACCAACCGGTCAACTAGCCCGTGCACCCGTAATCCATTACGAGGTGGCTGCTTGACGGCCAGCTAGTTCGGAGAGGATTACGGTCGCAGCTCTTTAAATGGATTACGCTCAAGTACGTATTTTAGCCACCATTAAATGCCCGTTTCAAACGCGTCATAAAGTCAAACATACGGATGAGAAACCTACTTTAATTTATTCTGTATTCTCTTCATTCTTCCAGTCAACAAAAAAAAAACCAGGTCCGTTTCGCGTTCCCTAATTTCACCGACACGGTACCGAAATATATTCTACGTTAATTTAACTCCGAAGAAATCTACTCTCAGAAAAAGGCAAGACAAACGAAGGCATCGCGTACCGCACGCGACGCGAAAAATAGAAGTATAAAAAATTTAAATAAATTAGTTCGAAAAAAATTTGACCAAAAATACAAAATATATGATAAAGCTTAGAATTATAAAATTTAATATAATAGTAATATAATAAAATTTAAATGAATTATTTTGAAGAAAAAAATGTACCCCAAATATAAAATATATGATAAAATTCTGAATTATAAAATTCAATATGATAGAAATATGAGAAAATTTAAATAAATTAGTTTGAGAAAAGTTTGATCAAAAATATAGAATTATAAAATTTAGTACAAAAAAATAACAACATTTGATTATTATGAATTTAAATATAATCAAAAATACATATATATAATATAATTTTTATTTTTAATATAATTCACTTAAATTTAAATGATTATTGATTATTTAAATTATTATGAAAAGTCATTGGAAATTTTTAAATTATTTATACATAAAAAGAAAATTCACATATTTCTTAATATAATTTTTAAAATAAAATTTAATATATTCTTATATATTTTGTTAATAATTTTATTAGTTGCTGAGTATTAACGCGGTTTGTATTAAGTTTTTTTTATTACTTGTTTGTTGTATATCAGAAATATATATAAATATCTATTTTTAATTGCATAAAATATATTTAGATATAAAATTATAGTTTAATAAAATTTAATTCATGTATTATTTTTCCTTTCCGTCTGAATTGTTGGTTTTTCAATAAATTTATTCAAATTAGATTCAACCTTCAATTTTAACTAACACCATCTTATAAAACGAAGGCATTTGATGCTCCTGCTTTACATGCATATTTGAACTATATGTACTGGCAACACTGAAAGTATCAATGAGTCTCACTTATTTTCTTTGAAGGATATTACTTTATCAGCAATCATACTTGTCAAAATTATTGAGTATAAACAAATGAATTGATTGTCATTCGCAGATACATGATCTGGTTGATCGCATCGCGAAAATAGTTCCCACATTTTGTTGAATAATTTTTCTGGTCCTTGGGTGTATTGTTGGCAATCGAAAAGAGGACTTTCAACGCGTGCTTTCCAAACTTTCGCATGCATTGCTTGCAGATATTCACGATCAGTGCCTAATTTGATGGCAATTTCTTCATACTCTTGTCGTGTTCGTATGATCAATTCAGGACATCCAAGAGTAGCTAGTTGAGATGCTGCGACCCTTGAAGCCAGTGTCTCTCCCGGCAACGTTACAACTGGAGTGCCGGTCTCTAAAACATGCAATGATGTTGTGTGACCATCGCAAAGTGGCGTATCCAAACAAACATCTGCTAGCTGTCCTCTCCTAACGTGTTCTTCTTTTGCTGCACTATTTGAGAAAATAATCCCACTTACATTAATTCCTAAGTCTTCTGCTGTCTGCTTAATATTCTGTTCTCCTACAGCTGGGAATCTCAATAGCCACAACACAGAGTTGGGTACATGCTTTAAAATATTCACCCACATGTGTAATGTAAGTGGATCAATTTTATACAATTAATTAAAATTGCAATAGACAATTGCATCCTCTGGCCAGAAGTACTGTTGCCGTGTTGTAATCACAATATTCTGTGGCTCACCGGTTTATTTGACACCACACATCAAGCGTCTCTCATCAGTGAGCTTGCTTATAGATTTGCGTGCAATTACGAAGGGGTGGCAGACGGTCAGTTTGGAAAAATAAAAGACAGGTTTGCAAAATAGTCCACAAACGACAAGATGTAGCGATTACTTCGAGTCGACCTCACACCACATTCTTCCTCTCGAGATGACTCTAACTCAACACAGCTTCCAGCCCAGCATCGGGTTCGTTCGGGCTGCACATTGAATGTACAGTGCAGTACAAAATCGAGGACCGAGGCCCTTGACGTTTCGCCTTGTATTGCTAATCTTTTGAGGCAACCGCGTGGGATGTGCTGTGCGAGTTTTATGATCCGGGATAAAGTGTTTGTGCCCGAAGATAATTCCAGAAATTGGCGTACTTTATTAACACCCGGTGGTTGAGGGATTAGCAACAAAAACTCGAGTTGCTCAGAGTTCACATGTAGGTCTCTCGCAACCAAAACACATCTCAAGCTCTTTGACATTGAGTGACAAAATTCACATTTTTCTTGCGACACTCGCAAGCTCACAGCGCAAGTAAGTAAGAAAGTGAATCCCACAATTTCACCATGTGCTATTTAAGGTTTTAAATGGCAATGGATGCAAAGCACTTTTGTCAAACTATTTACCTGATTCCGATCTCGATCTGTTCTTTGGCAATGCGTCCGTATTCATAGGTTCTTCACCTGAAGGGCCTGATCTTCAATCTGAATTATTGTCATTTCCACTCATTTGTAGTAATCTAGGAGCTATGGTTCTAAAAGCAGCGCTGACACAGGCACACAGCACGAACGCAATTTAACAAGGATTCAGTCGATTCAGTCACCTTCCCCATCGCAACACTCGCTCTTTTTTGTTTTTTTTTTTCGCATGAAAAATAAGTGAAAAAATTTCTTTTGTACTTAACACCCGGGAAACAAAATTCTAAAACTGTTTAATGTTTCTAATGTGTAGTGATTTTATTTCAATATCTTTTGAATATAATTTAACTAATTGCGGTGTAACGCGGTATGCAAATGCTTAGAACGAAACGGTTAACCCCTTAAATTATATGACCGATAAAATCATTGTATCATTTAAACCCCACAAAATTTGTCAAATTCCACCCATTCCAACCATAATAGTAATTAAAAATTGTTTGTTTGTCGGTAATTAACGCGTGCCTGTCTTATTCTTTCGATTTATTTCCCCCTTAATTACGCCTAATAATTATAAACATAAATTGCTTTCAATTGAAAACTTAATCGAATCTACAAAAAGACGATTTGAAATTTTAAAAACAACCGAAACGAGTGTGCATTATCACCACCGCGGGTTCACCCATAGATGGCACTTCTATTTCCACATTGTGGCGTCCACATGCTCACCGCAAGGAGCGCATCAAGCAGTTAGTGAATTAGTGAATTTCACAACTCATGTCAACGAGATGCTCACTTCGTTCGCAACCTCCGACGAGTCAACATCGCGCACGCCAACATGTAGTCCAAACTACATTCATTCCTATACTTGTAATTCTCTTTAGTTTTCCTAATAAAGTTATATTTGTGTTTCAGTAAAGTAATAATCTTTTCTTTCTAATGGGGATCGCGCATCGCTTATTAACAATCCCCATAACATCGTACGAGCGAGGTTATTCCGAGTTTCGCAAATAAGCGGGAACAAAATCCGCTTGCATCAGCCGCACGGTCGATTTTTAAGAAATTGTGACTGAAAAAGTGTTATCTTCATTCTTCGTACCAATTGAAAGTTCTTTCAGTTTTGCAGTAAATTAATCGCATAAATGGCAAATCGATAAAAAAAAGACGTGCAATCGATTGCTCTACGGATGGAGCTAGTAATGGCTGTCGGAAAAGATTTTGTTTAAAGCGTTCAAACTGGCGGCCGGAAAATTTTCACCTCGGTAAACCAAAAGCTTACAACGATTAGTGTATTTGACCCGCTCGTGCGTCAGTGATATCATTTCTTATTCCGTCTCGCGAAGCAATCGTTTGTTTTATAGGATTTGTACTTTTACTGCGCAGAGTACATGGAAAAATAACAGTCTATAATGGCAAAAATTAATGCAGCGGAAAACAGGTATTCAGTGGGGGCCACATACGGCCGATCTAAAAATTCTAATATTAATAGGAATGATTCGCGTCATAGGGAAAGGTCGTTCGCCTTGGAGTAGGTTATGATGGAGTGTGGATGCATTGGGTGTTGTGAGTGAGAATGAACCCTCTGCTGGACAAACCTTATCATCTAGCTGGACTCCTACATCACAGAGCCGATGAAAATTATTCGTGGTGGATGTAAGTTGAACATAATTTTCAAAATTCATTAACCTGAGTATTGTTTTTATACAGTGCTAGTTAAGATTAGAGAAGTACACACTTCTATTGATATGCCGCAAACAATTGCAGCGAAAGCAATTCTATGCGATATTGAAGGAACCACAACTTCTATTCAATTTGTGAAGAGCGGCGAGCTGGATTGGACGAGACCCGACCGATTGTCAAGTCGTGAAAGGTTATGAAAGATGAGAAGGTGCCGAATTACAGATTTTCGGATACTGTAGTTTATCTGTCAGTTTGGAATATTTCACTCGAGTGGAATCATTTCGAATATTTTTTTTTTTTAAAGTATATTTTTAATGCTAGCAAACATAAATTGTGCGTTGTCTTATACGGAACACGGTGAAGTGTGAAAGTAATTTTAAACCATTCGTGCATGGGTCTAGAGAAACTAAACTATTTATGAATTTCTCCTCGCCTAAACGTCAAAGCAATTTATCGATGAAATAGGAAGCAGTAGAATAAGTAGCAGCGAGCATTACCACGTTCGAAGACAATACGGTTGTGATATTCAAAGAAGTTTGCATGTATTTACACTTTGATAGCCGAATTTTTATAGGATTTTATATACAAGTACCTCCAAATAGTCAACGAGCGCTCGTCGTCGAGGGAAAGGTATTGTAAGTACCATTTTAATTTAAATTTTTATTATTTATTTCCCAACTACGAAGCCATCAAAGCAAGTCTGTTTTTTTTTTGATTCAACCATCTCTGCATATTTGTTTTTGATTCTGTCTCACTTTTGAATCTACAGTAATTGACATGCTTAATATAATTGTAAAAAAAAAAAAAAAAAAACACCACAACCTATAAGCTATTAACACTTTCATCATGTGTATGCAAACTAGCGTTTGTATGTATTCAGCTTAAAATTCAACGCGATTCAACGCATTAGCATAATTAAATCCAAATCAAATCGCGCATCATTCTGAAATTTTGGTTGTATTTTTTTTTTTTTTTTTTTTTTTTTTTTTTTTTTTTTTTGATACTGAACTCAGACTGGTGATGTTTGTTGAAATTATCAACAGAGCATTAAATCCAAGGAAATAAAAAAAAAAAGAAAAAATTCTTTAATAGAGTCTCAATAGATTAAAATTAATTTTGTCAAAGTTAATGTGGACATCCCCCATTTTGCGCTGCACTATTGCTAAATTTTAAAAGGGACACTGTAATCGATGTAGTGAATGGTAATTGTCAAAGATTTAAATACAAATTCAAAACCAGATATTTTTTTTAAATATTTTGCTAATTTCTACAAGCTAAATACATTCTCTTAATTGTGAACAAATTTAATTTGAAAAATGCTTAAGTAATGAACCGTTCGTAAGGAAGAAGAAGCATAGATTTTTTTTCTCACCTGGTTAAAACAAATAGCACTCCATATAACCATTTCTCAGCGATTTTTCATTACAAAATAGTAAATAAAACATTTTCCTTTGAAAATTCGACATTCATTATAATGAAACTACTTAATACTACATGTTAGAACCTAGTAATTCAGCAAATTTCAATTGATATTATTTAGAAAATAAAACTGAAATACCATATTTCATTTCTACGCAAGCAGAATTAATATCACGTTTAAACATTCCTATACAAAATTCCGTTTACATATGATAAAAAGAAAAAATATTTATAATGAAATTCCAAGATTTATTTCAATATGTAAATCGATGTCAATTGAGAAGGATATGATATGGGTAGATTAAATTGAAATTTAACCAGATTAAAATTCAAATTTTAAGGGAAAAGGATTAAAATAACACTTAGATTTAAAAATTAAAGAAGTCCGAGCTGAAAATATTAATAAATAATATGCTTTCAATTCAAAGAAATCAGAAGTAAATGAATGGTTTAAAACTTAACATTGATTTAAGGAATAATTTAATGTGTATCTATTTTAAAATAAGTTACTTAAATACAATGGAGTGCTAATTTTCAAACTAAATCGGTCTTTCCTTTCCGATCACTCTGACCGGGTATAGGACCCGGTACGATGGTAGGCTCTCCACGTTACAAATGAGCCAGCCATCGGGCACTAATAATCCCATATAATCCTTCTGTTTCAGGTGACTTATGGGTTGAGTGGCCCAAGCAAAGTGCCTTTTTATGGCATAGAGTTATGCAATTCAATTGTATAATTCTATGACATAAATTGGTCACCGGGGTACTCCCTTTCTGATGGGAAAGTTCATATAATTCGAGTTGTATGAGTTTTCCACTCAGAAGAGGAATACCTGGCCACTTCAACAAGTTAACATTGGATTTATTCCGGTTGGGTGGGTATGAAGGGGCTCCACCACCACCCGGCTGCCCCTCTTTCATTTGGGGGCCCTGAATTTATTTGGGTAAAGACGAGGTCACCCCAAGTTCGCCTTTCTTATCAGGTTGCACTTGTTCTAGTAACAAGTCATAATTCCTTCGTGGAGGTTATTTACAATTTTGCGACTTCGGTCGTCTTCTGAGTTCTGCAAGCAATTCGTGAATGCGAAATGTTTTGTAGTGAGTCCTCGTGCCGGGGAAACGAACCCGCCCCACGACACCGCAATGCTAGCCTGCCAGCGCATTCACGCGTCTCCGGACGAGGGCATTCTCGGCAGGAACCAACACCTTCCTCTGCCGAGGCAGCAGAACATCGCTGCAGTCCTTCACGGACTTTATTGAAACTCTTCTTATTCACTACACATTTCAGACAATCCGTTCATAGTAAAATGACACACAGCTTGCTGACGGTCTGCACGTCTACCACTTTAAACTTTGTTACATTTGTTAAATTAATTGCGAACAAAAATCACAGGGCGACGGACCAGCAATCTGAAAAAATCAATTTTAAGTTTTTTCCTTCCACCGGCAGCCGAACTTTCACACGCACCATGCGGCCGTGTCCCAGTCGCCTTTGGCATCCCACGACAAAACTGACGTGGGATGTGCAGTCGTCACAACTGACGTCAGATGGGAAGCCATATGGTAGCAATGTGCATATGTATTGGCCGCCAGTGGCGTAGGTCAAATTCATTACACCTTCCCACACTTAAAAACAAATGACAATACGTTGCGCAACGGCGGTCGGCACTTGACGTTCACTCATACTCGTAGCACGCGAAGAAACAGGCACTCTCCACGAAAACTATGCCACACTGTTCGTAAGGAATCCAGCTATCACATACTCGTACTCACGACCTTCAACACATATATGCGCGCCATCTACGGCATTTGTCTCCATCATATTTGAACCGCCTTTGTATAAATAGGAAGCGAAATTTATTCACTTAAAATTTTGCGAATAATTGTAATGATATATACGAGTAATCTGTCAGCATTCAAACTCAAAATTTCAATCCTATCTTCTAGTAACTGGCGCTATTCTTCCTGAAATATTTTATTGAAAATTCATAAAATTTTCTCAGTTTTAAGATTTTTACTGAGACAGTTCACTTATAAGAATTTATCAGAAAGAATCAGTAAATGTTTCAATTGATACTTGAATTAAACAGGAGGAAATAGGCATCATATAAACATGAAACATAATAATTGAAATAGAGTTTAACTGATTCTGCAATAAGTTCGCTTATGGCTAACTTTCAAGTATATAATGCGATACGACTCTAAGATTTCATTACTTATAGCAATTACATTGCAGTTAATCCCTTCAAAAATTTTCTCGTATCATGACATCGTCATCTTAATCATGTTTGCGTTGCAGCTTTTCCTTGAACTATCAGCTAACCATACTTTACCGTCTTTCTAAGAAATCTGGTTGCATCATGCAATAAAATCCATGACGATTATCAATCCGCATTTACTAGAAACGTCTAAAATAGTCATTTCCTTGTTCAGCAGATGATAATCTACAAAGGTCGCTAGCCTGTATAGAATGTGCGCAAAAATAAAGAAGATTTTCAAGACTTTATATCCCGTAGTAATTTCACTTTCACTGGGCTTAAACCTATCCAATAGGTTCCATTGACATCTTAGATTTGCAACTCACGAGTAATTCAGACCCATTGCACGGTGGTTAATATTGTAAAAGCGTACTCGTATGTGTTGTATGGTTTTGTCCATGATTTCAAGCTGAGGGATCGTTACTATACTTTGTCAGTTCACATAGTAATTTGCTGAAGCATAAAATTGGTTTGGATTACCTCTTGTAGTTCTTGAACTAATTTTCACGTATGAAACCGCAAAAGGCCAAATGTTTTGCGGGCGTGTCGAGCTTAGTAATTATATTAGAGTGTAGCTTATGCAGTGCTTTGAGATGTACGAGTAATACTCGTATATATGTGACCTTGCAGTCAATTAGAGACACGACCATTGTTGTAGACAATTAGAAACGGATTTCTTATGATAGAAATTTAACGGTTTCATGCGAGAAGTAAGACGGAAAATTCTATAGAGAAAAAAAAAACAAGTGAGGAAGTCTTAGCCTTAGGTGTGGCTATAGAATCTAGCTGCAAAGTTTCCAATACTTGACCATTGGTAAAACAGGTCAAGAAATTGATTTCGAGAAAGCAATCAAATTGTTGAAGTTATACAGAGGAACATACTTCTAAGCCAACGTCGAGTTTTCGGTTCCCTATTGGAAACAAATGGAGTGGCAGATAAAGGAATACTTTCACCGGCAAACGGAAATAAAATACCAGCTATGGACCAAATCAGCAAAGGCGAAACTTTACAGCACTTTTTCAATATTCATTGTCCGAAACTCAGGAGCATTGCCTCGAATAAGATGGATTCCCCGGCAACCAACTCGAAATGTAGCCTAATCGAGCTCTACTCTAAAAGCCTCTCGCTACAAAATCAGTATTTTCTCACTCCAGGACGAAATGATTCAAAAGCGAGGCGACCGCTGATGCACACTATTTTCATTAGCGGAAGGGCGGAGAGAGGGAGAGTTTGGAGTGGGGTCAGCTGGTCAGCCTCTTTAAACCGAAAAACGAAAGAGTTCGTATGATTTAAATAAAAATGGAGTACCTCTACATGTGACTTACCAACGGCTAGGCTCTACTAGAGGGAAACGTTGTAATGTCGTAGAGAATGAATATACTCGTAAATTGTTTTAGAAAATTAAATTTGATGAAATGTCTTCCATAGGTATCAAAATACTACTTAGAAACTTCTTCAACATAAAAATGAGAAAGAGATAATCTACAGGGAAATGACAGGAAGACGAGACAAAGCCTGCACAAACATTCCAGCGAGAATAATTGTAAACTCAGCTTTCTTCGCACATCTTTTCGCTCATAAAGTGACATGAGGTTTATCCGACAGAAGGACTCACAACTAAGTAGACCTTATGCTCATCGGCGAAAGGGCCGCATCAAATATCATGAATGTGTGGACATTTCATGGCGCCAACTGCGATAGCGACCACTTTCTTGTGAGTGCCACGTACAGATGCCAGGCTACTACAGACAATAACTCGAACAAGATACGGATTTCTAAGCTTGCCTTACAGAAGTTAGTAGCGTCCAAATTGAAGAATAATTTGCAAAATACTGACCAAAATAGGGAGAACGATGCTATCGAAAAAATGAAAGAAACAGTGAGATCCGAATAAATTTTTGAGCACTAAAGCTCAAGAGAAGAAATTATTGTTTTGTGATGAATAAAAAGTGAAAAGCTACGAAGAGATACATGGACCAAAATACCTTTTGATGCTTAAAAGCCCGTCTCTTCGCTTCAATTTGACTTTTTGTCGGGAGTCAGTACACTTTCGCTCTTGATTCCTCACACATCAATTAGATTAAATATTGAAACTTATCTTCGGTTCGAATTAGGAGGTCTTGGTGCACTTTCTCAAGCATGCTCCAAAACTACAACCAATCTTTTGGATCGCAATTGAAGCGCTTCAGCTCGAGCAGCGAAGAAAAAAGCAAAGAAGAAGAACTTTGGATCAGCCGTAGCGGAGCATATTAGAACTCAAAGATACGAAATCACAGTGGATGACGCAACACTAATACGAGAAGCAAGAGATACGAGAAAACTGGATACAATGGAAAGTCTCGCCATTTCAAGAGAAAAAACCGTGCTAATGAACAATGACGCAGGTAATTGTAAGTCCTGGCTCTTCAAGCAAGTTAGTTAAGTAATTTTCAAATGTAACAAAAGGAATTTGAATAGCATAAATTTTAATTACCCTCTTTAGGAAACATCCCTCAATGTACTTAAGGACTTAGTATATAAGTAGTATCTTTGCGTTAAATGAAACAATCTCTGAAGAAGATCGAAGGATAATGGTCGAAAATCGACTACGAAAATAAAATTAAATACGCAAAATTAAAACGACGGTTTTTTTCTTTTTTATTTCCCACTATTTTCCTATTTAAGAAATAAATACGTAAGAAAATTTCACATTATGTAATCGCAAACTACGGTAACAACATTGTTTTTCTTAGTAATGCATTTGTTTTTCATACAAAATAGTACTGTCCCCTGAGCACGAGTCTCGTGTTACAAAAACCAATCTTTCATGATATCTCCTAGATGTCGTTTTCTTTGAATATCGTTACCAGAATTATAAACTTTGAATCTTATTACAGTTCTAAGAGATATTTTTTACCTAAATCATTTAATTAAAGTAAAAGTATTTTACATTATGTCCCTAACAGAGAATGAAATCTTAACTACCTTGCGTTTCTATATGAAAATAAGCATTATATTATAATGTAATATACCCTATTTTGTTTGACTTGCTGTAACTCTTTAAACAAACGATAGCCACTAAACGTGTTGAGTACGATAGCGAAATCAGTTGCTTCACAGTCGTTGGGAGAGGTGCGTGTGTTTAATGCGTGGCCGCTGAGTAACCGCTGTCGTAAGGTAGTAATGACGATATTTGCATTATTATTATCTTTATACACAGTTATTTGAGTGTCAGTTTTGATGGTGATAAAATATTTGCAATATGTTTTTCTATTTAGTGCGTTATTTACGATATAATCAAATACTTACCGCTGCGTTACCGTTATACTGTGTTACTATAAAAAAGTAATGCAGTGCTTGCATCGGTAACGCTGTTGTTTTAAGTGTATTTTTTAAGTAAATAATACGTTTTCAAAACCAAAATACATATATACTGTGTCTTTTTTTAGAAATAAACTTATACACTAAATGGCTTTGACACCCGCAGAAAAACAACGTCACCATAGGCTGAAGTTAAAACTGGACCCCATAAAAAATGCTGAACCCAAAAGAAATCACCTTGAAAGTTACCACGCAAGAAAAAACTTGTGAAAGATATTTATTTATTTTATTTATTTATTCAAGTCCATTTAACAGACAGGAATTACAAAATAGACTTAGACAATTAAATATAGTTAAATATAATTTAGAGTAAGACAAATCAATACAACAAATCAAGCAGAAAAGAGTTAAGCTTAAACATGTAAGAAATGAAGATAGAGTCAAGATCAAAGTTTATAAAATTTAGTGCTAAGGAACATTAATCACTATTCGCAAAAAGGAACATCTTTAATTTAATTTTAAAAACAAAGTAGGACGTGGATAGAGAGCCAAGCTTGAGGCTGTTATGCATTCTGATGATTCGTGGCATAATTGAGTGAAAATATAAATCTGTTCGGGCGTACGGAGCCTCGAGAATGTGATTAGACCGACTAGGTCGTGCATACAGTCTGTATTGCAAGTCTGCGCTTAGGGTGGAGGCAATTTGTTGGTGGTACAACTTAAAAAGGAAACATTGATCTAAGAAGGTTCTACGGGACGACAGACAAGGGAGACGAAGTATGAAAACCGACGCTCATAAGACACATAAGCTACATTGAATTTGAAAAACACAATACGGGTAAACTTACGCTGAACAGCTTCTAGTGAGTTCATAAGATATAAATGTCTAGGAGACCACACTACTGAGCAGTACTCAAGGAGCGGGCGGACAAGACACGTGAAAAAGCGAACAGCGGTAGCAATATTTGCAAACTTATGCAAATGCCGCAAAAGAAAACCCGAAACTTTTGATGCCTTGGTAATTAAGCTAAAAATGTGGACATCAAATTTAAGCTTGGGGTCAAATATTACACCAAAATCTTTACATGAGTCTGCAGAAGAGAGAACAACATCACATAGGGCGTAATTAAAAATCAAAGGGACAATTTTCAAAGTAAAAGTCATTTTAAAACATTTGGAAACATTAATACGAAGGGAGTTTACATTACACCAGTTATACAGGTTAAAAAGATCAATTTGGAGTTGCTGACAATCTTCAAGGGATCTAATTATCCGGAATACCTTGAAATCATCAGCAAACAGGAGACAAGAAGAGGAAATTACAGAAGGAAGATCATTGATGAACAGTACGAAAAGAAGAGGTTCAAGGATTGACCCTTGAGGGACACCAGATGTAGGATTGAATGGAAAGGAAAATGTGCCATAGAGATTGACACGACATGACCGGGAGGATAACTATGATGAAATCCAAGAATGAAGGGAACCGGATATGCCAAGCAAAGCTAACTTTTGACAGAGCAGAACATGGTTCACGGAGTCAAAAGCTTTAGAGAAGTCCGTGAATGTTGCATCTACTTGAAGCTGTTTATCTAAAGCTCTTGCAATAAAGTCGTCGAACTCAGCCAAGTTCGTAGAAGTTGAACGACCCTTTAAGAATCCATGTTGCTGTGGTGTGACAAATGAACTCAGGGACTCAAGAAGCCTGTTGTGCACAAGTCGTTCCAGCAGCTTAGAGAAACAGGAGAGGAGTGATATGGGACGATAGTTTGAGGCAGATGATGGATCGCCGTTTTTAAAGATAGGAACAACATTTGCATCTTTCCAGTACGTTGGAAAGGTGCCAGTACTAAGACTGACATTGAATATAAGGGAAAGAGGAAAACACAAAGAGGAACAAAGTGACTTTACAAATATATTAGGTAATCCATCAGGACCAGGGCTAATATTCGGATCGAGCAATTTAATAAGGGATTCAACTTCAGAAGGATCAGCGGAATAAGATGCACTTGATGCTGGATAAGTTTGAATTGAATTTATGGGGAGTGTAGTATGTCAAAAGGGGAAAAAGTAGAGGAAAAATACTCGGCAAATAGGTTAGAAATATCCTGAGGGGAGGAGGCTTCAGTGTTATTCCATTTGACAGTATGCGGGATGGAAGAGGAAGATTTAAGGGATCGGATGTATGACCAAAAGGGTTATTTGTCAGGAGGGAACTCTCTAAGCTGCTTAAGTAGTTTTTCATGGCCGTTTTGATCTCTGTTTTAGCCAAAGAGCGCAATCTGCAGAAATTTTGCCTAGCATCATCACTTCCGGTCAATTTATAGTGCCTATGCCCCTTATCTTTGGCTCTTAAGGCAAGAAGAACACTTCGGGTAAGCCAAGGCTTCATTTTCGCATTGCGAGGAGCTTGGAGCGGAGTGTAAAGAGCAATCAGATTATTCAGGTAATCATTGAATTTGTTCAAGGAACTATCGCAGTCAAGACGAGTGAAGAAGGTACACCAGTTGACCGCGTCCAGATTGGTTTTAATTGCCTCATAATTTGCTTTAAAGAAATTGTAACGACAAACTGAGGCAGTTCTCTGGGGTTTAAGGGTATCAACAGATAGTGCTAGAGACAAAGGTGGATGATGGAGATCAGGTTGAACATAAGGATGTAAAACGGGAGCTATAGATAGACGCCTACTTTGAAAATTTGACATGACAAGGTCCAGAAGACGGCCATTAGGGTTACGGATATGATTAAACTGTGAAAAAGAACAAAGGTAAAGAAAGGAAGAAAGTAACAAAGAAGGATTATTTGTTGAGGAAATACCAGGTGTTGTTAAGTGGTCCTATTCCACTGCCGGTAGATTGAAGACCCCACAAATTATAATTTTAGAATGTGGATGACGAGCAAGAAGATAGGCAGAGAGTTCATCGAAGAAGGCTTCGTACACCGTTAAGGGAGAATTACAAGGAATATACACAGAGGAAATTAATAATGAGGAGTTATGAGGAAGGGGGAGTTTCACAATTACACACTCAACAGCACGAGCAAATTTGAAGTCAGCACAAAGTGAACTATTGAGGGATTTGCAGACTGCAACCAAGACTCCCCCACCATCAGATTTATTAGTGACGTTAAGGTCACGATCGCAACGGTAAACCAAATAGTCAGGTAATATTTCTGCATTTGAAATATTCTCGTTTAACCACGTTTCAGTTAAACAGATAACTGAATCGTTAGTTAATTGGAACACGAGTAGTAAGTCCTCAAGTTTTGTTCTCAAGCCACGAACATTCTGATAGTAAATAGAAATAAATGAACGTTTAGGAAATGAAGAATTACTTTCAGAGTTAGATGATCCTTGAAGGTTGCTGAGGCGGTTTGGAACCTTTATCGGGACGAAATCACCGCTTGGGCTGCATTGTATCGAATGTTTTATGTGCCCTTTGGCCAAAAGTCGGAACTGAGTAGGGTAGAAAGTTCAGCCGGAACTGTCAGCTTGAAAGAACTTATAACCTGGTCAGGAAGGTTGTCTTTTGTTAACTTTACGCACCAGAAAATACTGGGCGTGTAGCCAAGCTTCGATGCTACGTAGTTGGTAAGTGTGTCCTTGGTTGTGTTGTAAGCGAGCCTTGATATGAACAACTGGAGAGGTGGGGAGACTGCTCGTAATACTCCGTTATTAGCTAAAACACTCTCTGTAGAGTTTTGTGGCGCTGAAGACACAACTATATTTTGCTGAAGATTCGTTAATTGTGTTAGGCTCAGTTCGGATTGAGGCTGAATTTTATGTTGCTGTTATATAGGCAAGATAGACTGCTGCATGCGACTATTATGTTGCAGGACCGTAGCTTTATTAATTGTAGCCGGAATTGACTCCTGATTACAAGCATGCTGCTGTTGCGCAAGCACACTTCGCGTAAGAGGCCGCTGCTGCTCAAGAGGTGACACGGTAGCATTTTTGATAATGCTGTGACGGCGTGACGATACCAGCTCATCATACACACCGGGCAAAAGTAACTGAGGGGACAGCAGAAAATTTTGATATGACAGCACGAAAACATAAAGCTGATAAGCGTAAATGCAAAACTGCAAATAAGAAACGACGAGAACGTCAAAAACCTTCTCAACAAATTATGGACATTACACCGCCGTCCACCTCACGTTGAGGAACTCCAGTTTCACCGAAGTCTATAGGCCGAAGGCAAATACGACGAGGAACTGGAGGAACTGGAAAAACTGACAAGGAAGTGAAATAAATACAAAAAGAGATACCAACGAGCCTAAAAGTCAAGCAAAGTTTCCCAGGAAAATAAATATTCTACGTTATCCAATGCCATCAAAGATCATTAGAAAAGCTTAAAGACAGTAGAAGAAAAGGTAGCCTTGAAACAAATTTTTCAAGGAGAAGGTGTATCAAAGTCAAAAATGAAATGCTATTGTGCGTGAGAATTTGGGCATTAGATAATGCAAAAGCAAACTCCTCAAAGACAACCATTCTGATTGTGAAAACCAAAAAAATTTTAGTTCGCGACGATGTTTCTAGAGCCATAGCTGGAAAACGAGAAACTGTAACTTATAAAAAAGAAAAAGTGCAAAAGCGATATCGACTGGATACGATGAGAAACCTTTATCGTTCATTCAAAAAAGAAAACCCTAACAAAAGATATTGTTATTCATATTTCATAAAACACACCGGCCATTCTATGTAAAACCGCCTACAGTTGCTGGTAGAGACACTTGCCTATGCAAGACACTACGTACCACACAAGCAACGAAACCATTGACATTTTACGGGAAAAGTTTCCGGACCGCGTTATCTCTCGAAGAGGTGATCACAATTGACCACCGAGATCTTGTGATTTAACACATTGCGACTTCTTCCTTTGGGGCCACATGAAAGAGAAGGTCTACGCCAATAGCTCAGCGTCGATTCAAGACCTCACAGATGGAATCCGTGAGGCTATCGAGGACATAGGGCAGCCACTTTGCGATTTGGTTATGGAAAATTTCATGAAAAGATATGGTCCCGTAAGCGTTGTCGTGGCGGTCCTTTACTTGATGTTATTTTCCACTATTAACGGCATACCTTTCTCTTTATAATGAAATAAACATCCGATCATTTATATTTAAAAATGGCATTTTTCTTTCAATATCAAAATAACACCTCTTATTGAGAACTCTGTATTTGTCACTCAAACAAATCATATAGCGTTTTTATTCTTCTTCTCACAGATTTATTAGTAAGCTCTAAAAAATGGAAGCAATCATAGATTACAAATAAGATTCAGCTATCAACAACGGGTGAAAATAATTCATTTACCGATGATATATTACTGTAGAATATGTTAACCAAGTTCACGTGCAAAGATTTTACTAAGGAAAAAGTGACTTTTCAGGTTTCTGATCTAAGGAATCGTTTAAACATTGTAACAAGTTTCCATGATCCTTAATCCCAGTAATAAACTTCTTATTTCACACACAAGGAAGACATTTTATCCGCTCTTAACCTTTGATTGATTTTAGCTTCCGTTGCGTTCCGTTTCACATTAAGTGGCCTAGTCTTTAGGTAGGTAATACCCTATTTCTATCTACATCAAATCTCAATTTTTAAACAATATTTTTAAATCTACTTCGAAATCTTGTAGATTTGCCATATAAAATTCAAATCCAGAAGATTTTGAAATCTAGTAGATTTGCCCGAGATCTACATAAAATCTCATCTTTACATATGGCATACCTCAAGTGATTTTTATTCAGATATTCAGCAAATGTCAAACAGACACCAAATGCAACTGTCAAATTTGCATTACGACAATTCAGAAGCACTATTGCAAAAAGCAACATAAATCAAACAGTCAAAAGTGACATTTTCACATTTTTACAATAACAAGTAGAATTAACAGATTCTAGATGGAAACGCATTCAAATCTCCTCAATGAAATCTTGTGATTTTGAGTAGATGGAAACAGGGTATAAAGCGACCTATTAGGGCACTTTACCCACTTTAGTGCAAAATTCTCCAGTAAATTTAAATAATGCTATGTTTTATATATGCCAACCACATATAAACGCATGTCATATGAGTGGGCAAAGAACCTTGATGCGATGGAAAAAGCTATTTAAGCTGTAAGAAATAATGAAATGGGCTGCCTCAAGGCTAGCAAAGCTCCTCAATCGATGCTCAAACGAAAAAAAAATGGAATTTTAACGTCCTGGTTTTATTCCTGAGCAAGAAAAATTCTAGAATGAGAAACGCAATTTTATGGATCAACTCTGCAGGATGTGAGAAGACTAGCCTATCAGTTAGCTGAAGGCAATAAAATAGTGCACAAATTTAATAAAGAAGCTCAAATGGTTAGAAAAGTATGCATTACTGCTTTTAGAAAGTATCCCGAATTGACACTAAGAAGCCCAGAAGTAACCTCTCTTGCTCGAGGGCAAGGTTCCCATAAAGTATCATCCCCGCAGAGGAAACGCCGATCGACAGGAATACTCTTGGAGGCTAGCAATCTTTGCGGAGTGCGGCCCCCACAGACCCAAAGATATGGAGGTGGCCGTGAGGTTCCTCCTGGGATGACAGGTAACGTCCCTGACTGAATCTGGACTATGCTTGGATGCTTTGGGCTGGCGGTTATGATGGTTTGGACCTAGTTGCTTTGCACGATAGCGCCGAGGAAACCCTTGTGCGTGAACGGCTCCAATTCAACTATCATGCCGTTTCCGTCTTGGTAGGCCTCGGGGTGCGTTAGAAGTTCACACCGTTTGGTTGGTAGTGTAGGTTCGGTTGAGACGGACCCCTGTTTAGCACTGGGCAGGTTCTGAGCACTTGTCCCAATAAAGGCTTTTGCCAATCCTCACATGGCTTCCCCTCTCTGCAAAGATAACCATGGGGCTAAAAAGGCGACTACACATACGAACGGAGATAGCGGCTGCGAGGGTTGACCTAATCAAACTGGAGCAATTTCAACTAAAAACCCTAAAAACAGATCAAAAAATCCAAAAAGTAACTAAAAACATCAACGACGACGACGCAACCAGCGGCTGCAGCTACATTGTTAACGGCACATTGGAAGCGGCACCAATGACGACAAAAAAGATGATGAATACAATGAAAGTAAAGATAGACGATAAACGAAGAACAACGGACAGCCTTGTAAAGACTGAGGGTCCAGCAGCAAAAAAAAAATGATTTAAACGCCAGTGCGTCCTAAAAAGGATGAGTGGGAAATTTTGCAGGACGCGCAAAATGTTTGCGCGGTGGAGGAAAATATAAAGAAAATCGAAAATTCAATGGTTATTGCTGCAATCGCTATCAAAGCGACCAAAGCAAAGGTCTCAAATCTCGAAATAACGAACCATCGTGAGGTCCACAAGGTCATCTCGGCAGGAAAAGAGAGGAGTGACCAGACCAATAAAGCGCCGTTGTATGAATTTTCCGCCACCGTCAAAAATGCGCCTGAAGTACTGTACTTTGAATCGGAAGCCAATAACGTCTCTCAGAAAAAGAGGAAGAGGCTATTCTGAAAAGTGGGAGACGTATTGAAAAGAAAAAAACCTCTATGCGACTCTTCAAAAATCAGCAAAGGTGTAAAGAATGGGTTCCTTGAACGAAAGAAGCTTGTAGACATAATAGAGAATTACTAGAGGAGCTGCCGAAAAGTCAAAGAGAACTAGGAGGCCGAATAAGAGCAGAAGGCTAAAGAAGCGATCAAGACGAAGCCTAAGGGGCACACGCAGATACCTCTACCATCAAACATCAACAAAAGAATGGCGTCCAGCCCAATCGAAGGCGATCGGGACAAAATAAGGAATTAAGAGGCACTTGATCGACGTGGAACACTAGATCAGAGTTTCCATGCAATATTGACAAAAGGACCGGAGAAAGCTGCAAAGAAACTCCTGCAAAAAGGGCCAGAATATAAAGTTCACACGGACGCGCAGCAAGAACGAAGACCTGATACGAACACGAAAGAAAAAACCCAAAAAGAAGACCCGACTGTAGGCACTGCTCGCAGAACACCAAGATGGTCAATTCTATGCAGAAATGCTGCAGGATATCAGGGGAAATGTAAGACCCAAACATTCCAACCCTGCCATTAAAGCAGTACGGCCAACATAGTCGAGCCACAAACTGGTTGAATTCGGAGCACAGGCCGACAATAAAGAAGCATCGTGCGCCGCAATAAAGAAAGTTCTCGGCAAAAGCACAACTATAGCCTCGCTCGAGCCGACGGCAACGATCGAAATAAGAGACATTGACTGCGTCACAGACCTTGCCGAGATACAAGAGGGGTTCTCTGCAAGACACAGCGAAGAACAGCGCCTCTGCAATGGTTCACATGCCTTGGGTATGGTCACACCGCACAAGCATGCAAAGGGCGCGATAGGAGGTCTCTATGTTATCAATGCGGTGAAATCGGCCATAAAAGAAAAAAGTTTAAAAATGAGGCACACTGTATCCTTACCAAGGATGCTGATTCAACACCGGATCTGGGGCACTTCTTGGGATCTGGAAAATGTCAGGTTTGCCAGAAAGCCCTTGCCAAGACAAAACCAAGCTTCGATGACCCGTCTCTTGCAGGTGAACATACACCGCAGTTCAACTGCCTAAAATCGGTTTGAGCTGTTTGCAAGGGTTATGAAAGCTGTCTTTTTGCTGCTGAGTGAGCAACATTATGGTACAAGTTCTGCATCATGGTATCTTGATGAAACTGGTACTGCTGCCAGCTAGTATGAGAACAGTGACTTCTAGAAGGAGGGCTGTGGACGGGGCATGGATTCGAACGAACCGATATCATATTTCCAAGACAAGCTTAATGCTTTGGAGAGCGCAGTCTCGAGCACAGATGGCAACGTGCTCGTTTGAGGAGGCTTCAAGGCTAAAAAAATCGAAGAGGATATGCCTGAAACAGATCCGCGGTGAAAGTTAATTCTTGAAATAGTGGCTGGGGCGGCGCTGGTTGAACCAAACATCGGAAATACGCGACTTTCGGCCGTATTGGCTCTGCAAAGGAACTGTACCGAACGTGACATTTGCCTCGGAGTCCTTAGTACGAAGGATAAACAGTTGGAGAGCATTAAAGGAGCACTCAGGCAGTGATCATCAGTACATTCTGCTTGAGGTCCGTGCTCTCAATCTCCTACAACTTGGGTGAAATTTTGAAAGAATAAATGTCGAGAAGTTCGTCGATGTGCTCACGGTAGATTCCCCACTGCAGGGTGGTTCACAGGGGACAGAAGATCTGCCATCTTAAGAGGTGGTAAGCTCAACTATGAGCATCATAACGACTGCTTGCAGTCCTTCTATCCCAAGTCGAAAAACTTGTAACGGCAAGCGCCAGCGGAGGTTGGCTGAAATCGCTAAAAAGCAAAGGTAGGGCACAAGCTTGGACGTGAAGCTCAACGGGAACGGAACTGTTACATGCAACCGGGTAGCAGCATATAAGTCGGCCAGGAAATGCCTTCGCAAATTGAGTAAAAATAGCAAGGCTCGCTGCTGGAAAGATCTAGTGGATATTATGCCTTGCATGCATGATGCGGAAAAGATGGACCAGATAGTGCGGGCACTTTGCCCGCCAAGCCAGTCCGTGTTGACGTAGCCCATAGTGAAGCAAAAATCGAGTGAAGCAGTAACACAGCTAGAACTGGCAGCGGCAGTCGTATTATTGAAAGCAAGGAAGGCTCCAGGCCCAGATCGTGTTCCAGCTGAGGTGCTGCAACTTGTCTATCACCATTGTTCTGACATGCAGCTCAGCCCATTCAACGCTTTCCCACGGGATGGAGTTTTTCCGGATGGCAAGGCTTGTGTTGATCATTAAGGGGAAGAGTAATCCCAGATTGCTGTCTGCATATCGCCCGTTATGCATGCTAGACACGGCTGGGAAAGCGCTAGAGAAACTCATCAAGGGAAGACTCACTGACGTGATTCGTGCTGCTGGGGACCCTTCTCCTCGGCAGTACAGCCACAAGCAGGACACTGCACCATTGATGCGATTGCAGGAATGATGAGCGCGGTCCAAAAAGCAGAGGCACAAAGTCGCACTAATCGACAGATCGTTCTATTGGTGACACATGACGTCAGGAAAGCCTTTAACTCCGCTAGATGGGTGGATATACTGGATACGCTGGAAACCCCCTTCTCAAGTTCCACAATATTTGATGCGGTTTCTGAAGAACTACCTGAGAGACCAAAGTCTGCTTTACGATACGACACAGTGCCAACGAAGGATGGAGATTACATCGGGTGTTGCCCAGGGATCTATCATTAGTCCAGGCCTGCAAAATGTGTCTCACGGCGGGCTGCTGAGACTGGAGATACCAGATAAGTCACGCTTGATCGGTTATACGGATGATGTAGATCGGTTATACGGATGATGTAGATCGGTTATACGGATGATGTAGATCGGTTATACGGATGATGTAGAGGAGAACTGAGGATTGCATCTTCATTTCTGACAGTCTGTGATTCGGCGGTGAGAGTTATTGTATGCGTAATACCTGGTCCCTTCCTTATCTATTTATTTTTTTATTCCATCTTACAGACTAAATAATCCAATAACAAAATTGAACGCAAAGAATAAATACAGGAATATTTAAATGAAAAAGAACAATAAAACGTCGATACTTGAAAGTTAAACTAGTAGTAAGTCTCTTAGTTTTTTCTTAAATGCTATGTAAGAAGAGGGGAAAGGACCAAGCTCGAGATTATTATGATTTCGTACGATTCTTAAAATTGGTGAATGGAAATATAAATCAGTTCAGGCGTAGGGGATAACGAAATAAGAGTTCATCCGAGAAAAACGAGATGTTTGTCGGTAACGCAGCTCAAAAAAATATTTAACGGGGTAGCAGAGCTTATACAAAAAACATTGGTCTAAATAAGTTCGTCGGGATATTAGAGATGAAAGAAATAGAAAGGATAAACGACTTTCATAGGGCTGATACGGAAAATTAAACTTAAGGAAAAGAAAACACGTAAACTTTCTTTGGAGGGTTTCTAAAGAAGACACGTGATAGGAATATCGGGGGGACCAGATAATAGAACAGTATTCAAGTAAAGGGTGAACAAGACAAACAAATAGGCGGGTAGAAGAAGAGTTGCTTTGGAATTTATGTACATGCCTAAGGATAAACCCGGAAATTCTAGACGCCTTAGTAATCACATTTAAAATATGTGCATCAAATTTGAGTTTTGGATCAAAAGTTACTCAAAGTTCTTTATGACTGAACACTTCAGGAGCAAAGCATCATTTAATATATATTTGAAATTAATAGGAGAGCCCTTGAGAGAAAAAGTCATTTTATGACATTTAGTAGTGTTAAGGCACAAATAGTTTCAAGCATTCCATTTATTTAGAGCATCCAGATCAATTTGGAGGAGTTGACAGTCTAAATGGGATTTGACTGCTCGAAATACTTTGAAATCATCAGCATACAAGAGGCAAGAGGAATTAATTACAAAGGGAAGATCATTCATGAACAACAGAAAGAGATGAGGCCCAAGAATTGAACCTTGTGGAACGCCAGATGAAGGATAAAAACGACTAGACGTAGTACCAGAGAGACTTACTCAACAGGGACAACACGATAGATAAGATGACATCCAAGATAGAAGAGCACTCGTGATGTCAAGAGCTTCAAGCTTACGACAAAGATGTAAATGATTCAAAGTGTCAAAGGCCTCGGAGAAATCTGTGAGGATCACATCAACTTGCAGTTGGTTATCCAAAGCTCTTGCAATACTGTTTTTGAACTTCATTAAATTAGAGGTAGTGGAGTATCCTTTGAGAAAGCCATGCTGCTACGGAGCTATAATAGGAGCTAATGAGTTTAAGAGTCAATTATGAACCAACCGTTCAAGTACCTTTGGAAAGCAGGAAAGTAAGGAAACAGGGCGGTAATTGGAAACTGACGAAGAATCAACACTTTTAAAAATAATATGAGCTGTTTTCCAAGGATTAGGGAAAGTATCAGTACTCAAACTTAGATTGAAGAGAAAAGATAAAGGAAAACTAAGCGATGAGGCTAACGACTTTACAAATATGTTTGGTAAACCATCCGGCCCAGGGCTGATATTAGGATCAAAAGCATTGATCAGATGCATCTGTACAAATAAAAGAAATAGGGATGGGAAGATGATTAGGTAAGACAACAGGATGCACAGCTGCAGCGGGAGAAGAAAAAGTCGAAGAGAAAACTTCTTGAGGAGAAGAAACCTCTGCACCATTCTAACGGACCCTACTAGGACTGGAAGAAGAGGATTTTAGCGACACTATATAAGACCAAAAAGGCTTTGTATTATTAGCTACAAGAGAGCTATCCAGACTACTGAAATATGTCTTCAGAGTATATATGATCTCTTTTTTTGGCAATAGCACGCAGCCTGCTAAAATTAAATCTTGCTTCAATAGTGCCGAGTGTTTTAAAGACACAATGTGCCTTTTCTTTTACTCTTAGGGTACTAAGCACTCGCTTTGTAAACCAAGGCTTTTGATTTGCTTTACGGGAAGTCTGAAGAGGCGTAAAACAGCAAATAAGATTATAAATATATATGTAAAATTTATCCAAAGTAGCCTCACAACTTAGGCCTCTAAAGAAATCTAGCCAGTTGACTGAAAGTAATTCTGTATTAATAGCTTTATAGTTAGATTTAAAAAAGTTAACTTTTGGAGTAGGGTTAGGTTTGTTAAATTTAATTTCATCAATTGGCCGATCAGGAGGAACATACGGATGTACGGCTTGAGATACAGATAAATAGCTAACTGCAACATTTGATAGAACAAGGTCAAGAAGACGACCATTGGGATTGTGGATATGATTAAATTGAGAAAAGGAGCAATGAGATAGGAAAGATGACAGGGTTATAGAAAAAGGGTCCACTGAAGAGATAGAAAGAGTAGGGTTATTTTTCCACTCATGTATAGTAAGTTAAAATCCTCGCAAACCAATATTTTGGCGTGAGGATATCGCAAAACTAGATAAGAGGATACATCATCAAAAAACATCTCATAAACAGTTAACGGTGAATTACAGGGAATATAAATAGACAAAATCAAGAACTCTGTATTATGAGGGAGAGAAATTTTGATAATAACACATTCTAAAGTATGAGAAAAACAGAAATCAGATCAAGGAGAACTAGGTAGAGGTTTGCTAACTGCAACCAAAACTCCACCACCATCAGCCTTATTAGAAGCAATCCGGTCGCGGTAATATCTATATACAATATGATCAGGAAAGATTTCACTGCTCAAAATGTTTCCATTCAACCAGGTCTCGGAGAAGCAAATAATAAAATCACTACTAAGTTGATAAGAGATTAAGAGTTCCTCAAGCTTGGTCCTTAATCCTCGTACATTTTGGTACAAATTAGGGTTCGGCCACATTGCGATTTTTCTGCCGTAACCAGCGATTTTCAGACGCAAATACGAACACACTACGACAAGATTTACAAAGGAACTTCAGGCATGCGCAGAACTAATATGCTCATTTGAAGGTATGTCTTTGCCAGGAACACATGCGCCTAACTCATTTGTGCGCTATGCAAGAAACTTCCGTGCACGTCAGCGTCAAATGTCCAAATGATGTGCGCCTGCGCGAGTATCACAAAAACTACCTACTAAACTGGTTTTAGGAAAAATCGCAAATTTCTGCGACTGCCGACCTGGACAAAATTGTCGAAAGTCGCAGTGTGCGGGCTTCCATTTAACCATGTGTAACTTGCAACAGAAGTGCGGCTAAATAGTCGTAGTCTGATGCATCCCTTAGAGATACACATTTTATTAGGTGAAGAAAAGTTACATTGAACAGTATTAAGGTTTGAAAGAGGTTCGTGGTTTAAAGAGGATACAGTGCAATAAACATTATGATTATCAGAATATTCATTAAGATTACTTGTGACTAGAGCTTTGGAATTTCGTTTATTGCCCGACAAAAATTTCTTTGTCTCAATTCAAATGGCTTAACAAGTACACCAGCAGGCCAGTCATTCGAATTCAGGACAATATCCGTATTTGCAGGAATCACCAATTTAAATGAGGCAACTTCTTGGTCCGTTAAATTTCCCTTAAAGAGCGCCACGCTATTTATTTGTGTCGAAGGGAGGGCGCTCATTCAACGATTGCGAGCAGTCTTGGGTGGATCGCATGAAGGGAAGGATGACTGCGCGCCTCATCTTGGATGTGAGACCGTCGCTAAATCAAAGACAGGGTGAGACTGACTTCTCTCCGACTCAGTTCTTGAGCGGCCATGATTGTTTTCAGTCTTACCTGCACAAGGTTGGTGAGTTAGGGTCCACCAATTGTAAGTTGTGCCCAGGAGAGAAGACGATGCCTGCCACATTTTTTGCGCGCACAAAATGGGACAGGCTGCAACGAAACCTCTTCAGGGAGACGGAAGAGGTCGTCCCGGATAGTATAGTTGTGGTGATACTTAAATCGGGCAAATGGAACCATGTGGCAGATTATGTTCAGGTAGTCCAAAAAGATAGAAGGGACTCACAGCACCCGGGGACGTTGAGGCTAGGGGATCGCTAGTCTGGATCCCCGAGCTTGAAGGCGCCTCGAAGCGCAGCAAAACGAGACCTGACTCGAAATGATGTGTCAAACGGTTCCAGGCTAGGTCCTAGGCTTGACAGGGCAGGTGTTTAGTAGATAGTCCATTCGCTCGCGAGCATGGGAGTCCCACAATTTGTGTGTAAATGGCATTCACCTCCCAACCACAAAAAAAAAAATTTAAGTAAATGATGACTTAATTGAGGCGAGTTTGAAGTTGCAATGTACGAAACGGTCCTTGAAAGTATACCTGTGGATTATTGTATTTCATTCTTAACTAGTAAGCTTGTTCTGTGACTAGTAAAATTATAGTTACGTGATTAGTCCAGTCGTTTGAAACCTTGGTCGTTTTTGACAGATTTCAGTTTCGATAGGATGATTACGCTAAACTCTGAAAGGATTTGGAAGGAATTAATCAATCAATTATCGTGGCGTTACATGCTTTGCTACAGCCTCCAATGTTGCCGATAAGTCTAAAAATTAATCTATCCTAAAGAATATTGTTGAAAACATCTCGAGGTTAAGCTACTAATTTAATCAAAACATGTTCTTCAGAATGAACTTTGCAATTTAAAAATCATTCTTGTGTTTCAACAGACTGAAATTAATTAAAATATAATTAACTGGTTCCTGAACAAGAATTTATGCAAATTGTATCGACAAAACTAAATGCGGTTTCTGCTTATGCAAAACGAACATTGTATGAATATTTCAACAAAAAATTTATTTTGTTTTTTGTGTGCGAATAGTGACTTCATCTTTTAAATGAAGTCTAAAGTATAGATGCACTTATGTAGATGATATCAGACGTTATTGATAGCTTCCGAACCATCTCAAATTGAAAATTTTTTTTGACTTTAGATTTGCGATAAACAGCTTAAAATTTACAGTTTTATATAAGGTGATAAATTTGACGTTATGTGATAGGTTCTAGTATAACATTATAGTAGACATTAACTTCAATAAACTTTCATAGATTAAATATTTTAACTCCTATGCAAATACTATGAGTATCTTTTCACAATTATTAAAAGAAAGTAAAAATATTTATCATCATCGCTAGGTGACAAAAAACAGAAAATCTTGTATGCTTAAAATTATACACGCTACCATTAAACATACTCGCAATGTCACACTTTTCACTTTCAACAACTTTTATCTCTTTAAGGCTAGAGAAAACGCGAAAAGATTAAAAGTCTTTGTAAAAGGTAATGTACTGTAGAAAGAAAGAAATTAAAAATCCTCTTAGATTACGCTGAGATTGTTGATCTCTTCTTAATTTTCACGATATCATGTTTTACGCTTTTTACGTACTATTGCACATCAGAACCAAAACAATCTTCCAATGAATTACGTTTTTTGCGAGAGTACAATAAAAATTCAGAAATCACATACTCGTATGTACGAGTAGCGTGCATTAACCTATAATCAAGCGAAAAAACTTCTTTTATCACGATTGCTATTACTATGTTATAACTATTAAACAATTTAATCGTCCTCCAGCTTACTCAACGGCAACAATCATATATTACAACTTACCCTAATGGTGAACGAGAGAGTCTTTGAGCAAAATTATTGCTAACTACAAACGTGACCATGCAAATTTCCACGTTACTAACTCTAATAGTAGAGTTCGCCGCATATGGTTGGTTACTAACGGGTGCTATTGCTTTTTCGTGATATTTCCAATGATATTGGTATGCAAGAATGGGTTTTTGTCGTGGTAGTTGCCGGTTGATGACATGCCGCGGTTGTCTTAACATTTTTGACGTTGCATTAATGTTATTGACTAATGGTTAGTGTTTTTTTTCTTCGGTTTATTTTATTAATGTTTCGTTAGAGATCCTAATAGTCAATAATGGTAAATTAGTTTCGTCATTATTTAATGCTACGAGACAGGCGTGCAGACAATGACTAATTTATGGAAGAAGATCAGTTGGAAATAGATTTCGTGATGAGGGGTGTGCATTTTGATTGATTGCATGTGAATTAAAAATGAGGTCAAATTTTTGGCATGCCCAGTGAAATAGATGCAGTGTAAATAATGATAAAATGAATTTTTGAAACAATACAAAGTAAATAACTGCTTTTAATGAAACAGTACTCAATACTTTCCCAGAACATTGCAGTTGGTACTTATTCAGTTGACAATTTTGGCACAAAAATTAGAGTGCATATTTATTAATTTGATTTTCGTTTCTTTTTTGTTGCTTTTCTATTCTTTAATTTTACTTCCTTGAGGGTTTCGATTAGTTAATTATCTAAAAATAACTCCGCTGGAGACACTTCCAAACCCGTTTGAGAAAGGAGGAAGGCACCCATCGCTCCCAAACCAAAAATCGTGGTACCAAAGTTTTTTTTTTTTTTTTCAATAGACAATGGGATCAGATATATGGATAGTGAGCTTCTTTATGTAGTACCAGCAAAACATCGGTACCATCTAGCAATTAGCACCTCCTTTGTTCATCACTTCCCGACAGGACAAAGGATTAAGGAAAGGTTTTCCAAATCCACACTAACAATATCACAAATTATTAGTATATATATATATATATAAATATATTTTTTTTTATTTGTTAGCTTTTTTTTTACATTTACTAATAAACGACTTGTACAATTACTTATATGGGATAGAAGGGCTTGACATAAAGCTTGTTATAAAGATTATTAGTTGTTAAACATAAAAGAAGAAGAAGAAGCTCATATTTGAATTATCCAGTTAAACCAGTTCAAATTCTATTTTTGAAAATCATTTACACATATATCCCACTTCCCAGTCAGCAACAGAACGCTGCTGGTATAAGTGAAGATATTAAATTGTTAATAATAACTACGATGACTAATTAAAGAACTGAATAAAACAGAAGTAAAGAAATTCAACTAAATATAATAAAGAAACGCAAGCTCAACCCATCCAAACCTTAGCAGTGTATTCTTTCAAAAGTTTTTTAAACATGGGAAATGATTTGACATTCTTCAACTCAGTTGGTAATGAGTTATAAGATTCCATGGCCAGCCTTACTGGATCATGGAGTCTTCTATTTGTCCGCGCAAGTGATAATTTAAGGTAGTCATTATTTTTCGTATTGTAAGAGTGGACACCTCTGTGTTTGATGAGTTTTATACCTGATTTCAAACTATTAGTACTGATTTTAAATACAAATTTAGCCTTTTCCATAAAAATCAACTGTCTAATACTAAATTTTCTAGTCAATAAATAAAGACTATTACTGGGTGTCAACCTATCCAGACCATGCATTGCCTTGACAATCTTATTCAGCATTCTATGAATTGAGTCAATGTTCGATTCCGCGGCATGGCACCAATTCAATATGCCATAAGTTACCTGAGGCAAAACATGTGCATTATAAATTAATCTTTTGAGACCAATATCTAAATAGCTTCTACTCCTGAACACTCTTATCCAGAAGACTAATTTTGATTTTATATTACTAATATGCTTTGACCAAGTTAACTTTTGATCTACCTCAACACCTAAATACTTGATCGAGGAAACCCGTTCAATTTTGTCTTCATAGATTTTAACATTTAAATTGATTCCCACCTTATTTTTTTGTTTAAATATCATAAGTTTAGTTTTACTCGTATTAATAGTAAGTTTATTCTCTAATAACCAAGTACCGTAAGATATAAGATCAGCATTAATTCTTTGTTTAAGAGCATCCGCCGATGAATCTGAATAAAGAAGCAGTGTATCATCAGCGTATACAATGTATTTCCCTTTCAAACCAGAAAAATAGATATTGTGTATGTATAAAAGGAAAAGAGTTGGCCCAAGTATCGAACCTTGAGGGACACCTATGTTAATCTTATACTTAGAACTAATTTCTTTGTTAATACAAACAGAAATAGTTCTATTACTCAGGAAGCTGCCGATCAAATTCAACGGAGGGCCTCTGATGCCCAATTCACTTAGGCACAAAAGCAAAATGTCATGGTCGACCGTATCGAAGGCTTTAGCTAGATCTACAAATATTGCGGCAACATATTTTCCGTCATCCAGTTCGTTATTGATGAATTGTAAGGCATCCGTAGTAGCAGATATTGTGCTACTTTTTTCAATAAACCCATACTGGTTCAAATCAAACCCTAATGAGTCATTAATTATTTTTTCAAATACTTTGCTCAAAGTGTTCGTGAGGCTAATAGGCCTATAATTTGAAGGTTCCTTTACACATCCTGATTTGAAAGCAGGAATCACTATTGCATCCCTAAATTCCGATGGGAACTCACCACATGCCATAAATTCATTGAACTCGAGGACTAAGTGTGGGGCGATTATTTCTTTTATCAATTTAAGTTCCCTAGCAGAAATACCATCACTGCCTGAAGATGAATTCTTTAGCGAAACTATAATTGATATAACTTCATTATCGAATGTAGGTTCGAGGAAAATTGATTTGACGTTAAGCGGAATCTGATATCGATTAAAATTCATTAACTTAAATTTTTGGTCAAGTTCATCGGCTAATCTTTTCCCTATAGAGCTGAAATGTACCCCAAGGGTTTCAGCACTAATATCAGTATATTATTTGCTTTCCTCACCTGATGACAAAATTTCATTATTAAGCGTCTGCCATACTTTTCTAGCATTTCCATCAGCAGAAGCAATTCGCTTAGCAAGAGACTCTCTTTTGGCAGCTCTTATCAATGAGTTAACCCTATTTTTCTGTTTCTTGTAGTTCCAAATATGGTTATCTATATTTGGATTATACTTCATACGTTTAAATAGAGTATGCTTCTTCCTAATTTCTCTAATTATTTCCCTAGTAATCCAAGTGTTACTTCCAGTACGTATCATTTTGACGGTAGTAGCTGACACTTTCGCGCTTTGGATGGTTTTAATAATTTCCGAAATGTGTAACCAATGGTTGCAGTTTTTAAATTTACTATCTACTAGTTCAAAAAATGTTTCTCTATCTAAGCTGTAAACATTTTTTTTTTTTGCCATGGGTATCAACACTTTTCTAACTCCCTCAGCAGTAACAAATAAGACGCTATGGTCTAAGTCCGACCAAACCTCATATTTAACCAAGAAGTTAACTGAATATGTATTCAAGTTAGTAACGATATGATCGAGAAGTGTAGAGCAGTTATCCGTTATTCTTGTAGGTTGATAGTTAATCATCCGTGCTCCATTCATATTTAACATATTTAAATAGTTCATACATACTTTTGCTATGAAATGTATCGATATTCACATCAGCTATGACCGTCAAATTTTCGTGACTTTGATATATATCATCTAAGTATTCAATAAATTCATTAACATTCTCACTAGGCGCCCTATAATACGTTCCAATCTTTATTTTTTGCCTCTCATCCTGAAGGGAAATAACTATCGTATTATATCTATTATCTACTAGAAGAACTCTATACTTAATATTGTTTCTTATGTAAATAGCAGTTCCTCCATCTTGACTTTGATCCCTACAATTATGTATAGACTGAAATCCATTTACGTTATATAACCTAACTTCCTCACTACAAATCCAAGTATCATTCAATATGATGACATCCAGACTCTCATGTGAGTTACAAAACACCTCAAAGTCATCAAACTTGTTCCTAATGCTTCGAATGTTAGCATAAAATATATTTATATTTAATGCTTTATTCATTTTCAAATGTATAATTGATTCTTCTATGGAACGACTTAATAGCCTTGAGATATTCAGAGAACTCTTTATGAGATGCTGGATGAGAAACTTGATTATTTTTTGCTGACAGGCAATTAGAGCATTTACTAGATTGGGAATTGCAGCTTCTTGTGTCGTGATGCTCGGCACATTTGGCACAAACGTCTATGCTACTTCTGCAGTTTATTGAAGAGTGGCCAAATTTTTGACACTTAAAGCATCTTCTAATGCTGAATTCTTCCCTACAAAAATATGAGTTAAAATCTATATTAACAAATGTATTAACCAATCGCTTGTATAAAATTCCCGGTACTTCAAAGATTAATGAATATTTAGATGTTTTTCTGCTTTGCCAGTGCTTGACTACATTGATTGAGCAATCAGGAATACCTGGATTGAGAGCCTTTATCTCATCCTAAAACTCATCACTCTCAAATGCTCTTTCCAATCCATGCACTATTAACCTAGGCATCATCTGCTTAGTTGGAACCACTTTATAAGCATCACCTAGGCATTCCTGCAATGAATTGACAAGAGCCTCTGTATTAGATAAACTTTCAGTTTTGAGTATAATGCCACCATCAGTAATTTCCCTGCTGTATGTAATCGGAATTTTAGCCGCCGCTGGCTTAAATGCTTCCTTTACTCTTGCCATAGTTTTGTCTGAAGCTTGCCTTTCTTTCGGTTTTATAATAACCCCTCCATTATATTTCGGCGCTACTCCTATTGGATTCTGGGACAATGCTGCTGCACATGAAACAGGCCGCACTGATTTGTTGGAGATTTGCGATAGCAGATCTTCTAGTTTTTTTGCAATTTCTCTGTTAGTGTCATTCAGACCTGAAATTTTATCCATTATTTCAGCTTGGCTTTGACTCGCTGTTAATTGCTTTGCTTTTAGCAGCTTAGAGGCAGTGGCTTTTTCACTGGGGCACACCCAAAAACACCAATCTACCGCCTCCTTCAAGGCATTATAGACAGTGTCTGGCATTGATATGCAGTTTGTGTGGAACCATTTTCCACACAGACTGTCGCATTTCATTGCGAAATCGCCTTTGTTGACCACTTTTTTGCAGATTCCGCAATTATTCGACATTATATTGAAAAAAAACAGAGCACCAAATATATAAGTGAATACTGCTAAGGTTAGGTTGAAAATCAAGCAATCGTATCAATACTATATACTCACTAAATTCAGTTCACTTCAATATGATGTAATAATAATTGCTGATTTTGATCAAATTTCACTAAAAACAGACAATTTAATTTATTTTAAACAAATATTTAGCAAAATGTTCACTCTGACAATTATTTGTTATGACACGCAATGACAGTTCTTTTTCAACTTTTTATCAAGAGCTCAAGAAACAACAACACCTCTGTACAACAGGGATGTCTAAAAAAAACCTAAGCCACACCCATCTGAGCTGATGAACGGACCCGGGGGACAGGCACTCAAGCCCATTCATCAAACAAGGCAGAGTCTTAATTACCCCTCAAAATCAGCAGAAAAGCCACTAAAGATATAGAAGGCCATCCAAACTGGCAGTACGATCGATTTAGCTGGCCCTGCGTAGAGCGTAGCATTGTCGCAAATGCAATCTGAACCGAACCACTACAACAGAGGCACTCACTCAATTCTCCAGAACTGTAAGGTGAGAAACAAAATTTAGAGACGACCTTGAACTATAGTAGAACTCATAAACTATGGAAACGATAGCTTTGTAACCTGGCAGGAGGAAGTGGTCCCAAAAAAGAGCTGGTAGGAGGGCGTAAGGCTATGTTTACAACCGTTTACAACCGTTTTTTTCTAAATTATCTTCGAATTTCTGCAGCATCAACCCTCTATACAATATTTTAATCTGTGGTGACTTTGACATGGCTTGCCTAAGTTGGGACACAAGCTCTCATACCCTCCCATCCTTCAATGATCTCTCTATCATGTTTTCTTTTCTCGCACCTCAGTCTAAATGCACTTTTTTCCCCAAAATTTGAGTTCCGCAAAGCCAACTTTGCAGCCATTCAGCTTGATTTGGATAATATTGACTGGAATTCAATGCTACAGCCGCTCGATGTCAATTCAGCGCTATCATCTTTCTATGAGAATCTCAGTAGCATAATTACAAATCATGTACCTATCTGCCATCCCCCCGGAAAAAGAGCCCCAGCTGGTTTTCCGCTTAAGTCTCAGACGATCTTTATTTGAAGGAGCAGGCGCGCAAAAAATTGCATTATTCTAACTCTGACAATGACCTGACCAACTATCTACTGTTTCGTAGATAAGCCAAAAATACGGTTAGGAACGCAATGCGATCTTATTGTTATATGATTGAAACATCACTGCAATCTAATAGTCCTAAGCCCTTTCGGACATACATACGTTCCCAGAAAACAACATCCCATAACCCTAATATCTTCTCATGGCATAACTGCCAAGCTTCTGATGGGCAAGCTATCTGTGGCCTATTTTTTATCCTCTATATTTAAGGTTTCAAATCCCACTATATACTCAAAGTGTCCTTCTCTTTTCCCAATTGTGCATTCAATCGTGACCTCTCCATTGGAAATCGAAAATGTGCTGCACACTTTTGACATTAATGGTGGTCGTGGTCCTGATGGAATACCAAATCTGTTCGTTACCTGTTATCTTTTTCATTGCCTACCTCACTATCAATTATTTTCAATATTAGCCTTTCTTCCTCCTGCTTTTCCGACGTCTGGAAGCATGCTAACATCTTTCCGATCCATAAGTCCGGAGATCGTAGTGAAATCTCGAAGTATTGTCCGATTTCTTTGCTGTCTTGTTTTGGCAAGCTCCTTGAACGAATTGTGGATAACAGAATGCACGATGCCATCAGTATACTGTTTACAAATGAACAACATTGCTTCATCAAAGGTCGTACGACAATAACTAATTTGTTCGAACTTAAGAATACCATCTCTCTTGCTTTTGACAAGAGCCAACAAGTTGATGTCATATACACCGATTTTGCTAAAGCGTTTGACAGTGTTGACCATAGCCTTTTGGCTAAGGAACTCCGATCGTTCCGCGTTTTCGACTCAATCCTCTTTTGGATCTTATCCTTCTTATCCCATTGCTCCTGCACCGTTACATAGAATCATTTTTTTTGTCGGCCTCATTTAGTCCAAAATCTAGTGTTCCTCAAGGATCAATTTTAGGCCCTTTGCTATTCAACATTTTCATTAATGATAGTTTTCTTTACGCTGATGATTTAAAAATTTATCGTTCCATTAGCTCCAGCGAATTTCAAGTATGCGGTAGGACTCATTCAGGGGAGGCATCAAATTACATGCGCTTTTAAAATTTATGACGGGAGATTTGGTCCCCAAAAGAAATTTCGTAAGAGGGCAATAACATAGCAATTGCAGCGGCATATTTCCTTGAAGACAGAACAAACTTCTCCAATTGAAGTGTAAAAGCTGGTAGAACATTGTAAGAGGAGCAAACTGCCTATTTTAATTGGATGTGATGTCAATGTACACAATCAATTATGAGGCAGCGCAAATACTACTAATAGAGGTCTTTTTGTTGAATAGTCTTGGGTCTTTGCTTTTTTTTGAGTAAGCAGATGCGTTTTTACTCCTTTGAGTCATCATCAGTGTTTAAAGAACGTGTGGAAGGAAACGACCCCAGCAACCTTTATGAGTTCCTGAAGCACTTACAATCAGCGACCCGGGATTCCCCTTCCCTTTGCTAAGCAGTACGAGCGTTACTATCTTCCAAGGTTCCGGAAAGACACGCAAACAAACGTTGATTGCACTGAGCAGCAAATCAGGCCAATGTTGAGAGATAAGCTGCACTACCTCAGCTGGGACGCCGTTTGGTCTTGGAGCCACTTTCAGCACCGTGAGGAGAGGGTATTTGACTACCGTTTCGCCGTATGCAGTATGAACACAGACGGGAAAGTGGGGGAAAATGACGGCACTATCTCGTCCATCTTTTCTATTTCATTCATGCAGGACGTGCATAGGACACCAAGCTTCCGCATAACTAGCTTGTAGCCTAGGGCCCACGGATTCTGTTCACATTGTCCACTAAATTTGGCTAGTAGTCCATGTGGTGCTGGCGTTAGGGCCGCTTGTGCAGGAGTTTCCAAGTTCGAAGTTCGTTGCTGGCGACGAATTTGTGCTTGTGGTATTTCTGTCGGAATATCAGCCTACTTAGCTGTAATGAGTACTGATAGAAAAATCAGGTAATAATTACCTGGTTGAGCGTGATACCAACCATATCACCTCGAATAAAATTATGATCATCAAATATGATTCCCTAACGAATCTTAACGCCAAGGCTCGAATTAAACTTTTGCGCAATGGTAATTATTAAAATATTATTACTAGATCTGGCTAGCAACAAACCTTTTTCCTATTAATCAGCTTGCGAGGTTATTTTAAAGTAGTTAGAGTGCTTGCTTCGTAAGTCGAAGGTCCCCGGTTCGAATACCATTAGTTCGAGTGACTCTTCGGACAGATTATAAACCCGTTCAATTATGATTCGTCTTGGTTTAAAATCAGAACGGCCAAAATCAGAGTACCACACCATATCATCTCGATTGTCGATGCATTCGATTAAGATAATGAGAGACTCTAACTATCTCTAAGCGAAGTTCGGAAGTGGCTGTAGTGCTAAAGCAAAAAAAAGCAAACGGTGACATGCCTCATTTCGGTTTTGTGCTCATTGAGCTTTAGGTCCAAGCTTGTGGTACTCCCTTCGCCTTTCAGCAATTGTTGTGCCGGAGTCTGCGACGGGGTGAAAAAGCACGCCAAGTAGAAAGTACGATGTTCATATTTGAGTTCACTACGTATTGAGCTATTAGCTCTTCAAACCCCTCCCCCTGCGAGTCTTCCAGCATCAGCCCACCTGCCGTGAGCACCTCGACGAACCCCTTGACGTCCATTTTCTTAATATTTCACTCAATCGTGGAAGATCGATAGAATGGGCGTTGGGAGAGACCATCATGGAACTCAAGGAGAATGTACTGATAATCACTGGCTTAGTAGTCCATGAATACTCTCAAATTGTGTACCCTCCCTACTAGGGCCTCCGAGGCTAGTAATACGTCGGGTATGGTTCCTCCACAGCCCAAATGACAGCACTGCCACAGCAACCATACCTAGGACTTGTTTTCCCCGCGGATGAGTTTGACGCATGCCCCATTCGATTTTTTAGCAATGAAGTCTTCAACGAGTATGCGACCATCTGCGGTCGAGACAGCGTCCTCCAAAGTATGACTTCGAAAAATGATATCAAAAGTGCGGCATGAAAACACAGTAAAAAAATGTAGTCGTTGAACTCCGAGCTCTCACAAAACCATCCTTTCGTTAAAAGCCGTACTGTTCCGAGCTCTGATGGCGGCAGTACCTCGAAAAATGCTCAGGCGGGTTTTGGGCCATTGATCTGCGATGTAGATTTACCCGCAAGGTACCGGTCATCGGAGTTCTACTTTAATTTTCGCTAGGGCTTCCTGGAAAGCTCGAAATTTTCCTGATCCAAAGACGGGCTTGTGATCCGTTCTTGGATCAGCATCGTTGCAAAGGATACAGTATGTTTCCTTTGTACACTCTTTTCTGTAATGTCCTATGTCGCCACATTTAGTATAGGGCAACTCCTGTCGGGTCCTTTGCACCCCTGTGCAGTATGGCCATATCCAAGGTACTTAAAGCTGATGCTGCGGCTCTGGTCACTGAACGCACCGTTGAACAATCGAAAAGGCTAGGTATGCTAATGCGCCGTTTAGCACTGGAGAAAACCGAAATGGTCATCTTGACAAAAAAGAGAATCCCTAGAGTAAGGATGATCAGTATTGGAGCCTTGCGAATCAAATCGAAGCCATCGGTGAAGTGCCTGGGGCAACTGATTGACTCGAAGATGAGTTTCTTTGAGCAAATTAGGGCAACGGCTGCATCTTTGTATCCAACAGTCTCTGATTCGGCAGTGAGAGTTATTGCAGGCGTGATACCTGTCACCCTCCTTACAAGAGAGCGCCGCGCTATTCACCTGCGCCAAAACGAGGATGCGAGGGAGACGGTTGGCCGACAGGAGAGACAGCGCTCGCTTAACGATTGGCAGCAGTCTTTGGTGAATTACACGAAGGGAAGGTGGACTGCGCGGATGTGAGACCGTGGCTAAATCGAAGGCATGGTGAGACTGACTTCTATTTGACCCAGCTTTTGAGCGGGACTGAGTGTTTTCAGTCTTACCTGCACAAGATTGGTAAGTCACGGTCCTCCGATTGTCGATTTTGCCCAGGGGAGGAAAACAATGCCTGCCACACATTTTCTGCGTACACAAAGTGGGTCAGGCTGCGAAGGGAACTCTACAGGGAGACGGGAGAGCTCACCCCGGATAATATAGTCGCGGTGATGCTCGAATCGGTTGACAAATGGAACCAGGTAGCACATTATGTTCGGGCAGTCCTAAAAGATAAAAGGGATTCACTGCAGCCGGGTGCGTTGGGGCTGGGGGATCGCTTTTCTGGCACTTCCTTTTCCCTCTCCCCTCCCGCGGCGTAACAAAACGAGACCTGGCCTGAAGTAATGTGTCACACGATTCCAGGCTAGGTTCTCAGGTTGACAGTGGAGGTGTTTAGTAGGTAGTCTAATCGCCTTCTTGCGAGCATAGGAGTCCCACACTCTGTCCATAAATGGCATTCATCTCCCAAACACAAAAAAGGTACTTAAAGTAGTGGGGAGGTACTACTCCTTGCCGTACCCTTCAGTTCCCCCAACCTATTCTTTCTTTGTTCTTACTCAGAAGACGTTCGACTTTCTTCTGTCAGGTCGATGATAGCCATATGTGTCCCTTGTGATTTTCTGGTGTCAGCATCGCTTTAACCACTGCTTACACTAGGGAGCTCCCTTTTGATCACCTCCTCTACCTCAGCCAGGTTCGTGATGCGGTCAATGTTCCTGATTTTGTTCGGGTCGAGCGAGGCTACAGTTGCTCTTTTATTGAGAACCTTCTTCACTGCATTGCAGAATGCTTCTTAATTATAGGCCTCTGCCCCCAATTCGCCCAGCATATGGCCGGACTGAGATGGTCGTATTGATATATTAATAGTTTTAGTGTCTTCAGGCTGTACACCTTCCATGATCTCTGGCAACACATATACGTAGGATTGTCCATCTTTGGGTCCGCGAGCAGTGTATATTGCCGGAGTTTTCGTCGTGGCTGTTGGGCATCAATGACAACTTTATCTTCTGGACTATTTTAGAAGAAAGTTTTGGCAGTTTCGTGGCTGCCTTTGGCAGCACTGTCTGGAACGCCTGCTCTAAAGTTCCATGCTCATTACGTGCCTCTTCTGTCTTCCTTTTATCCTGGTCACCTTCCATCCAACTGGAGACCATTCTTTTGCTGTTGTTTGGTAGTGAAGCTATCTGCGCTTCCTTGAGAGACTAAAACTTCAGCTCCTTTTTGAACTCTTCTTCGGTTTTCGGCCATCTCTGCCGGTAATGTCACATGCAGTCTAGCAGCTCCTCTAGCTCGAGTAGCCCGTTTCTTATACCTTTGCTAATATTTTTTGCAAGTCACATGCAGATTTCATTCTCTTAAGAATGCTTTCCGCTTTTCGGATTAGCCTTTCTTCCGGATAGCGCTCAACGGCTATTATACTGTCCAACTTTCTTTCTGGAGAGAGAGTTTCTCATTTTTCATAGTAATTGATGATTGCATAGGTTTAGCATGTTTTTTTCCTTCAACTTGAGATTTTGTAGCCCTTGTTCTTTAGCTGAAGTGTTTGGGCTTGGTTCATTTCTCAAGAACTTGTAGTGGGTTTAACGTGTACTTTACACTTTATAATGAGCGCTACAGGTACTACTTACAGTTTAAGTCTGGTTGCCAATAATTTATTCGCAGGAGACCGGTATTTGTTGTTAGAGTATCTCATTGCCATGATCGAATGTATCGGCGCTCCACAAGGTGATATGATCATTATAACGCTTTGGCCATGTATCCGTCCACCCAGCTGCGATACATTCGTTATCATTTAGTGGATTCATTTGCAAAGGGAACTCCGTCATTCTTCCTAACCTCCCCAGCAAAATGCTAAGGGTGATGGTAGATTAGGCTAACCATAGCCGTTGTCCTGATATTGGGTTGCGATGCCAATGCACACCACCAAATGTGGGCCAATAGCAACTGCAGTCGGCCAGGCAAACAGCGGTTGGACTCTATAACCTCTAGGGGACGACAATACAAACATACTTTTGTCAAGTCCAATATAGAGGGAATGATAGACAGCACTATGGCCACACCACGGATAGCACAAGCAATTCAAGGCTAGACGGTCTCGAATGAAACTACATTTCTGATCATATATATCTTAAATTTCGTGTCAGAACACAGATAAATTTGGAGCGACACTCAGGAACTTTAGGGGAGCAGGGTGGAAGGCGTATGAATTGAAAGTGAAGGCGGATTTATCTCTACCACCTAAACTCAAAACTAGACCTATGACCGAAAGAAGAGAGGATTCAACGCAACTCTAAACTGCTGTTTAGAAGCCACCTGTCTACTCAACCGAAGCTTAAGCCGAGCAAGAGTTTCGTGGTGGAATCATGAGCTGAAAAACTTTCGGAAATCCACTAGAAAGTTACTGAGGAGAGCCGTGTAGATGGACTTAGAGGCTGCCTGGTGAAACTACAGGACCTCGCAAGATGAATATAAGCAGAAAGTGAGAGTCTTTAAATGGGCTTCATTCTCTCATGGAAAAAAATGAGGAGGTGATGGACGGAAAAGGATAGGCGCTAGGGGTGTTTATTGATATTGAAGCAGTGTTCGATCTTGCACCGTAAAACTCCTTGTGTGAAGCAGCATGTGGTCATGAGGTTCAACAGAGATTGTGAGCTGGATCTGTACCATGCTTGAGGACGGACTAATGATGGAAAAAACGCACCGGTTTAACCGAAAACGGTTGTTTTTTGGTTCAAAAATCGATTTTTTCCTCTCCGTTTAAACCAGACTTTTCTTTCAAATTCAAGAATCGGATGAAAAAAAACCGGTTGCAAACGAGTTCAAATAACCAGAAAACAATTTTTTCGCCATCTCTACCTAGACAGCATTAGTAGTCGTAGTCATCAGAGCAAAGCAAATTTCTATGTTAGATTGGTTCTTGGTATTAGTTGTTTGTTTCGTTTCAATACGAAGGACTTCACTCGGAGTGCGAAGTGAAGCTAGCACGCGATACAGGATAAAATAAAAAATGCTTGGGGACTCAACTGAAGGATCGTTTATCCTTATACTGTAAATGAATGACTTCGCTTTACAGGAAGCTGTCAGCTTGGGTTTCAACATGTTAGTCTCTTATTTTTAACACAAAGATGAAATACTCGTAACGTTCAGTTCATTATGATTGAAATAATTTGTGAGTGACAAATCAAACTACCATTTATAAGCTAAACTCAATCAATGGACACAAAAATATACATTTAATTTTGATTCAAGTTTTTTTATTCAAAAAATTTGCTAAGCAAACAAAGAAAAACCGGTTGTTTGGCCTCCCCGTGAAAAAAATCGGAAAACCGAAGAACCGGGTTTTTAACCAAACACCGCCATCCCTAGGACAGACTACTCTTGCAAGAACAAAAGGTGAGAGAGAGGATACCCTCAAGAGTGCCCTTTAATCTTGCTTGACACAGGCAAACATTTTAGGGCTCTTTGCAGGAACAAACAAAGTGCTCTAGACACGCTGCAGCAGTTGAAGTTCCTTTCTTCTCACAAGGAAAAGAAAAAACCCATGATTTAATTCCACCCCGACTGGATAGTGTCATTAGCGAACAAAGTTGTGAAAAGACTAAAACGAGGTTGTCAGCCCAACACCACACTCTTTCGCAATGACATCGGGAATATCATCGATGATCAAACTAGGATTAAGGAAAGATGGGCATTATATTTCAAGAATCTCCTTAATCCTCCATACAGCCCCAAAATATCGGAGTCTATAGATATCCCAAGAGAGTTTCCATTGGCTCCACCAACTCTGGACGAAGTTTGTTCCACCATCAAAGCCCAAAAGAATAATAAAGCGCCGGGCATCGATGAGATTCCAGTAGAGCTCATCAAATATGGTGGCAGCAGTGTTCGTAAAGCTATTCATAAAGTCATCCAGCACATTTGGCAACAAGAATATATGCCAAAAAAGTGGAGCCAATCAATTATATTTCCCATTCACAAAAAAGATGGCAAGCAACAGTGCAAAAATTATGGAGGCATATCACTACTTTGTACGGCGTACAAAACATTTTCAAAGATCTTGCAAAATAAAACCAGATGATACGCAACAGTATTATTGGGGAGTATCAAGGAGGCTTTAGAGCAGGTAGATCGACAATAGACGAGGTACTTGAAAAATGCTGGCATTTCAACATAGACGTACACTAAATTTTCGTTGACTTTAAGCAAGCGTACCACAGTATTCATCGTAAAGTACTGTCGCTACTCAATTTGTCTTTGTAATATGTCGTAAGAAAGCTACTTGTCAACATACGAGATGCATTACTTTACAAGAAGAGAAGGTAGTCTATGTTGACAACATCAATATTTTGTCACAGTCATTAACAACTGCCAAAGAACTCTTCCTGAAACTCGACATTGAAACAAAACTAGTAAGGCTACCAGTCAAACAAAACTCATAACGCAGTCGAAATATCACACTTGGCGAATACAGTATCGAAAATGTGAGCGAATTGGTGTATCTAGGCGCCAAAATAACGAGAACCAGCAATAAAAGAGGCGAAATACGCCGAAGAATACAGCTCGCAAATAGAATATTTTTTCAGTTTTGACGATCTTGAAGCCCAGTTGCATACACAGGAAAATAAAACTCAAAGTTATGAGCTATGCTTTGGGTGTAAACCATGGAGCGAATTCGACAGAAGCATGATCTGCATGAAATTTTTGACGAACCGGAGGTCGCAACGATTGTGAGACTGCACAAGCGGCAATGGACTGTGAATTGTATGGACGAACAATGAATACTCAAAAAGGTATTCGTTGGGAGAACTGAAGGCCGGAGACCAGTGGGGAAACCGCGGAAACGCTGGTCTAACTCGGTCGACGAAGACAGTTCATCGCCACTCAGATTTCGAAATTGGAGGACGCGTTCAATGGATCGAGGCAGTTTGATGCGCTATTTGCAGGAAGCGACGGCCCAAGAGGGGCTGTAGTGCTACGAAGAAGAAGAACGAAAAAGTTCTACGAAATTTTGTTATGATTCTAAGACGAAAACTTTTATTTAAAAAAAATTTACTCAGGTCATATGTTGCCGTATAGAATCATAAATGAGCTGTATGAGATAAAAATATAGCACATATTATTATCTCATGGATGGAGCACATTGATAAGATTTCGATATTTGGACCATGAAATTTTGATTCAAATTAAAAAATAAATTATCATAAATAATTTGAAGATATGGCGCAGTTTCTAATTAGCAGAAAAAAGTTGTAAACAGTACGTTTTATATTTTCTGTATTTAGTGATGGGGACCAAATGATTGTGTGTTATTGCACCCGCCAAGATTGTTAGCAGCTTTCATAGTCAGAGTCAGAGCTTTAGCTTTGTAAATGAACTCAGTATTTCGCGAAATCAGATTAATCACAAAAAAAAAAAAATTTGCTGTTTGTGACTTGAACAGTCTGATACTGTACAAATACTTCAAATGACGCATGGATGATGCAACAATATAACCCATCAACAGCAAATGTACTGTATTTCATATACTGAACGTAGGTTATCCATATGGATTTGCTTTATTATACAATATAATCCAGAAACCGCTTCATACTCTAGTTGTTCTACTAAATTAACAATTTAATTACTTTCAAGCCTAGTGCTGAGCACATGACCTAAATACTCGTAACTTAGTATGTTAAAAGACCCTCCTAATGTGCATTCACACATACGAGTATTCGCGCATATTTTTCCTCCATCTAAACTAACGCGTTCAATTTCAAGCTCTGCATTTTAATGACCATAACATAACACATCTTCGGCTTCTTGTTTCATCGTTTGTAATTAAACGATACAGAGTGCAAGTACGAGTACTCATATGTGTGCCGTCTTTTAGTAATATAAAAAAAAAAAAAAGCAAAAATGTTTACCAATTGCCCAACATACGAGATTACACGCTTGAATTACATGCCGGCAGTAATTTTGGAATTAATCAGGGGGTCTTACAAGTTTTCCAATTGAAAATGAAAAAAAATTTGGAAATTGATGTCCGAATAATTGAGCTGAAATAAAAAAGTGGTAGTAGGTCTTTTTATACACGATCTATGAATTATCTAAGAATATGGCATTTATATGTCTATTTTCACTTTCATGGAGTTTTCTTAGTTATCTTTTCATTTTCTTTTTTTTGTTGATTCAGAAATACATATATACATACTAGGAAGTCAGCCATTGTGGAATTTAAATGAGATGTGAAATTTGGTGAAACAGAATATGATGCGCGGTGTAAAAGAAAGAAGCATCATATGGAACGCAATTAGCGTTACGCTTTAAGTTGAGACAATTTTGATAATCTATTCTTGCTACTTTTACATAAATTGCACGAGAATATAATGAATCGTGAGGAGAAGCGGAAACGACAGATCATTTCACTGGGAAACTACTCTCGTCTTAAAATGAATCTAAGATGGTAGAAAAGAAATTCTTAACTATTTCCAATTAGTACTAAATGACTTCTGATCCAGGTCGTTACCCATCGAGAAGAGAAATTTATTTCGGGACATTTAAATGCCTTCTAGAAGGCCGATTTTACGAGTATACTCGTATAGTAATTTGCATTGATAGCACGGGATGAACAATCTATGAATGTTTTAATCATCACATGCTCTCGTGGTTAGCATGCGAGCATTGATCTATTGATAAACATCCGCAGCATAGCACGCTGCCTACCAGTTTATTATCCATTTATTCGTCGATTAGACTAAAAGACTGAACATATCAATTGATTGCTTTGTACCAAATTAAAATCTGTTGATTACACGATGATCATTTTATTCGATGGGGACATTCTTTTGGTGGTAGCGCGGAAAGAACTTTGTACTCTTATGTTTAGTCTAGCCATTCAAATAATAAAAGGGTAATAAAATCGATCGGGGCAATAGTACACAAACTATGCCGAAACGGAAAGTTTATAAAGAGATTTAAAAATTAAGGAAATGAGTTTTTGATCAAAAACTTGAATGATCAACTTATTTAATATTTTTGGAATCACAATGTTAACTAGTTAACATAAACCACAACACATCTTTCTACCTAGAGGTAATATTTGGATTTTTTTAATTCCAGAAATGTTTTCCTTTAGGCTCGAAACAATAATGAATTTTAAAAAATTAAATAGTAGGAGAATGGTACTGACAGAAGGGTTTTGTTAACAAGTTAGTAAATCAAACAATGTCCCCTGAGTTTTAAAAACTTGCCTCATACATAGATTTCTTAAACTGAGTAAGATAAAACAAAATATAATTTATTTCTTACATGAGAACACTGATTTAGTACATCCCGTCTGTGTATTGCCAACTACAATCTAACTCGGTTGAGCGAGCAGCTGTATTGTGGGTACCGTTGCGACACGGGAAAAGAAAGAAAGATTTGGACGGATCGAAAAAAGGTCCACTTAAGATCGTGAAACTGCACGGCTGCCGAGGAGTCTGCCTACCAGCTAGCTAGCGAGAAAGAAAGAAAGCTTCGACGATTTGATTTGGCTTGCTGGCATATCGTATCGTGTCTATCTGTTCCGAATAGAAACCAAAAGATATTTTCAATATCTTAAGATCGCGAAGTATAATTTTCAATCGTGAGATATTTTGGCTAAATCACAATACAAGTTTGAAGTGGTTTTGGATTCTATTTTCACACACGGGAGTGTTTCGCGAATAACGTTCACTTCAAGGTCTTTTGCTCGCACGACTTGACACTATTCGAGTCCATTCTGCGTACCCATAATCATCGATCCGAAAGTAGAGAAAAAGAATTTATGGAAATGAACGGGGTTTAGTGCTTGCAAAGTGCAGTGAAATTTACACAAACAAATTGCCCCATAATATATTTTCTTGTGTACAAGTGGCCCATGATAGAATTTCTTTTGTTTAATCGATGGAACTCGGATGACAGCCTTTGCCACGAATCGTCAATACGCAGTCCAACCGAACAAAACGGTTCAAGAATGCCCAGAGTGTGCGGGAATTGGTTTCGATCGGTTAGCTCGTTAAATGCTCATGAGACGTTCGAATAACGAGTTGATCGGTTCTGAGGATCGTTGCTTAGCGGTAGGCCAATCTGGCGAGTATCAGAGCAGAAGGAAGATTTGCATTGTGGCATCCAGAGAAGGAATCACACGTATGCTATTAGGATGTTTGAGGGCTATAATCAGATAGTTTTCGAAGCATTGTTAATGCTTCCGAACATGTATGCTCGTCCAGGCAAATGAAGCAGAAGCAATGCAAGTTATCTACGGATTTACAAAGACAATATTCATCAATTTAGACAGAGATGAACAGTAAATTGCTACGTCTCGGGCTGGAGCTTGTTCAAGATGCAACATTTTAGTTCCTGTGCGGTTCAATTGCTTTTAAAGAGTGAAAATTATAAAAAAAAAGACAGTGTTACACAATACCAGTACACCCTATGTATACTTGCATGCGCTGGAAGCTTGATATGTGTATCCTATATACACATCAAGGCTCCCAAGGAGAGAAATATTCCTGTATGATACTTACCTGCTATTACATCCTTGTCAGCTATATCAGTGAAAAGTTGCTTTTGTTTAATGATTTAATTTTTATTTTAATATAATATTAATATTAATAACATATTTTCTATTGAATTCTTTCAATAATTAATTTATTACAGAGACGTATAAAGTTTGAGCATTAATGGAGCTAGTAAAATTTTTGCGATATAAATTTACTTTGATTATATTTGTTATTTGAAGGAAATGTATGATATTGCTTGATATCATATTTGAAACACCAATCAATTAAAGCTTTAACTGTTACTCGGGCTGACGCCTTGAGCACGCAGTTATATTAACGAATCGATTGATTATAATCCAACTGCTAGCCCCGGGCACAAAGCCTTGGGACGCTAATATTCGGGCTGATGCCTTGAGTACGCAGTCAGATTGATAAATCAATCAATTACTAGTTCAACTGCAGGCCCCGGGCAAAACTACCTTGGGGCGCTGATAATCGGGCGGATGCCTTGAGTACGCAGTTGAACGTATCCTAAATTCACTTATCCCGGGCTAAGTGCCTTGGGATTGAATAAGCTCGGGCGTACGCCTTGAGCCAGTGAATGGAGAAATACTTCTCGATTTTCTTGTGTCTTTAATTTTCTTTTATAGCATAATTATGCTGACTTTATTGCTTACCAACTAAAATAATGAAGACAATTTACCATTTAAAAAAGATCAAAGTTCAACAACAAAAACAGTTTAACGTATTTAGTGCCATCTCTCTGTGACTGGTGCAATCACAAAGCTAAAGCTTTCGCTCGATTTGCAATGCATGTAACCAATTCGTTCCGCTGGGCGGTACGTTCGATTGCGAAGTCTTGTGTGTATATGCTTGATACTTAATACGAGTATGGATACACACCCACTTCTGCTAATCCATGATACGACACCGCGTCCACAGACGTATTGATTACGATTCGCAGCTTTTCGTATATGTATGTTGTCATTTACAGTACACAGAGAGGAACGACGGAACACGAACCGAGCAATATTTGGACTGCGGTTCCCGTAACAACAGTATAAATACGTAATTATATTTTTCTGCAGAAAATTAAAGCACCTGATTGAAAAAACTGTTATGCTCGATCAGTGATTTACTTTCTCTCGACGGACTAGATACCCAACCCCGTTAAACTATTTTTAACAATTACAGCGATATTGGAATACACTCACATCACCAGCGGGCGTACAATGTACAACGTGTAAAGCACATAAACACTCCCAAACTTTTCCGTATGCCCGGAACGTAAACGTCTTTTAGAAAGAGCAATGGAGGCAAAAGCCAAATGAGCAACCCCACGTGTATACTCAACACTTCCCAGCCATCAACGTAGCGCCCCAATTCCCATAATCTCGTAGTATCACGTTCCTCCATATACACCTCCTGTTTCTTACTCGAATATGTCTAGGAAAAAAACACGGAATCCTGCATTGATTACACCGACACTTAATCCCGTCGAGATTCTAAAACAAATTACATACGACTAGCTTGGGATACCTACCAGTAAACTCTTTTCGAATATTCAATCCTTCCTTCCATCCTTTGACTCCACTCCCGACTAAGAGAAACCAACGGCACTCCTGAACTTTTATTTCAACCTTTATGTTGGCAAATAGGCTCATTATCCTCTCCCTAAATATAAACTCCCTACTTTAGCACGCAAGAGGCTCTTCATATCAGACTTAGTCAAATCATTCTAACCCGGCATCCTCCTCTTGAACGAGACAGTTCTTAAATCTCGTCACAATGTTCTGCGTAACGATGGTGGTAGAGGTACTGCGATATTATTTCGGGACGATCTAGACATCCGTCGAATCCCTTTCGAACATAGTAACTCCTCATACACAATATCGACCCTCCGCACCAAACGCCCCCAATGGGACTCCGGCCAAAATCCTAATAGGCTCCCTTTACTTCCCGTGTAACCTTGGTAACCTAATCCCTTCTACACTTAACCAAATCCTAGCTATAGTATCATTACACCACTCATTTCTACTCAGAGGAGGCCTCAACGCCAGATACGAGCACGGGGGTGATTCTACTAACAACATAAATGGGAACTTCCTCTTTGAATTGCTCCATGTGAAGGCCCTCCTACTAGACTAGGTGGTGTCCCAACTTTCCCGAGAGGTGGTTCATTTTTGGACAATTTTTTAATCTCACTTGACCTTCTCTCTGATCCACATTTGCTTCATTATCAGACCACCATGGTCTTTATCTAAATATATCCATCAGAACCCATATACCAGTCCCAACTTGTCCACCACACTACAGACCATATAATTCAATAAAATGGCCAAACTTCAGAGGAGACCTCAATGACCTTCTTCCGAAGCTGCCACCGGATAATAAGACTCTCTCTCTCTAACGCCGAAACAGACACCCATATATTAGCAATATCATCACCAATAATTGAGTGTCTAGACAAACGTGCCCCCTTCCAGAAACTCCGTAGCTCGGTATATAAATGTCTGACTCAGGAGAGTCTCCACTTAATGAAAATACGGAAACATATGCTTTAAGGACTAAACCGCATATTACATCGAAGCTATAATCGTTTAAATGAAGAGTATTAGGAGCTCAAAACGGAGATTACGATAACGACCAGTAAAATCCACAAACGCATCGAATATAAAGCCAATACCTTTTATAAGAAAAGGCTAAGTCCATGAGACCTTCTCCTGATGTGTTTAAAGTAATAGACCAACTTACTGGGCGCAAAAGTTCCAAATAGAACCTTGAGAAAGTCCCAATAGTGGCAAGGAAACGAGGTTTTAACTGCTCCTTCAGACAAGATCAGTGTTTGTGAGAGATACTTCAAGCATTTATGCAGACGTCGTGAGCCGCCCAATACAGCATTAAATAACAGGGCCAATGCGGAAGTTCAGCTTACAACTGAAGGATCTTACTTAACCATATCCTCTTATTATAATAAAACTATGGCTCCACGGCATCCAGTTTTTGGGGGGTTTTTCACCGCAAAAAAGGAAGTTGAAGATATCCTTAGTAGCTTAAACAGCAACCTATCCCACGGTCCTAAACGAATCCCAAACAGAGTACTTAAAAAGTATAGAAAAACTGTCTCCTCCTTTTTGACCCTAATATATATTAATTATATAAACAACGGCTACCGGCTAACCCAATTGGAAAGTCAGCAGACTCATTCCAATACCAAAACCAAACTGCGAAGGGAGTATTAACAACTGCCGGCATATCTCCCTGCAACCGAATATGGGCAAAATCCTTGATGAGATTATCTGCGTAGCTTCAACTACCTCATCTCTCCATTGATTCCTTAATTTCAGTCTGGATTCGAACGCGAACGATCTACAGAGCAAGCTATAATTCTACTGCATAACAAATTCACCCGCAATCTACAGCGAAAAGAGTGGAAAGCGATATATGCTCTAGATAAAAAAAAGCGTTTGACTCAGTATGGATGAACAGGCTCAATCAAACTAAAAACAGTTTCCTTCCAGATAGAGCCTCTCAAATAGAATTAGAGAATCTCATTTCCAATCCTACCCCTATCCACTCTGGGGTTCCCAAAGGCTCAATTATTGGTCCTGTCCTATTCAATTTTTTCTTTCATAACATCCCACGGCCAAACTGCATGAAAGCTGATGCCACCCACACACTTCCTGCCCTGGATCAAATAAGGCTACAGCATACAGTGAATAGGGATTTGAAATTAATGCTACCAAATCTGAATTGATCTGCTTTCGAAATGCTTGCGGCAAGGGGCATCGTTGTGCAGTATCTCAGAGTAGGTACACTCAAACGCAAATTGAAGGCGAAGCCATTTCTTTCAAAGATAATATCAAAAACTTGGGAATCCACTTCAATAATCGGCTTACAACAAATACACACGCTAGAAAAACGCTGAACAAAGCTAAAGCGACAGCCGCACTTATCTCCTCCCTCCTTTCCTCGAAAGCAGTCTACCGTAAAGTGAAAGTACTAATGTACAAAACACTTATTAGACCAATCATTATCTACTCATTCCCAACTTGGCTAAAAATCTCGCCATCAGCAGGCAAAGAAATTCAAATCTTTGAGAGCAAAATACTTAGAAAATGCCTGTCTAAGCATCGACGACTCAATAAGAAATACTATAAAAATACTGTTTTATACAGAGAAACGGGGGTCGTCACGATACTACATCACATACTCACAACAAGTAAAAAATGTCAGGAAAAGTGGCGGGACCATCTCCCTGGAACCTATTGGAGAACCATAGAGTGAATGTTCGAGACATTTCGGCTGAACTTGGCATCAGTATTTGTAGTGTAGAGTCTATCATCTACGAATACCTTCAATATCGCAAAATAACGCTCAAAACGCAGGAGCATTCTAGCACGAAATGCGATTCTTCTCCAGGATAACGCGCGCCCTCATACTACACGTCTCACGCTACAATATCGGAATTGGGGTGGGAGGTACTGGAACACCCCCCATACAGTCCGAATTTATCACCCTGCGACTACCACATGTTTGGACAACTGAAAGAAGCCCTCGGAGGTCAAAGATTCAACACCGACGATGAGGTAGAAGAGTTGGTGCGCACATGGCTATCAGAGTTGCCCAAGGAATTCTTCGATACCGGCATCAAAAAGCTTTTGGAAAAGAGGACAAAATGCGTGACTTGTAAATTGTAAATTTTTTCGATAGTAAATAAACGTGTCAGAACATTTGTCTCGATCATATTTGAACTACCCTCGTATATTGTATAGAAACTCCAGCACCAATTGGTCTCAGGCTTGAGAGTTGTTTGTCAATTCTGACACAGAATGTTCTATCCTCCCAGAGGCAGCCAATAATTTGAGTGAGCTGCAGTGGCATATTGAATTGATGCATTTTGAAGACTAGTCCTGCATGCCAGACTTTATCAAAGGCGTTAGCTATGTCAAACATAACTAGGCCTGTTGAAATCCTGCGATTTAAGCTTGTTCTGATGTGTTGAACCACTCTATTTGACTAGAATTCAGTGGAGTGTTTCGCTTTGAAGCCGTATTGTTCTTCAGGTATAATATCTTTGTCAGATACAACCTCACTGAGTCGATGCAGAATCAGCCTTTCCGCAATTTTCGACAGCGATGAGAGGAGACTAATGGGTCTTCAGTTATGTGGACATTGTGGGTCCTTTTGAGGTTTCGGGAAAATAATATTAACCGCTGATTTCCATATTTTGCGATACTTTCGCAAACGGAATATTGCATTAATAATGTCAGTAAGTGTTTGTAAAATATTGTACGGTAGCCAAAGAATCCTTGTGTTTGTAATAGTGTCGTGTGCAGGTGCTTTATGTTTATTGAATTTCTGTATAATGCTCTTGATTTCGTCTAAGTACGAGTGTTCAATCCTTTCTTCGTGTTGAATGCCATCTGTCAGGAGTCTATCGACAGAAATTTCAATTCTTTCTTCAGTTTCAGAGCCCTTCCCATCTGAAGACTTTTACAAAATTGCATTTACAAAGAATCTGCAAATGCTTCAGCCTTACCCGCATCGTAGCATTGCATCCCATTCGGACCATGAATAGGCAGTACCACAATTTTGTTGTTTAACCGAAAGTATTTGGACATTCTCCAGAAACGACCACACCCAGGCTCAAGACTCTGCAAAAAGCTCTGCCATTGCTCGTCTCGGAATGCCCTTATTTTATCTCGGATTTCATTTGTCATCTATCTTACGAACTTGATTCCTTCTCCTTACCAGTTGTTTGATATTCTGAGGGCGTTCATAGGGACTCATTTTCTTTCTCGGAGTTATTACCCTATGGTCCTCTTTTGCCTATAAAATTTTCTGAGTCATATTCTCAATGATGTTGTCGATGTCGTCGGTCATTTGGTGATTGAAAATTAGTTTCATTGGCCAATGCGACTTTAAACGCCTTCCAATTTGTAGTTTTCTTTTTTTGCATAAGAACATTAATGAAGATATTTTCTATGAGGAAGAGGACTGATTTGTGGTCGGAGGACAATTCTTCAAGGACATTCAACCGAAAATCTTGCGTGAAATCTCGCGATATTCCAATTCCAGTGCAATCCATGTGTTTGCTCATTGGGGATATGCAGGCTGAAGTGGTTGGCTGTGATGAATGTATTGAGCTCGGTCCCAGCTTTATTGCTTCTCGCAGCTCCCCAAAGGCGGTGTGCAGCATTTAGATCTCCTGCAATGAAGATTGGGCCTTCAAACGCAACAAGTGCTCTGAGATTATTTAAGAAATTTATATTTCCTGGGGGCTTGTAAACAGAAATCACAATGAACTCAAGAAAATCAGTTCGCACCTTGATTGCCGTGGGCTCTAATTTTTGAAGAGTGGGTGTATTAATAAGATAGTGGCTCACGTTTCGCCTAAGGAGAATGGCCGTTCCGCCTCCTCTACCGGTCATTCTGTCATTTCTGTTCATAATCTAGTTAGGGATACGGAATCGTCTTCCAGGCTTCAGAATGGTTTCTGGGATCATTATGACGTCGAATTTATGATCAAATATAAATTGTTGTAGTTCACTAGTATGTTGAAGCAAGGAATTCGCATTCCACATCAGAATTGAAACGTGGTTCATTAAACTCATTAGTGTTTAGTGTTGACGTCATTTTAAGATGATTTAAAGCGAACATGGTTTGAAACATGTTTGCTATCATCAAATATTTACAGATCTTATAAATTCACTCATGATAACTTCTTTTAGAGCAGTGATATTATTGTTGTAAAACCTGTACGAAGGGCACGCCAATTGTTCAGTTTAGCGAAAGGTATGGAAAATCGAGAGTGGATAGAAAGATTGATTGGATTAAGTGCAAAAAAATTTCATTTGGTTCTTTCCTCGCCTTCCGTTTGATAAATTGGCGGTGAAAAGAGACATACTGTCTCGAATAGGAGTAGCTTGCAAATATCTCCGGTGATCGGTATAATTTTGTGGGAACTGAAGACTCCGGCAAGAGCCAAGGTCGTCTGAAGGCTCGGGGGAAAAATTTATGGGCAGACGAGTGGCGCCCACGCCCGTCTTCGACGGAGCGATCCGGGACCCAAGAACTCCGGCCGGAATGGTATGAGATTCGCAATATTCCGTAGATTTTTATATTCGTGAAATCCCGTCCGAGATGGTTAATTTTGATAATCATTTCAATCGGAAATAACCAATAAATTAATTTTGAAGGCAATAGAAATCCTACCATTCAAGCTTATTTAGAGTAATCTCATTTGCATAAACAACGAAATTGCTCATCACGCTGGATGTCGCAATTTTGTTTCGACTTCCACCTAATTTTCATTAATGGTGTGTTGGGTAAATTTTTCGGTTATTTTTATGAAATGGCGGCTATTTTAGATGAAAATCCGTGATTTCTGATCTGACCAAAGCATAGTTCCGATTTAGACGAAAATCGGTACAAAGGTTCATTCGACTGTGTAACGAAGCTCGCAATAAAAAATTCAAAGTCGAACCGTCTGAAACAAAATGGCGGCCGCTAAAAATGCGAAAAATAAGTAGAATTTTGTTACTATAGTTGTGAACAAACCTTTAAACCGAAAAGAACTTCAAGGTTATGTCAGATTATCATCGAAATTTCGTAAGAGTTTAAAGCTAAAATTTTCATTGGATTCTTATGAAACCAAAAATCAAGGTAGACGTTGATGGGATCTTGGACGAAAATGTAGCAGAACCGAATTTGATCATATGGACCCTACAGACTTTAACGGTTGTAAATTTTGCATTTCAGTATAGAAATTCAATTTTATATACATGGCACAATTTATTCAAGAAACTGGATTTAAAAAGACTTCAAATGAAAAAATTCGCCATTAAAAAGTGTGAATAAAAAATGTAGGGATTGAGTTGGTCAGTAAATGGCAACGCGAATCCTTACTTAACTAACTGTACATTTGTTCAAGAATAACAATTAAATAACTGGGAGGTACACGTGTTGCTTGATTGATGCCGTGTGTACGACTAACCGCTAAATGCAATACAACTTCAGACAATGAGTGTTTGCGTGAATTTAGTGTGGATTATTGCATGTGTGTGAGAAATATTTGTGCGGGTCTTGGAATACTGTAGCTGACCGCTACAACTACTCCCCCCCTTTGAAGCGAAAGGAAAAATGAATTACTTGTTCTCGCTGAATCTCACACGTTTTTTGCTTACCAAGCAGCCCGTATGCCCATCAAGATGATTGGTAACGTATCAACCCATGCGTTGGATGTGTGACATCGAATTGTAGCTTTTAGCTGACGATGAAGACATTCGACGACACCATTGGATGTTGGGTGATATGTCGTTGTATGAATGTGCTTGCTGCCTAGTAAACGAGCTAATGTATCGAATAGATCAGCCTCAAATTGCCGCCCTTGGTTAGTGTTGATTCTGAGTGGTACACCGTAGCGAGAGATCCAGCCAGCAAAAAGTGTTCTGGCTACGCAATCTGCTGAGATGTCGTCGAGTGGAAAGGCTTCGGGAAACCGTGTGAATCTGTCTATTATTGTCAGACAGTGTCTGTAGCCGCGTGATGATGTAAATGGTCCGATGATGTCGACATGAATATGTTCGAATCGGCCAGAGCGACCTGGAAAGTGCTGTATTGGCGCTGCAACGTTCCGAGTAATTTTGCTACGTTGGCATGCGATGCAGGCTTGAACCCATGCTCTGCAGTCTCGTTTGATGCTTGGCCAAACGTATCTCTGTGATACCAATTTGACTGTTACTTTTTGGCCGGGGTGACTTATGCTGTGAAGAGCATCGAAGACACGCTTTCGTATTTGCATTGGGATGAATGGACGTGCAGTGTCGATTGATGTATCGCAGTAGACAGGTAGATCGATGTGGACAACGTTCGGTCGACGATGAAGTGAGTGATTGTCGTCTAGAAGATACGTGCGAAGTTCTTCGTCCTTGGCTTGTACGCGAGCGAGATCGACGATTATGATTGCTGCAGAGATTGTTTCGATTCTCGATAGCGCGTCGGCGACGAGGTTATCATTGCCAGAGACGTGTTGAATGTCAGTTGTAAATTGGCTGATTAAATCAAGCCGGCGGAATTGCCAAAGCGTTGCTTTATCAGAATTTCGCTTGAAGACGTGGAGGAGCGGTCGATGATCGGTGTAAATTGTGATTTGTCTGCCCTCGAAGATGTTTTTGAAGCAAGAGACGGCCATATAAATTGCGTGAGGTTCACGATCGCAAGTACTGTGTTTACTTAGCGATGGTGAGAGCTTTTGGCTGAAGAATGCGAGCGGTTGCCACGTGTCGTTGACTCGCTGTTAGACGACAGCGCCGATTGCAAAGTCTGAAGCATCGGTAAAGATGGCTTCAGTGTTTGGATGAACGAGCATGACGGGTAACTCGAGCTGTTTTTTGGAATTTTCAACACTGGACTAGAGCCTTTAACGTCCAATCCTTGGAGACAGTCGTTGAGTATAGCCTGAAACTTAGCAGCATTTTTAAAACACGCCAAGAAATTTACGTAACTGTTTGATTGTTGATGGCTTGGGAATTTCTGCTATTGCTGCCACTCACTCTGGAAATGGTATGATGCTGTGTTGATTTAATGGATGATACGTTGCTGGAGCGAGATACCTTGCCCTAATTTTTTAAGCCAGTGGTTGAGCCGATGAAATTTGCGTTTTTGAGGTCGGCGAGAAGGCCGTAAAAATTGAGAAAATCAGCGCCAATGATTTATTTTGACACGTCAGCGATGACGAATCGCCACGGGAGATCTCGACGAAGACCAACGTTGAGTGCGATGTTGATGCAACCATAAGTGTTGATTTGCGAGCCATTTGCAGCGTATAGTGTATAATCGAGCCTCTCTGCGGCCCTGGACCAAACGACGTTGATATACACAGAGGTCTGCGCCAGTGCCCACTAAACATCGGACATTTGTGACTCGATCAGCGACGAAGAGGCGGTTTGACGTGGGTGCAGGATCATTTACCGTCGTCAATGACCCTGATTGTCGTCTCCCTTATATGTACAGGGTTGTTTGCACTTCTTCGCGCGATTCTGGAACACTTGGTGGTACCAGCAGTGATTGGGATCAACGTCGGTTCCCGATGGTCTGTCACGCGATGGTGATCGGGGTCGATCACGTGACGATGAGCGTGATCGTTGCTGTCTGACAATATTTATGAGCTCGCTCATTTGATTTCTCAGCTCGTCGATTTGCTTTTGCATCGACGGTTGTTTGCCGATCGCAACCAGCTGAAGTTGCGGCGTCACTTTGTGGATGCTCTCGGCGGTTGTTGCTATTACATCGAGAGGAGGTTTTGTGATGCGCGAGAATCGCTTGTGTTGCTGCAGGTAGACGCGACAGCCAGACTGCGCGAAGTATATTTTCAGGCACGCTGTTGTCGAGTGTGCGAAGATGCCGTAGGAATCGTGACGGTTTTCTGTCGCCTAGCTCTTCTTTCTCGAACAATTGTTTTAGCTTTGCTTCGCGTGATTGCGATAAACATTCAATAAGAGTATCGCGAAGTGTTTGGTATGGATTCGTGACGCACGGACTGTTGATGATTGACTCTACGTCGATAGCAGCACGTGTATCAAGATAGGCACCAGCATACCTGAATCGAGTTAATTCACCTGTAATGTTGAATAGCTCAAATTGTTTTTCAAGCTATGTGGACCAAAGCGACGGGTGGTCGAAAAAAAAGGTCGGTGGTCTTCTCGCTGATTTGTTGCTCACCGCATCGGCCTCGGTAGACGGTGAATATCTGTTGTCTTTACACATGATGATAGTAATTCACTAGACACAGTTCACATGTACACATATGTAATTCTTACGCATACACCAGCGCGGTACAACGTCTATATATACCCAGCAATGCGCCGGTTGTGCACTGTACGGAAATATACTGAGAACAGATTAAGCCGATTGTTTTATTATTATTTCGATTGCTAATCGCATATAATTTGCACAACACTGTTTTATAGAAGTGAATCGTCGTCGTGATCGTTTTTGACGGGATCTCCAGTTGTAGGGATTGAGTTGGTCAGTAAATGAGAACGTGAATCCTTACTTAACTAACTATACGGTTGGGAGTTACCCGTGTTGCTTAATTAATGGCGTGTGTACGACTGACCGCTAAATGCACTCCAACTTTAGACAATGTGTATTTGCGTGAATTTAGTGTAGATGCTTGCAAGTATGTGAGAAATATTTGTGCGGGTCTTGGAAAACTGTAGCTGACCGCTACAAGAAAATATCGAAAAAAAGGCAAACCGACTTCAAAATGCCCTAAAAGGGGTGAAATAAATTTCTTGAAAGCGATTTCCGTTTTCCCCGTTTCATTTACGGTGGTTATCGTTTATTGAACTTTATTATTTTAAAACGGAGAAATTAATATGGCACAGGTTCCATAAAATTTATTTCACCTTTTTGAAAGCGCTTTGAAGTTAGTTTCCTTCTTTTTTTAAGTTTTATTTTTGTACTCTTCTTTGGTTCTTATGTCAATTTACTACTTACGTTTTGTTTAATTTATTTTAATACGTACGCAGCCAATTACTCACCTGTAAGGAAAGCAAAAATTGTATTCGTAAAATTCACAAAACTTAAAAAAAAAAAGATGTATTAAATTATCATCTCCCAAAGGTAGACATAACAAAAAATTAAATTTCCTCAATATAAGATTTACATACTAAATCAACTAACTCACCATCATTCTCCTCATCGGATGACTTTTCATTCGCCGTAACAGGATCAATCCCTTGATCACTCAGCAAATTTCCCGTGCGTCGTTTTCTCGCGTACGTATGAATGGGAACAATCAATCTGGGCCGCGGTATACTAAATTGATCATCTGAGTTTGCACTAGACGACGAACTTCCCGGCCGACACCGTTGCTGCCTCTCCCTGGTTCGACTTTTTGGAGTGTCTGAACTTAATAAATTATTAGTAGATGCTGTCAACCTTGAAGACGAAACGATATTTGACCCATTCACTTGTTTATGGTTTCCATTTTCACTAGAATGAGGAAAGTCATCGCGTTTATTCAATTTATCCATTGACAGTGTCTTATATTTGCTCGGGATGGCATACATTTCACCTCCATTCCCATTCGCCATAGGATCATTTTCAACACCGTTTCGAGGAGATATTCTTTGTCTGTTCGCGGGACTGTTCCGCACTACAGGATCGATTCGAACACTTTTCGCGCGAAGAACAGGACGATTTTTAATCGTTGCTGTTTTGTATGGCGGAGAGGCAGCTGAGCGCGGAATTTCGCTTTGATCGTTGCTTACGCTATCATAATCTAAATTTTTAGTATCACAGAATGAGTTATTTTCTTGTACAAAAGGAGTATTATCGTTATTGGAGATTAGTCGTTTCGTATGCATTGCAGGATGACTGTTATTGTAACTAGCACTAATATCTGTCTTAGACTTCCATTTGCGTCTAAGGACATCTTTAACGTCTAGCGTGTTGCAACTTGCCAACGGTTGTTGAATTATCACTGTTTGAGATCGCTTCAGACCTCTTGGAATAGGATACGAATCTAAGGATTTTGGCTCATCATTAAATTTTGATTCTATTTTTTCAGTGAAATCTGGTGTATATTGAGTCACCATAGGATGCGGTAATTGCCTTCTTGACCTTGAAATATCTTCAGTAATTTCCTTAAGATCATCCCATCCCGGATAATGCTTCCGATGCTTCCTTCTCAATGTTGATGGTTTGTAACCATTTATATCTCGGATATGATTGACAATTCCTGCATCACAGTTTTGTTGCTCCAAATCCTTAATTTGTTCCAATGTCATTTGGTATTTTCTTAGGGAGGAAGCACTATCACTACTAGCGCCGCTGTCCCCGGAGCTTTGTTCGGTTTTCAGCAACTGTTGGTTATTCTTGAGTTGGAGTTTCATTGCTTCATGAGCACGTAACCAATTTGCTTCGTAGATTGCTCCCATTGCATTTGTCTGCTCCAGCGATAGGCTGGCATCGACAGCCTTTCCTGGATACCGTTTGATACGCATCTTTGTAGTTTTAATTGGCAAAGAAGTTGATTAGCTGAGCATCATGATGTGAATGTTTGGTAAATTCCTGAAAATAATTTTTATGAGCATTCGTCGAAATTCTATGAATAAGCTTTGACACGGTGATTGGTTTCCATTTTATGATGTCACACAATAAGCATTTTATTTTCATTCAATCCAAAGTTATTTGTAGTATGTGTTAAATCTCCATAGGAAGACATATTTTAGGCTGAGAATGATTTATTTTCTCATGCACAGCTACCATCCACTGTTACGTGAGTTTTCATTTTGAATGCATCTTTAACATGAATGTGAAAATGAAAGTCTGACTTTAACTACGGCTTTATGTAAATTTTGGAAAATGAAAAGAAATTTTCAAACTATATCATTTTACATTTAGCTTGAGTTTTATCTGCGAAAATATTTCGATGTAAATTTATACTTTTTTTATTGTTTTATGGGCCTAATTTACATTTCTTATTTACGGGTTTCCGCATTTATTTTGGTAGGCAATTATTAACATGCATGAAAATTAGATGTTTGTGTCCATACTTGGCCAGGTGTGAATAAACCTTTTACGTAACCCTTTGCTTTAGATATTTATCTTAGTATTTTTTAAGATCTTTTCAAGGCAGATTTTAGTAACTAAAGCTTTAAATTGATTTTCTGGAAGCATGAAAAAAGAAATTATATTGAAGCGGTCGTTAATGAGAAGTGTGGTGCTAATAAGCAATTGTAGCAAATACACGCGGGGTGGAAATATCCGACAAATTTTCAATAAAACCAAATTAAAATATAGTATGCTAAAACTCAACGTTTGACTTAGTAGGCCAAGATCGAAGTTCAAATAGTAAAATTCAGTACAAAAATATTTGGCCACACTTATATCTTTTGTGGCTCTTGGTTTGGTGTAAGAAAAGAAATTGTAGTACTTACGAGATGGCAAAATTTTAATTTCTTCTAAATAAATGAGAAACTTCTCCAAAATTGGCAATTAGAGGTCATATTATTCAAAAAGAGAAAAACGTCTGAGGCACGTTTACAAACAAACAACAAGCAAAGTTTCTAAGAGCCCATCCTGTATGTAAATCCAAAGCAGTCACTTCTTATATTTACTCAGGAAATTACCACCAGCGATAAAAGGTTTTTATCTCGCGATGAGCTGATTAAGACGTAGGACTATCTCAACAGTGCTGACGAGAATACAACGAGAGAAATAAAGCCTAGTCAAATCACTTAAGTTAACTAGCGTGTAAATTTTCTGTAAGACAACTCACAAATATACGTGCCAAATTTGGGCAAATTACATGAGGTGAAACGGGGCTAAATGTACTAGGAAATTGTATAAATGATACTAGGAAAGAAAGGCAATAAGCCTTAAGCATAACAACCACAACGAACAATGAATATTAGAGCATGCTCGATGTAACCTGAAGTTAGGAAAGTCACTTGGCTTAAAGGTAGGTCTATTTTATGATCTTTGATATGTGGGCACGATTCCAGCTGAAGTCTGTGAGTGTGTATGAATTTGAATGAAGAAATATCTGAAGGAATTCGAATGATTGTAGTAATCGAACGGTCGCTTAGACAAACTGCTTGAAAACCAACATAATGTTTGATCCAATTTTAATTGTAAATTTAAAAAAATAAATATTTAAATTTACAATCAAATTCGATTACGGCAACCCCTTTGCAACGCAACTTACCAACGAATCGCGCTGTCCCGCAATGCAAACTACGGTTGACAGCATGAGCGGGCTCGCCAAGAAACCCCCGTTGCGCCACGAGAACAAGTTCTGTTGCTGATCGCCACAACTAGAGAGATCTACTTGGAGACTTGGCCCGGTGGCTGACGTTTGAACGAGGTGGAGTAGTAGCCGACAAGTTCGCTTTTGGTTTCGTGCATCGCAACTTCTAGTTATTCCAGTTTGAAGCGCGTTTCGATTCAATTACCGCACACGGAAGTGTTTCGCGAGGAATTTTCACGTCGAGGTCTTGTCGCGCGGCATGTTGTGCAACCCCGCAAATGGTGTGAAAGATCCTGCAACCGGGTTTGGTTTGCGCGACGGACACTATCCGAGTCGTGTTAAAGCCGGCAGTTGGACTATATTTCGACTATTGCGGACTGCTACCAATTTATTTTAGCGATGATCTGAGCGATGAAAATCTTTGTGGATATTTTATAAAAATATTTGAAGAAATCTTTTGATTCTTAGTTTGGTGCAAAATATAGGGGTTTCTAATAAGAGGTGTTATTTTGAATAGATCTGGTGATTTAACACCTTGAGACTTCTTTCTTTGAGGCCACGTGAGAGAGAAGGTTTACGCCAACAGCCCAGCGTCGATTCAAGACTTCAAAGATGGAATTCGTGAGGCTACTGAGGACATAGGGCAGCCACTTTGCGATTTGGTTATGGAAAATTTTATGAAAAGGATATGGTCCTGTAAGCATGGTAGTGGTGGTCATTTGCCTGATGTTATTTGCCACTATTAACGGCATACCTTCCTCTTTATAATGAAATAAACATCCGATCATTTATATTAAAAATTGCATTTTCCTTTTAATATCAAAATAACACCACTTATTGGAAAAACCTATATAATATCCGGTACATCTGCAGTTTCATTGACATCGTTTTTCTTAATGTTACCCTAAAGTTTTTCCTAGTAATACTGCTACACATGTCTTTCATTGGTTCAAAATTGACACAGTTTCCAGTGGCTGTCGGCTTTTTTAACTCTCTCTGCAGCAAAAGGTGTCCCGTTCAGAGTTTCCACAGTTAGTCGGTTTCTGGTGTCTGTTTTTATTAAATTAACCTTACGCGCTCCCAACTAGCATTTGTATGGGGCAGGAATAGTGTGGTAAGGGCAATAAGGGCTCGCTCAGAAAAATCCTCAGTTTTCAATAAAAGAGCTCTGAGTCTCTAAATTCATTCAATTTTTCAAGAAACCAAGTTTGCGTGTTTGGCAACCGTCTCAATTGATGGTCTGTTTTTTGTTTGTTTTGTGTAATCATCTGGGGCAATTATAAGTGGAACCCCTACAATAAGAGGCATACGTGTTGGGAAACAGCTTCGAAATTGAGGGTAAGCGCTGTTATTGGTCTAAGCCTTGTACTCTTGACAAGACAGGGTCCTCCATGTTATATTTTTTTTTTATTTTAGTAGCAGCGACTGTTGCAACATGAGAAGAACTCCTTCAAAACGTGCCAAAAAATAAAGTGAACACGAACGACCAGCAAGAAGAAACAACTGACAGGAGAGAAAAAAACCACGACGAAAACACCGGCAGTAAGCACCCCAAGATGGCCGATCCAACGCAAAAGTGTTACGGGATATAAGGGGAACGTTAAGGCTTGAAGTAACCAACACTGCTATGAAAGCAGTACGACCGGCCCACATACGGGTCGAATTCAGAGCAGAGCCAACAATAGAGAAGCATTTTGCGACGCAGCAAAGCAGGTTCTCGACCGAAGCCTGATTGTAGCCTCGCTAGAGCTGATGGGAACGACCGAAATACGAGACATCGCCTGTGTCACGGACATGGACGAAGTAGAGGAGGCCATCAAAATTCGGGATACGGCGAAGATTAGCGCCTCTTCAATGTTTCAAATGCTTTGGCTATGGTCACACCATAAAAGTATGCGAAGGACCAGATAGCAGTTCCCTATGCTACAAATGTGGTGAAATGGGAAATAAAAGAAAAGAAAATATGAAGGAGTCACACGGGATGCTGATCCAAGACCGGATCTTGGGTACGTCTTGGGATTAAGAAAATGTCGGGCTTTTCAGGAAGCCCTAGCCAAGGAAAAATAAGAACTTCGATGACGTGTATTCTGCAGCTCCTACACTACAGTTCAACCACTCAAAACCTGCCTGAGCAGTTTATAAGGGACACGAAAGTCGATGTTTTGCCTGCTAAGTGAGCATCACTACGATAAAAGTTCTGAATCTTGGTATCGTAATGAAACTGGTACTGCCATCATCTAGATTCGGGGCAGTGACTTCCAGGAGGACGAGAAGATGGTTTCGTGTGGGTTTGGGGCTCAGGGGCCACAGAACGAGCCGATATCATCTTTTTAAGCCAAGCTTAATGCTTTAGAGGGCGCTACCTCGAACGCAGATGGCAAGGTGCTCGTTGAGGAAGACTTCAAATCTAAAGCAATCGAATAGAGCAACAAATTCGCGGGAAAAACGAACCCTAGAAATGGCGGCCTGGACGGCAATCGCCGTACTAAACACCGGAAATAGGCCGACTTTCTGCCGTATTGCCTGTGAAGGAACCATATCTGGCATGACATTCGCCTCGGAGTCCTTAGTACGGACGATACACAATTGGAGAGCATAAGGGAGTACTCAGCCAGTCATTATCAGTATACTCTTCTTGAGATCCGTGGAGTTGTCTCCCGATGTCCGTGCTCTCGAGCTTCTAAAATTGGGTGGAATATTGCAAACATGGACGTCAAGAGGTTTGGCGAGGTGCTCACGGCAGATGCTTTGCTGCTGGAGGGTTCGCAGGGGACAGAAGAACTGGCAGCTCAAGATGTCGAGCACCATCACAGCTCCTTGCAGCGCCTCTATGCCCTGTCAAAACCCCCAGCACGGCAAACCTCTAGTATACTGGTGATTGACTGAAATCGTTGAATAGCGAAGGGAGTGTCACAAGCTTCGGCGTGAGGCTCAAAGAGCACGGAACCCAAAAGAGACTCTCAACCAGGTAGCAGCATATAAAACAGCCAGGAAATGCCTTCGCAAACTGATTAACAACTGCAAGGTCCGTTGCTGAAAAGATATAGGGGACAATGTGAACGGGGATTTATGGGGCCTTGGCTATATGATGCCCTACGGACTCCTTGCATACTCGTACATGAAGCCAAAAACATGGACGAGATAGTGCGGGCACTTTCCCCGCCCATCCCGTCCGTGTTGACACTGTCCACGGTGAAACAGCAGTCAAATGCCCCAAGTGTAAGAGGCACTCCTATTGTCAAAAACAGGAAGGCTTCAGGCCCAGATGGTATTCCAGCTAAGGTGTTGCAACTTGTCTATCACGAGTGTCCTGACTCGCTGCTCAGCAAACTCATCACTTGCCTAAGGGACATGGTTTTACCGGTTCGATGGAAGGTGGCAAGGCTCATTCTGATCAGCAACAGGAAGGGAAATTCTGGATCACCGCCTGCATACCACCCGTTATGTATGCTAGACACGACTGGGAAAGTGCTGGAGAAACTCATTAAGGGAAGACTCACTGAGGCTATTTTTGCTGCTGGGGACCTATCTCCTCGGTAAAACGGCTTTAGAGCAGGACGCTCTACCATTGATACGATTGCAGAGATGAGGAGCGCGATCCAAAAGACAGAGGCATATAGCCACACCAAGCGACAATTTGTTCTTTTGATGACACTAGGCGTTAGAAATGCCTTTCACTTCGCTCGATGGGTGGATATTCTGGATACGCTAGATATAATCCAACTTTTCATTGACCACCAGAAAGACAGAAGCCTGCTAAATGAAACAACATGACTCAGCTAGGTCTAGCTTTCGATTTTGCGTAGCAATGATCCCAACTCGTTGATCGATAACACAGCAGGCATACATCACTAAGGTTTACGTCAACACTTAAGGCACGAGGCATCAACCAGCAGCAGACAGCAGGACATTCCACTGGTTGAATCCCAAACTAGCTAGCAGCAGTCAACAAGATATCCCACTGATCTAATCTCTAACTTTCTTGAACGCTGGAACTCAATTGACTGCGCTTGATGCCGCAATTTGAGTAACATCAAAACGGATGCGGTTAACACTACCGGAACCCGAAGGTAGGAATGCGCACGTAACACGGGCCAATCATTCGCCAGGACATTGCGGACCTGAGAACTGAACACTCGCGAGCATTCTTCACCTAACGTCCGCAAATGCTTGGTGAAGAAGGCGATGAAGTAGATAACCGGCAAACAAAGTAAATGAACAAGTTAGCACTCGCAAAATACAAAACACTTAAAAACTTGGGAACGACGAAAATCGCGAATTGTTGAAAATGATCCAAAGCCTTCTATAGCTGCAAGTGCAATCCATCATCACACCATACAATATCAAACAAACTTGAACTTCGCGGAAGTTAAGTAAGTTCCTGGAAGATGATTTTTGACAGCATCTGTTGCAAAAGGGTCCTAACGGGTAGGGTTCAGTTTAGGTAAGCCTGCTAATTTATCGATCGTATGCGCATTGATTTGAAAAAAATGGTCTAAAGTGTAATATACAATATTAAATTTGGAGTTGAGATAAAGTGTAATATATTAAATTGATTTAGATCGTGTATTAATAACATTACTTTTAATTTCCAAGAAAACGAATTGAGTTTGATTTACCTTTCGCTGAAGACGTTTTTCGGTAATCTAAAGGTCGGGTGGACACTCATTCGACTTAACCAGCAGGATTCGTTCACTGAAATTGCATTATATCATTCGCTTGTTAATGTAGAAAGTGCTGGCCAACTGAGTAGGAACCGGGTGAGTTCCGGGGCTAGGAAGAAAGTTTTTCATTTGGCGCAATCCGTCCTCCAGGGAGCTAACCGGGAACAAGCAGCCCCACCGAAGTATCCTCTGTTTAGGGAGATAAGAGTGGGCATGGGCGTTTTAAGTCTTGCTTGCCCAAGACTGGTAAATCACAGTCCCCCGACTGTCATTTTTGCTCAGGAGAGGAAGACAATTCCTGCCACACGTTTTATGCACACAAAAAATGGGACAGGCTGCCACGGAGCCTCTACAAAGAAACAAGAGAGCTCACCCCAGATAGTGTAGTCGCGGTGATGCATGGACCGATTGACAAATGGAACCATGTGGCACATTCTGTTCGGGCAGTCCTAAGAGATAAAAGCGACTCACAGCAGTCACTTATCAAGCGATTCCTTTCCCTCCCTTCCCCACCGCTGGAGGAAGGATCCCCCAGCTTGAGGCACCTCACGACACAGCAAACAAGACCTATTCCGAAGTAATGTGTCAAACAGTTCCAGGCTATATTAGTGAGTAGCCCAGTCTCTCGCGAGCGTGGGAGCCCTACACTCAATCTGTAAACGGCATTCACCCCTTCCTTAAATTCAGCATGCTCATTGAAATCTATCTGTAAATCAAGCACATAGTTCAATAAATTCATTTTTATTAAGGAATACGAAAAACTGAAAACTTCAAGAGCAGTGCAAAAGCATTTCTATTTCCACGATTTTCAATTTTTTAGGTGCACACTGTGCTTCATTTTAGATATATTTTTTGTCATTCAATAAATTACTATATCTACTAATTTGCTATAACTTATTTAATTTTTCAAATTACAGATGGTGTTCCTGTTAACATTACATAGGAGGAACTTTTGCATACAATTAATAAAAAAGTCGATATATCGATACATACATTATCGCAACTTAAGGATATCGATGAAAAAATCATCGATATATTTTTAAACATCGATACCCCTCTAATAAGCACTAATCGTGTCCTATCTAGAAATATATAAATTTATTTCAGTGGTACATAAGCTTCTAGGGAAATTGGATGACACAGGAAAAAAATATTGTGGCGTCAGCAACATCATTATATAGGGTTTTGCATTAGGGACATAACAATTTCGTATGTTTAAATAAACGCACCCTTAAATTTTTTTAATGTACTGTCAATGTCAAAACGTTAGTTAAAGTCAACATTTTCATCATTTTCACGAGCTAGCAACGTTTGGAAACCATTAGAAACTTCTACCGAAATTGTGAGTCGGTTTCGTCGAAAAATCATCTTCAGCAATGAAGCTCATTTCTAGGTCAATGGCTTTGTTAATAAGCATAATATACATTATTGGTCAACAGAAAACCCACATGTGCTTCTTGAGACACCGTTGCATCCGCAAAAAATTACTGTTTGCAGCGGTTTCCATGCCGGAAGTTTGATTGGGCTGTATTTTTTCGTGGATGCAAACGACCGTCATGTGACCGTCAATGGAGAGCGCTATCGTGTCAACTTGACGTCAACGATATGTGGTTTCAACAAGATGATGCCACTAGCCACACAACACGCCTAACAATCAATTTATTGAAATTTATTTATTTATTGTTACGTCCTTAATGGAAAACCGTATATTAGATTAAAATTTAACAACAAAGTAGATAAATTTAAGTAAATTTGTTCTAGTTTTTTAAAATTTCTCTTTTTCTAATATTTTATTATATATTTACTGTACATTACCAACAGATAATGAAAACCCAAGCACTTCTGATTGCTACTTTGGCAACGATATTATTTGTAAATTTCCACAACTCTCAATTCTGATAATTCAATTTTGACACCTATTTTCAAAAGCTCTAATCAAGCCCTTTTATTTGATACCCCAATCAACCAGCCTTGGTTGGAAAACAATTTTAAGTGACCCTCGCTGTATGGAGAGACCGCCTCAAAGTTTTCGAAAATCCATGAAACTTTTAAAAGGCCCCCTATTGATTGTAGCTGTTAAAAGTTTCTGAGTCAGTGAGATGGAAGGTAGGTGGCAAAAACAATAAGGTTTACTAAGTTCGTATTATTGGGGAGTATCAAAGTGGCTCTAGAGCAGGTACATCGAAGATAGACCAATTATTTACAGTCAAGCAGGTACTTGAGAAATACTGAGAGTATGAACTATGAAATAAAAGTTGTTTAATGAGCATTTCTTAAACCAAAAATATTGTTTTTACGGGTCGAAATCGTAGTGCCAACACAATATTGGAAAACGTGATGTCGTCATTGGAGTGTACCGTTTTGGTCAATCACAAAAAGGATACAGACCCGAATTATTTTAGGATAGTTACAAACGGAAATAGTGCTCAATGCAAAAAGTGTCCATTTATTCTTAAGACTATGGGAGGCTCAACAAAAGGATGCACACTCATTTAGCTACAGAGCATAAGCATAGCATAAAACTTTCAGACAGGCCATCGCCAACCCAAAATCCTTCGACCAATTCTATCTTGACTCCAGCAAAGCGGCAAACGACTGATTTTTTCATGAAACTCAAGGCAGCTGAAAGGACTCACTTGATTAAATTTTGCCGCAAGTTTTGCCCCTTAGATGGTTTACCATTTAGTATCTTTATCACTTCTTATCATCAAAGACAGCTACTATTAGCCAAAGCGTATACAGCATTACCAAAAGCTGCAACAACAATTCGCAGCAGAATAATGCATTTTAGTGATAAAATCCGGCATCACATAAAAGGCTTTGAAATCAGTAGGGGCCATTTTCTCAATTACTTTTGACGAGTGGACATCGCTCTCTAACAAAAGGTACATGAATATCAATGTTCATTCAGGCAATAAATTTTGGAGCTCAGGACTGGTTTGAATTGAAGTTTCTATGATGGCAGAAAACTGTTTGCTACTTTCGAGGAAGCGTTTGAGTGAATTCAATCTACATTTAGATTAAGAAATCGTAGCTATGACCATAAATGGTTCAAACGTAATGCTAAAAGTTGGAAGACTTGTCGCCAAAACTGAACATCAACTTTGCATGGCACATGGAATACATCTTGCTGTATGTGATGTACTTTATAAGAAACAAGACATTGAACTATACATTTCTTTGGCTGAGGTTGTTAAAGACCTTTTAGGCGATACCGAAGATGAGGAAGAAGATCCAGATAATCCTGAATGCTGTCTAAATATCGATGGAACAGAAGCTTATATAGCTAGGGCTAGACTAGACCTAACTAATAATTATGGCATTTATGATGCCATAATGAAAGTCCGGAAAATTGTATTTTTTTTTTTTAAAGATCACCAACAAAAATGACACAGTCTTACAAAAGTATGTAAAGTCTGCATTCAATAAAGAATTACCATTGTTGCTAGATTGCCGTACACGATGGAACAGCCTATTGGCAATGCTAGAACGGTTTCTACTACCGAAAATTCCCATTCAAAAAGCCTTTTTTGATCTTTACTGTCACAATAAACGAAGCAGCTTTCGAGATTATCAAGGGCTTAGCCTTTGCCGTCCCGACGCTAACTTGTGTATAAAATTCATCATAAACGATTTAAATGAGAAAAAAAAATAACAAAATTAGTGAGAAAATTAAAGTATCACTGTTAAAAAGAGTACAAAAAAGAAGACAATCGGAGTTATTAGGTTCCTAAGCTACCTATAAAACATTAGAAGAGAAACTGCAGGCCGAAATTGAAAAAAAAAAACATGAAAAAAGTTGCAGCAAAAGATATCAAAGACACAGATATTGTTAAGACTATTAGAAAGGAGATGAAGTTTTTAGAAAGCAGATCTGCTATTCGAGGCCCTAGTTTCGATAAAATTTACAAATGCTTGATGACCATCCCTGCTACAAACATTGAGCCTGAAAGAACATTTTCTTCTGCTTCATACATTGGAAACAAGTTAATAAGCCAGCTTAATGATACCAGCATTGACTATCTTTTCATGTTGAGGTCTTATTTTCAAAGCTCAAATCAATAAATATCTAAATTAATTGATTCTCAAAAATGCTAAATGAATGTACTAATTTTATAACATTTTTTATTTAGTTTTAATGCAATTGAATATTGTTGTATTATCAGATAAGTATATTAATATTGTATTTTTAAGTTTTTAATATTTTGATTCTCAATAAATTGGCCTATTACACTCTGAAACCAATTTCATAAAATTTTTTGCATCATTTTTATTACTGCTTTAAAAGTTTTGCCAATCCCGGGATCAGTGCTTCTTGCTCCTGAAATCCCAGGATTGATATAATGGTCCGGGATTGTATTCCCTAATCGCAACGTATTGTACAAAATAATGATTTGCTTTGGTATCTCAGCCAAATTAGCCCATCTTACCAAAATGACAATGACGTCGCCAATCTCCCAAGTCCGCATCAATAGCCAACTTACCGACGCTTTTGACACAAATATCGAACTAAAGCAGGGAGATGAGCTGGCTCCATTGCTATTCAATTAGGCTCTGGAATATGTCATAAGAAAACTACCTGTCGGTACATTACTATACTAATCGAGTTAAGTGGTAGCTTATGCGAATGACATCAACATTTTGTCACGGTTATTAACTCTTCCTGAAGGTCGACAGCGAAGCAAAACAAGTAGGGCTGCAAATCAATGTGAATTAAACAAAGCTCATGATGCGTTCGACGAAAAATACTTCAAACACCCAAAATATCACAAAATGAGCAGTATGAAATTTTTGACTAGCCGAAGGTCTCAACGACTGAAGACTACAGAAGCTGCAATGGGCTGTCCATATGAATCGTATGGAGGAACAACAGATACCCAAAAAGGTATTCGTTGGGAGAGCTGAAAGGCGGATGCCAATAAACAAACCAAGGAAGCGCTGGTCTGACTCGGTCGACGAAGACAGTTCATCGCATAGTATACTCACATAGTATCCACACCCAATCTACCCTCCGGAAAAATCCGACCACAAACCGAAGAGCGAACCACAAATCCTCGGCAGCAGGTAGGTGGTAAATGCTGACACGAGGATGTGCGTCGATGACAGATTTTAAAATTACCAGATTCCAAAAAATCAATAGCTTTGCAGAAAAACAAATTCGTTTCATTCAATCTTTTAGTTTTTTATTAGGATCTGGCAGCACTCCCATGTTCTGAAATGCGTAAAAGAACACGTGGGTTGGAAATTTTATTTGCTTTTCGTTTTATTTTTTGAATACGACAGGTCTCGGCTCAGCTGACCTAGGGTGTCCATCCGTCCGTTTTTATACGGACATGTCCGTGTTTTATGTGCGCTGTCCTGGTTTCCGTATTTTTCGGAAAATGTCAGTATTTTCGACCAATTTCGCCTAAAAATTTTTTTTGCTTAAATTTATGGATTTTTCGCTGTTTTTCGTACCAACAAAATGAGCGATACGTACGATAACAACGTACGATTAGAGAAAAAATCGATTCTCGACCCGCGATCGATGTATCGAACTACGGAACTCATAGGGACAATTAGCAGTAAACACTACTAAACAGAGACCAGCTGTATAAAATGACCAAATCAACTCGAAACTCTATCAGATTTACGGGATTTTTCGTTGTCTTCGAGCAAATTTAGCGAGACGTTTCTTTTTTGGTGTGGAACAGTGTTTGAAAACTAAAATTTCCGCGTCTTTGTTCATCAGTTGCAACTCGAGATCATCCATCGAATCTCATTGTAAACAGTAAGCACGATATACTCATTAATCAGGTTATGGTCGTTGTTGATGTTTTTTTGCCGATACGTTCATTGTAGTATTTAGGCTCGAAGGCTATTTGCGAATTTACAATACAATATATTATTTACAGGTGACAGCTCACATCTTGGGCGTTGGAGAATTCGATCCGAAATTAATGGAATTTATTTTCCTAAAATTGATATCGCACTGATGACGAGATGTCTCTTTCAAAAGCAAAACGATTCAAACCAGACGATGAATCCAACACATCAAAACGCAAGTGTAAATTTAATCAAGATTTGAAAAATCAATTTCCATGTTTTGATTTTGGGAAAACAGAATGGCATGGACATTGCAAAATATGCGACAGTGAAGTTTCTGTTGGCAATAGTGGTTCGTATCTTAGATTGTGTATATTTTCATCTTTTTTGAACGTTTTATGATTAATAATATACATAATCCCAGACTCTTCATACAATTTTATGATTATATTCACGCTATTATATACAAAACTATACACATTATTCACGAAATTCTAAACAATATTTACAAAATAACAAATTTCTCCGAAAGTTTGTGATATTTAATTTCAAACTTTCAGTTCGAAAAATTTTTGAGCTGCTCATAAAGTTCAAAGAAGTTCCTTGTATACATATATAAGCATATTTCTGTTAATTTTGTTATGTACTATATAATTCATATTTTTGACCAAAATTTACGATTTTCCTAGTTTCCTCACAATTTTTCAATTCAAATTCTAAATTTCATTATTAATTGATAATTGTGCTCTTGATTCTACAGGAGCAAGAGACTTGAAAGCACACATTGAAACTGAGAAACACAAAAGAATGATACGCGATGCATCGACTTCTCAATCCATGAAAAACTTCATAGTGCAGAAGTCAAAGCCAGAGGCATATGCAGTATGGGCAGCTGAGGGCACGTTGACGTTTCACACAGTAAAGCATCACCAGTCTTTCAGATCAATGGATTGTACGGGAAAACTCTTTCGCGATATTTTCAAAGACTCAAAAATCGCAAGCAAAATTTCTTGTGCTCACGCGAAAACGGAAGCAATTTTAAATGCAATTTTGTCGAATCATTCAGTTGAAATGATTATGTAAAGCTTAAAAAACATACCGTTTTTAAGCATCGGTACAGATTCTAGTAATCATGGAAATTTGAAAATGTTTCCGTTAGTTATTCAATATCTCGATCTTTTCGATGGGGTTCAAGTCAAACTACTGGATATCAAAGAAACATCAAATGAAAAAGCGAAGACTGTTGGAACATTACTGGTTGACGCGTTAGAAAATTACAGTTTGACTAAGAAACTTAATGCATTTGTCGGTGACAATGTCAATACGAACTTTGGGGGCTTGCAGCGCAAGCCTGGAGAGAATGTTTTTACATATTTAAAAGAAATGGTGAATGAAAATCTCATCGGTATTGGATGTCCGGTCCACATTTTAAACAATGCGATTCACCATGGATTGAACCAATTCGGTTCATTTGATGTAGAATGCATAATTTCTAAAATTTACAATCATTTTTCCATTTATACGGTTCGGACGGCGGATTTGAAAGAGTTCTGCGATTTTGTTGAAATAGAGTATCAAACTTTGTTGTCACATACTAGGACAAGGTGGCTCAGTCTTATGCCTGGTGTTGATAGAATGCTCCGTATGTACCCAGCGTTGCGTTCATATTTTTTGTCGACAAATGATGCGCCGAAAGTTTTGGAACAATTTTTCAACGATGATTTCGGTGAATTGCATTTTCTGTTTGTTCACTCTCTCATGTCAATTTTCCACAACAAATTGAAGAGCATGGAAAGCGAAAGTAACAGCGTTATTGAGATCTTATCAATTATTGACTCTGTGCTCGAATGTTTGAAAAGCAGATGCGACTCAAAATTTGTACCAATCAGCATTAGAAAAGTACTCACTGACCTGAGAAATGATGGCAAAGACGTAGAATGTGACAAATTTCTCAATTCTATGTTTTTGGTGTACAACAAAACAGGCGAATATTTGAAAAAATGGAGCGCATCGCTTCGTCATTTGCAGGATTTTGATTGGTTGGATTTCAAATTGGGGAAAGAATTGGAGTATGAATCAGTCGAAAAATCTGTTTCGTTTCTCGATTCCAAGAACGTCAAAATCAACGATGATATTTTGTTTGATCAAATAACCAATTTGAAAAAATTTCTCAAATCAAAAGAAAATGACAGCGAGTTTTTCAAGAAACCTTCCAGTTTGAAGATCTGTGATTTCTTTGCTGCCAATTCAAATATTTCATCATATTCCGAAATTCTGAAAATTGCCCAGTACTTTTTCGCTATACCGGCACATAATGCTAACTGTGAAAGAATTTTTTCCCTTATCAATACGCAATGGAGTAATGAAAGAAACAGGCTGAAATTGACGACTGTAACAAATATTGTCATGGTTCAACACAATTTCAAGCATTTTCCGTGTTCAGAATTTCACAGCTATTTGGGGAAAAACAAAAAACTGCTGGAAAAAATTGGTCAGGTGGAAAAGTATCATCAATGAATATATTGTTTTATGCGAGTCAAAGAATCTGTGTATGGTATAGTACATATGTGACGTGCGCCGAAGAAAGGGGCCTTACAGGGAAAAATTAGATTTTTCAGGGCGAGCGGTTGAAGTCGACCAGGCAGACGCTATTGTTAGGAGAGAGGTACCTAGCAACTTGATTATCAGCAAAAATAATGCTGAGAAATTTTTTTCGATCGTCCCATTCAAAAGAGAAACTCAAAAACTATAGAAAAGTGTAAAAATCTCAAAATCTAATTTTTCCCTGTAAGGCCCCTTTCTTCGGCGCATGTCACATATACGAGGTGTGTTCAAAAAATATCGTGAATTTTGTTTTTTTTCAAAAATTATTTATTTATTCATGAATATCTATTTTGTCCCCTTCAAAGTAATCCCCATGAGATATTATACACTTGTGCCAACGGTTTTTCCAATCTTCGAAGCACTTCAAAAAATCATTTTTTTTAATCTTGTTCAGCTCCTCCTTCGATGCCGTCTTTATCTCGTCAAGCGTAGCGTAACGTCGTCCTTTCATTGGCCTCTTTAGTTTAGGAAACAAGAAAAAGTCACAGGGGGCCAGATCTGGGGAATACGGTGGCTGCGGCATCATTAGTGTGTTGTTTTTGGCCAAAAAGTCGCGCACAAGCAACGATGTGTGAGCAAGGGCGTTATCGTGGTGCAAAAGCCAATTTTTGTCCTCCCACAAATCCGGGCGTTTCTGGCGGATTGCTTCGCGCAAATTGCGCATAACTTGCAGGTAATATTCCTTATTAACCGTTCTTCCCTGTGGCAAGAACTCATGATGCACCACGCCCCTGCAATCGAAGAAAACTGTCAGCAAAATTTTCACATTCGACCGAACTTGGCTCGCTTTTTTCGGTCTTGGTTCATGCGGCAGCTTCCATTGAGATGATTGAGCTTTGGTTTCTACGTCATAACCATAAACCCACGATTCGTCACCAGTTATGACCCTCTGGAGCAAATTTGGTTCGTCGCGGACAGAGTTTAACATCCCATTAGCAATGTTCATGCGTTGCTGTTTTTGGTCGCAATTGAGCAATTTTGGTACGAATTTCGCGGCGACCCGTCTCATGCCCAAATCGTTGATAAAAATCGAATGGCACGAGCCAATCGATATGTTTAGGTCCTCAGCAACTTCTCTAACGGTGATTCGACGATTGGCCAATACCATTTTCTCCACTTCATTAATTTTTTCGTCTGTTGTTGAAGCGCTCGGGCGTCCGGCACGCTCTTCGTCGTTCACATCTTCTCGGCCTTCTAAAAACATTTTGTACCACCGATAAACGTTGCTTCGGTCCAAGGTAGCTTCTCCGTATGCCACAGTCAACATTCGGAATGCATCCGCGCACTTAATTTCGTTTTTCAAACAAAATTTGATACACGTTCTTTGATCCATTTTTTTGAATAAGTAAAAATCGAAGACGATTGAAAACACGTGCAAGTAAAGCAGCTATCACCAATTAAGTGAACATTCAAAATGGCCGAGCTTGTCGGCATAAGTGACAGACATGAGTACCAACATAACGTCACAAAAAAATCGAAATTCGAATATACGTAACCCGCGAAAATTCAAAATTCGCGATACCTCGTATTTAGAATAAAAATTGGTAATGTAACAGAAGTAAGAAACGGACTTTATCTCGACACTCGACAACCATGTTACAAGCATCACTTGCAGTTTGTATTGATTACCAGAATGATGAGACAATAAAATGTACTATTCTGCAATCTTTTTCGTTTTTTTTCCAGACAGCGCGAATCTAAAGAGTAGGGAAATTTCAGAACGCTGATAACTGATCTGTGACTAAAGGGTGGTGAGTGGCGTAAAGGGGGGGGGGGGGGTCGTCAAATGTCCTGGTTTTGGGTTGTGACCAGATGGACACCCTAAGCTGACCGGGGCCCCTGGGAAAATTCAGAAAGTGTGCTATGTGAATGTACTATGGTTCATCGCTGCCCGGGTTTCGAAATTGGAGGACGCGGTCGATGGACCGAGACAATCTGAGGCGCTTGTTGCAGGAAACAAAGTCCCGAGAGGGGTTGTAGCGCTACGAAGAAGAACAACAAGATCGTATAATACCGCCATAAGAATATATTAACACACGAATGATACTTGTGAAAATGTGAAAAAAAATAATTCGCCAATGATTTATATTACCAAGAGAGCTAGAGAAAGAACAAAATAAATGTTTAGCACTTTTATATTAAACTTTTTATTTTCTCCAGCTGAATAGTAAACATCGTCTGCATTTCTTTAGAAGAGCGTTATCAAACGTTTTTCTAACAGGAAATAAGGCAAACACTGAGTTAATCGCTTTTTAGTCTTATCAAACGAGTTCATTGAGAAAAGGTCATAACAAGTTTCTGCTAAATCAATTGGAGCTTTGTTGATATTTCATAAACTCATCCACTTTTCATCAGTTCAAAATTAATAACTTGAAGTCTCTAATCATCTTTGTTAACATTAAGAGATAGATTGATAACAAGTGTTGTTTAAATGTAATCATTACTAAGACAATAATTAAGCTTTATTTGGAGATGGCTTTTTATTCCCCTCCCGGAGTCTTTTGATTGCAAGGACAACATATAACATTTAAAGTTTTGAGCACATTCTATACTAGCATTTAAGAAAAAAATATGAATATCAATAGTAACAGAAGAGTTGAATTTAATGTAGATGATCATTTACTATTTAAAGTAGAAGCATCATGTGTGCAACTGTTTTTAATTAAATTAATCAAATCATCTCTGTAAAAATTACAAAATTCAATACTACTTTTAAATATCTCTTTAAGTTCATTTTGATACAGCTCTAATTAAGCAAGAAGTGCCCAAGGCGAAAGCTGGAATATCATAGAAACATAATACTCGTAGGTAATTACTTTACTCTCCGTTTAACTCATTGGACAATTCCAATTTTCCTCGTTGCTCGTATTGTTGATGTGTAACGATTAACATTCCTAGACACTTTACTTGCCATTACTTCACGCACGTTAATCAACTTCCTACTGGTCATTTCCACATGCATACGCTCCATACATTTTTTATGTTTGCTTAAAAGATGCGTTAAACAATAATAGAAGAATAGAAAAAGGCAAGAAAATGAAACATAAAAAACACACATAATTACTGTAACACATTGCATAATGCTTGGAGGTCGTACTCGAATTTCTTACGGCCAATTACACTATTATTTCTTATGTTTATGACGAAGGTTAAGTGTTTTCTTGATAGTGTGTTTGTTTCTTTTGCTCTTTGCACCAGTGACTACGAGTAACTAACTGCTATCTACTTGGTTAAAGCTACTATTGCTACGAATAATTGCTAAACGAAATGGATAATGGCGGCTATAAACATGAATTGAGATGTGCTTATATTGTTATGTTTAGATATACTCGTATATACACAATGATGAATGAAAGCTGCCATACAATTGTGTGTCTGTAATAAACGTAATTTTGATTGCGAGTAGGTAAACAGGTAAGACCTAATTAGCAAGTGTATTAGGTAACGCATTAATCACTTTTTTACATGAACGCTAATGCAAATGAGTGATGTCTGCTTTGCAAGTGCGTTTTATGAGAGTTTTATGGATTGCTTCAGTCGAGAAAGGTAACCGGGAAAGGTCAACGGAAAGTGTGTTTGTAGATTCTTGCAGAAATTATGTCTTATGTTTTATACGCTGAAATAGCAGGAGAGTGCTTTTGCCAGAAGGAATTTGTAAATAAACTAGCAAAGCAAACAATATGCTGCATATATGAACAGCTTGGCCCATAGTAGAGTCCCTCAATTTTTAAAACAAAATCCTCCTGAGTACCACCAGTCAGAAATGCAAGTTTCTCGCAGGCACCTATAGTTAAAAAAGCAACTAATAATTTGATTGGCTGCCACTACGAAAGTCAATCCCTATTTAAAAAATAATTCTGTTGTATAAACACTTCCAATGTAAGACATTTCAAACATTTCCATGATAATATATGACAATTTAGTTGCTACTTAGGTGATCGCCATCCAAAATTCAAGTGTTTAATTTTGGATTATTTTCACCCTAGAATGATAATCATTTGTCAATTCGAAGAACATGCCAACCGTTCCCACTCCACGCCAAAATACAATGAATGACCAGCAAATATGATCAGTTCATACCAAAGCCATATGAAGTAATGGACGCGAAATGAGCTTATTTTTATCCATACGTGAGTGAAGTACTTTTACTACATACATGCCTTCCTCTCCCATACGAATTAAAATACCCCCGCCTTTCACGCCGCTAGAGCATCCTGTAATGAGTCGACCCTACGCCAATGCCGGCTCGCACACATGCGCATCACTGCCATATGGCTTTCGAGCGAACGTTAACTTTGGATGACATTCTCATCCCACGTCAGTTTGAGTCGAGGAATGTCACCCAAAGCTGATGGCAGTTGGAGTCGGTCGAAGCTGTCAAAACGGGCCAAGGCAGTGTCGCCTCGTGGTAGACGAATACAACCTTAAAGTGAGAAAAGGTCGTTGCAAGTTAGGTTCACGAATCGCAACAAGGTGAGGAATCCTTCTACATCACCAACATAATTCGCTAAGAGGGAAAGGTCATCAGGTAAATCTTTTCTTTTTCAGCATTGAAAAACAGGAACCATGTCGAATAAAAATATGAGTTATTCAAACATCGTCGTGATTGGAAAAATCTACAGATTTGATCGAGCAATTATTTCCCGTGTGGTCAAATTATATAAACGATATATACACTCGTACCTATTTCCATTGGAAATCGAATTATCGGCTGGCAAAGGACACTTGGATAAGCCGACAGAGGAAGTACAGACAACAGAGCGACCATATTTGCAACTAGTAGGCGTTGGCGCTATTTTCCTGGCTGCAAAGTACGAAGAGCCCTATCCACCAGAAATTGGGGGATTTTGTATATATATATATATATATATATATATATATATATATATATATATATATATATATATATATATATATATATATATATATATATATATATATATATATATATATATATATATCACGGACGATTCTTACACAAAGCCGTCGACCCTAAGCATTGCACAGAGGATCACCAGCAACATTGATTTTAATTTGGGCAATCGTCTAGTAGTCACTTCCCGCGACGGTTCTCCAAAGCAGCAAGGACAGCTGAAGAAAATCATATGCTAGCCGAATATTTTTTTGAACTGGCAACTAATTCACTACGGCCATCGGTTAAAAAATTAGCGATATTAGTGAAAAATGCACCCACCTCTTCATTGGAAGCGTTTATAGCAACTATCCATCATCGAAGCTCGACAGGATCGTTTGGAAGACTGAACTGCATGGCCGCTCTTAGAGAAGACAATTTCAGAGTAAGTTCGGTTCCTCATTAATGAAAGACGAATGTAACGTTCGATTGGAATTCAGGGCATAATTTCAAAATGCATGTTTTTCTCTGATAATTTTTCGGCAAATATTATTCATTCTTTATTATCGCCTTATATTCCTTTTAAGTACTTAGATGATAGTAGCTAGGTTAAAAAAATCCAAATAGTAGTTAGGTTAAAGTCATATAATTGATACAGACTTAATATCTGCTTTGATGATAGTAAAAGTACACTGAAGGTCTTGTACTCTGGGAATTAGTTGAGAATATTTTGAACGTTTTGCAAGTACGTTTACAGACAACCTTTAATCATCTGGTCCATTGTCATTTCGTAGATATTCTTATCTAACCTTTAAATGAATTCTAGTTTTAGTTTCATGATTCCTCAGGACAATATTTTAGAGTGTTCTTTTACAGGTAACTAAAGCACAGCGTAGGCGAGCTTCGTAAACAATAAAAAAAAATTGTCAAATTGGGTTGCAATACAATATTTTTGCAAGAAAGAAAATCAAATCTAGATAAACTAGACAAGAAACAAAATTTTAGTTTTAAATTAACCAAGTGCTCTTTTAAAACAAGTTGAGTAAGCAGGAGAGTGCTCCTACCAGAAGGTCTTTGTAAACATCTTAGGGTTAGAAACAAGTTTTCTAATGGCGTGAATCGATAACTTGAATTATTCATCCAATACTTAGATATGAAATCGTTCAAATTTATGCAAAAGATGCACAGTTTCTTTCATAAGCACAGTGCAGCCGCCATTTTAATCTAGCTTAAATGATTTTTCTGAATGCTCGGTCGATTGAACATGTTCAAGTTAAACACTATTCTTTAAATTTTCATGAAAATTGAAAGAAAATAAAAGTGCCTAAGTCAATTTTAAATATATATAGGGTTTTCCAATAAGAGGTGTTATTTTGAATAGATCTTCTGATTTAACACCTTGCGACTTCTTTCTTTGGAGCCACGTATCAGAGAAGGCCTAAGCCAATAGTCCAGCGTCGATTCAAGATATCAAAGATGAAATTCGTGAGGCTATGGAGGACATAGGGCAACCACTTTGCGATTTGGTTATGGAAAATTTCATGAAGAGGATATGGTCCTGTAAGCGTGTCCTAGTGGTTATTTGCCCAATGTTAGTTATTGCTATCAACGGCATATCTTTTTCTTTATAATGAAATAAACATTCGATCATTTGTATTAAAAATGGCATTTTTCTTATAATATCAAAATAACACCTCTTATTGGAAAACCCTATATCAACCATAGACACGTGTTATTGTTGCTGTAATTCCATATAATTGAAATGGCTATAACTCACTTGATTATCATTCGATCTCAATTAAATTTTGTGAACATATATATCTTATGTTAGTCTACATAATTGCGAAATTTCAAAAAGTTTAAAGGTACCGTTTTGATTTTATGGGCAAAAATGTAAAATCTACAAATCATACTATTATTAACAAAGTTGAGCGAATTCCGATTTCTAAGGTATTTGTTGCCCTTGTACTCATAAAGGTCCACGTTTGTGGTAATTTTCAGATTTTTCGGCTGAAAGGTGTCCAATCGCGAGGGGGGGGGGGGGGGGACACAAATTTTGGGTACATTTTGCCTTCCCCTGGACCCCCTAATTCACAAAATGATTTTTTTATTTCAGATTCTAAAAGTTCTAATTAAGACCTTACATTTGATACCCCACTCGACTACCTTTGATGAAAAAAAATTTTTAAGGGCCAATTCGTTATTAGGGGGGACCCCCCTTAAACATTTTTTAAATTTTTGTTAAGGCCTTAATTTTTGAGAAATCATCACTTTTGACCTTTTCACAAAGTTTGAGCATTCTAGCTTCTATAGTTTCTGAGGAAATCAGCTGTGACGCACGGACAGACGGACAGACGGACAGACGGACAGACGGACGGACGGACAGACGGACGGACAGACGGACAGACAGGTCGCGAAACTTGTAGGTCTTTGTAAAAAAATTTTTTACAAAGACCTAAAAAATGATTCAATGTCGAGGCGGCGTTTTATGATTTTTTGTTGTTGCTATAGCTGTAGCGCTACACCTTTCAACACAATTGTTATTGAGAAAAGTATGGGATGGTACGTAATTTCAAGGTCAATAGAAACCCTTTTGTAGTTTTCAAAAAAAAAACTTATTTAAAAATTTTTCATCCTTGAAATAGAGATGAAATTTTCTATTCTAAAGTAAATAAATCAGTATTATTGTTTTCGGCGAGTAACGTAGTCTTGCATATAGCAGATTAATGTACAGGACTGATTTCGAATTTATCATACAATTGTTGCATTTGAGTAGTAGAGTGTAAGTGAAAACAGTGTGTCAAAAGTTTCGTAATGCTAAAATTTAACTAATAGAAATGTTTGTACAGAAACTAGACGCTTATAATCGAGATTAAACAAGAGGATTAAAACATGAATTGCTCTAAAGTAAGCACGACTTTCCTTTCCAGCGGCCCTTTTTTTCAGAGGCAGTGTGAGTGCATGGTAAGTATGCCGGGAAGAGGGTAGGGTTTTGAAAAATCCGCGGATGGCCGGTTTCGCGTCGCATGTGGTACGCGGTACCTTAGTTTGTCTTGCCTTTTTTCTTAGCGTAGAGTTCTTCGGGATTGAGTTAATGTAGTGTATTTTGCCGTACCGCATCGGTAAGATTCGGGAACGCGAAATGGAAATTAGATTTTTGTAATTGAATGAAATGATGAATGAATACGGAATAAAGTAAAGTAGGCTTCTTTTCCTTATGTTTGTTTCGACGCGATTGAAACGGGCATTTAATGGTGGCTGAAATACGTAATTGAGCGTAATCCATTTTAAGGCCTGCGACCGAAATCCTCTCCGATCTAGCTGGCCGACAAGCAGTCACCGTGAAATGGATTACGGGTGCACGAACTGGTTAACTGATTGGTACCATTCGTTGGCACGACTCAGACTTCACGTCTAAAACCGATGAGAAGTTGGTTCCGACTTCGTTCGCACAACTTAGACAGAAAATTCATTACAATTCATACACTCAAGTGGCTCTCTAGTTGCTCTCATGAAAATCCCACTCCTCTTGTACTTTAACCTCCGAAATATCAACCATATGATTGAAAACATATGATTCGTGAAAATTCAATAATGATGGGAAACGTCTAATCAAGTTGAATTTGAAACTGTACATAAAACATTTTTTTAAGATAAACCGTGTTGAATCTAGTGCGAAAGCGTTGCAAAAGTGATAATCACTCAAACTGAAAAGTTTGTTACGGATCGCGAATGCTGTTGCGTCGGAAAACGAAAAATGTAGTGATGTATGTGGGGTTGTAAAAACAGCTATAGGAAGCATGTCAAGGACGTATCCTTCGCAGGATGTCATGTTGAATCTTTTATATCGTTCAAGTTAGAATACCCGCACGGAAAATTGATTTACTTCAAGATGCGAAAATTAGTGGGAGACGTCATGTCAAACTTATTTGAAATTCGAATCAACAACTGATAGCGCGCCTACTTCACGCTACATCATAAAGTGCTTCAATTCTCGCGATGCATTTCGTATCCATTCTCTCCGACATCTATGGTTCATACATATTTCCGAATAACGGGACTTGCCGGCGCATGAGATAGTATGTGTGACAGCGTGCACAGACAGGGCATCGAGAAAAGGAAACAAATTCGACGAAACTAAAACAGGAAAGAACAATCATCAGCTGACCAGTAAATACTTTGCGTTGAAAGAAAAGAGAAGTCCAATTAACAACTTAACGATTTATTCGTTCACTGAAACGAATGTTTTCTTGTCAACAGACTATTGTCATCCACGTCAAAATCAATCAACCGGATGAAATTTCGCTCTCTTTTCGATACCTTTCAATTAACAGCAAAAACGATTAGAGTCTTCGATTGTAGCACTTTTTTACCGAATTGTTACCGCTTGACCGACTCCCCTGAAAATTTATATTTCGGAGGGTTATTTACTGGTGGGCAAAAATTATATTTAAGCACATTTTCAATTACATTTTATGTATTTTAGTTTGACGTGACAGTTAAGAAGCACTACATTCGTTCGTCCGTTAACATTTTGGTAAATTTTTGGCCATAAATCAGTTTTAAAAGTATACCAGCAGGCTCCTAATGTTGCTGGAATTTTCATGCGAGGACGGGTTTAAGTGGCAAATAAGTGAAGGTAGACATTCGATGTAAACTATTGTTCTTTCGAAAGCAACTGTCTATTCTTTAGCAGAACACCCGATTGTAGATCGAATCGATTTTTTACTGCTGCACCGATTGGGCTGAAATTTGATATTTCGGAACACTTTTTTCGTACTCACTAAAAATGTTCGGAATCAGAAAATTCGTGCTCAAACGGAAATTCAAAATCTGATATTTTAGGTGCATTGTATTGAAAATCGGTTTTCATTTTTTCGAAAATGATATAGTTTGAATATTAATTGTTGATAGTTTCCTGAAAATGCAAGGTGTCTTCTGGAATTTGTGTGGAGCAGTCAAAAGACAAAATCGGCCAAAATGCGTATGATGGGCCTCTTTCAAAAATCAAAAATTTGCTTATTGTTCATTGGTGAGTATAGAACATATTAGTTTGAATTATCTATTGAAAATGGTTTATGTTACGCAGATTTTATGTTGGACAATCAAGCAGTACTCTGCAAATGTCTGTGCTTCAGCGGCAGTTGAAATGCTGCATGGTCAGTTTGAATAAGATAATAATATTATAAGATTATTCCTTAAATCAAAGAAATTAAAAATATAGAAACAGAAAAACGCCAGTATTTGAGAAACCAGTTGGCTCTTTCAATGTAAGGACAAAGGAGGCCACTGGCTTCCGAAGTGCTGGTGTTTTTTTCCCTGACTCTTCCTTAATCTTGGAAGAAGAAATTAGCCATAGCATAATGGTACACAGAAGCTAACGTTTGCGATTAAAATCTTTTTGGGTTAAAAATTACTATGTTACTTTTTATGAGTCTCTTCGACTGATAAATGTTACCCCGATTTAGAAAGGGAAAGTTATTACTTGGTTGGAAGATCAGTGAAGGAAAAGGATCATATGACCGTAACTAAGTATTGTGAAAATTTAGCAAAAAAATAATAATAGGAGCAATCAATTACCACTGTCTCGAGCAGGTTGTGTATGTATAAATAAAAAAAAACTCTAAAGTTCCTTAACTTTAGCTATACTTTATTCAATTTGTAAAGTGATGATCATCCGTGTCATAACCCGATCCTTCTCATTACATTTTTTCCACTTCTACTTTAATAAACCTCTCAACTAAAAGAAGTAGGAGATGTTGTTGTCTTCGATGAATTTTGCCATCGAATGGATGCTATTCGAAAATCCAAGGGATGGCTCATGTGTTTCTTTTTAATAATATGATCCATATTGCATCTATAAATGCCTTTATTATCTACTGTCACAAAGGTATTTCCTGGACGACTTATGTGCTGCTACCTGTGAAAAGGGTGAAATGATCCAATTAAAAAGTTTAGCTAATGCTGCTACCTGTTTGCATGCTTCATCACGGTTTCGTGCCCGTTGACCCTCACGCCGAAACTTGTGACACTGCCTTCGATTTTCAGCGATTTCAGTCGACCATCAATACACTGGGGGCTTGCTGTGGCAGGTTTGAGTTCATCATGTTTTGAGCTGCCACTTCACCCTGCGGCTGAGCATCTGCCATAATCACCTCAACGAATCTCTCGAAATCCATCTTTCTGATGTTCCACGCAATTGTAGAATGTCAAGGGCATGAACACTTCGAGAAACAACATCATAGATCTCAAGCAGAATATACTGAGGATCACTGGCTGAGTAATTTGTACCCCAATTTTATATCCTCCGTACTGAGGACTCTGAGGGAACGACACGTCAAATATGATTCCTTTACAGCCAATGCGGCGGAATTCCATTATTTGGTACGATGACCAATGAGGCCTCCCTCTACGAGAATGTTGCCATCTACGTTTGAGAGATTCCTGGGCACCAAACCCACACAAAACCATCCCCTCGTCCACAGCTTTCCGATTGAAAATTACTGGTCCAAACCCAGATGGCGGCAGTAACAGTTTTATCAAAATACCATGATGCAAAGCTTTTATCGTGGTGTTGCTCACTCAGCATAAAGGAGTCGACTTTCATGTCCCTCGCAAACTACTCAAGGAGGTTTTAAACGGTTAAACTGCGGTGTAGGTTTGGCTGCAAGATACGGGGCATCAAAGTTCCAATTTTGCCTTAGCCAGGGCTTTTTGGAAAAACCGACGCATTCCTGATCCGAAGAAATGCCCTAGATCTGGCCTTGGATCAGTATCCTTGCAAAAGATACAGTGTGCCTCCTTAGTACATTCTTTTCTTTTTTGACCCATTTCACCGCATTCGCAACATAGGGAACTCCTGTCGGGTTTTATTTATTTATTTCAATCCATTTTAACAGGCAAAATGCCCAATTACAAAAATAGAAAAGGCAATATAGATAAAATAGACAAAAATATTTAAGATAATTAAGCAATTAATCATAAATTATAATAATTAATGTAGTTTATTCCTAAGTAACTGCTTAAATGCTATTAAAGATTGAGGGAAAGTACCAAGTTCTAATTGATTGTGCACGCGAGGCAAACGAATCATGGCAGAATGAAAATGAGTTTCCGTACGCGCAAATTGGTTTTCTGTATATCTGTGCGGTGTAACCATGGCCAAGGCATTTGAGGCATTGAAGAGGCGCTGCTCTCTGCCGTATCCTGGAGAAAACCCACCCTTTTCTTACTTTGCCCTTATTCAGAAATTATTTGGCGTCCTTTTCAGTCAAGTCAATGATGGCCATGCGTTTCCCCTATGGTTTTCTGGTGTCAACCTTGCTTTAATCCTGCCCACGCTAAGGAACTCCCTTTTGATGGCCTCTTCTACATCGACCAGATCCGTGACGCAGTCAATGTGTGTTATTTCGATTGTTGCTATCGGTTCGAGTGAGGCTATAGTTGCGCTTTTGCCGAGGACTATCTTTACTGCGTTGCATAATGCTTCTTTATTGTGGGCTTCTACTGCAAATCCGACCAATGTGCGGTTCGACCCGGTTGGTCATACTGCTTTGATAGTAGTGTTGGTGTCTTCGGCTTTACATTTCCTTTGATATACCGTAGCACTCCTACGTAGAATCGGCCATTTTGAGGTTTTACAGTAGTGCCTGTTACCTGCTTCACGCAAGGTCTTTCTTTTTGCTGGGCATCCGTGCGAACTTTATTTTCTGGCACCATTTGAAGGAGTTTCTTTGCGGCTTCCTTTACTCTTTTTGTAAGAACTGTCCGTAATCCTTGATTAGCGGTCCACGTCCATCAAGTGCCTTTTCCTTTCTTGTTTTATGGTGATCTCCTTCGATTAGGCTAGACGGCATTCTTTTATTGATGTTTGATGGTGGAGCTATCTGCGCGTGCCCTTTAGGCTTAGCCCTCAGCGCTTCTATGGCTTTCTGCTCTTTTTCGGCCTTTTGGTCCCCTTTGGTCTTAAACCAGCTCCTCCGGTAAATCGCTGTGTAGTCTAGGAGCTCCTCTAGTCCAAGGAGTCTTGCAGAATTTTTCGATTTTTTTTAGGACGCTCTGGCGTTCGCGTAATTTTTTTGCTGCGCCGTAGACTGTCCGTTGTTTTCCGTTATTCGTCCACCTTTACTGTCATTGTATTCGTCATCGTTGGTACCGTTCGCAATGTGCTGTTAACATCATGGTTAGTTCCGCCCGAGTTGTTATTTTTACTTTTTTTTATATCGATTTTTACGTTTTTTAGTTGAAACTGCTCTAGTTCAATTGGGTTTCCCTTCAGAGCCACTATCTCCGTTCGTGTGTGTAGTCGCCTTTTTGGTCCCATGGTTATCTTTGTAGAGCAAGGAGACCATGCGAGAGTTGGAACAAGCCTTTATGGGGTCAAGTGCTCAGAGCCGAACCAGCGCTAGACGGGAGACTGTCTCAACCGAACCTTCGCCACTTACCTAATGGTGCGAATTTCGGACGTACTCCGAGGCCTGCCAAGGTTTTACGAAGAAGTTATGATATTTAATTGGAGCCATTCATGCACGAGTGTCAGCTCAGCGCTACCGTGCAAAGCAATCATATCCGCCAGCCCATAGCATCGATTCTAGTTCGTTTTCCAAAGTGCAGTCCAGATTCAGTCAGGATCGTTACCTGTCATCCCAAGAAGAACCTTGATGGTTCGCAAGAGACGCGGCCTCCCTTCTTGCACCTATGTAGAGAAGGCGAGCCGCTTTTTGGAAGTTTTATTCGGTGTCGAATTGGGGGTTTTATATTTCGCTATCCTATGCTATCACGATGAAGATCATTCAAAATCAATCGTTTCAGCTGCTTGCTATATATGCAATATGATTTTCGGAAAGGGACTGCGAGGCTTTGTTGTAGCAGATTGAAATTCTTTCTCATTGGTTTTACACAAGAGAATGCAAGTCGATCTATCAGTAATAGGATTGTACACAACTGCGACCAGGACGTCATAACTAAAGATTTTACACCCCAATGCACCACTGTTTGCGTGCAGTCTCTACGGTTTTAGCTTTTAGCTAGTCTTAACTGTTCTTTAAAACTGATTATAGCCGGTAGTTCAAGGGGGCCGCATTTCGGACTCAGCTCTCGGACTTTGTCACGTTGTCCTCCGTGTTAGCCGTTTTCGGGGCACCTGGGCGTGGCCCATAAAAACCGATGCGTAACCGCGTTGAAACTTGTTAAATAAACTTTTTACGGTCGCCATCGCAGGGGCAGAGTCACCGTGCACAGCATCCAAGCGCTTTTTGATTTCGCTAGGCTATTTCCCTCCGAAAAACAAGAATCGAATCACCAACTGATATTGCTCTTTCGCCATTTTTCTAAAATCTGTTGGTACGCTACCACAAGCGGTCAAAACAAAACAACGATTCCAATTCAGCTGAAATTTTGATAGAAGTGAGTACGACAATGTACTACACGATAGTGAATCTCTCTTGTGACAGTGGAACCATCGAGCGGTGAAGCTAAGTACTTATCGGGCCGCCCTCATAATTTTGGTATTTCATGAAATAATTCTCAGTTAAAATTCGGAAAAATGGCTTCACATTTATCAAAGAAGTCTGACTTGACAGCAACTAATGGACCATGGATTCGTAAGTAGCGCCAAAAGTTACCTTAAAGACTACTTTCAACTGCCTGTATTCAAAATCGTATAAGCGTGTGTTATTCGTAAATTTGAGAGTGTTTGGGCTAAGTTTGAGCCAAATGTACAACATTTGCAGGTTTTTTAATCAGGTGGACTAGATTTTCTAATTTTGTCGCTCTTCTCCATGTGGAAATCTTTTCTGATTTTACCCACATTTTCCGGCTAACAAAAATTCAATCGCAAAAAAGAGCATACCATCATTTTTGAATTGTTATTCGCTTCAGCAATCTTATTTCATATTTCATTTTCTTTCAAAGAAGATATTTATCATTCTTTTAACATCTATGGAATTTAAGGAACTTATACCTTTAATTTCATAAAATTTGGATGATTTCAACTTCTCAAGTTGGTGAAGAAAATAAAACGAATTGTAATGCATAGAAAAAAGTCCTAGGCTCTAAAAACGTTTATTACTAAAGAAGACAGCACAACAATAAAAGCATATTTCAGTCTTAAAATCAATCATAAAGTAATCAAAAGGCATGTCAAATTTCATCAAAAGAAACAGTTTTAAGAAATCTTTTTAATAATGAGAACCAAATTGAAGCCCATAATTCATTTCTTCATTTCGAAACAGGTGGATGCCTCAATTCATAACACAATAGCCAGTAAAATAAACTTAAAAAACTTTATTCCCACAATTTTATCATAATTATTTCTTTTTTCGCTATTTCCCGCTTGCGCATTGATAGTTTCAATCCGTACATTAAAGCTTGTAAAAATTTCAGCACTAACAAAAAGAGCCCAGAAGTCGAAACGAGCATTGCAAAAAAGTTCCCGAAATAACTTCAACCTCTAGACATGATATCATTGCTTGCTTGCAATCCGCGAAGACTCCATAACAAGGTCATGCAGCCAAATGCAATCAACAGTTAAAATTATTTATAATCTGATTGCTGGTGCCTTAAGATTCGAGCAACGCTACTGTAAGGAAAAAAGATGATGGATATGAAATGCTCCCTGAGTATCTTGAGTAAGATTCAACTTTACGGCACGAAAGAAAACGGTAACTTGTGTGTAAGAAAGTTTTATTAGACTGAAAGATGAGACCAAATGGAATTTCATTCGCACGTAAATTTTAGCTTTTGTTGTAAAGTTAACGAGGAGGTATTCCACTTTACTCAGGTTAGTTGAAATTTGTTCTAACACTTTACAACTTTGTTTCATTGAGTGTTACTTTTATTCATAAATTTTAAGGTGCAACGAGTGTATGGAGTTGGAAGCGAGAACATGCAAATGGGACGCAAAAATATGAGTAAGCTTCCTAACGAGTTTCAACTCTGCAGTAAAAGATAGTTTTATGCGAAAATAACGGACAATTATGATTCGGATATGCAAGTGAGTTAGGTAGTTCTCACACTGGACCGGTACCTGCACCCAAGACAGGGTTTTAAATTTTCCTTAACAGGTTATTTGAATACATTTATCTTTAATTGCACAATCATGCTGTTTCCTATGAACCATTTACGTTTGACTGCATTAGAAAATTTGCATAAAAGTTTAGCAACATGTTATCTTGGCGCTGGACGGCGATAATGCTAGCTTTTCCGCTACAGAAAAAATATATCAACAAGTATTAAGCGAATATATTTTTATTCCGGTGTGGCTAGCAGACTGCATACTGTGCGGCCTCTTATCCGCGACGCTTGAAAAGAGAAAGGAACTTTAAGAGATGTATCTGTATCTGTGAGTGGTCCAAGGTCAGCAACTTTAAAAGATCAATTTCCGTAGCAGAATATAACCGGCCTGAGGTGGCTTATAAGTCTTGTTACTAGTCTTACTGTCCAGTGCCCACCTATACAAACTGGCTAGAAGTGCTAGCTCTAGTGGCTTTTCGATAAGCTACAACTCGTTTTTATAGCGACATGGAAGGCTGCATTCGTATCTTTTGTCTGAGAAATTTTTTGTGAACGTTTGTTAACATCGATATCTTGTTGAATTGTATTGTGAAAATGGAAATTCGCAACAAGTTCCGCATTTGGATACACCAATTATAATAATTTGAAGAATCGTATTTTTATTAATTCAAGAGGAGATGACGGAAGCTTTAATTCTGTAATGCTCGTTGGAATTGAATGTTTTGACAGGCGAATGGAGTTCAAATAACAAATGAGGTGCTCTGTGTCGTGAATTGAACAGCGTCTATAAAACATATGTCCTTAAAAGCATGAGAAATATTTTAAAGGATCCGTACCAAATCAGTTTTCCTCATTACAATAATATCTATCAGAAATTGATTTATTTTTATTATTTAGATGTTTTTTCTTTTTAATCTCATGGTAGTGTTAACATTCATAATGTCCATCACTGAAACACCATTCCAATTTGATGATACTTCATTACGTTTCCAATGGAAACCATTACTTCTCACTATTTATTGTCATTTCCATATCCTGCATATGGTATCAAATTATATGTAAGTTCAACTGTTCCATGATAATTTATTCCTTTATACCAAATAAATCACATATAATTTCTTCTTCTTCTTCTTTGTAGCACTACAGCTCCCTTCGGGCCTTCGCTTAGAGATGTACAATAAACTTGTAGTATATTTAGGGAGACAATAAGTGACACAACTGCTCTCTAGTATAGTTTAAAGTAGAATGAATTTATTATACAGAATTCATAATGCACGTATAATACATCGACGTGTAAGACAATATATAGCCTATGCTACAGTGTGATGCCATAGTGTGCTCCCGCACACATATATTGCCTATACACTTGTAATGAATCATGCGACGCCGCTGGTGACCACTACCAACACACTTTGCTGCTAGGTGGCTTGTCATTTCACGTTGGTTGCGACGCACGCACATCCCACGTCAATTTTATAGTGGGTTGTCAAGAGATTGACAGCCACATGGCAGTGAATTGTGTAGGTAGTGGCCGCCACGAATAAGGAGTTTTGGGCGACAGCGAACGATTAAACAGCAACGAACGGTGCACAAATACGAAGTGGTCGCATTTATGTATAATCACGAAGTTTTCTTTAAATTTTCGGAGATTCGTGTAATATTTCGATTTTGTAGCGCTAACGGCTGTTCGTGTTCAGTACTCAGAGCTTGCTCCACGGTCGATTCGTCCCGAAAACTGTTTCAATCCTCTCGAAACAGCGTTGGAAACTTGAGTGCAAAACAAAAATAAAGGTAACCATAAAAAGTAGCATTTTAAATACGACTCCATTAGTGAGTTTTCGTTTCACAGCTCTAATAGTCTGTTTTTCCGGATTCCTCCTGCTATTTAGGAACGGACTGCGTGTGCTACGAATGGTGCCGTTTATTATGCGCTACTCCACCGGCACCGAGGGGCAACGGGTTATTGATCAGTTTGCAGCAGCAGCAACAACAACAGCAGCAGCACCAGCAGCAACATCAACAACAGCCTCCTCCACAACAGCCGTAACGACAACATAATCCGGGAGATCCGACCCAAACAGTTCCCATTGCCATTATACAAGCTGGCGACCCTACAACAATAACGAGGGCATCAATTCAGTTGCAACACCTCCCCCCCAGGTGTGGAGCACCATTCAGTCGTCTATTAAAAAGTCCTAATAAGAGGCAAAGCAAAGGTCAGTTTTAAAGCTAACACAAAGATAATTGCACCTGATCTGTTACGAGTGATACAGTGTATGCTTAGGAGAAATCGAAGAATGAAGCAGAAACTTGAGTTGAGCAAAAATGCCAAATTATCTTTAGTTCCAAGTATTTTGGAAAAATTGAAAATTATGACTCTTTAATTCACTCGTCAGCCATCGGCCTGTGCTCGCACAAGTAACCAAAGGTCATATCATGAAAATTAGTGTGGATATATTTCTTTTATCCTGTATCAAGACGGATGGGTTCAAAGAGTCTATCTTTTTACTGCAAATAGTCTGCTATTCAGAAGCGGTGCGGGGTTTCGGAACCAGTATTTTTATCGTTAGTGATTGAACATCTCATAAAATTTTAATAAGTTTTCATATTCGGTTAATTGTTGTTTATCGTTTTCTTCGTACTTTCCCGTTGATTGCATGATCAAACATTTAGTCTGTAAGAGTGATTTATTTAGGCGAGAGTTTGAAATTTGTACGGTCAATGAATTATGTTTACAATTTTTCTGTGATATAAAATGAAACTTGTTTTTTTCAAATTTTAATTCATCAAATATGTAATATGCAAATTGTTTCATTTTAAAATGGAATTGCCTCAACCAGAAAAAAAACTAACTGAAAATATTTTTTACATTACTTCTTTCATAATTAATTTGTATGTTCATAATTAATATTTGTCTAACAATTAGTTGAAGTATTCTGGATTAATTTCGACGCTGCAATCTTAAATCATCATTTCAAATGATTTGTAGTATATTATTTTACTCAGATTTAAGGTTTGATTCGCAATATAATTCATTTGAAAACAACATTTAAGTTTATCAATCCAATTAGTTAATGAATATTGTTAATTACAAAAGAAATACTTGAAAAACTGTTTACCAATTTAGTAAATGGAAAAAAGTAAATCATTATGTTTTGGACAAGTTAAAAATTTATTTATTATAAGCCATTTATTTTATGTGGTAAAAGATAATGAAATTAAATAACAAAATGAATTGCTAACGAAAAACACGACTTTCCTTTCCAGTGGTTCTTCTTTTTAGCGGGAAATGAGGTGCAGGGTAGGTATGCCGTCGCGAGGGTAGGGTTTGAGAAAATCCGCTGAGGTCGGTTTCGCGTCGCGCGCGGTACGCGGTACCTTTGTTGTTTTGCCTTTTTATTAGAGTAGCTTTCGTCGGGTTGAGTTAACGTAGTATATTTTTCGGTACCGCGTCGGAAATTCGGGAACGCGAAGTAAGGATTAGATCTTTGTCTTTTGACTGGTTATAGGAAGAAATACGGAGTAACGTAAAGTAGGTTTCCTCTCCGTATGGTTTTGTTTTGTAACGCGTTTGAAAACGGGCATGTATAGGTGGCTGAAGATTGTAAATGAGCGTAACCCATTTGGAGACCCGCGACCGAAATCCTCTCCGATCTAGCTGGCCGACAAGCAGCCACCGCGTGAATGGGTTACGGTGCACGGATTGGTTGACCGGTTGGTACCATCCGTTGGCACTACTCAGACTTAACGTCTAGAACCGATGAGAGGTCGGTTCCGCGTTCGGACGTAGACATAAAATCATTACACACTACATCCTTCCCTCTTTAATAGAGATTAGTGTAATACGAATGTTTACATGTTAAAGCGCTGAACAGATTTTTTTATGCGCGTAAATTTTCTTACAATGTTAGTGTTTTCGATGTTTACATCCACTTTTTTGTATCAGTTGCGCTTGACACATATTCATGCCATTTATACATTTGGTTATGTCTTTTGTGGACTCCTTCGCCTTCAAATTGAATTAGTACATTGCGAGGTGACAAGCTTTTCCCAATTCCTTAGCCAAATTTCTCCTTCCTGGTTAATTGCTTATTTGTGTATTTTGCTTGTAGTACAGAAAATGAAGCATTTTAGCTCGCAAAGTCACATAGGAGACGTTGACGAGTCAACATTTCCTACAATTATAGAGTGAAAGTAGAGTAAAAGAAAATTAGTAACTGAACAGGTAGTGAAAGCAATAAAAAAGAATAGGAAAGAGATAGTGCGTAGGAAGAAGGAGAGAGAAGATAGGCAGTTAAAAATAGAAGGAGAAAGAAAATAGGAAGCTGAAGTTAGAAGGAGAAAAAAGATAGGAAGGGACGCGATATAGGTAGAATACAGAAAGAGACAAAAATAGAGACGAAAGAAGAGAGAAAGAGACAGAAAATAGAAACGACAGAAGAGAGAAAGAGACAGAAAAAAGAAGACAGAGCAAAAAAAGGAGATAGACGATAAACAGTGATAGAAAGAAATAGCAGATAGCAAAATTTATTCAAAAGAGATAGAAGATAGAATAAGAAGAATTCAAGGGACTCTGGGTAAGCACTTTGGTATTCTTTTGCTAATCTGGGTCAGCTTCAGTCATATTTTCTTGTTTTTTCTAAATTTGGAATTTTTTATAATATTGAACATTAGTTGATTGGCGGACATTAAACAAATTATAATAAAAAGATAATTCCCTTTTGGCGGACAGGTTGTCGGCGGACGCTGGCGCGATTGCCGGACGTGACAACTCTAACAAAGATGAGCAAATTGCTTCGCTGGTTGCCCAGCTCGACAATATTACACTAAAATTGGATCAAGTGTTTGTAACGCTGTTGCAGACACAAGAGACACTCAAGAAAACTAATGACGAGCTGACCGATTAGCGAAGCAAAAATGAATTGCTGCTAGCTGCAAAAAATGCAGAACTAGTTCAACTACTAAAAAATAAAGCTAAGGCAAACGGGAAATCTAAGAGAGACAGCCCCCAGATGAAAAAACGAAAGGTGAGGGCGTCTTCACCTGTAAAGTCTTGTTCTTCTTCTGAAACTCTAGAAAGTGAGATGACTGCATTAGTGGCAATAAAGACAAAGAGGATAAGATTTTCCCTGCCCTTCCACCACTAAAACCAGCTACCACATTTACAGACATGGCTATTACACCAAAAACAAATCCAAAACTGCCGAATACCACAAACACACAGCCTGCACCACAAACACACAGCCTGCACCACAAACACAAGAACCTGAAACAGTTCCGATTATTTTACGAGAGCCCTCAAAACTTTATATTATGTAAACATGAAACATATCATACACATCCGCAAAAAGTGGCTACCTGAGCTAACAAATCATACCAACTACACCCACAGATCACATACGGCTGACAAAAGCACTAACTGAAAACGAAATACAATATCACACCTACCTACTTCCAGAGGATAGACAGCTGAATGTTGTCGTCAGGGGCCTGTATGGCCTTTCAGTCGAAGAAATCATGGAAGACTTACAGTCTCAGGGCTTCAACCCAATAGAAGTCTATTGTATTAAAATGAGGGAAGGTCTTTCTAGAGTTGTCAAGGTTCTCCTCCCAAAATCTGAAACAAATATTTATAGTATTAAATCTGCTTGTAACCCTAAGTGCATCGTGGAGGCACAGTGTCCTCGTATGAGCCAGGGTTTTTGCCACAATTGTCAACAATTTGGACATTCTTCTAGGAACTGCCATGCACAGTCTCGATGCGTTAAATGCGATTCACTTCACCATTTCTCGGACTGTGCACAGAAAATTGAAGAGAAGCCAAAATGTATTAACTGTGGCGGAGAACATCCAGCAAACTACGGGGGTTCCCTCAGGAATCCAAAGAACGTGACACGATCGTTTGCACAGGTTGCTGCAGCACCACCAATCACACAAAAACACACAACTAGTACAAAAACAAACAACCACACCACAGGCACCTACACGCACACAAAACAAACTCACAATATGGACCAAATGTTGGCCAAAATGCAGAAACAGTTCCAAAACATGATGCAAGAGATGATGGCAAATATGATTCAAACCATGTTCGCTGCATCTCAAAATGTCGTCAACACTTTAGTGTTTAGTGTTTAATGAACCACGTTTCAATTCTGACGTGGAATGCGAATTCCTTGCTTCGGCATAATGGTGAGTTCCAACAATTTATATTTGATCATAAATTCGACATCATTTTGATTCAAGAAACCTTTTTGAGGCCTGAAAGACGATTCCGCATCCCAAACTACATTATGTACAGAAATGACAGAATGACGGGTAGAAGAGGTGGAACGGCCGTTCTCGTGAGACGAAACGTGAGTCGTTATCTCAAAAACTAGAGGCCAGAGCAATCAAAGTGCGAACTGATTTTCTAGAGTTTATTGAGATTTTTGCCTACAATCCTCCAGAAAATAAAAATCTCTTAAATGATCTTAGAGCACTTGCTGCATTTGAAGGACCTATCTTCATTGCAGGAGATCTAAATGCCACACATCGCTTTTGGGGAGCTGTGAGAAGCAATAACGCTGGGACCGAGCTCAATACATTCATCATAGCCAACCACTTCAGCCTACATATCCCCAATGAGCCAACACATTACGAGTTAAGAAATGGTTCTGCACTGGACATTGGAATATCGCGAGATTTCACACAAAATGTTCGGTTAAATGTCCTCGACGAACTGTCTTCCGACCACAAACAAGTCCTTTTCCTCATAGAAAACATCTTCATTGATGTTTGTATGCAGGAAAAGAAAGTTACAAACTAGAAAGCCTTTAAAGTCGCATTGGCCAATGAAACTAATTTTCAATCACCTGAAACGGCCGATGACATCGACAACATCATTGAGAACGTAACTCAGAAAATTTTGCAGGCAAAAGAGGAACATACGGTCAAAACTCTGAGAAGGAAAACGAGTCCCTATGAACTCCCTCAGAATATCAAACAACTAATCAGGAGAAGGAATCAAGTTCGGAGGAGAGCTAGATTTACAGGTGACCCTACGCTACGCATAAACGCTACTCGGATGACAAATTAAATCCATGATAAGATAAGGGTATTCCGAAACGAGCAATGGGAGAGCTTTTTGCAGAGTCTCGAGCCTGGGTGTGGCAGTTTCTGGAGAATGTCCAAATACTTTCAGACAAACATTGAAATCACACATCTTATAGCTCTTAAAAAACCTACATAATTGTTTTTGAAAAAACGTTCTATCACTGAAAAGAATGGAGCTATGTTTATAACCTCAATCTATTTTATTTCGAAATATTCGTATAGCCTACTTCGGAGCATGATAATCTACATAACCAATATATTTGGCAGTAGTGCGTTACATTTTCATAACTTTTTCCATTCAAATCGAAATACAGAGAGGAAGAAACATCCGCTCATGTGTTTGCGTGTGTGAGTGTGTTTTCTAAAGTTCGAAAGAAATAGCACGTGCTCTGACAAGTTTTTTCTTTTTCTTCTTAGCACTACAGCTCCTTTCGGGGCTTCGCTTTCTGCAAATAGCGCCTCCAACTGTGTCGGTCCATTGACCGCGTCCTCCAATTTCGCAATCCGAGAAGCGATGAACTGTACTCGCCGGCCGAGTCAGACCAGCGTTTCCTCGGTTTCCCCACTGGTCTCCGGCCTTCAGTTCTCCCAACGAATACCTTTTTGGGTATCCGTTGTCGTCCATACGATTCATGTGCCCAGCCCATTGCAGTTTCCGCAGTCTTACAATCGTTGAGACCTCCGGTTCGTAAAAAATTTCATACAGCTCATGGTTGTATCGAATTCGCCATTGGTCCCCGTCTAGCTTCGCTCCGATTATTCGCCTCAGGACCCGTCGCTCAAAGGCGTCCAATATATTAGCGGATGCTTGGGTTAGGGTCCATGTTTCACGCCCATAGCATAACACAGGTCTTATCACAGATTTGTATACTTGGAGCTTTGGTTTCCTGAGTATGCAGCTGGTCTTCAAGATCGTCAAAACTGAATAAAATATTTTATTTGCGAGCTGTATTCTTTGGCGTATTTCGTCTCTTTCATTACCGGTTCTCGTTATTTTGGTGCTTATGTATACAAATTTACCTACATTTTCGATATTGTTTTCGTGCATTTACTAGATGCGAAATCGTATCAGCTTTTTATAACAAAGGTAAAAAAGATTTTTCGATACACACCGAGATTTTTTAACAGTAGTACTGCTAAGCCCGAAGTAATTTTAGAAGCCGGCAGATACTGCGCAATAATTTTGTACGGAGTTGCCAAGGACACAAAGCTCAACAAGTTGAAAAAAAAATTAAAGATTTGAAAGCTTTTCTTGAGCAGATCCGATATGAATATTTCATCAAAGCCACAACTTAAAAACAGTACGGTGAAACTATCTTCCCTCCTGCCCACTGTTGATGCTTTAGACGAGCACACAAAAAGATGCTACCACCGAATTCAACAGTGGCTTGGAAATGAAAACATCCGCGCAACAGATTGGGGATAGTACTTAAAAGAAGGTTCATTACACCCCGTGCGCATGAATGAACCGCCTGGACCCGATGAACTTTTTAAAATGATTTTTTGCCAATGCAAATAAGTGTGCGGCATTTGATGCGTGTGCGGAAAAGATGGGTTGTATTGCAATTCCACTTGTTCTGAGTGCTTATCGACCATAATGAATATCGAATCAATGAGACAGACATTTAAAAAACGTATTTGTATTTGTACCTTTATTTTTAAATTTAGTTGTCTATGTATATAAATGTATGTCGAGCAACAATTTAATTCAGAAGGAATGTCTTTAACCACTGGCCAGCAACATTCTTATCCTGAACGAGGAGTATATCGCCACATATCCAAATGCTATCGAGATTTCCTCCAACAAACGTACACCAGGGTTGAATATCGATTAGAGATAGAAAGCGCATTAACGAAATGAGTTGCGGAGATGTACCGATCGACTATGCTATTGTGTATCATGACTGAAACAAGGATTGCATGCAGCTAAGGATAAAGAAGGCGAATCAACATAGGAAGCCGACCAGAATTACAGCAGTGATAACGACGATGACGAAGATAACGAAAGTGAACACGATGAGTAAAGCAGTCTGTGAAGACAATGTCAATAGCAAATTAAGCCAACAAGCCCATTAAAGGAAAACGCGAAAAGCAGATTAAAAGATACCAAAATCACATCATCATTGTCGTCATGACCACACGCAGTGGACCAAGCTTCTGCGTGGAAGTCACACAAACTCCATCAAAGGGAAACGCGAAAAGAAAAAGCGATGTTTCTTATAGCACTAGTTAACTACATATTTACACAATTATAGAGAAGAAAATAAGAAAACAATTTGGCAAAATATTAACGTTTACCAGATATTCGCCCCCAAACGTACTTGATGAGGTGTCGTGTGTCCAATAGCACTAACCAAATCACGGCAAAAAACCGGAAAATTACTACTCAACTTTATTATTTTACGTTGCGAAATTACTATTTACTAATAAACAAATTAATCTGACATTGCAAACTGTCAGAGAAGATATTCAGCCAATTCAGCCGTGATTGGAATGATCGCCACCAGAGTGGTTGAAGGTGGAGTGAAAATCACGCTGAGTTTGAGTGGAACCACACCACTGGAATAGGAAGAACCACTTCGAAGAGGTGGCGGCACTCGAGACAAAGAACTCGGTTGGAGAGCGGTAAAGTAGCCGTTAGAGGCAAAATTATTTAATGGTGCGACGAATGATGCGCACCTGTTTTTTCTTTACGCTAGATTCCAATTGTTTAATTTTGTTTGCTATTTCCATGAAGGAATTTGAAGAGAAAAATAAGATTGTGATATTGAAGTTTCTAAAAAGTTAATTAAAAGTGTAAATTAAGCAAAGAATTAAATTATCTTTCTGTATTACATTTGAATTTGACAAATATCAAGGTTCAGGTTGTAACGAGTGCGGGTTCAGAGTGAATTTGCGATTAAAACTTAAAGTGGAGTGGTAGGGTTCGGGGAAGATGTGCGAAAGGGTACCCGTAGAATGTGACAAATTCTCTCGCGGTCTTAAGTTTCCTGAATAGAGTTAAATAGGGTCATATAATTCTTGTGTAGGTAGAATCCATTGTTATGCATCGTGGAAAGTGGTTCAAGTATCCTTCTTCGTGCTGCCAGAAAGTGAAACTGGCAAGCTGTATTCTCGCTTGGGGGCTTATTAGGGCCTTAGTGGATAAGCGACTTGCGCCCCACGCCAATCTCCAGACGAGCTGAACCGGGTCCGTAAGCCCCGCCGGAGCACCTTATTCTTTTTGGGTGTAACATTTGGCGTCCAACGTGGCTTAAGGGCTCGGTTAAGCTCCTCCGAAGACCCTATTCCTTTTGGGTGTAACAATAGTTATGTGCTTCATTGGATTTTGTGATGCCTTAGAACGAATTCTGTGCACAATTAGTTTTCAAATAAAGTTATTTTATTTATTTATTTACCAAACAATACCTTGTTCAAAATTATAAATTATCACAAAGAAATACAAGTTAAAAGTTACAAAATACAAGTTAAAAATATAGGTTACACTTACAAAACTACAAGTTAAAAATATAGGACTAGGAAGAGAGGAACATTGATAGATTGGTTTTAAACTGTAGTCTGGATATGGTTGGGGAAAAGCAATGGCTCAGGCTATTTAATATTTTGCAGCATCTGTTAATCGGTTCATTTTCACCGTAGATGGTAAGATGTCGACTTTCCACTAGCAATCGTGAATGTCTTGTAAATCTTACTGGTTTGTTCTAGGATATCCTGTCAATCAGATATTGAACTTTAATGGTAGCACGGAGGACATCAAATCCAAAGCAATAGCATGACATATTTCTACGGGAGGCAAGTGAAGATAAATTTAGAATGGAAAACCGATATTCATGTGAAGGCAAACTCTGAAAGTTACATGGGTCATATTGAGATCGTAAAGCAAATAGCAGGAACTGTTTTTGAACCGACTCAAATCTTTCTGTATGAACATCAGAAACAGGATGCCGGGCGACACATGCATATTCGAGAATAGGGCGGACTCATGATATGTATAATGTCTTTGTTACCCACACATTCTGAAATTCTTTAGTACGCCGCTTGATGAAGCCTAACACTTTATTAGCGTTGCAGAGAACTTCATCATAGTACAAATTAAAACGGAGTTTCTTATCCAAGAAGAAACCGACGTCTACTATGCTGTCTGTTCGGGAAAGATTACTACTACCGAGGTGATAATCAGCTAATAAAATTGAAGTTCTGCAAGAGAAACTAATCACCTGATATTTTTCGAGGTTCAGGTATAGGTGGTTTGTGTTCGACCATTCAAGAAGAGCATTTATCTTGTTCTTTAAGAATATCGAATCACTGTGGGATGTTATCCCATAGTATAATTTGAGATCATCCGCATAAAATAAATGGGGTATATCGGATAACACATCAGAAAGGTCTGATATAAATATGTTGAAAAGAAGAGGTCCGAGATGACTGGCTTGAGGTAAACCGGAGTAGACCTGAATTTCTTTGGACACACACGCTTGAAATTTAACGGTTTGAACCCGGTTTTTAAAGTAAGAGTTTAGCCAGCGAAGCAATGGGCCAGCGATTCCAAAATTGCGCAATTTTTCTGACAGAATCGTATGATTGACGCGATCAAAGGCTTTACTAAAATCAGTATAAATTGCGTCAACCTGGTGCCCTTTTTCTGTTGCGCAAGGTAGTTAACTGTTAGATTGGTGGTTGTGGATTAGTTTTTCCTGAAGCCATGCTGCTGGTCATTGAGATGCTACTCTATTACGAGCGATATTTTAGAGCATACTATTTTCTCGAATAATTTTGATATGGCGGATAAAATGGCAATTCCTCTATAATTTTGAACACACCCTTTACTTTTGCTGTTATGAATTGGAGTCAGGTGAAAAGATTTCCAGTGTATTGGAAATTTTCCGCTTCCGAGCGACTTATTAAAAATGATATGGAGAGGTAAAACTAAAACTTCACTGGAATGGTATATGAAATAAGGCGGAAGTAAATCTGGGCCAGGTCCATAGTTCAGGTAAAGTGTTTTAATTGCATTAATGATATCATCTTCAGGAACTAAGAACTCCTGAAGCGCTGTTTCAAAAACGAAGTTAGTGTTATCTACATGAGGTGAGGTGTTTGGTACGGAATACATTGATTGAAAATGATCAGCGAAGAAATTACAGATTTCTTCCAGGACAGAGGAACTCCGGTCTTCATAGGTAATTTGTTTAGGATAACCATGAGCTTTGCGCTTAATATTTACAAAATCAAACAAATTCTTTGGGTTTTGGATTATGTTTTCGTCGATAAAATTAACATACATTGCATAGGCCTCGCGTTACATCAATCTAAATTCATTTGCCAGTTCATTATATTCGTTTTTAATTTCATCACTGACATTGGGTTCTTTTTGTATACTTTTGTGGAGCTTATTTTTTTTCTGTTTCTTAAATTTCGAAGACTACTGTCCAACCATGGCTCAGACAGTTTATTCCTCTTTTGATTTTAGGTGTATGACTTCGAACGGCGTCAAATATGGTTTGGTAGAAAAAGTGTTCTGCATCATCTCGTCGAAATCCTACTAGTCCAGTCTTCATTAGAAATATAACTCTTAATGCTATCGTAGTCAGCATTACGGAAATCAAATACAATCGAGTTATTGTACGGAAGACTGTTTGTGTCATCGGAGATGGAATAATCAACTGAAAGTACGGAGCGGTGAAGGGTATTTTTGAAAAGATTTTCCACATCATTAGTTGGATTAACCACCAACTCGTCACAAGCATTCGTGAAAATTAGATCCAACCAGTTACCAGATGAATTGGGTATCGGAGCTACTTGCTGTAAATCATTGCCCTACAATGTAGCAACTAGGTTGAAATCAATATCGTCTCGAATATTCAATGGAATGAGACGATTGTCAAGTTCGTCAACCACAAACTTTAAGTACCACGAAATCTGTAGAAGGATTGTTTTACTTTATTTTACCAATAAAAATAGAAATTCAGGATGAAGTTGACATTACTTTAACATTTTTGAGGTTTTTGCAAAAAAAAATTTTACCAAGACTTACTGGTTTCGCGATCCGTCTGTCCGTCCGTCTGTCCGTGCGTCACAGCTAGTTTCCTCAGAAACTATAGAAGCTGGAGTGTTCAAACTTTGTGAAATGGTCAGAAGTGATGGTCTCTCAAAAGTTAAGGTCTTTCCAAAAATTTGAAAAATGTTTTAGGGGGGTCCCCCCTAGTAACGAAGTAGCCCTTAAAACATATTTTAAATCAAAGGTAGTCGAATTGTGTATCAAATGAAAGGTCTTGATTAGAAAAAAAATCATTTTATGAATTAGGGGGTCCAGGGGAAGGCGAAATGTACCAAAAATTTTATTTAAAATTCAAAAAGGATATTACTTAAGAATCAGTTTCTTTGTTTATGGACAAATATCAGATATTCAAAACATTCCACGCATAGAAATTTGGAAAAAAAATTACATAAGAAACACAACATTCCGGAAATCACTTTGCATTCGCTTGAATCTTCTGGACTGAAGACGCATCACCTACCAGTTGGTAAAATGCCAATCTTGCATATGTTTAACATTTGTTTGTGGCACTTTAAAAGCACTTTTGGGGTGTAACATTTGGCGTCCAACGTGGCTTAAGGGCTCGGTTAAGCTCCTCCGGAGACCCTATTCCTTTAGGGTGTAACAATAGTTATGTGTTACATTGGAACGAATTCTGTACACAATTAGTTTTCAAATAAAGTTATTTTATTTATTTATTTACCAAACAAGGTATTACATCAAAATTATAAAGTATCACAAAGAAATACAAGTTAAAAGTTACAAAATACAAGTTAAAAATATAGGTTACACTTACAAAATTACAAGTTAAAAATATAGGACTAGGAAGAGAAGAACATTGATAGATTGGTTTTAAACTGTAGTCTGGGTATGGTTGGGGAAAAGCAATGGCTCAGGCTATTTAATATTTTGCAGCATCTGTTAATCGGTTCATTTTCACCGTAGATGGTAAGATGTCGACTTTCCACTAGCAAACGTGAATGTCTTGTGAATCTTACTGGTTTGTTCTAGGATATCCTGTCAATCAGATATTGAACTTTAATGGTACCACGGAGGGCATCAAATCCAAAGCAATAGCATGACATATTTCTACGGGAGGCAAGTGAAGATAAATTTAGAATGGAAAACCGATATTCATGTGAAGGCAAACTCTGAAAGTTACATGGGTCATATTGAGATCGTAAAGCAAATAGCAGGAACTGTTTTTGAACAGATTCAAATCTTTCTGTATGAACATCAGAAACAGGATGCCAGACGACACCTGCATATTCGAGAATAGGGCGGACTAATGATATGTATAATGTCTTTGTTACCCACACATTCTGAAATTCTTTAGTACGTCTACTATGCTGTCTGTTCGGGAAAGATTACTATTACCGAGGTGATAATCAGCTAATAAAATTGAGGTTCTGCGAGAGAAACTAATCACCTGACATTTTTCGAGGTTCAGGTATAGGTGGTTTGTGTTCGACCATTCAAGAAGAGCATTTTTCTTGTTCTTTAAGAATATCGAATCAGTGTGGGATGTTATAATATAGTATAATTTGAGATCATCCGCATAAAATAAATGGGGTATATCGGATAACACATCAGAAAGGTCTGATATAAATATGTTGAAAAGAAGAGGTCTGAGATGACTGCCTTGAGGTACACCGGAGTTGACTTCAATTTCTTTGGACATATACCCTTGAAATTTAACAGTTTGAGTCCGGTTTTTGAAGTAAGAGTTTGGCCAGCGAAGCAATGGGCCAGCGATTCCAAAATTGCGCAATTTTTCTGACAGAATCGTATGGTTGACGCGATTAAAGGCTTTACTAAAATCAGTATAAATTGCGTCAACCTGGTGCCCTTTTTCTGTTGCGCAAAGTAGTTAACTGTTAGATTGGTGGTTGTGGATTAATTTTTCCTGAAGCCATGCTGCTGGTCATTGAGACGCTACTCTATTACGGGCGATATTTTAGAGCATACTATTTTCTCGAATAATTTTGGGATGGCGGATAAAATGGCAATTCCTCTATAATTTTGAACACTCCCTTACTTTTGCTGTTATGAATTGGAGTCAGGTGAGAAGATTTCCAGTGTATTGGAAATTTTCCGCTCCGAGCGACTTATTAAAAATGATATGGAGAGATAAAACTAAAACTTCACTGCAATGGTATATAAAATAAGGCCGAAGTATATCTGAGCCAGGTCCATAGTTCAGGTCAAGTGTTTTAATTGCATTAATGATATCATCTTCAGAAACTACGAAAAACGAAGTTAGTGTTATCTACATGAGGTGAGGTGTTTGGTACGGAATACATTGATTGAAAATGATCTGCGAAGAAATTACAGATTTCTTCCGCGACAGAGGAACTGCGGTCTTCATAGGTAATTTGTTTAGGATGACCATGAGCTTTGCGCTTAATATTTACAAAATCAAACAAATTCTTTGGGTTTTGGATTATGTTTTCGCCGATAAAATTAACATACATTGCATAGGCCTCTCGTGACTTCAATCTAAATTCATTTGCAAGTTCATTATATTCGTTTTAATTTCATCACTAACTTTAACTTCTTTTTGTATAATTTTGTGGAGCTTATTCCTTCTGTTTCTTAAATTTCGAAGACTACTGTCCAACCATGGCTTAGACAGTTTATTGCTCTTTTGATTTTAGGTGTATGACTTCCAACGGCGTCAAATATGGTCTGGTAGAAAAAGTGTTCTGCATCCTCTACATCTAGCGTCGAAAGCCTACTAGTCCAGTCTACATTAGAAATATAACTCTTAATGCTATCGTAGTCAGCATTACGGAAATCAAATACAATCGAGTTATTGTACGGAAGGCTGTTTGTGTCATCAGAGATGGAATAATCAACTGAAAGTGCGGAATGGTGAAGGGTATTTTTGAAAAGATTTTCCACATCATTAGTTGGATTAACCACCACCTCGTCATAAGCATTCGTGAAAATTAGATCCAACCAGTCGCCAGATGAATTGGGTGTCGGAGCTACTTGCTGTAAATCATTGCCCTACAATAATCACATAATCTCTCGCGCGATTCGGACGTGTTTTTGTATTCGCTGCGTAATTATCTTTCCTCATTCTTATTCGCGATTGTTATTTGACTTTATTGACGGTGTTAATTATTGATCTTTAACTCCGCTAGTGCTTTGTTAGTGCATTTTCTAATTAATTCGAGAAAGTCTTTCTTTCTTTCATAATTTGTTTAATTAGCGGTCGCATTTCTAAGTGTTTAATCTAAATTGTTCTGTGACATTTGATTTGCGTCATCTCTTGGTCAATAGCCGTACTTACGGTTCGCGTAATAAAACTTGTTTGGTCCCTGAACTAAAATATTTAGTGTATCAAAATAGTGCAAATTTACTATTTACTTTTTACACCTAATCTTAAACATAATTTGTCTAGTGATTAAAGTTACTGAACTGATCAGCTTATCATTTAAGTATGTCAGGTGATTCACCCATTTGTGCCACTAATTGAAATATTTGTAGAGAGCCTGAGTCATCGCGTAACAAGCTCATGGAGTGTGATGGTTTTTGCCGTAGATCATTTCATCTAAAATGTCTGTCGATACCTGCGGTATTTGCTGATATACGTGCTAAGTTCTCGCGTAATATGACATTCAGATGCGATGAATGTAGTGGTGTGTCACTTACAGATACTGTTCGACTGTTAAATGATAACACCAAACTACTTTATGAAATCAATGCGCGCCTTATCACGGATCCAATCACTATGAAACCAACAGAATCACCTCATGCTTCTTGCCAAGCTTCTTCACCTCTCTTATTGACTGATTCGATGCCAGCAAATAACAAGGAAAACGTTGAACCCAGTAAGGGGGCTATTTCTAAAAATTTACCACCTAGACCGACCTCTTTGCCATTTTTAGCTGCTACATCAAGTGAAGCAGCAATATCAACTCTTCGATCTGTTGATGGTCAACTGGAACCGGACCAGCAACTGGAACTGGATCAGGAACAACAGACTCAAAGTTCGCATCTCTCTGCTTTCCCTTCTAGCACGGAGCATTCTTACCGTACACAAGAGCCTGTGTGTCGTCCTACGCTTCAGCCAACTCGCAAGCCTATTCGCGTTGTTTCTCCACCACTCCAAATATTCGTGCCGCGACTGGCGTATGATACTTCAGAGGAGGAATTAAAGGACTTCGTTTTGAGTGGGCTTGATAACCGACCAAATAAATTTTCCCGCAAAAAACTAACGCAACCAAACTTGACCAATCGTGTGGTTGCATCCTTCAAATTATCTTTGCCAACAAACTGTGATGCAGTACAAAACAGCAATTTCTGGCCCCCAGGCGTCTTAGTTAAGCCTTTTGCTTCGAACTCCAAAAGAAATTTTCGAACATTCAAACCAAAACTTCAACAAATTAGCTTCTTGTCATTCTTCCTTTAATCAGCCTAACTTTATCACTAAGCAGAATTCATTTTTCATTCATTATCAAAATGTACGTGGTCTTAGACCTAAGCTGAAGGATCTCTCTTTATCATGCTTTCTCTCCTGTGATAAAATAATCTGCCTCACAGAAACGTGGCTAACTGACAGTTTTCATGACGCCGAGATTTTTTCCAACCATTTTTTAATAAGGCAAGATCGCGATCGACAATTATCAAATAAGAGGGATGGTGGCGGTGTTCTTATTCCCTACCATGATTCCCTATCTGGCATTCCTCTCTCTGATCTTCACTTTTATCCTCCTGTTGAATGCGTTGTCGCTAAGATATCTTTTTCACCTGCTCGTCCTCTCCTCGTGGCTTGTGTATATATTCCTTGTAGTTCTCCATATTCTGTCTACGACACTTTCTTTTCTGAATTTTCCTCATATTATTTGACTCGTTTTTCTAGCTACCCTATTATACTGTGTGGTGACTTTAATCTTTCCTCTCTGTCCTGGGTTGGAAATTATGTTTCAGGTCCCTCACAAGTCTCGCTCTTAATTTCTTCCTTTATGTCTTCATGTTCTTTCTCTCAATTTAATAATTTATCCAATATTAATGATCGCTTCCTGGATTTAGTCCTTAGCTACCTAGATACTTCCTCTCTGAAGCATTCTCCTGTTCTTTTTCCGTATGTCCCCCTCGATCCTCATAACCCTCCGCTTCGGTATGAAGTGTCACTTGATCGAATCAATCCAAAGCGTATATCGAAAAAAATGCACTTTAACTTCTACAAGGCAAATTACTACCTAATTTCTAATTCTTTATCCGCTGTTAATTGGAATACCTTCTTTCATGGTCTTGATTCAAATGACGCCTGTGAGAAATTTTATGACTTCCTCAACTCTGTCATATCAGCAGCAACTCCCTTTACCTGTGCTCGTGACTCCCATGGTACACCCTGGTTGAATCACAATGTGATTTGTGCCCTGAAAGAAAAGGATCGGGCTCGTCGTATCTTTCTACGTACCAGGTCTTCTGAGGATCGGTTAAACTATACTCAGTTTAGAGGCAAGTAAACTTGGTAAAAGCTTCTCACTTCAGGAGTATCGAGTCTTCGCTTAACTCTAACCAATCCAAGCCATTTTGGAAGTACATCCGTTCTCTTAAATCGTCGACTTAAAATCCCTCCTCATTAACCTTAAATGGGCAGCTCGCGTCATCTCCTCAGGAAATGTGCGAGCTTTTCTGTAATTATTTTTCTTCACTTTTCAATCTCTCTACCACGCCGGCGCGAAGTTCACCCTTCCCTGCTTATCATCAACCTACTATTAGGTCTTTGTAAAAAAATTTTTTACAAACACTTACTAGTTTCGCGACCTGTCTGTCCGTCTGTCCGTCCGTCCGTCTGTCCGTCTGTCCGTGCGTCACAGCTGATTTCCTCAGAAACTATAAAAGCTAGAATGCTCAAACTTTGTGAAAAGATCAGAAGTGATAGTCTCTCAAAAGTTAAGGCCTTGACAAAAATTTAAAAAATGTTTAAGGAGGGTCCCCCCTATAAACGAATTGGCCCTTAAAAAATTTTTTTAATCAAAGGTAGTCGAGTGGGGTATCAAATGTAAGGTCTTGATTAGAACTTTTAGAATCTGAAATAAAAAAATCATTTGATGAATTAGGGGGTCCACGGGAAGGCAAAATGTACCCAAAATTTGTGTCCCCCCCCTCGCGATTGGACACCTTTCAGCCGAAAAATCTGAAAATTATCACGAATGTGGACCTTTATGAGTACAAGGGCAACAAATACCTTAGAAATCAAAATTCGCTCAACTTTGTTAATAATAGTATGATTTGTAGATTTTACATTTTTGCCCATAAAATCAAAACGGTAACTTTAAACTTCTTGAAATTTTGCAATTATATAGACTGACATAAGATATATATGTTCACAAAATTTAATTGAGATCGAATTATAATCAAGTGAGTTATAGCCATTTCAATTATATGGAATTACAACAACGGTAACACGTGTTTATGGTTCATATAGGGTTTTCCAATTAGAGCTGTTATTTTGATATTGAAAGAAAAATGCCATTTTTTTAAATAAATGATCGGATGTTTAGTTCATTATAAAGAAGAAGATATGCCGTTAATAGCAATAACTAACATTGGGCAAATAACCACTACGACACGCTTAGAGGACCATATCCTCTTCATGAAATTTTCCATAACCAAATCGCAAAGTGGCTGCCCTATGTATAGCCTCACGAATTTCATCTTTGAGATCTTGAATTGACGCTGGGCTATTGGCATAGGCCTTCTCTATCCCGTGGCTCCAAAGGAAGAAGTCGCAAGGTGTTAAATCAGAAGATCTATTCAAAATAGCACCTCTTATTGGAAAACCCTATATATATTTAAAATTAACTTAGGTACTTTTATTTTCTTTCAATTTTCATGAAAATTTAAGAAATAGTGTTTAACAGCATGGTTTGATCAAAGGTCGTTCTACTATGACCAACCTTATGGAATTTACTACGGTTGTTGCTGGAGCCTTTGAGAATCGATTTCAGGAAGAAACTCTGTATCTTGATTTTTCTAAGGCCTTTGATTCGGTCAATGACCATATTTTGCTCCAAAAAATTCATGCACTTGGTGTCGTTGGCAATTTGTTCAATTGGCTCTCCTCCTACCTTTCGAATCGAATATGTCATGTTACTTTCAATGGTTTTACCTCTTCTCCTTTTGTCCCGTCTAGCGGCGTTCCCCAAGGGTCCATTCTCGGTCCGCTTTTATTTGTCATCTTTATCAATGATCTACCTTCAGTCATTAACTCCTCCTGCCTTCTTTATGCAGACGATGTGAAATTATTCAAGGTCGTATCCTCTCAAAATGACCTTGACATACTGCAAGCTGATCTAAATTCCTTGGACCTTTGGTGTCAATCTAATCAGCTTCCTCTTAACGTTTCTAAATGTATACATGTATCCTTTTTCTCCAAACCTTATCCATTCATTGGTCATTTCTTCATAAAAAATAAACGTCTTAGCACCGTGACTCATATCAAAGATCTTGGAGTCACCTTTGAATCTAAAATAAAATTCGATCTTCACGTCTATGATATTGTTTCCAGAGCATCACGTGTATCTGGATTTATTTCACGTCACTCCATCATATTTTCTGATCCCTTTTCTTGTATTAAGTTATTTGTAAGTTTAGTTCGTTCTATCCTTGAATATTGCTCCCCAGTCTGGTCTCCTCGTTTCGTTTACCTTAAATCCTCGATCGAATCTGTTCAGCGTAAGTTTACGAGAATCTTACTGTTAAAATATCGAATTCCTTATTGTTATTATCATGTTCGTTTGTCTATCCTTGGTATTCCTTCTTTAGAACACCGCCATATTTATCTGGATGAGTGTTTCCTTTATCGTGTCCCCCTTGGTTACCTTAACACTAAGTTGGTAGCTGAGCTCCCGGTCAGAAATGCTGTCCGTCCTACCAGAAGTTCCAAAATCTTTAATGTTCCGTTTGCCAGGAGCGTGACATATTTTCACTCTCCTCTACTAAGGATTACGCGTAAACACGATGATCTTCAGCTTGGATCTTTCTCCACTTCTTATCTCCATTTAAAAAATAGAGTAACTTCTGCACTCTCTAACCTTTGAATTTTTTCTTACATGTTTTCTATGTCTCTCTATCTTTTACTATTATTACTATTTTTGTAATTGGATTATATCTGTAAAATAGCAATGAATAAATAAATGTAGCAACTAGGTTGAAATCAATATCGTCTCGAATATTAAATGGAATGAGACGATTGTCAAGTTCGTCAACCACAAACTTTAAGTACCACGAAATCTGTAGAAGGATTGTTTTACTTTGTTTTACCAATAAAAATGGAAATTCGGGATGAAGTTGACATTACTTTAACATTTTTGAGGTTTTTGCAAAAAAAAATTTTACCAAGACTTACTGGTTTCGCGATCCGTCTGTCCGTGCGTCACAGCTAGTTTCCTCAGAAACTTTAGAAGCTGGAATGTTCAAACTTTGTGAAATGGTCAGAAGTGATGGTCTCTCAAAAGTTAAGGTCTTTCCAAAAATTTAAAAAATGTTTTAGGGGGGTCCCCCCTAGTAACGAAGTAGCCCTTAAAACATGTTTTAAATCAAAGGTAGTCGAATTGTGTATCAAATGCAAGGTCTTGATTAGAAAAAAAATCATTTTATGAATTAGGGGGTCCAAGGGAAGGCGAAATGTACCAAAAATTTTATTTAAAATTCAAAAAGGATATTACTTAAGAATCAGTTTCTTTGTTTATGGACAAATATCAGATATTCAAAACATTCCACGCATAGAAATTTGGAAAAAAAATTACATAAAAAACACAACATTCCGGAAATCACTTTGCATTCGCTTGAATCTTCTGGACTGAAAACGCATCATCTACCAGTTGGTAAAATGCCAATCTTGCATATGTTTAACATTTGTTTGTGGCACTTTAAAAGCAAAGCTTCGATAAGAAAAAAAAACTTAAAGGTCATACATCCATCATCCGTTGAATTATGTACAGAATCTTCTCATTTCATCACAGCAAACAAACAGATTTAATTCAAATTTTCCTCATTTTCAAGATAAATATCAATTGACACGAATTCTTCTTTTAAGATTTATCTTGTCTTAGAACATAAAAATTATAGCATTGAAGGCTAAACAGATAGTGGTGGTGTAAGAAATGAAAAAGAATATCTAAAGACAAATCAAATTGCTAATTGCAGTTTCTTCCTTTGGAGTTTCTTATGTTCAGCTTTCCTGTAATTGCAGAATAATATCTTATGTACTTCGAATCTAAATGCATAACAAGTGAAGTTAGAAGCGGAAACTATTATGCAAAGTAATGAATGTAAATGTGTTAGCGTAACTATAAGATTTTATGACTGCATAGCGAAACGATTGGGTGGAAATATTTTGCATTTTCGTGACGCGTTGACACACTTTTGGCGTCTTTGCTTCACTGAACAGAATAATGTAATCGCGAACAGTGCACTAGATTCCAACTACAAAGAATTCTCATTTACTTTAAACGACTTTTCCGAATGCTGTTATTGAGGCCATAATTTATTTCAAATAAAAAAGGTCTCCACCTTCATGATCAAACTAATCGTAAAAGTAACTTTATGGAGGTTATTTATCCGATTTCACGATCAAATTCCAGCTTTGTGTATTTACCGCTTGCATACAATTCTACACAGATTAAAGAAGTTTTTTCTCGTACATTTTTTTTGAATACCTTGAAACAATATCAAAGTATTTAATTCTTTTTACACAAATGCACTTAAGCCCAAAAATACTGGAAACAGAAAATCCAATACCAAAGACTTATATCCAACGTTGAAAATTCGTTCACCTTCTTGATTACTTTCCGCGGTTTTAAGACCCATGAACCGCAACAATCTTGACTTTTTTTTCAATATCAATCCAAATCCCCGTTCAAATAAACTCGAACTTATTGGGTATGAGTAAATAAAGCTTAAGAAAATATTTTCAAATCTTTTCCAATTTCAAACCTAAATACGATTATTATTAAATTTTTCATTAACACAAAATTCAAACCACATTGAAGTATTTTATTGAACTTCACACATTTAACGCGAAGGTTAATGCTGTTTAATGACCTTCCCTCTCTCTCTCAATGAGAGATGAACATTTTTTGTTAACATATGCGTGAATGCAGATCGAAATCTGTGATATATGGTCTAGGTAAATTTTTATGCTAATTGAAAATAAATTGTTTCAAGATTTATTCATTCCTCTTGATTTTTTGATTGTTTGGTTGATGTATTGCGAATATTTTCCTTCTATTGTGTTTTGTGTTGTTCGTTTAGTGCTATTAAAGATTTATACCTTGAACTTATATTTGAAGTATGTCCGGTTGTCGCGATTTGGTGGTTAGTTTTTGTGTTAGCAAAAACGTTAGTTCATTTTCAATGTCAGCCCAATTAAGAAGGAAGGAAATACACTGACCGGATATTCAAATGGATGGGAAAAAATTTCAAAGTCTGCATAAATTAATATTGATATACTGATAATTGAACAAAAATTATTTTTTTTTAATGAACACTAAACGAAGTAAGAATTAAAAAGAAAAGAAAATAGTACGAAGGAAAATAGATCGAGTAAATCACGAAGCACTAGTAATTTTCAAGGATGTATTAAGATTTTAGTAAAGCAATAGAATTTAATAAAATATTTAAAGTACATTTTGAAATCTGCATCATTTGATATCCTAGAAATTTTTTTGATCATATAAGATTTACCATGGAACTCCAACTCTAAAAGAACTGTTAGCAACAAAAAAAAGATGAAATCGTTGCACGCATATTTACTCAATTGATCAGAGATACTTAAAGCTAACATTGACTGAATGATAAATAAGTAAGCAAAAATTCAATAGAAGAAAGTGATTCACATGTGTCGTACGTGTTAAAATATGCATTCAAAGATAGAGCCTATCTGACTCAGATTCATGAGCTCATGGAAATAATACATACGAGAATATTGAGGAAAAGATTTAATTATCATCAATGATGGGGTAAGTTGACTATCTAGTTAGATACATAAAGAGAGAGTTTTTCATTGAAAGCGTATAAATAATTCTAGAAGACGAGCTAGATCTGTAGAAAGCGTTTTCAAAATACGTACATATAGCGTATAAGCTCCGATGAAATCTACCTCAACCAATAACACATGCATACACACACTAATAATAAAGGGCTTTCTAATAAGAGGTGTTATTTTGAAAAGCCCGCTATTTCGGTAGATGTCACTTTTGAAGCGGTCATTTTTTGACGTTTGCCAAGTAGAAACTACGTCATTCATAAAAAAGGAACAATACACGCTTCAACAACGCACTGAAATTATTAAAATTCACTATAAAAATGGTGAAAATTTGGCAGAGAAGGTTCGTAAAACTTAAACATTTTTGGGTCATCGAGAAGCACTTTGTCGGACCGCAATACAGAAATCGGTGGGAAAATTCGAGCTGTTGGGACAACTTAGTGATGTGAAGAATAAAACCCGTACACGTCACTCAAGAACAGCCGAGAATATTTCTGCTGTAGCCGAAAGTGTTAAAGAAACCCCAAGTTTGTCCATTCCGTGTTCTTTGGAATTAGGCATTCCACAAACGTCATTACACCGTATTTTGCATAAAGATTCGGGTCTTAAGGCTTATAAAATTCAGTTAACACAAGAACTCAAGCCGGTCGATCATCAACAACGTCGTGTCTTTGCTGATTGGGTCCTTGGAATGCATGAAAATGATCTGGAATTCCATCGAAAAATCATCTTGAGTGACGAGGCCCATTTCCACCTCGGTGGCTTCGTCAACAAGCAAAATTGTCACATCTGGGGCTCGGAAAACGCAAGAGTTATTGTTGTAGGTGCAGTTTATGGTCCGGCGGAGTCATTGGACCTTATTTTTCGAAAATGAGGCTGGAGCAACAGTTACGGTGAATGGATTGCGCTATCGAGAGATGATTAATGATTTTTTATGGGCGGAATTGAATGGTATTGATCTGCACAACGTTTAATTTCAACAAGACTGCGCTACGTGTCACACAAGCAACGAAACCATTGATCTTTTACGGGAAAATTTTCCAGACCGTCCTATCTCTCGAAGAGGTGAACAGAATTGGCCACCGAGATCTTGTGATTTAACACCTTGCGACTTCTTCCTTTGAGGCCACATAAAAGAAAAGGTCCACGCCAACAGCCCAGCGTCGATTCAATACCTTAAAGATAGAATTCGTGAGGCTATCGAGGACATAGGGCAGCCGATTTGCGATTTGGTTATGGAAAATTTCATGAAAAGGATATTGTCTTGTAAGCGTGGTGGTGGTGGTCATTTGCCTGATATTATTTTTCACTATTAATGGCATACCTTCTTCCTTATAATGAAATTAACATCCGATCATTTACGTTAAAAATGGCATTTTGTTTTAATATGAAAATAACACCTCTTATTGGAGAACCCTGTATTTTAGGCTCTTTAAAATTAGCAAATTATAACAAAACACGACTAAAGTTTGTAGCCTGTCAAAATTCCAAATGGTTATCGACAATCGGACGATTCTCCAGACTTATTGGTAGGCCAGGATTGGCTATGCTATGGTGCGCGGTAAGTGCGTGGACACCAATTTTACTCAAAAAACAACCGTTTTGATTCAAATTTGTTGCATGTCAAAAACAAAACAGTTGTAGATATTGAACACTCCTAGACCTTTTTGAGGGGGTAGAATCGGACGTGTCAAGGTATAGGTCAGACGCGGGTGCTCATTTTGCTCGAGAAACTCACCCCCCTTAGATTAAAAGTAGTCCCATGTCAAATACAAAACTGTTGTCGATGGTTGGGTGGTTCTTGACCTTCAAGGAGGCCAAGAGGTCCCTCCAGGAGGTGCCACTTTGGTAGCGCATCTCAGTTTGAAGTTATGGATATGTACAACACTCATGCCAATTGGCATCGCAGAATCATTCAGCGCAAGATGGTGATCGCTTATTGACCGGACTATTTTATTTTAATGAAACTTTAAAATTGGAATTTTGTCTATTTCACGCTTTTCATTGAAATTCAATTGAAATTCTTCTTGTTTGTAGCACTACAGCCCCTTTCGGGCCTTCACTTCCTGCAAAAAGCGCTCCCACCTGTCTCAGTCTCTTGACTACATCCTCCAATTTCGAAATCTGAGTAGCAATGAACTGTCTTTGTCAACCGAGTCGGACCACCGTTTCCTTGATTTCCCGACTGGTCTCTCTCCGCCCTTCAGTTCTCCCAACAAATACCTTTTTGGGTATCCTTTGTTCGTCGATACAATTCAGCCCATTGCAGCTTCCGCAGTCTTACAATTGTTGAAACCTCAGGCTCGTCAAGAATTTCATACAGCTCATGGTTGCATCGCATTTTTCATTGGTCCCCGTCTAGCTCCGCTCCAGTTATTCGCCTCAGGACCTGACGCTTGAAGGCGTTCAATATGTTTGCGGGTGCTTTGGTCTAGGGTCCATGTTTCACACCCATAGCATAGCTTAGGTTTTATTGCAGACTTGTATACTCGGAGCATTGTGTTCTTATGTACGCAGCTGGTCTTCATGATCATCAAAACTGAATAAAATATTTTATTTGCGAGCTATATTCTTCGACGTATTTCGTCTCTTTAATTACCTGTTGCCATTATCTTGGCGCCAAAAATACAAATTCATCAACATTTTCGATATTGTATTCGGCACATATATTTTGTGCATTTGAGGAATTTTTTCTCGAATGTGTCATGAGCTTTGTTTTATTCTCATCGCTTTGTAGCCATACTAGTTTTGCTTCGCTGTCGAGTTTCAGGAAGAGTTCTTTGGCGTTTGTTAATGACCGTGATATAATGTTGATGTCGTCCGCATATGCTACCAAATGACTCGACTTGTATACTAACATACCTCTTCCATCGACAGGCAGCTTTCTTATGATGTATTCCAGAGCCAAACCGCAATGAAGTCAGCCCATCTTCCTGATATTTGTGTCAAAGGCGTCGGTGAGTTGGTTATTGATACGGACTTGGGCGGTGGTCGACGTCATTGGCATTTTGGTAAGATAGACTAATTTAGCTGGGATGCCAAAGCAAAACATTATTTGGCACTATACGTTACGAGCAGTACTGTGGTATGATTGCTTAAAATCAACGAAAATTTTGTGCGTGTATATGTTGAACACCCAACTTTCTCAAGTACATGCTTAATAGCGCACAATTGGTCTACCGTCGGTCTACCTGCTATAAAACCACCTAGATACTCCCCAATAATACTGTTGGCGTATGATCCGATTTTATTTTCTAAGATCTTTGAAAATATTTTGTACGCCGTGCATAGTAGTTAGCCTCTATAGTTTTCGCACTGCAGCTCGTCACCTTTTTTTGTGAATAGGAAATAAAATTGATTGGCTCCAATCTTTTGGGCATATGTGCCAAATGTGCTGGATAACTTTGTGAATAGCTTTCCGAACACTGCTGCCACCATATTTAATGACCTCAACTGGAATCTCGTCGATGCCCAGCGCTTTATTATTCTTTTAGGCTTTGATGATAGAACAAACTTCATCCAAAGTTGGTGGGACCAATGGAAGCTCCCTGCAGACATCTATAGGCTCCGATGCTCTGGAGCTGTGTGGAGGATTAAGGAGATTCTTGGAATATGATGCCCATCTTTCCTTAATCTTGGTTTCATCAGCGATTATATTGCCAATGTCATCACAACAGAGCGTTGTTTTGGGCTGATAACCACGTTTCAGGCTTTTCACTACTTTGTACGCTCGTCTTGTGTTGTTGTTCGCTAAAATTACATCTATACTTCTCAATTATTTGTCATACTATTTTTTTTCTTAGTTCTATTTATCTTATTCGCTACTTTTCTGAGATTTTCATTATGTTCTCTCTTCGTCCTGGTTTTCCTACCTACGTTTTCTTTGACCGGCTGATTCCTTTTATCTAACGCATTCTGGCACTCATCATAGAACCAATCATTCCTCTTGCGCCGGGCTTGGTGTCCGATCGTCTGTTCTGCCAGGCAAGTGCCTAGAGGCCACGAAATCCTGTCCCGGCCCAGCTAATTGCATAACAGTTTAATTTACTCTGAATGTTTCCGTGAAATTTTTGGCCACAGACTCCGTTTGGAAACTTTCTATGTCAAATTTTCATAGCGGGCTGGTCTTCGCCGAATATACTTTTGACATACGACACCGATAAGCTAATTTGATCAAGTAATGATCTGAGTTACAATTGGCTCCTCGTTACATCCTGACGTCAAGTATGCTCAAGGCAAAACGTTGTTGGATCAGAACACGATCGCTCTGATTTTGAGTGTTGCCATCCGGTGATACCCAGGTCATTTTATGAATGCGTCGATGTGGGAAGTAAGTCGAACGTATGACTAGATTTTTGCGAGATGCAAAGTCAATCAGGCACTGGCCATTTTCAATTGTTTCATGAGCGTTAAAATCATCCAGAATTATTTTTGTGTCGTTTGTAGGCGATGAGCCGACCAGTCTTTCCAGGTGATTGCAGAACGTTTCCTTCGTTTCTTCGTCTTTTTCTTCGGTCGGGGCGTGAACAGTAATCAGCCAGATTTTGAAGAATTTTGCTTTTATACGGATCGCACACAACCGTTCATTGACTACCTTAAAATCAATAACGTGCGGTTTGAACTCCCTAGCCACAATGAAGGCCACTCCGAATTCTCGTTTCCCAGTAGACTTCCCACTTTTGAATATTGTGTGCGATGTCAAGTCTTGAATGTTGTTTCCAGTCCAATGCGTTTCCTGGACTGTCAGTATTTTTCAATTTATGTTGACTGGCCTGTTGTAAAAGGTCCTTAACAGCGCCAGGGAAATTGAGTGATCAGACATTCCAGGATCCAATACCATAGTCTTTTTTTTCATTTGCAAGGTCGTTGCTATGAGTCCAATCGTTTCCGAGGCCCATCTGCAGATTTCGAAACACTTTCAGGTTTTCCAGGGACGGAGAGTAAGCCCGTCGCCCAACCTCCATTCCGGCGGCATTGTTATTACGTCGATTCCGTTATCAGGTGTGGAAGATTCACCTTCACCCCCTTACGTCCTCGCAAAGGAGGTGTAAGTGGGATATATTATTAGGGCTGTGGATGTACTTACAGTTATTAGCATGTATCGGCATTTGATGTCCCATTATTGGGGAACCAGTCAACCCAATGTGCGACCCTAAGAGCGTTTACTACCATTTAGTTGGGGGAGTTTGGGATGAGGAATCATGGAAGCTATGGGTTGGGGAAACAAGGGGTTCCCTCCTCCTTTCTGAAACGGGCTAGGGGCCGTCTACGGCGGAGATCTTTTATTTCATACCTTTCTTGATTACCTTTGATAAAAAAAAGCTTGTTTAAAGATCACTTCAGTATAAGGGAGGACTCCCCTTTAAACTTTTGAAATTTGTGATCAGACCGAAATTGTTGATAGACCACCACTTCTGATCTTTTACAAAGTTTGAATTTTGTAGCTTTTATATTTTCAGAGAAAAATTTATGTGACGCACGGACGAACGAACGGAAGCGGAGGAATGGACGAACAGACAGAAAGCAGAATTAGTAGATCTTTGTAAAATTTGTTTTACAAAGCAAAAAATTATAGGGATAAAATTGATAACCAACTCTCCTCTAGAAGTCAATTAAAATTGAATACTCGTACCAATAAAACGGAGCTTTACGATTATTGAAAATTGTACTAAACAGAATGTTTTATTTGAATTAATTTAGTTTTTTTTTTATTTAATTTAGTTTTGAACTGTTTATTGGACAGCCATTTTAGTTAGACCGCAGATCCCTGAATGTGGAATTGACGGAGTTTGTCAATTACACAAAATTTCCGTATATTTTGCCTACCCATCGACCCCTTGTTAGACAAAATGATTATGAAAGTTGCTAATCAAGAGATTTTAAAAATACTAATCAAGACATTTTATTTGATACCCCACTTAACTACCTTTAATAAATAAATTTTTTAAGGGCCACTTCGTTATAAGAGGCGATCCCCTTTAAAAAGTTTGAAATGTTTGATTAGATTTAAGCTTTAAAAAAAAATCATCACTTCTAACCTTTCTACAAAGCTGCTATAGTTTCTGAGGAATCTGCTTTGAAGCACGAACAGATAGACGGACAGACCAACAGACAAGACGCGAAACTACAAGTTGCGTTCCGAAACAAACGAGACTTTTGTCATATTTTTTTTTTTGGGGCGTCGTCTGTGAATGAGATGGAAAGTTACATCCCTCCCTGACTTCCGGTGAAAGTTTGGTGACATTCGGTTCAGTGGAAGCAGAGTTATTGTGTCTAAAGTGACAGTATGTTTGTTTCATCGGTACAAAAATGAGTTTCGAACAAAGAGCTGATATCAAATTTTGTTTTAAAATCAGTAAAATGTTCACTGAAACATTTGAATTAATGATAAAAGTTTATGGCGATGATTGTCTATCTCGTGCCAGAGCTCATGAGTGGCTTACACGTTTCAGAGATGGTCGTGAAGACATAAATGACGATGAACATACGGACCGCCCAAAATCAGTGATCACCGAAAACTCTATCGAAATTGTGCGTGAATTTATCAAAAATGAGTCGAAATTATCGTTGAAATTCATGGAATCGGAGTTGGATGCTTCCAAAACATCGGTTTATCGCATTTTAACCGATCAATTGGCTTACGAAAGGACTGCGCACGTTTTGTTCCGCACAAGTTAACTGATGACCAAAAATTGCTCAAAATTCAACATTCGAAGGACATCATTAAAGTGGCGAGAAAAGACGAGAACTTCCTTTACAACATTGTAACTGGTGATGAAACGTGGTTTTTCCAATATGAGCCCGAAACCAAGCGTCAAAGTGCCGAATGGAGTAACCACCCAAAAAATCGTGTTTGGAGAAGTCAAAAATCAAGTAAATGCTCATTTGTTTTTACGATTTCTAAGGAATTGTCACAAGGAGTTCGTGCCAACGGGCCAAACCGTCAATGCATTTTTCTAGCTTGGCGTTTTGAAGCGTTTATTGCATCGCATTCGGCCTGAATACCGCGAAGGGGGGAACTGGCACTTATTGCATGATAATGCATCACCTCATCGATCCACTCATTCCGGTCAATGACCTGAAACACTCTTTCGAAAAGCTTTTAGATCGCGCAAAACAGTGTATCGAGGCCGGAGGAAATTTTTTTTTTTTAAATAAATAAACTTGAATTTATCAGAACAAAGCTCATGTCGTTTTTATTTTAGCTCAGTCTCGTTTATTTTGGAAGGCACCTTGTACTTATATGGTTGAAATTTAAAAGCATATGTAAGGCAACTTCTGATGAGATGAGGGGGAGCCGTTAGCAACAGTAGAGGGGCAGTCGAAAATCTGTTTAGGAGTGATGTGAAAATCGCCTAGTGTTTATGTATTCTTACTCGTATACAGACTATATAATATAACAGTGAGTTTTTTGGTAATTTTTGGTGTAAAATTATATTAGTGCCACGTAAAAACTAACATCGTACAAAGGTACTTGTAATTATATAATAAATAAAAATATTAATTTTAGTGTTGAATTTTAAAAAAATTTTAAAAATTTAATTCATACATATCTTCTACAAAATTATATCATCACAAGTGTAATTAAAATTTAGTTTGTGTAAAAACCACTAGCTAATGCTTGTATAAGAACTATTAGTCAGTGCATGAACCATTCGACTCCTGTAATCCGAGTTGAATTGTACAGGGATAGGTAATGGAGAAGAGACGGAGAAAAACTGGCAGGGAGATTCAAAATACAACTGCTGAACTAACTAGACGGGCTTTTTTATTTGTCCCCGAGTTTGTAAAGTTTTTAAAATAGGACAATTATAACTCAGGTGTAAGGTAACCACAGGAAATGATACACAAAAAAATATGTTTTGATAACGTGGATGGTCCGGTTAACAAAGAATCAACTATTGGAGCCACTCGCCACGGCCGGTGTGAGTACGCCGCCGATAGCCACAGTGGCGTAACGGAGGCTCCTCAACGATACACTAGAGCAAGGCGAGGACGTAAGTTTCCCTGAAAGCGACGATTCGTTGGAACTAGATGACACACCTGCCGATAATCATTCACCCGACTCCGAAGCACCCCTGATGTCCCATCTGCGGCCCTGATCACGACGAATGTTGCCAGAACAGCAGCTCCTGATTCATCTTTTGCCACCCTGAAGACTACTCTGGCAACTACAATTACTGATTTCACTGTTACAACCGATGTCCACGCCGATCTCGCGATTTTTTCTATAACGCCCTCCACCGCAGCCGCTGTTATTGCCGATGAAACCGCTGCACCTATGAAAACAACTGCTGCCCACGATGTTATAACTGCCGCCCGTATCCCTAAAGCCGCTGTTTTGTCTCAACGACCCCCTTGGCTAACGAATTCACCGAAGAAGAGGCCATTGAAATTGCGATTTTGAAGAAAAGGAAGGAACCACTCGAATTACAACATGGAATTAGTCTACTCGAAGCAGGTATTCAACCGACCTAGACTGCGAACACTCGAACAAATTCAGCGGCCATGACCACTATGATTGTCCGGACCTTCGTAGCCGATCTAGATGACTTTTTGGCAACCGCCAGTACAGATGATCACTTTAAGCTGTTATGCCTTCGACGTCTCCTCATGGGAAGTGCGAAAGCCTTTCTCAGAACCACTTGTGACACAGACTATGCAAGCCTCCGAATCAAACTTATGGTGGAATTCAGTCGCATGTTCACTCTACAAGACGTCTACCCCCAACTGGAAGCCCGTAGTTGGGATCAGCAGAACGAGACGTGGCAGAGATATGTTCCCGAAATGCAAGCCATTTCAAAATCCGCCCGACTCACCAAAATCGAAATAGTTAACCTCATCGTGGACGGTCTAAAGGTCAACAATACTGAAGCATACTTACTTCTGGGAGCACGCACTTTCCGACAGCTGAAGGAGTTACTTGAGAGCACGAAAGCTGCATTACATTTGCTCTAAAATGCGTTAACACACGTGAAGTTATCGAAACTTCCCGCCAATCAGCTGCAACTTTCCGTGAACTTGCTGCAACGGTACCCAGATCAACTGCTGCAAAATCTGTCGCTCTCGCTGTCCTGGTAGAAGCGCCACGCTGTTTTAACTGCACCAGACGAGGCCACTATCAAAGTTCCTGCTCTTATGAGAAGCGTGCATCAGGTTCGTGCTTTAAATGTTGGGAGATTGGACATCAACACCGAGATTGCCCAAATCCAAAGAAAGTCACGGAAGTTATTCGCAACACCAACACCGCTGCCTACGTTAACGAGCCGAAGAACGATAGTCATATAACTAACGATGAAACTAACAGGTTCATCAGCGCAATTATTCTGGTAAGTGTTGCTTTTACTTATAGTCGGGGAGAATACACAAAAATGGTAAAACTTTTTTCTCTTTTCGACCCCGGTAGTCCAATTAGTTTTGCGAAACGATTTGCAGTCCCTCTACTCATTAGCAATAGAACCTTCGATACGAGACTGCGCGGCTTAGGAAATGCAACAATAAAAACGTATGGTAAGGTCGATGCCTATATTAAATTTCGTAGACAATGTAGAAAGATTCCTCTTTTAGTGATTCCAGATGAAACAGTTTCACTACACATAATCTTAGCCCGGAATTCCCTAAAGGAATTTAATATTTATATTCATGAATTAAAAGATATTAGTACCCAGATGTATAGTCATAAGAATAAAGCGTTTCAAAAAGACGAAAATGATTTCTGTGCCATCAAACCGACAACTAATAAAGGATTGACCGGTACATGTGTTAAATACGAACTTCCTGAGGAAGCCACCTATGAACTTAACAACATTAGATCTACTGACGAAAATTCGGCCAACGCTGGTGCAGCCGTTAATGATCAGGCCAACAATAACTACATTACTCCCAGATGCTACAAAAACCCTAGAAATAAATATGTCCCTGAACAAAAACCACAATGAAGCCCTTAGAAAGACCGTTTACGAAAACTATTTGAACCCGATGAATCTCATTGTAGCGCCCCATCACTATCACCTATATAATAACACTCCGTTTTACTACACGCCACGAAGATTATCTTACCACGAGCGAACAGAAGTTCAGAAGATCACAGAAGAGCTACTAAAGAAGGGGTTAATAAGACCCAGTAACGCTTCTGCCATAGTCTTAGTTAGGAAAAAAAGCGGTGAACTGAAAATATGTGCAGACTACAGAGCCCTAAACAAACAGACCAAATGAGGCCCATATAAAAGTCATCAAGCAATATCCTATACGGAGGAACGAGAAGGAACTTAAGACCTGCTTAGGATTGTTCTCCCATTTTCGCAAGTTCATCCCATTATTCTCATAAACAGCCAAACTGCTGCAATGCCTCAATCGCGAGGGTGTAGCCTTCGAATTCACTAATGAATGTAACGATGCCTTCATTGAACTGCGCACTAAGTTAGCCGCTGCCCCATCATTAGCAATTTATGATCCGAAAAAAGAAACTTAATTGCAATGCTAGCTCCTCTGGCTACGGAGCAATATTGTTACAAAGGCAAGTCGATAATAAGTTTCACCCTGTACAATTTTTTTCGAAAGCTACCACACCCGCTGAATCTCGTTATCACAGGTTCGACCTGGAGACGTTGGCTATTATCTATGCACTGAGGCGCTTCCGAGTTTATTTAGAAGGCATAGCTTATAAGATAATAACAGATTGTAACTTTCTGACGCTCACTCTTAACAAAAGATATGTAAATCCAAGAATCGCCAAAGGGGCCCTCGAGCTTGAGAATTATAATTACACAATACAGCACCGAAGCGGAGTATCCATGGGCCATGTAGATGCATTGAGCCCTTCTTGCCCTTCTTCAAATGACGAATCAATTACTGATAGTGATTCTAAAGCTACTATTTCTGATGCAAAACAGATGGCGGATCTTCGGTGCATCACTTGCGCTTTTAATTAAACTCAACTTGACTTATCCTTAGACCATTACCCCGAATCAATTAGTGTACTACAGTACTCGTGCGCCTCGCTGTCCTGTCCTAAGGTCCGCCCTTCCTCACGCCAACGCTGACGACTGTTAGAATCAATAATTACGTGCAAGACTAATGAGGATGCTAGCATCCCCGCAGACGCACCACCCGGAAGCACAACTGATGTAGCTGATCAAGAATTAGCCACTGTTGACAGTGACGACGACTTTTTGATCCAAGTCACACAAAACCGGGCCGGACACATCCAAAAACTTCGCGAACAACTAAGCTTATGTCGAGTCCCAGGTTACCAGTTATCGGACGGTCTTGTCTTTCGAAGAAATGAGTCCGGACAAACGCAAATGTACGTACCATTAGAAAAGGAAGATAATTTGATTCATTTGACGCGTGAAAAGATTGGTTAACTAGGAATAGAAAGAACTTATGAGCTACTGAAGAAATACTATTGGTTTCCGAACATAAAAGGAAAAGTCGCAAAATTCATAATAAACTGCGTAAAATGTATTATGTACTCGCCACCGCATCGTTCCAATGAACATAATCTCTATAACATACCAAAGGAACCTATACCATTTGATATTGTACACTTGGACCACTTCGCGCCTTTATCTACTACCAACTCAAAGAAGAAACACATATTGCTAAATGTAGATGGATTCACTAAATACGAGGATAGTCCCAAAAGTACCCGACCTGACTTATGAATACAGGTAGTTTTAAAAAACCAATTACTGCGATTGACAATACCATCTTTCAGCAACTTAATATGAAAAATTCATAACGGTACGTTTATTATTTTTTTACAGGCATCCAAAGTGAACGCTCTCTGTGAATTTGTAAAAATGGAAAAAATCGGGCATCGTTATGTGATACAATACTTTCATTTGAAAGATCTAAGTCCAACCGATATCAAAGCCGAGTTGGGTTCTATTCTGGGAAAGTCTGCTCTTTCGTTTACAACGGTCAAATATTGGGTAGGTGAGTTTAAGCAAGGTCGTACGAGCTGCCAAGATGAACACCGCAGTGGCTGAACAAGTGAGGTCACTACGTCAGAAAATGTGAAGAAAATCCACAAAATGGTATTGGATGACCGTCGACTAAAAGTGCGCGAGATAGCAGACATGGCAGGCATTTAAAAAAGTGATGTGCGTTGCACATGAGAAACTCACAATGGAGCACAAACAGCCACGTGAGGATCTTTCCATCGAGTGTTTGACAATGTTTCGCAGCAATAAAGCCGATTTTTTGCGTCGATCCATAACCATGGACGAAACATGGGTACATCATTTTACGAGTCCACCTGTAACCAAGGAGTAGTCAAAGCAGTGGACTGAAAAGGAAAAATCGGCTCCAAAGAAAGCAAAGACGGTTCAGGGATGCGCGTGGAATAATATATATTGATTATCTCGAAAAAGGAAAAACAATCAACGGCCCATATTATGCAGCCTTATTGCAGCGTTTGAGTGATGAAATCAAGAAAAAATGGCCCCATCTGACGAAAAATAAAGTGTTGTTTCATCACGACAAAAGTCTACACATGCGTCATGACGATGGCTAAAATCATTGAGTTGAAGTTCGCATTGCTTCCTCACGTACCCTATTCGCCAAATCTGGCTCCCTCGGATTATTTTCTTTTTCCGATTTTGAAAAAAATGGCTCAGCGGCAAAAGATTTGCCACCAAGGAAGAGGTAGAGTCTGCGGTTAATAGCTATTTAGAAGCTTGGCGGTTTGCACTATAAAGCTAGTATCGAAGCTATTGAACATCGTTGGGAAAAGTGTATTGCAAAATAAAAAAACATTTTCGCAGTTTTTTTCTGTTTTCTTTGTCGGGTCGGGTACTTTTGGGACTGCTCTCGTATGTTTAACTGTATTCAGTTAACTCGACAAGTACACGAGAAGTTATCAATAGCCTTGATAAATATTTTAGTTATTACAGTCGTTCCAGACGCATAATAACTCACCGAGGAGCTTGTTTCACCTCTGGATTTTAGCACCTACTCGGCTAAACAGAACATCGATCATATGAAAGTTACCGTCGCCTCTCCTCAAGGCAACGGGCAAGTGGAAAGGGTAAATAGAGTTTTAAAACCTATGCTTGCCAAATTTAGTGACCCCGTTAATCATGCCGTCGATTGGTCCAAACTTTTGTCCCAGATTGAGTACCATTCTCGGCACCACTAAACAGTCTCCTAGCAAACTTCTGTTCGGGATGGAGCAGAGAGGTAAAATTGTGGACGAATTGACTGAACACTTAAGCGAGAAGACAGATGAGGACTCAGATCACAACCTAGATGATCTCAGGGCACGCGCTGCCTCCGCCATTCTGAAGCCACAGGACTGCAACCTCCAGTACTTCCAGAAACACAGTAATTCACCCCAAACTTATCTTCTACTTCTTCTTCTTAGCACTACAGCCCCTTTCGGGCCTTCGCTTCCTGCAACAAGCGCCTCCAACTGTCTCGGTCCGTTGACCGCGTCATCCAGTTCCGAAATCCGAGCAGCGACGAACTGTCTTCATCGACCGAGTCAGACCAGCGTTTCCTCGGTTTCCCCACTGGCCTGCGGCCTTCAGTTCTCCCTACGAATACCTTCTTGGATATCCGTTGTTCGTCCATACGATTCATGTGTCCAGCCCATTGCAGCTTCCGCAGTCTTACAATCCTTGAGACCTCCGGTTCGTCGAAAATTTCATACAACTCATGGTTGCATCGAATTCGCCATTGGTCCCCGTCTAGCTTCGCTCCGATTATTCGCCACAGGACCCGTCGGTCAAAGGCGTTCAATATATTTGCGGATGCTTGGGTTAGGGTCCATGTTTCACACCCATAGCATAACACAGGTCTTATCACAGATTTGTATACTTGGAGCTTTGTTTTTCTGTGTATGCAGCAGGTCTTCAAGATCGTCAATACTAAATAAAATATTTTATTTGCGAGCTGTATTCTTCGGCGTATTTCGTCTCTTTCATTGCCCGTTTTCGTTATTTTAGCGCCTAAATACACAAATTCGCTAACATTTTCGATACTGTATTCGCCAAGTGTGATATTTTGTGTATTTGGGGGTATTTTTCCTCGACTGCGTCATAAGTTTTGTTTTATTTTCGTTGATTTTTAGCCCGACTAGTTTTGCTTCGCTGTCGAGTTTCAGGAAGAGTTCTTTGGCAGTTGTTAGTGACCGTGACAGAATGTTGATGTCATCCGCATAGGCTACTACCTGGCTCGACTTATATAGTAATGTACCTCGCGTATCGACAGGTAGCTTCCGTATGACGTACTCCAGAGCCAAATTGAATAGCAATGGGGCCAGCCCATCTCCCTGCGTTAGTCCGATATTTTTGTCAAAGGCATCGGTGAGTTGGTTATTGATGCGGACTTGGGAAGTTGTCGACGTGATTTTCATTCTGGTATGATGGACTAATTTGGCTGGGATGCCAAAGCAAAGCATTATTTGGTACAGTACGTTACGATCAATACTGTCGTCGTGCTTGAAGTCAAAGAAAATTTGGTGTACGTCTATGTTGAACTCCCAGTATTTTTCAAGTAGCTGCTTGACCGTGAACAATTGGTCTGTTGTTGATCTACCTGCCCTAAAACCACCTTGATCTCCCCAATAATACTGTTGTCGTATGATCCGATTTTATTTTCTAAGATTTTAGAAAATATTTTTTACGCCGTACAAAATAGTGATATGCGTCTATAATTTTCGCACTGTAGCTTTTCACCCAAACTTATAATGTAGGAGAATATGTCGTCATTCGTAACGTGAAAACCACCATTGGCACGAATAAGAAACTAGTCGCTAAATATCGCGGACCGTACCTTATACACAAAATAATTCCAAATGACCGATACGTTATTAAAGACATCGAAAATTGCCAACTGACTCAGCTGCCTTATGACGGATTTGTAGAATCCTCGCGAATACGTAGGTGGCTTTCGCAGGGATCAACTGTCAACACCTTCAACCGTGTTCACTTCGACGTCTTATTTTTCTTTAAATTTCTTGCGAATATAGTGATTCCTGGTTCAGTTATAAGTGATCTTATTGTGCAAGCCTTAGCTACGGTGCAATTGCTTCATTATTGAGTGTTTTCGGTTCCCTTTGCAGCCCTGATATCATTTTGAATATTGGGTTTCGTATCTTTAAACTTTAATTATAATCGTAAAACGAAAACAAAGCAGCGTTTCAGTGCCAACCATTTGCTGAGTTGAAATTTGCGCAGTAGTGTTCACAACCCTTTATTTAAGTTTGCAACCTTACTCATCCGTTGCATAATCAGATGTCATCTTGCCGTCGGCATCATTCATTGGAGTCTGAATTGAATATCTCGATCTTATAATCCAGTTATAGTGCATATTGCGTGAACATTTCATTCATGTCCCCAAAGTTCAAGTGAAACTCATTTTTCCGTGTCGATTGATAACACCTGTACACAGTAACAGTACCATCTGTGCGGTGACTAATATTTTAATAAATTGCACTCAACTATCGTGTCGTTATTCTGTTCATCAACCGTGAGTTGTTCCATGTACAAAAGTCAATTCCGACGAGTTAAGTTGTTTGAGTGAATTTTTATTGGAGTCGTTTATACGTAACACTCTAGACTCTATTTATCAAATATAATGACTTTTTGCATGTCATCATCTTGCACCGATAAAACAAACAATAGTTTACACAAGAAACTTGAGGCCTCAAAAACAGAGATATCAAACTTGCTTAAAGTCGCTCAAAACGAACAACCATCTACTTCCCCAAAATCAGCAAGGACTACGAGAAGCAAGGGAAGCGCTCAGCAGACTAAAACTCAATCTCATACCGAGTTACATCAATTGGTCCCGCAAAATAATCAACATCTTCAGGAACAACGTAAGCAACCAACATCTCGAGCGCTCACTGAGGAAGTTACCGAACATCGTGATAACCCAGTTGACACGCATGCCGATCTCCAGTCTTCCATCACACAGCCATTGCAGGCTATCAGTCCACCTTCAAGAGTTTTCGTATCTCGTCTAGCGCCGCATACGACTTCCGAACAAATCGAACATCATATAACATCAAAGCTAGGTAATGTTCCATCTATACTTACTTGCAGAAAGTTGACTGGTGAGCAGCGTTACATTTCATCCTTTAAAATTGATATCTCGTCATCCAAAGCGGATATTATTATGAAGCCTGAGTTCTGGCCCAATGGTGTGCTTGTAAAAGAATTCATCTCATCCCGTAATATGAATTTTCGGAAAAGGCGTCACGCTCCAACCTCCAAAAAATAGTATAAATGGCCTTCAATGCTAGTATCAAAATGTTAGAGGGCTAAGGACCAAACTTTCTAGATTTTTAACCGCCTCCACTATTGCCAACGATGATATTTTCTTCATTACCGAAACCTGGTTAAATGATTCCGTGAGTGACTTCGATTTGTCTGGTACGCACAATATTTTTCTTCGTGATCGAGACACTAGTGTTTCCTCAAAATCAGATGGTGGTGGAGTCATGGTAGGTGTCAAAAGATGTTTTCCTAGCTCCATTTGTTGTGATTTTCAACCATCTCCTCCTATTGAATGTATCATGGTGAGAATATCACTAAAGCCAAGTTCATACCTATTAGTATCATCTACATATATACCTTGCAATTCTGCATTACAAACCTACACAGTATTCTTTGATGAAATATCTAACTACGTGCTCTCTAGATTTCCTCATAATACTCTGTTGATATGTGGAGACTTTAATGCACCTTCAGTTTTATGGAACCTTGATAGCTCCATACCTATCACGTCGAACAACCCTATCTCCTTCGATTTCTTGTCTTTTCTATCCTACTTGTCCCTCTCTCAGATTAATTCCATTGTTAATTTAAATGATCGGCTTCTCGATCTTGTTTTCGTCAGCCCGGCCTTGGCAAATAATATATCTATTTCTTCAGCTGAACCTTATATCCCGCCTGACCCCCATCACCCTTCGTTATGTATAGAGCTGAATCTTCCGGTAACTCGTGGTAAAGAGAAACTCTTACCTCCATCTTTTAATTTCAATCGAGCTAATTTTGAAGCCATATCCATTGCCCTAAACTCTATTCACTGGCCCAATTTTTTTCATAATCTTTCATGTGATGATGCTTTGGCAAAATTTTATGATCTCAATCAATCAATCAAAAGCGCTTTATTTAATACTAATCGTTATAAATTTTAAAAGAATATAAAGCAAATTCCAAACAATAACAATACAAAAACTTAATGGCCCAAATGGCTCTCTAAATTTGTACGTTATCATTACACATTAAAAAAAACTATAGCAAATTCAAATCAATGAAGATTATTACATATTTTTTAAATTTAATTGGAAAAAGGAGAAAAAACCAACCAACATTATTCTAAAATTATTTATAATCTTAACACTACAGTGAACTTTGATCCTACACCTAATATGTTTTAACTCAATTCTAATAAATGCTATCAAAAACTTTATCTTATACTTAAAAAATCCATAACAATGTTCCTAACCTAAGCGTTTTACCTTATCTCTAACCTAATATAATAAACATAATATAAACCTAACCTATACCTAATTTTTAACAAAAATAAACAACAATACTAAATGTAGCAATAATGAGCTGAAACTCAAAAACTAAATAACGAAAAACACCAAAACTGAAAATATACACGAATAATTTAGACATTGTCATTCAGCCACCAATACCTAGATTGCCCCGTCTCAACCCGATCAGCCTCCACGAATCTAGCAAATGAGTACCTCCATTGGAACTGTTGGTCTCGTGAACTCAAATTAGGAGGATATTTTATCTTCTTATCGGTGGCCCGTCGATATATGTGATATATGACTGGGCTGCCGTCAGAATCAAAAACGTATCGATTCATGTCCAAATACACGAATGCTTCTGGAGGAATGAAGCCAGTAGCGAGGCAAGTCGCAATATACCCGTCTGTAGGGTGGAACGGCTGTGAAATCCAAGGGTTTTCACTCACAGTCACAGATCTTGCGATATGATTCCGAAGAAGTTTCAATATGAAAATATCGAGTCTAGTCACTTCAGCAGTTTGATAAATTCTTCTATTCGATATATAATGTTTCCAATCCGTCTCAGGCTTTCTGTACAAACCAGTACATGCACGAAGACATTTCCTTTCGAAAACTCTTAATTTTTCCATAGTACTAGCACTCTGGTTGTACCAGATCTGACATCCATATGTCAAAACTGGTCTAACCAGTGTCTTGTAACAAATCACTGAATTTACCCCTTTATATTCACCGAATAATCGGTCTGATGCCCCCTGGATTACTGCCGATGTGTACAATGCCCTTAAAAATAAAGAGAAAGCCAGATTGATATCCAAGAAATCCTGTTCAGTGGAAGCTCGTTTAAAGTATTGTAGATTGCGCTCCTTAGCGAAGACCGAAGTCAAACGTGCACTAAAAAATTACTATTGCTCTATTGAGCAATCTATTTGGTTTAACCATCCTAAACGTTTCTGGTCATACATACGATCCTTAAAGACCTCTCCTCCTATACCTAATAAAATGTTTCTGGAGAATTTGCACGCAAACACCCCAGAAATTATCTTAAAATTGTTCGCTCAATTTTTCGCCTCAACGTTCAATGCCCCCTCAGCTGCTGGTAATTATTTTCCAAACTTTTTCCATCCAACCTTCCAGTCCTCTTTTTCGTTTTCTCCGCCCGAAATCGAATCAATTATCCATAACCTAAATGGATCTGTCGGCCCTGGCCCGGATGGGATTCCTTGCTTTTTTATCAAATCACTTTCTACTGCTTTGTCTTTTCCCCTATCCTTTCTTTTCAACCTTAGCTTAACTGCTGGCATATTTCCTGAATGTTGGAAAGTTGCCTTCATTACTCCAATTTTCAAACAAGGCAATCCATCTGATATCGCAAACTATCGGCCAATATCTATCCTATCGTGTTTTTCAAAAATATTTGAAAGAGCTAGGTACCTCAAATTAATCCCTGTGCTATCACCCATCTTTCATGATCAGCAACATGGTTTTCTTCCGCGCAGATCAACTACTACGAACGTACTTGAGTTCTCTAACAGTGTTGCTCTAGCTCTGGACTCTCAGGCACAAATGGACGCTATCTATACGGACTTTAGCAAGGCCTTTGACACAGTTCCTCATAACATCCTACTTATTAAGCTCAATCTTTATGGTTTTCCGGAAATATTAATAGGTAGGTAGGTAGGTCCTACCTTTCTTCCCGGTTGTGTTGTGTGCGTCTGAACAGAAATTTGTCTCCATATTTTAGTCCTACTTCAGGAGTTCCTCAAGGTTCTATTCTGGGACCACTCTTATTCATCCTCTTTATCAATGACCTCCCACCTATGCTAAATTCGTCATCTTTGCTTTATGCTGACGATCTGAAACTATTTAGACAAATAGATAGTACTGCTGATTGCAGCATTTTGAATAACGATCTGATTACGTTAAGCAACTGGTGTTTATCTAACAATTTCCATTTAAATATCCCAAAATGCCACGTAATGTCTTTCTCATTGAAACGTGAACCTATAGTTTACCAGTATAACATAAACGATATGCCCCTCGCGCGTGTTTCACATTGCAAGGATCTTGGAGTCATCTTCGATTCTAAATTAAAGTTTGAGAGACACATCTCTCATGTTATCAATAGGGCTACAAAAATGTCTGGTTTTGTGCTGCGTCATGTCCACATATTTAGTGATATTCACACTGCGTCCCTTCTTTACGTTTCTCTCGTACGAAGTATTTTAGAATACGCTACCCAAATCTGGTCTCCACACCAAGAATATCTTACTACTGCCTTAGAGTTAGTTCAGCGAAAATTCACTAAATACTTATTTTACAAGTTTAAAATTCCGTATTGTTCCTATTCAGATCGGCTTAACTTTTTGCGTTTAACATCTCTTTGTGATCGACGTCTTTATTTAGATGAATGCTTCCTGTTCAAACTTTACCACCGTCTGATCGACTCATATCTTGTAGACAATATACATTTACGGGTTCCTGCAAGAACTACTCGATCATGTCAAACCTTAGTCACTCCTTTTGCACGTACCGATGTTTATTTTCACTCTGCTATGATGCGCCTCCCTAGAGGCCACAATAATCTTGAGCTTGGTCCATTTCCTTCTTCATTTTTTAGTTTTAAGTCTTTGCTAAGAGAAAAATTATTTAACACGTAATTCGTTAATGTTTGAATAATTTGTACAGTTCCAACTAATTCATTCAGTATGTTTTTGGTTTTTATCATTATTGTATTCAATATCTTGTAATTGGGCTAACCGCCTGTAAGATTTGGAATTAAAATAAAAATAAAATAAAATAAAAAAAAACCGAAACCGAATTGTCACTTTAAATTTGCTTTTCATATTGTAACCTCAGAAAAGAGAGAGAAACCCCGGATTGTCACTTCAGATTTGCTTTTCCTATTTTGACAATTAGTCGAGGTCGACTAACTAGTCAGGTTACCGAGCTGTAATGAAAATTTAGTTTGTATAAAAACCACTAGTTAATGCTTATATAAGAACTATTAGTCAGTGCATGAACCATTCTACTGCTGTAATCCGAATTTAATTGTACTGGGATAGGTAATGGAAAGAAGAAAAGACGGAGAAAAACTGACAGGGAGATTCGAAATACAACCGCTGAGCTAACTAGACGGGTTTCTTTATTTGTCCGCGAGTTTGTAAAGTTTTTAAAAATAGGCGATTATAAAGGGTGATTCATAAGAAGTGTACACATTTTTGTCGAACAAAAACATAGTTTTTGTGAAGATTGGCTCGAATATAGTTTTTTAATGCTTCAGTTGTTTGGGGAGCATCAGCGTAAACACGATCCTTCAGAAATCCCCAAAGGAAGAAGTCACAAGCAGTCAAATCACACGATCTCGCCGGCCAATTTATGGGTGGACCAAAAAAAATCACGTAGAGCGCGAAATGTTTGCACTGGCGATTGATTATTTTTGTAAAAAGTTTTAACAATAATAAAACGTTCCGCTGATGTGTATGACGCCATGGTTAGAATTGTAAAAGACAAAACTGTCATAATCTGTCAACATATGGACCTGAAGTTGGTGATAAATAAGAGTTAAGGCCCATTCACATCTGTACATTTGTACACCCTATACAAGTAAGTAAGAAAAGTAGGAAAAAATCGAGTTTTTTAATAATTTTTAAAAATTTCCATTTATTTATTAATGTTCCCGGTGTTTTTGTGAGAGAGGATAAGTCAATTATCGTTACAGAAATTATTCCACAACTGTTTCTGCAAAAATCAGTGTGCCCCATCTCAACAGCCAACTGAAAACAGATCCGCCCCCCTGGTGTACAATACAATAATCAAGTTTTCATAAAATTTGAACTAAATCCTTTTGAAAGCTAAAGCCTTACATTAAGAACTTGTGATATTACTGTTCTTACTCTAAATTTTATACTTTAATTTTAAGTTTGAGCAGAAATTTGCAGCTTAAATTGAATTGGAAATTTTCATTTTATACCTAAATTGACTGTAATTAATTAAATTTACTTAAATCGAACTTTAAATAGTTACTTGTGTTATTTTATGATGTTACAGAGTTCTGTACAAATTTTCAAAAATCAAGAGATTGCTAATATTATTTGTTAAATTATATATCATTTGTCAAGTTGCTGCTTGGTTTGAAATATACCAACGATAACATCCGCTTGATTTGAAAATCAGGCGTTTTAATTGCATTTGTTGGTGAATTGATTTAAGCGCGAAAACCGCAAAATTATTTACTTGAACTTTGTTTAAACAATTCTGTTTACTAGAAGTAATTTATAACATGTGATAAATAAAATCCAACAGATATAAACTTTTTTATCTTTCATCTAGTCTCAGTGAAGACTATCATATTTTATTGATAAAATATTGGATTGAATACTTTAGGTGAGACTTATGAATCAGTGTAGAATTAGGGGTCAAAGACCCTTATTACCACCAGGTATGCATGATTAGTTTAGGCAACTTTATAATTACAAATTATAGTAAATGAAATGATACGAAATGCTCCGTATAAAGTACTTTCCAGAACTCAGGTGTGGAAAGTATTTTTTATGAGGGTCGGGTATGTGGATATTAAGATCGATACTTGAAAAAAAAAAACAAAATACGGATTTAAGGAACTACACAAATCGCGCAGCTCGAAAAATTGCTTGTTTTTTTTTATTTTAACATGGTGTGTTTTCTCACAGTTATAGAGATATAGCTTCCAAAATTTCAGGAGTCGGTGGTCTCAATATCTCAAGAACCAATGCATCGATTTGATTAAGATTTCGTCTACTTCTGCTAGATATGATTGGCTATTTCTTTTGATCATAGCTTATTTTGCAAAACAATATGTAAAGTAAATATGTTCATCTCCAGTTGGATATGCAAATCATGCAAAAATCAAAATTTTGACTTTTTATCGAATTCTTTGTTCAAGCACGAAATTCACTGAGCTACAAACAGATAATATTTGACTTTTTGATTTTAAATTAAGCTATCATGAGTAAACTAAGGTTAAAACTTTCAAAAATGAGATGTTATCAGCTCAGAAAATTTCTTATTGGATAAGAAAAAACCTAGTGGGCAAAGTCACACTCAGCATATTACATTTATTAAATTATATTTCTCTCTATAAAACCTTTTTCATTCCCTGAAACTATTTTCCATATATGTACTGAACTTCACTGATTATTAAGTCAATGAAATTGAATATGTCAATCAACTGTACAATCCTACATTAAATTTAATAATAAACATAAAGAATAATTATACCCCTTCAATTCGATTATAAACAATTCAATTCATCACCTTACTAGAATCAATTAATCAAAAATGAAAAAAAACTCGAACCCGGATCAAAATGAAGTCATATACTATACCTTCAGTACAATATGGTCACTAACTTTAAACCTGTATAGTGTGAGTATTCACACTAAATAATGATCTCTCATTACCTGCACATGAAATGCAAAACGACAATAGTTTTATTCGTGGTAATACAATTCGTCCATTTATATTTCATTCGTTTTTCAATTATTCTTTTCTGTGGTTGAGTTTGGCAACCATGAAGCAATCAAAAATAAATCTTTATGCAATAAATTCAAACCAGTTTCGTTTTGTGGATAATACTAAGAGAGTCGTTTTTGTATTCGCGGATTCAGTTGGGAGCAGCTTGAGGTTCGCTGCTAACTCTGACTCACTGGCAGCCTCCAATTGGAACCAAACGAACAATAAAAGGTCTTGGTAAGACAAGCAAAGAGGAAAAGTAAGTCCCACACGAGCGGGTTTATGATAAAGTCTACCAATTTTAATATTGACGTGGTCCAAGAGTAGGTTTTCATGTTAACAGTCTGGGACTGTCTTTGGGATACGTTAATACATGTATCCATATAACGATGAAGAATTTTTATGCAAAAAATTACATTATTTTCCACTTCGTGCTGGGTAAAATGCTTTTTGCTACAAAGATAAAGGCAAATTTCATTTTTGTTTATTTAAAATATTATTTATACAGATATTTTTAAACAAAACAAAATTTAATGAGCGCTACGATAAATTTTGCTGCTACTGTATACGCAATACCTTCGATATGTTGGTGTCACTAACCATATAAATGGCTTGACATTCAACATTTATACCATAAATATGTGTCATTGAACGCTACTTATAATCGCTCCAAGGTATGAAATTAAATAAATTAGGCCTTGTGCAGAAATTTGGTGATAATATCCACCTACATACGTAGTTTAAGTCCCTGAGTCAGTTTCGGGTGAACAAGTAGGATATGATTTTGCATAAGGTACAGTTATATGGGATTATTTTTGAAGTATTCAATATATGTAACTAAAAAATTATGTTAATTTTTAAATGTTTCAAGATGAAAACCTTCTTTAAGGTAATTCTGCAATGTATTATCGCATCACATAAACGTGCATTTTGTTTGGATATTGTTTAATATTGGCAAATCTAACTACTACTGAAAAGGTAAACAATTCTCAATTTTTGAAAAATTTGATTCTTTTGTACACATTAAAAATCGTTCTGTGGTATGTGCCAAGAAGGGATTTTAAAAATTTCGATCTTAATTTATGCTCAGAAAAACAAATTTGATTTTATTATCTGTTATTCTTACTTTTGTTGTTTTTTGTTTCTTTTTTTTTTTAATTTCTGGACCAAAGGAAGCAACTAATGCAGTTTTTAAGCTTAACATAAAGACAAAAGACGAAGAGCTTTATATCCCCCATCATTCATTTTTCAGAAGTTTTATATATGGTTCAAAGTAGCCGAAAAAAATTTCGGTTGGCAGCACCAGCCCGAAAGGTAAATTTCTTGTATGAGCCCTTAGTTTCAAAAAGCAAATGATTATTTGATAGGCCGCCACTTTGAGAGCTAAATACCGTTTAAGAAAAACTTTCTGTCGTATGAATACTCCCAATGTAAGCCATATCATATTTAACAATTTAGTTGCAGCTAAAATAACAAATTTCGTTTACTTTTTTTGAATTTAATCCTTTAATTTAGGATTTCTTTAACAGAAATCTTTTTAAGAATTCTATCACCAAGTGTGCCAAATCTCATTCGAATCGGAGTTTAACTCTGAAAAGAAAAACATGGATGGGTATTGTTCTGAACCGTTCTATGCAAAACCTCAACGTCATTATGTTCTTTTGTTTCCCATCAAGGCCTGGAGGAAACAGCACGAAAGTTCTGAGAAACAGACGAACTACCAGAAATAAGACGCCGAACAAACGAAGAGAAAGCAAATGAAGCACATTTCGTGCAGACCATTTACCGGCAGCCATCAGGAAGGTACTCTGTTAACCTACCATTCAAACAGAATGCAGAGCCTTTATCTGATTGCGTACAAAAGATTGCGATATTTAGAACACCGATTTGCACGTAATTCAGCGTTATATGAACAATACCGGTAGAATATATTAACATAGGGCACATGTCAAGAGTACCTGCAGACCTTATCAAGATGACTACGGCGTATTATTGACCACACCATGCTGTGGTGAAAGAAAGCAATAGTACCACCAAACTGAGAGTGGTATTCAACGCAACCCAACAGGGTTCTAAGGGGAAATCCTTAAACGATCTTTTTCATGCTGAGCACACCATTCACGGAAACCTGCTCCATCTTTTAACGCGGTGGAGGCACCGTTAATAGGTAATTGCAGCCGTCATTGAAAAAATGTATCAGCAAATATTCATACACGAAAGAGACTAGCACTTCCAACGCATTTTATAGCGGTTCAATCAAACCGAACCAATTCAACATTTTCAATTGAGGACAGTCACATATGGAACTACATGTGCTCCATACCTTGCGATTCGAAAACTACCCAATTCGCTGCAGATGCATTAGCTTCATTTCTTCAAGCTTCACAGACCTTAACAACTGACTTCTACGATGATGACGTGCTAACGGGTTCAGATAAGCTAGAGGACCTTGTCAAGCTTCAGAAAGATCTGCGCAACCTTTTAAGGAAAGGAGGATTTCACTTAAGAAAATGGTCATCCAACCATACGAGGCTATTGGAACATATTCCAATTCCATAGAGAGAAACACAACTCCCGCTTAACAGCAGCTACGGAACAGGCCAAAACACTTGGCATACAATGGCATCCAACCACAGATGAGTTTTTATTTAGTATCGCAACACCAACAACAAGAAGGTCCTCACAAAGCAGATTGTGTTAACAGACGTTGCCAAGCTGTTCGATTCTATTGATTGGTTACAACCATGCATCATCATAGGGAAATCGATAATTTGGAAGTTATGGCTCACCAAAAAAGATTGGGTTGAACCACTAGACTCCGACTTAACTAAAGAGTGGATATGGTTGCGACAACAACTACCAAATTTGGGAGCTTTAGGAATAAAAAGATGGATCAACTTCAGTTCATCCCATCAATTTGAACTTGATGGGTACTGCGACTCGTCATCAACAGCCTATGCTGCTGCTATATATATTCGTGTTGTGACCACAACATCAACCAAGGGCACTTTACTAGCAGCTAAATCGAAGGTCACTCCAATAAATGTCGAGTCAGTCCCTAGATTAGAGCTTAACGGAGTGGTATTGTTGGCTAAACTTATGGCTGATGTCATTAAGGCCCACAATTGGAAAAATGCTCCCCGATTTTTTGGGCTGACTCAACAGTGGTCCTATCCTGGATTCGGAGTCCAGCAGCTAAATGGAAAGTATATGTTGCGAACCATGTGAGTATTATACATCAGCCGAGCACTGGAACCATGTAAGTACTCATGATAACCCAGCTGATATCCCGGCATGTGCCCAAAGGAACTTATCACATTTAACCTGTAGTGGAATCGACCAACTTGGCTGAACGCACGCGTCATTCGAATGCTTCTAGTGCTACAACTAACCAGTGCATGCGAAGAAGAAGCTGATGCAACATCAGTAATTGCTACGAATGAAGAACAGCCAGACATATTAACCAGATACTCATCATTTCACAAACTGCAGCGGATTGTAGCATTGTGCCAACATTTCGCTTTCAATTTCAAACATCCAAAGATGGAACGCTTGGGAAACTTACCAGAAGCTGGACTTCGAGAAGCGTCCACCACATGTATGAAGATAACGCCAAGCATAGCATTCAAGAAGGAAATCCAAGATATATGGATCTACAAGTACGATCGGTCAAGTTTTGAGGAGCAGTCATATTACAACGAGACTGAGCTGAAATAGAAACGATAGGTGCTTTGTTCTGATGAATTCGAGTTTATTTATTCAAAATAGTCTCCTCGGCCTCGATACACTGTTTAGCGCGATCCAAAAGCTTTTCGAAAGAGTGTTTCAGGTCATTGACTGGAATGTCCTTCAGGATGTCGGTACAAGCCTTTTGGATGCCCTCTATGGACGCAAAGCGTTTTCTTTTCATGGCCAAATGCAATTTCCCGGATAGGTAGTAGTCACAGGGAGCCATATCAGGCGAATACGGTGAGTGACTGATGGTTGAAATGCGATTTCTAGTCAAAAAATCAGGCACAAGAGTGGATTTTTATGACAAAACACTCGTTTATTTTGGAACACTCCTTGACTTGTGGGGATCAAAGCGTAAGCCCAAATTATCGATGAATCGATGTTTCGGAGATATTCAACTCCGGTTCCATGAATTTCAACAATGATTTCGGCTCATTTTTGATAAATTCACGCACGATTTCGATGGCGTTTCCGGTGATCACTGATTTTGAGCGGCCCGTATGTTCATCGTCATTTATGTCCTCACGGCCATCTCTGAAATGTGTAAACCACTCATGAACTCGGGCACAAGAGTGACAATCATCGCCATAAACTTTTCTCATCAATTCAAATGTTTCGGTAAACGTTTAACCGATTTTAAAACAAAATTTGATATTAGCTCCCCATCTATCATCCCGAAAGGCCAATTAGGAAGGCTATTGATACGGTAGGCTCATCAACAAACTTCACGGTGGTAGCCAACTGATGTTAGCGACATTGCGACTCAAATATTGGATCATATCAGGGCTGACGATCGTAATAACGATCGTTTGGCAATGTGTGACATATTTTAAAATGCCTGCCAGGCGTATGACTCAACAAATGGGAATTTTAGCAGCCCCTCGAGTGCAATTTGACAAACCATTCCTACACACTAGAACGACTACGCAGGGCCAATCACCATCAAATGGAATGGAGGTAGAAGTGCTAAGACCACAAAAGCATACATTGCAATCTTTGTATGCATGGCAACGGAGCCTTTTTACCTGGAGCTCATTTCTGATTTGATTTGAAATAACGAAAATGGGCAATGAATGAAACGAAATACGCCGAAAAATACAGCTCGCAAATAAAATATTTTATTCTGTTTTGATTATCTTGAAGACCAGCTGCATACACAGGAAAACAAAGCTCCGAGTATACAAATCTGTGATAAGACATATGGGTGTGAAACATAGACCCTAACCCAAGCATCCGCAAATATAATGAGCGCCTTTGAGCGACGGGCCCTGAGGCGAAAAATGGCGATTTTGAAACTTATGCCTTCCGGGTCAAGTTGACGGAGAACATTGCACCATAACAATCGACACTGCACCTGTCCATGAAAAGGACAACCTCCAGATACAGTTGGGAGACCCTGCGTTCCGACATAATTTTCTGATCGCGAACATTACGGATGACTGCATTCTCAAAATGGGTTTTCTGCGACCACATGGAATCAAGTTGGATTTGAGCAAACGGGTATTGAAATGGCGGAATGTCAAAGTGTTAATGGAGGGTCCCAGCGCCCAAATTCCCAAGATGAATGCGGTAGTATATACCGACACTGATGCACCGAATTCTTCCGAAAGCATTGTATGGGCCAAGCTTGATGGTGATTCTGAAGACCACCGATCTTATCTGATAGAGCCAACGAAAACCTCCGCATTGCGCTGTTTGATTGTAGGGCGAAGCCCTGTAAGATCTATAGGGAACGGATACGTGTCGGTTACAGTCCTTAACACCGCAGACTCAACCACGAGCATCAAAGCGAGAGAAGTTATCGATAGCTGCTAGCTTGTTTCCACCACCATCTCTTTGAAAGGTACTCACGACCATCAATGGAAAAGGAGGCAAGACACAGACAGAGCCCGGGAATTTACGTCTACAATATTGAAGCAGACATAATTGCCAGTACAGCTATTCAAGCAAGCTTCTGATCTGGTCACCAAGTACAGTGACATCTTCTCAACAAGCCCGGATCACCAAGGCCAAACGAGTTTGGTAACTCACGTTATAGATGCACAGGGAGCAAAGCCGATTCGACAAGCACCGAGTCGTCTTCCTATAGCCAAACAAGGAGAAATGGGGGCACTGATCTCGGACATAGAAAAGCAAGGTGTTATCAAGCCTCCTGTCAGTCCATAGGCCGCGCCAGTAGTTCTAGCAAAGAAAAAGGACGATAGCATTCGTTGTTGTGTCGACTATAGGCAGCTTAACGACGTCACTAAGAAAGATAGTTACCCGCTTCCACACATCGACGATATCATGGACACTTTAGCCGACGCAAAATGGTGTTTAGGGTTTTGTACTAAAATACAAAACCCTATTGCAATCACGACCTGTGTCCGTCCGTCCGTCCGTCTGTATGTCACAGCACTTTTTCTCCGAAACTATAGAAGCTACAGCCATGAAACTTTGTGGAAAGGTCAGAAGTGGCGACTTCTTGAAAGTTTTGGGGTGGAAAAATTTTTCAAAGGGGTTTAAGGGAGGTCTCCCCATATAGGGGGGCCACCCTTAAAAAAAAAAGTTCACCGTTTCGTAGTCGAGTAGGGTGTCGTTGGGAAGGTCTTAGCGAGATCTTTTCAAAACATGTCTTAAAATTGCCGTATGAGTACTGTGGGGGCAGGGGAAGGGAAAATGTACGAACTTGTCGCGTACCCTCCCTCGCGATTGGTCACCTTTTATCCGTAAAATCTGAAGAAAATCATGAATGTAGGCCATTATGAGTACAACAACAATAAATACGTGAGAAGTTGAAATTCACTCAACTTTGGTTGGTTGGTTTATCGATTTAACATTTTCTTGGATAAAATCTTAATGGTACCCTTAAATTTGGTATACAAATGACTATTTACAAGATTAACCTGTCCTGTAAGTTTCATAAACATCAAAAAGTATTTAACAAAGTTATTGCAGTTTGAATTTTCTTGTATTACTATGGAGCAATATGCGCTGTATTACTATGGAAACATATGGCTATAGAACAATATGCGCTTTTCATCGACTCTGACGATACAGGTTTGCTAGGATTTGCATGAAAGTTTCAGGACTGATAGGTATCATGAATATCTTTGAGAATTGGTTCAGCTGGTGGTAGCAGTAATCGTAAAATAAAATAGTGGCTGTTTTAAATGCGAAGATTAAATAATTTTGAGTTATTTTTCCCCAACTTCAACGTTTAAGGTTCATGCTTTTAACACTTGATTCAGTTTAATGAATGATTGAAGATGAGTGCCTACAATTAATACTCATAGGTGAAACAAGTCGAGGAGTCAGGAGAGAGCTCCTAACAGAAGGACTTTGTAACCACTCTAGGGTTCGAAAAAAACATTCTGACGCCATGAGTCGATGATTACAGCACAGGAGATTGGCGAACCTTACACAATGTCCTAATACTCTGTAAGTTTGATACAATTCCTATCATATTCATGAAAGTTATATCCATTTCTCCAATTACAACAGCAATAACACACTATTTTGATATTTTATGGACTTTCCATCGAACCAGACACTGCAGTTTTGATTTCATCTTCTTAAAATTTTTAGATAAGATCATTGACATAAATGCTTTTGGGATTTCATGATTTGAGTGATTTTTGTTAGTTGGAAATGCAGAAACAGTAGATTTTCTTTTCAAGGAGCAAGTTTCTTTGACATGTTTCTTGATTTTATTCGTTGCTGGTAATTGCATTTTGTAAATTGAGTACAAAACCCTTCTGACATGAGCGTAGGTCTGTTTACCCAACTTGTTTACACTTGACCTCAAGAGTAGTAACTACTACTACGCGTTTGCAGCTGGAACCGGATTGTGCCAATTTGCTCGAGCCACCTTCGAACGCCTGATGGAATACGTGCTACAAGCCCTAACCTGGGAGACCTGCTTAGTGTACATAGATGACATCATTGTTATCGGGAGAACGTTCGAAGAGCATGTGCGGAACTCAGACGGGTTGTTCTCCCGATTGCAACTGGCAAATCTGAAACTTAGTCCCAACAAATGTACCTTTTTCGCAGTTGAAGTAAAATACCTGGGACACGTTGTATCAGCAGAAGGGGTCAAAACAGACCCTGAGGAAATTGAAGACGTGAAAACCTGGCCAACACCAAACAACAAGCACCAACTATGAAGTGTTCTGAGTCTGGCGATCCACTATCGAACATTCGTCAAAGACTTTGCCAAAATAGCTAAGTGCCTCCATCTGTTAACCGAGAAAAATCGTCCGTATGTCTGGAATGAGTAATGCCAGCAGTCTTTGAGACCTTGAAGGCGAAACTCTGTGAATCATCCGTGCTGGCATATCCAAAACCCGGAAAAATGTTTGTAGTTGACACCAATGCGAGCAACGGCGGTATCGGAGCTGAACTCTCTCAGCAAATAGCTTGCGAAGAAAGAGTCCTCTCGTATTACAGTCGAGTTCTCTCAAAAAGTGAGAGGAATCACTGCGTCACCAGGAAGGAGCTATTGGCTATAATAGACGCCACCAAGCAGTTCCATAAGTACCTATATGGCCAGAAATTAGTTCTTCGAACAGACCATGCATTGCTGAGATGGCTGCTTAACTTCGAAAACCCCGAAGGACAAGTTGCAAGATGGATCGAAAGATTGCAGTCATACGACTACAAAATTGTTCATCGCAAGGGCGGAGTTCATTGAAATGCTGAGGCCCGATCTCATCGTCCATGTCCACCTAACTGCAAGCATTGCCAACGGATTATGGAAAAGGAACCGCCCGTTGATCTGCGATTGATAACGGCCGAATTCGATGAAGGTTGGTCGTTGGAGGAGATTCGAAATGCCCAGCTAGCCGATGAAGACATCGGACCATTACTCGTATGGAAGGAGACAACCGGGCGACCTGCATGGAAGGACGCTTCGATGCAAGGTGCCACCCTGAAAAGTTATTGGGCACAATGGAACTCCCATCAGGTGGAGGGTGGCGTACTCAAGCGGAAATAGAAAACGGCGGATAGCAGCTCTATAGGATGCAAACTATACTTCCCAAAAGTCCAATCCACGAGGTGGTTATGGAAATGCACGAAGGTGGTTAAGGAAATGCACGTTGGTGTTAACAAGACCTTAGCGAAATTACGGGAAAAGTTTTACTGGCTACAAGCTCGAGAAGACGCAGAGGACTGGTGTCGTAGATGCACAATTTGCGCTTCCGTCAAAGGTCCAAAGCGACGACTGAGAGGACAAACGGAAACCTATAACGTGGGAGTACTGTTTGAAAGGATTGTTGTTGACATCGCAGGCGCTTGCCCGAGGTCGACCCCATTCCCAACCAGGAAGCAACTACTGTAGCCGAACAGCTAGTGTTAAATTGCGTCAGTAGGTACGGCGTGCCTTGTGAACTTCATTCGGATCAAGGCCAAAACTTTGAGTCACCAGTTTTTGGCGAAATGTGCGAGCTGCTGGGAATACGGAACAACACCACTGCATCCCCAATCCGATGGAATGGTCGAACGTTTCAACGACCCACTCAATAAACACCTGGCCAAGATGGTTGACGAGAACCAAAGGGACTGGGACCGGCACATCCCATTATTCTTGATGGCGTATAGAGCTACCGAACATGCAACGACGGGCGAAGCCCCAGCCAAAGTCATTTTTGGAAAGACTATATCATTTGCCGGCCGACATAATGCTCGGAACACCTCCTGAGAAACCCTAAAGGAGCTCGGAGTACGCAAGTGGGCTAAGGCAACGGTTGAACCAGATACATCGGACAGTGCGAAAACACCTCGAATTGGCTACTGCCCACATGAAGACCAGGTTTGATCTAAAGTTGTACACCTGGACCGTCTTACCCCATATTACATCCAGGGAGACTTAACTACAACTGGCGACACATCTTTTCGGGGCGAAAAGAACTGAGGTGGGGGTAGTCGCAATTGTTGTCGCAACTTTTAATAACATCATGATCAATATTGATTGAAAAGTAAACGAATGTACTAAAAAGCACAAGAATGATCCATGATCAATAACTGAAAGTGACGTCACTTCGGGTATTCAGAATTGCTCGAAAAACATTCGCCAATATACGAGAAATGGATTGAATGACTAGAGACTCTATATAAAGCCGAGCTAAATGAATGGGGGAGATAGAGTAAAAGTAAAAACTGCGATAGTAAAACGGCGATAGGAGTAGAGCACGAATTAAGACGATATTGATTGTAGTGAAGTGATTTTTGTGATATATTTGAAGACAGTTGGAATATAAATTGATAGACGGTGAAAAGTAAATTAAAATGCGGTTTGTAAAATAGTGAAATTAATTATTGTGCATTCTTAATAAATAAACGTTTAACTTAATTTAAAAGACAGTGCGTTGTCACTTCCCCGGGACAGTAAACTTATCGGGCGCGAACCATGACACGCGACACTATTTTAGTTAATCTAAGGCTTCCGCAAAATTAGTCATGACTTCAAATGCTTAGCACGTTGACACATCACTAAACAGAAATATAAAATAAAGTAAAACAAAAGAAAATCTTTAGAGTTTGCAAAATGAGATTCAATCCTCTAATTATCATTACCATAATCAAAAGAGGAAAAATTTCCATCCACTACTAATTCTTCGACTCAACTCAATTTGAATTAAAGGTTTAACATTTTACGCTTACCAATCACTTCGATTGGAATTGCATAACAAATTGATAAACTTAGAAAGTGAAATTATTTCAATCAATTGAGTTAAACAAAAAAGGGCGAACATTTGAAAACCAACACTCGAACTTCTGGTATTCACAGGAATGTCCCATGATTCAAACCTGCTGGGAAAAAAATTGGGATTGATTGAGTGACATTCAGTTAGTTCAAGATGTTGGGTAATCGATACAGTAAAAATGCATCTTGAAGAAACTTAAAACTGAGAGTGGTTTAATTTTTCGTTGCGTACGAAAGTAAAAAGAACGGAAATATCAAGTGTTACAATTTAAGTTTTGAATGAAACAAGTATCTATTATGCAATTGATACATGGTCGCAAAGAGAATCTTAATTAGGAATTACAAACTATACTTAAAGTTCAAATGGTATAATATTGAACTACGAGTAGTTGATTTGTCTACAAAGTAAATCTGATTACCACTAAGTCTCCGCAGTAAACTGAAAATTTTTGTTTATATTAACATTCATAATTTCGTTTTATTTTGTAATTCAGAGCAATGCCTTATACTCTTGCATATTTTGGCCGTATGACAAAAAATAAAAACAAATTTATGATAATTTCACGATTTTAAACAATCTTAGATTACACTGTTCAACAGCCGTAAACTATAAAACTTGCACTCATGGCGGACAGATGATTTTCTTACCCGAAACAGGGATTACATAAGCATCTAAGGTGAATATTCATGAATGTTAAGATTATCTATTGTTATAATAATAACAAATGGAGGAATATTTTGTTTTGGTAACATGAATGAATATATTTGTTGTGGAATTTTTATTACTAAAGCCGGAAGTTCTTAGGAAATATTTTTGGAATTTTGTGAATTTCGGTTGAAGCTAATACTGGAAAAAGTATAAGAGAAGTTTTTTTGAGGATAATTTTAAAGCATTTCTGTTTTTCATTTTAAATTAATTTCCACTGTTAGCAAAAAATCAATTTTTCTTTGATCTATCTACTACACGTTACATGAAAATATCTTGACGAATAAGTGGAATATAAAGCTGTGTCAGAGCTTTGAATGGTAAACGCTTTTTATCTTATGTAGTTATACTACCAATAAATATAATTTGTTGATGGTTCGTTTTTGTGAAGATTAATTAAGATACATTTACCAGGTGTAAACTAATAAAAGATAACATCAAGAAAATATATTATATTGTTAGAAAATATTTCATAAAGCTATTTATGGCTGTTAATGTTTAAGGCGAGAAGTAATGTTTATGTAGGTAAGTCAAAGATAACTTGAAGTGTGTCACTAAGAGCGAAACTATTTTATAGATTCAATTGACAATTTTTTGTTGTTCTTATATTTAGAGGCACTTTTTGATACTAATATCGCATTTGAAGATTAGTTCCATTTGATACTTATCATGACCATTGTTGCGAACACAACGTACTGCATATCCAAAATTATAATTTCATATACTGAATTTTTAGTCTCAAAATCAAAAGGTTCGTCTTCAAACAACTCAAAGAAACTTGTGATAACATGTTTGATAAATTTCCAATATGTGGCAGCAACAAAAGTATTCACTCATCCTATTTAACTGAAATCATGCGAATTTGACATCGAAAGATTAAAGTGTCATATTGTAATTGTGACCTTGCATCTGGTTCAGGCTGATTTCATAGTCGAGTATGTGTTAACTGACACAATTAATGTCAGGTGGATGGGGGTCGTGGTACAAAGAATAGCGAAGTATGCTCGCTCATGCAAAAATCGTCTTCTATTTCGTTGGGTAAATTTGGAAAATTGTAAACGCGCTGGAGTACACAATTTTGTTTTGATTAAAACCAAATTTTCGGGGAAAGTATAATGGATCTCACCTGAAATTATTAACCGATCGAACCGTCCTCGCAAAAACAAAAAGTTAAACAAAGTTAAGCTGTGCGAAACAAAACAGCAACCATTCAGAGGTCATTAGAAGTGCAACACTCGTCAGTCCGTATTGTCTCGGGGGTCCCACAGAGGTCTATATTAGGCCCATTTCTTTTCAACATATACACCTCTGACGTCCCGGGCATAAGAGCTGAATATAAGCTCGGAATCCAGGTGAACCTCTTCGCTGACGAATTGTTAGTGTGGTCATCTGAGCTCAATTTGCACTTTGCTAGGATGCGGCTCACAAAGTATTAGGAATCTTTTACTGCATATTACCGAAAATGGAAAATCAAGATGAATGCAAAGAAAATTGAATTAATTGTATTCAAGGACCTCCACAAAAACTTCGGTCGTCGTGCAAGAGGCATCTGTGACTCCAGGATTAAGTTGAATGGGCAGATGGTGCACTGCCCTAGGCAAACGAAGTACTTGGGGGAAGTTTTCGACAGGAAAGCTACCTTTAGTGCTCACGTTGATAATATTTGGAAAAAAGTGACTTATGCGTACCATCTTCTTGTACCTCTTTTCAGGAAACATTCGACAGCGAGCAAGGGAGTCAAGGTTTTGGCCTATAAAACCTTGATCCGTCTGATCATCACATATGCGGCAATGATATGGAACGGAGCTCCGAAAACAAAATGGAGCAAGAGAGGATAAGTAGAGCGAAAAATCCCTCGGGCCTGCGTAGGCCTATACAGGCGGGAGGACGGGCGGTCTTACCCAACAAGGTGCTGTACCAGGAGACAGGAATGGAGCCGATAAAATCGCATGCAAAAAAGCTGGTGGAATCGGGAATCAAGAGAGCAAAGGAGCACAAGGCGAGAGTAGTCAGGAGATCGACGGACAATCGCTCAATGGACGCAGCGAATGAGTATTTTTAAGGTAGTCTTAAGGAAATAATGTACTTAATTTTAAAGAAATGAATTATTAAATCTATTATTGTTAGAGTGAATGATTTTTAAAAACTTCTTCTAATAATCTATTAATGTTTGATAATGTTGTGGGTGTCAACATTTGAAAGTTTAATTTTACCGAAAAATTAACATTGTAATCTCATTAAAGTTAATTATTATTGAACTCCGGAAAAAGCCCTAAGCTGCAACCCGCATGAATATTGTTAGGTTAAGTTATTAATGAATTATATATATGTAAAAAATTAGAAATCACCAAATAAAGATCTTGAATGTCTTGAATCTTATGCCTAAGTTATGCATGCCTAATGGGGCATGCCTAACTTAAGCGATTTCGGGAATTCACCGTTTTATTGCAATCCGGAGAGTGAAAAGTATATTTGAATGAGAATTTTGCAATTGAAAGTGAGATTAGGAATTTTTCACCTTTTGTCAGTTTAGGCATGCCTAATGCGGGCCTGATTAGACATAGGAGGAAAGCGATTTTTCATTTTTTGTCCGCTTGGGCATGCCGAATCTGGACCTAATGGGGCATGTCTTAGTTGGACATGCCTAATGCGGACCAAATGAGGGCTGAATTAGGCATGCCTAAACTTGTTCAGTTCAGGATTTGTTTACGAAAACCCCATTAGGCCCTAATCCCGAACGTAACACATTACCATGTCAATTCTTCGACACTTTAGTCTTTAGGCACTGATGGGGCTCTCGGCACTAGAGCCTAATGAGGTTTTTTCTAAACAATTCCTAAACAGAAAAACCTTTGTTGTGCAAAATGTGTTAACAACACTAAAATTTCTCAGTAAGGACTTAGCATTCTAAGAACATTCGTAAAAATCGGTAGTTTTATGAACATTCGTCAAAAACGATAGTTTTACGAATATTCGTCAAAAACGAAAGTTTTACGAAAATTCGTCAAAAACGATAGTTTTTCTCAAATTCATCAAAAACTATAGTTTTACGAACATTCGCCAAAAAAGAAAGTTTTACGAGCATTCGTCAAAAACGATATCTTCACGAAAATTCGTCAAACATGATAGTTTTACGAAAATTCGTCAAAAACGAGAGTTATAAGAATATTCGCCAAACATGATAGTTTGACGAATATTCGTCAAAAACTATAGTTCTACGAGGATCCGGCAAAACGAAAATTCGTCAAAAACGATAATTTTTCGAAGTATCGTCAAAAACGATTGGTTTACGAGCTTTCTTCAAAAACTATAGGTTTACAAAAATTCATCAAAAACTATAGTTTTACAAATATTCTCAAGAACGATAGTTTTAAGGACATTCGTCAAAAAACGATACGTATGCGAACATTCGTCAAAAAACGATAGTTTTACGAACATTTGTCAACGAGGCAATCATTTTCTTCACTTTACATATAAAGTTCCAATTTAGGTTGTGTAAGGCTTGACTAAACAGTTCCTTATTTAGGCGATGATGGCACTTACGTAAACTGTTCCTAAACATACAGGTTTTAGTGCAAAAAACGAAGAAATCTTAAATTCTTGGTAGAAGTTTAAATATTTACAATTTGCTTCACTTGCTAAGCAATTGCTGATTTGGGCGGTGATGGGGCTTGCCTAAACAGTTCCTAATTTTGGCATTGATGGGGCTTGCCTAAACCAGCCATTATCTATCGTCTAGGATATAAAAAAAAACTGGTCTTTCTAGAAAACATGAATTTTCTAGGCAGATCTATGGCTTTGAGCATAATTAAAGGTTTTTTTTTACTAAAAATTTAATCCTTTTAGTTCTCTCCCTTTTTCTTTGAGCTGTAGAGCGGTTGAGCAGTAGAAACAAATACAATATTCTTCCAGAATATAAATACTTGCATTTTTTTGGCTTTTGGAATATCTTATAATAAAGTAATAAACTCGGCCATGTTAATTTAAGCGGAAACGTATCATTTCTTCAATGATTCTCGCTTTTCTTTCCTTCTTGCTTACAGTTTGCATATTCGTGTAGGTTGACCAGCAAGGGCAAAGTTCTCCGGGAAGGATCCCGATTAATATTGAGCAAAAGTTGACGTCTAGATTTCCTCAATTCATTCGCTGTTGAAAATAGACCGTTGACAGAATCGAATATAAAAATAACAAAAGCCGATCTAGACATATCGATATCCATGCAAGATATTTGGCCCCCACCAGACGCGTCTTGAGATAGTGGATCGAGGAACGTCCTAATCAGCTAGCCGGTGGGTAGGTGAGAAATAAAATACCATCCGCGGACCAAGATCTACTGAGTCGAAGCGATGACAACACTCCAGTCAGTACGCTTTTGTCATGAAACCAGCAAATCAGCCTCGGGTTAGATCGGATAAACGGCAACGACACATGCATCGAAAAATCGAATACTCTTTCGGAACATGGAACGTATGATCTTAATATGTGTCAGGTGCACTACAACCACTATTGAACGAAATTAAGAAATTTTAAGGTCAATATACTGGCAGTGTAAGAAACTAATCTGCTTGGTAATGATGTCAATGACATGCAAACACACACAGCCTGCCCAGCACAAGTGGCAAGTCGTCAGGCGCCTATAAATACGGAGTAGCATTAATCGTTGACAATAAGTTCAAACAAATTGCACCGATTTCAATGCAGTTAATGAACGCATCTGTGCTATACGCATCAAGACAAGACCCTCAAATTTTTGGTTGTTTAACTGCTATGCTCTCACTAAAAATAAAGAAGAAGCGTCCAAAGATGACTTTTATAATTCCTTAGAACATATTATGTACACACTGCCCTCACATAATGTCAAAACTATTCTAGGGGACTTTACCACCCAAATCGGCGGTAACACACGCAGAGACCACCCCGAACGGGCAGTGCCTGGTAGACAACCTCCATATAAACTGCACCTGCTTCTCGCACCGTAGCATTTACAAAAAAATGTGGACATCCACCGATGGCTGCACCCATAACTAAATAGACCACGTTCTGATGGAAAACGAGGTTCATTTAGCATTTTCGAAACACGCATGATAACAAAATATGATCTACCTTAGTTAAATGATAATTCGGTAAAGTCCACATATATGGCATCGGTAGAAGATACACTGAAAACGGTCTCGCAGACAGGAGAAAATACAATGATATCCAAACAATATGGAAAATTGGCAACAATGCGGTCACAGACACAGCGGAGAAGGTCTTAGAGCATCGACCAAAAAATGACTGATTCAAAGAAGAAAGTTGAGATGCAGTTGACAAAAGAAATCAGGCACTCAAACTGTATGGCCAAAGACCAACTAAGGCGAAAAAGAAGCAACACATCATCCTCCGTCAACGTGCAAAACGTTGTATTGACAGAAGAAACATCGGGCCATCAACCGGAAGAAAGAGTAAATTAACGAACATGTAACGCTAACTGAAGCCAGATAGCATACGCCTCAATCAAACCACTTCGTGGGGGATACACACCACGCACGAGCGTTTCGAAAGACGCACAAGGTGCATTATGAGGAAGCCCTATCGATATTAAAAACTGGTGATATCAATATTTCTAAAATCTTTGCACAGCGCACACAACATATATCGGAATTGTCGCACTTCGGGGGATGAAGAAGATGTCCTGGCAACGCTGACAAAAGTAAAAGAGATACAGAACAGAACAAAACTCCATTGACGGAGGACCGACACAAATGCTCCAAACCGAAGGAACAGACCTACACAGCCTCTTTCGTTGATTAGATAGGATATGGATAGATGAGGAGCTACCAGCTGATTGGCGGAAAAGCATCATATGCCCCATACTCGTATGTAAAAAGGAGAGATAGTTGTGAAAATTACCCTGTTTGTAAGGGACCCAGTTATCACATACTCAACCGACGATCTTCAAAACATACTTGCGCGCCATCTACAGCGTTTGTCTCCATCATATTTGAACCACCCTCGTACAACTTGACTGGACTTGAGCCCATTTGTATATACGTGTCAAAACTCGCAAGCCTCAATGGAAAATCACCAAGTACATAGGTGAACGTTGAAGGTTACTGCAATAGGAAAACATTTAGTAAGGATGCCGAAGCAATAATGGATTGGTGGGTTGGTTGCTTACAGTAGCTGGCACAGCTTTGAAGCTCCAATTAGAAAACATTAACATCACATACTCAACCGACGATCTTCAAAACATACTTGCGCGCCATCTACAGCGTTTGTCTCCATCATATTTGAACTACCCTCGTACAACTTGACTGGACTTGAGCCCATTTGTATATACGTGTCAAAACTCGCAAGCCTCAACGGAAAATCACCAAGTACATAGGTGAACGTTGAAGGTTACTGCAATAGGAAAACATTTAGTAAGGATGCCGAAGCAATAATGGATTGGTGGGTTGGTTGCTTACAGTAGCTGGCACAGCTTTGAAGCTCCAATTAGAAAACATGAAATGCGGTTTTGATGCCACATTTCGATCGACTAGGTAGTCATAATCAGAGTCTCTGAAGCTTCAGATCACACCTGATGCATTCAGAAAGTATAATAACTTCCTAATATCGTTTTTAGAGATAGTACAATCTTCAAAGAAGTTATTGCTATCCGCAATCATTTTCTCTTTGTTCACGCCCTTACAACTGCAACCATTTTTTATATGCAATAACTATCTTGACTACATAGAATCTAATCGACCAATGGCCTGTACTAACAGCCGTGACCCTAAAAATTACTTTGCTAGACTTACCCGTCTTCTTTAACACAGCGCAAATGCCAGGTTACTCCATCGTGAGCTAATTTTAAAAAAGTAGTGTACGGAGATTGCTTCCTTTACAACTCTTAGCAATATCCAACCACCTTCACAAAAGAAGCATTAAATACTGAGCACTGTCTAGCACCGGTGATCCGCCAATTCATTCTCCTCTTTGTTTCTATGTTTGGGAGCTCAGAGAAAAATCACAGCAAATCCACTGTCTGCGGAGGCTAATTTCCCAGCCACAATACCTTACCATTTACGAGAAGCAGCCTTGCTATCCGAGCAAATAGCAACGCTATGGCTTTATGTGAACAGTTAATTTTTTAGTAAGCCGCATGATTTTCGAAAGGCCAATACTTTCGTCTGGGAGCTATTGACGTCGTTAGTTAGTTGGAAAAATTTCCTGTTTCTACAAAAACTCCTGCCTTAAGCCCGCATTCTACTTTCAAAGCATTGGCGAAGAATTGTATGCCATAACCCTCTAACAATTGGCAATTCTTTCAGGCTGCTCTGAATGGAAACCACACAGCGAAATGCTTGATATGACTCGTCTTAGGGATCGTGTAATCAGCCAACGTCATATATCTTTTGTTGGCAAGTATAGTGCTGAGGCTTAGTCAACCAGTACCAGACTCAATCAGCCGGAGTAAACTTTACTACAGGCTCTTAACAAAAGCTGGCCACCAAACTAGTAACTCATAAGTGAGGATCGGACGCGCAAGAGCTATGCTCATCTATAGCAGACCACCATTTTCGGTGTAGATACCTCTTCCTACCAAGCACTTCCCTTTTTGACACGGGTTTTTGGGTTTACCCTCCAGTTGAGCTTTGAAGCTTGGAGGATGGAGAGTAACGAGAGTTGAGGGCCATTAAGCCGGGACAGAAGACAATAGTCAGGGATTTTGGTTTTCATGGTAAACAACATAATTTTCATTTTCCTGCGCTACAACGTCTGGCTCACGTACTCATTTTCCTCAGAGCGGTAGTAATTGGCCCTTAAGGTCCTGGCCGATTAAATTCCTTATGACAGCATGAACTTTTCAGATTTACATCCGAAACAACAATCTGATGCTAGAAAGCAATATTTTCAAGAGTTGAACAGTATAGACGATGACAGAAGGAATAAAAAAGGATTCCAAAAAAGATGTATCAGGAGAAAAGCGACAACGTCCTACATTTGATCAAGAACCATGCTGGTTTTGATTACAAATATCACACTTCGCGAATACAATATCGAACATCTGGTCGATTTTGTGTTTTAAGGCGCCAAATTAATTAGTAATGCGGGAGATAGAGACGAAATTCGCCGAAGAATACAACTCGTAAATAAAATTTTTTATTCAGTTTTGACGATTTTGAAGACCAGCTGCATACACAGGAAAACAAAGCTCCAAGTACACAAATCTGTGATAAGACCTGTGTTTTCTATGGGTATGAAACATGGACCCTAACCCAAGCATCTTCAAACATATTCAACGCCTTTGAGCGACGGCTCACAAAGCAGATAATTGGAGCGAAGCTAGACGGGGACCAATGGCGAATTCGATACAACCATGAGCTGCATGAAATTTTTGCCGAGCCGGAGGCCTCAGCGATTGTAAGACTGTGGCAGCTGCAACGGGCTGGCCATATAAATTGTATGAACGAACAACGAATACCCAAAAATTACTACCCAAAAAGGTATTCGTTGGGAGAACTGAAGACCAGAGACCAGTGGGGAAACCGAGGAAACGCTGGTCTGACTCGGTCGACAGACAGTTCATCGCTGCTCAGATTTCGAAATTGGAGGACGCGGTTAATGGAGCGAGATAGTTGGAGGCGATTTTTCCAGGAAACGAAAGCCTGAAAGGGGCTCTAGTGCTACGAAGAAGAAGAAGTCCCACAATTTTTCTCTGAGCACTACTCGTTGGGTGGAAATAAATAAATATGAATGAGAATAAATAATTTTAGTTTTTTTTGGTTATAAAAATATTCTTAGATTTTTGTCCGCCATGACGTGTTTCCTCAAGACAGTCCGTGGCACTCACAAAAAGATCTACCGAATTTCCCGCTTTTCCAACATACACACTATCTTGCCTTTTTAAAATCGAGTCCTGTCTGTCCGTCCGTGTGTCACAGTACTTTTTCTCGCAAACTACATAAGCTAGAAACATCAAATTTTGTGTGCAGGGGTAAAGTGGTGCTCTCTTCGAAATTCAACTACAGAAAACTTTTATAAGGTATTTAAGGAGGGTCTCCCTATATAGGGGAGTAGCCCCCGAAAAAAAAATTTCATCAAAGGTAGCCGATATGGGTATCAAATGAAAGGTCTCGACGATAACTTTTGAAAACAGGTCTTAAACTGACACTTTTTGCTTCTGGGGCGCACAGGGAGGGAAAATACACGAAAAATGTGTGTGTACCCCCCCTCGTCATTGGACACTTGGGATCCGAAAAATCTAGAACAAATTATGGAGGTAGGTGTTTATGAGTGCAATAACAATAAATACCATAGAAATCAAAATTCGCTCAACTTTGTTAATAATAGTATGATCCTCGAATTTCACATTTTCCCCAAAAGACCCTTAAACTTTGTAAGTTTGACGAAAATCGAACGATATACACAGAAGTTATAACCATTTGAAATTTCTCCAATTACAACAACAATTACACACGATTTTAGTACTTTATGGACTTTCCATCGAATCAGTCATTGCAGTTTTGATTTGATCTTCTTGAAATTTTCAAATGAGGTCAATAACATTAATATTTTTGGGAATTCATGATTTGAGTGATTATTGTTGGTTTGCAACAAAATGGCGACCGTTGAAAACGTGCACATCTCTTTGACATATTTCTTGACTTTATTCGTTGCCGGTGACTATATTTCTGAGAAGTTGGATTCAAAACCCTTTTGACATAAGCGTAGGTCTGTCTACCCAACTTGTTTGTATTTACAAGTTGAACATTACAATGAACGATAATAATTCATAAAAACAATAAAGGATGCGATAATTCAAGATACTAATGAAGTGTTAATTTGTAGGTGTCTACGAATAAGCCCCATGGGTACGAAATTTAAATACATATTTAAAGAAAAAAGCAGGTGCTCACCTAATCCCGCGAGCACTCGTGAGATGGGCGATGCTGAAACCAATGTTTTAATATGTAAACTTTTTGTATACATTATAAGCTAAGCACTCCATTTTAAATTAAAAAATTCCATTCACTAATAAAACTGGATAAAAACGATCTTTATACGATTTTCATGTAAACAAGCAAACGATTCACTGCAGTTTAACGATATTTTAGCGTATTTTTAAAGGGGGGTGTAGAAAGGTAATGTAGTTGCTTTTGTTGTATTCACAGGTGCAATTTGTTCAAAGATTTTAACATAAGCTTACGGTCTTGCGGTCTTTTCCGTGCTAATAGTACAAAAATTCTCCCCGGGGTCGCGCAAACAACAGGCATATACGCCTCGTTTTCTCAATTTTGTTCTCGATTTTGAATACCCAATAATTCCAATAAGAAAAACCCCTTTTTTATGATTTTTTTTTTCTTTGTCTCTTTTGTCGACTGAAGAACAACTTGATAAACGCACTCGCGATATTTCTGGAATATTGCGTTGTCGTCGACTTTTCCTCTTTTTTGTTGGTAAATTTTAAAACGCGCATGCAGCAACGAATAGAAACAAATAATACGTTTTTCTTTTGAATTTTTTCTTCTGCTTCGATTTATGACTAATTTTTCATCGAGCAGCACAAAGGCTACATACAAAATACGCAGGCACAGCGAAAGGATGTTATTTCGTCGTCTACGAAGGCACTTACCACTGCGTGGTCGGGAGCAAATAAGATCGACCTGGACTTTTTTAAGGCTAACAGTAGGATGCGCTTTATTCTAAACCAACGAGCCGTATGGGAACGATCTTGTTCAATGGTTCGGGCACGTATTTACCAATTGTGGATTCAACATGCGACGTGTAGCATGTAGGGAGGAGCATACTGCAGAAAGTTACCCCAGAAAAAGTATGCACAAGCCGGAAATCGCTCCAGTCTGCACTATGTGTAAGGCACATGAGCATCCAGCCAATTTTTCCGGGTGCCCGGAACGAAAAAGATTGTTGGACAGAGCAATCTAAGCTAAAGCTAAACGGACGTCACCCCAGATCATATACTCACCGCTCCCCAGCTATCGAAATAGTCCACCCCTACAACCCCGCACCACTTTATTCCTCTTTCCAACCGGATTTCATATTAAGAAGTTTTAAGAAAGAGAACTCCGCCCCACACTTTGATTTCACTTTTAATCCCGTCGAGCGCCTACAACAGATAACCGTGGATTGGCTGGGAGCCTCTCTCAGTGAACTCATATCCAAGGTCAGGGCTTTCTTCCCATTCTTTGATGCCACTCCTGATCAAGAGAAGCCAATGGTTCTCCTCAATTTCTATTTCAATCTTTATGGTTGCAAATAGCCTTACCATTCTTTACCTAAATATCAACTCCCTAATTTCACATGATAAGATCTACACTGCTGACTAGCTCAAAAACTCTCAACCCGACATCCTCCTTCGAAACAAGACAATTCTTAACCCTGCTGTGTTTCGAAATGACAGTGGCAGAGGTACTGCCATACTGTTTCGGGATGGTTTAGATATCCATCAAATTCCTTTTGAGCAAAATAATTCCTCATGTACGCTAGCAGCTCTCAACACCAAGCAACCTAATGGAAACCCAGCCAAAATTTTTATTGGCTCCCTATACCTCCCGTGCAATCTAGGTCCCCAGATCCCATTTACACTTAACCAAATCCTCACAAAAGCCCCATCCCACGATCCGTTTATACTCGAAGGAGACCTTAATCCCCGACACAAACACTGGGGGAACTCCACAAGGAATACCAACGGGAACTACCTATTCAAATAGCTCGTCTCAGCATCAATAGCAAATGCTGGGGTCCCAACATTTCGTTGAACTCAACGATTCCACAATTCCTTTTACTCGCTCAACATTTAGCTCGTTATCCGACCATCATGGCCTCCATCTTAACATAACCCTTAGATCACACATAGCAGTTCCCACTTGCCCATCTCACTACAAACCGTTTTATTCCATAGACTGGCCAAACTTCAGAAAATACCTCAAAGACCTCCTTTCGAATCTTCTACCGGAAAATATTCTCTCGAACGCAGAAATAGACTCTCATATATCGGCACTAACATCTGCCATTATAGAGTGTCTAGACCAGCATGCCCCGTTCCAGAAAACACGCAGCCTGCTTTATAGATATCTAACTCAGAAGTCTCTTCAATTAATAATAACTTGGAAGCATATGCTCCAACTGCTTAAGCGTATTTCATCAAAGCTTCAACCGATTGAATGAGAAATATTTGGAGCTTAAAACGCAAATAACGCATTTCCTGTGAAATCCAAAAACGCATCAAATCCGAAGTCAACAACTTCTATAAAAGCAGACTGATAACTGCGACTATCTTTGCTTGTGTTTAAAACCATAGATCAACCCGAAGGCCATAAAAGTTCCAAATTCGATGTTGAGAAAGACCTTTTAAAGCGAGGGAATGAAGTCTTCACTGCATAATCTGACAAGATAGTTGCATGTTAGGGATACTTCAAATCACTATATCGCCGCCGTGAGACATCCAACACAGCTTTGAATAACAACGCTAATGCAGAGATTCTGCTAACGACGGAAGGATACGAGGGATTTTATTTAATTGTATTCTCCAATTATGATAAAGTATCTTCTCCACAACATCCCGTCTTCGCCGAATTTTTCACCTTGAAAACGGAACTAGAAGATCTCCTAAATGCCTTAAATACAAGCTGTTTCACAGGCTTGACGGTATCCCAAACAGAATACTCAAGAAGTGCAGGAAAACCATCTCCTCGTTCTTGACGATATTATACAACAATTGTAATAATGATGGATATTTTCCAAACCCTTGGAAAGTAAGTATACTAATCCCAATCCTAAAACCAGGCCAATGTTCCTTTTGCTAAGGTGGTTAAATCCCTTGAAAAGATTATTCTGCAATACTTTAATAATTTTACTAATCCCCTGTTCTCCGATTTTCAGTTTGGATTTGAACGCTAACGATCTACGGAGCAAGCAATAATACTATTGCACAATAGAGTCACTTGCGATCTTTGGCGGAGAGAGTGCACAGTGGCCTGTGCTCTAGATCTGAACAAAAAGTGTTCGGCTCAGTTTGGATCAACGGTCTCAAGCACAAATTGAAAATGTCATCCTGTCCGTCGCAATCCTCAGAATCCTATAAAATTTCCTTTCGGATAGGACATCCCAAATTAAGCTGGGGAAGCTCATTTGAAATCCTATCCCTATAAACTCGAGAGTCCCACAAGGCTCTATCTTCGGTCCCGCCCAGTTCAACTTTTTCCTTCACGATATCCCACGCCTGAACTGCTCGACTATCGATATAGCAATTTATGCAGACGATATTCTCCTCACTGTCACCCATAGCCTCCCAGCGATGGCCTAAATTAAGCTGCAGCGCTCTGTCCACCATATCGTTCGAAACATAAAGGATTCATCTTCTTCGTAGCACTGCAGCCCCTCTCGGGACACAGCTTCCTGCAAATAGCGCCTCCAACTGCCTCGGTCCATTGACCGGGTCCTCGAATTTCGAAATCTGAGCAGCGATGAACTGTCTTCGTCGACCGAGCCGAGCTCCCAATCCTTCAGATATCATGCTATGGGTGTGGATTGGGGGCTCGAAATAAATGCCAGGAAATCGCAGTTGACGTCGACTTGCTGTGTCTCAAAGTAGGAATGTGCAAGCACATATTGCTGGTGAAATCATTCCTCTGAAAGAAAATATCAAATATCTTGGAGTCCATTTGTTAAAATGGACTCCAAGATATTTGATATATACTCGTATATATATATATATATATATATATATATATATATATATATATATATATATATATATATATATATATATATATATATAGATATTGTTAAATCGACAAGGTGAAAAGACACGCCAGGAAAACCCTCAATAAAGCGAAAGCAGCGTCCGTAAATATCTCGTTCCTCTTTTCCTCAAAATCAGTCTGCCCAAAAGTTAAGGTCTTAATGTACAAACCTCTTACTAGACCGATCATTACCTACGCGTTTCCAGCATGGCTAACAATCTCGCCTACTGCTGCCGAAGAAATCCAAATCTTTGAGAGGAAGATCCTTTGGAAACACCTGATTATTGGACAGGAGAGGATGGAGTTTCTGTAGTACTTCTTATTAGGCCGTCTGTATTTACAGACGGCCTAATAAGAAGTACTACAGGAACTCCATCCTTTACAGAGATACGGGGATAGAACCCATTCTCCACTACATGTTAACAACGACTAAAAAATGCCTAGAGAAGTGGCGGGAGCACTTTTTTCGATATATTCGCGCACTTTTCGAACCTACCACTGCAAATAAACCCTACTACCTATGTCCCTTTAAAATACTTGAACAATACCACCACGATCCCAATAATTCCGTAACTACCAAGAAACCGGCGTTTTACGTTTTATGCGAACCAATCACATACCGTGGTTGAACAAAACATGTAAATTTGGTTAGTTCATAAGTGTCAAAACATAAATGTACTCAAGAACAAATATAGGTATAGTGCTATAAGCTGTATAGTGCTGTACTAAACAGCTTATAGTTTTAGCTTAGATGTAGGAATAGATTTAATTTATATAAGGATTAGATTTAGTTTAAGTTTTAACGTATTTATTTGTCAAACTGTTCAAATCGTGAGCCATAAGAGCAAATGGCAAGGTCTTAATATCCAAAAACACTGATGTAAGGTAAGTATGCATATATTCTAACCGTCAAAGTTTATTTGACATCCATAGGCTGTCAAATGTCACATAGTCATTAAGCATACTCTGTTATGTCAAGTTATCTTCGCAGGGGAATTGTGGTCGACAGCAATACTCTTGGAGGATAGCATTCTTTGGGGAGTTCCGCCCCCACTTACCGAGGAAATTCCCGCAGGGGGAATGCCGGTCGACAAGAGCAATCTTGGAGGCTAGCATTCTTTGGGGAGCGCCGCCCCCACGGACCAGAGGATATGGGGGCACCGTGAGGTTCCCTCCTGAGATGACAGGTAACGACCCTGATTGGATCTGGACTAAGCTTTGGACAACGAACTGAAACTAATGCTTTGGGCTGGCGGATATGATGGTTTGGACCTAGTTGCTTTGCACAGTAGCGCCGAGATGACAGTCGTGTGCGAACGGCTCCAATTCAACTATCATACCGTCTCCGTCCTGGTAAAACCTTGGCAGGCCTCGGAGTACGTTTGAAGTTCGCACCATTGAGTTGGTGGTGTAGGTTCGGTTGAGCCAGACTCCCGATTAGCGCAGGTCTGGCTCTGAGCACATGTCCTCATAAGGGCTTGTGTCAACCCTCCCATGGCCTTCCTGCTCTGCAAAGATAACCATGGGACCAAAAAGACGGCTACACACACGAACTGACATAGCGGCTCCGAGGGGGGACTGAATAAAACTGGAGCAAGCAAAAACATATAAATAAGATAAAAAAAACCCAAAAAAAAGAAATAAAAAATAATAATGACGCAAGGATGGTCGCAAAGTACAATTGCCGCCCAGGGACATGAAGAAGAACGGCTATTTTGAAAAGCGGGAGATGTTCTGAAAAGAATACAATCTGCATGCGCTCCCCAAAAATCAGCAAAGCAGTAAAGATTGGGCTCCTTTAACTAGAGGAGCTTCTAGATTGCATAGGGCATTATCGGAGGAGCTGGTTAAAAGCCGAAGACGAGAAGAAGGCTAAAGAAGCGCTGGGGGCGAAACCTAAAGGCCACATGCAGATAGCTTCACAAGTAAAAATCAATAAAAGAATGGCGTCTAGCGCAATCGACGGAGATCGGGAAAAAGAAAAAAGGAAGAGGCACTTGATGGGTGTGGAGCACCAGATCACCTTCAAAAAGTGCCAGAAAGTAAAGTTCGCATGGACGCCCAACAAAAAAAAAAGACATGGTGCAAAACTAGAGAGACAGAAGCCCCGACGAAGATCCCGGCAGCAGGCACTGATCGTACAACCCCAAGATGGCCGTTCCTACGCGGAGGTGCTACGAGACATCAGGGGAAACGTAAGGCACAAAGACACTAACACTGCCATTAAAGCAGTACGACCAACGCGGTCGGGCCACATACTGGTCGAATTCGGAGCAGAGGCCGACAATAAGGAAGCATTCTGCGACGCAGTAAAGAAAGTCCTCGGCAAAAGTGCAACAATAACCTCGCTCGAGCCGATGGCAACGATCGAAATAACATAGACATTGACTGCGTTGCAGATCTGGTCGAGGTAGAAGAGGCCATCAAAAGGGAGTTGCCTAGCGTGGGAAGGATCAAAGGGAGACTGACATCAGAAAACAATACGGGACAACGTATGGCCTTGGTCGACTTGACCGAAAAGGACACCGAACAATTCCTGAACAAGGGCAAAGTACGAATAGGGTTGGTTGTCTGTAGGATACGGCGAAGAGCAACGCCTCTTCAATGTTTCAAATGCCTTGGCTATGGTCACACCACACAAGTATGCAAAGGACCCGATAGGAGTTCCCTATGTTACAAATGCGGTGAAATGGGACATAAAAGAAAAGAGTGTACGAAGGAGGCACACCGTATTCTTTTCAAGGATGCTGATCTAAAACCTGATTTTGGACACGTCTTGGGATCAGGAAAATGCCGGGTGTTCTAGGGGCCCTAGCCAAGGCATAATCAGAACTTCGATGACTCGCATCATGCACCTAATCCTGCACCGCAGTTTAACCGCCCAAAATATGCTTGAGCAGTTTGCGAGGGACATGAACGCCGACTTCTTGCTGCTGAGTGAGCAGCACCATAATAAAAGTCCTGCATTATGGTATTCTGATGAAACTGGTACTGCCGCCATCTGGGTTCGGAATAGTGTCTTTTAAGCGGAGAGTTGTAGACGGGGGGATGGTTTCGTGTGGGTTCGGTGCGCAGGGACCAACTTCTTTAGTGTGTACCTAACAACTAACGAATCGATATCATCTTTCCAAGCCAAGCTTAATGCTTTGGAGGGCGCTGTCTCGAATGCAGAGGGCAACGTGCTCGTTGGGGGCGACTTCAACGCTAAAGCAATCGAATGGGGCATGCCTCAGGCGGATCCGCGGGGAAAACGAATCCTGTAAATGGCGGCCAGGACGGCCCTCGTCGTACTAAACTCCAGAAACACGCCGACTTTCCGCCGTATTGGCTGTGAGGGAACCACACCGGACGTGACATTCGCCTCGGAGTCCTTAGTACGGAGGATACACAACTGGAAAGTATTAGAGGACTGCTCAGCCAATGATCATCAGTGCATTCTGCTTCAGATAAGTGATGCTGTCTCCCGACGCCCGTGCTCTCGGCCTTCTACAACTGGATGGAACATCAGAAGGATGGACGTCGAGAGGTTCGTCGAGGTGCCCACAGCAGGTGAGCCGCTGCAGGGAGCTTCGGAGGGGATGGAAGAACTGGCAGCTCAAGACGTGGTGAGCTCAACTATGCCCCCGCACGGCAAGCCCCCAGTGTACTGGTGGTCAATTGAAATCGCTGGAAAGCGAAAGGAGTGTCACAAGCTTCGACGTGAGGCTCAACGGGCGCGAAACGGTGACAAGGCATGCAACTGAGTGGCAGCATATAAGTCGGCCAGGAAATGCTTTCGCAAACTGATCAACAGTGGCAAGGCTCGCTGCTGGCAAGACCTAGTGGACAATATGAACAAGGATCCGTGGGCCGTTGCTACAAGCTGGTCATGCGGAAATGACGCGGAAAAGATGGACGCGATAGTGCGGGGGCTCTTCCCCGCCCATCCCGTCCGTGTTGACGATGTCCATGGTGAAACAGCAGTAGAGAGCCCACTCTTTACACAGCTGGAACTGGAGGAGGCAGCCCTCTCATTGAAACCGAGGAAGGCTCCAGGTTCAGATGGTGTTCCAGCTGAGGTGCTGCGGCTCGTCTACCACCATTATCCTGACTTGCTGCTCAGCACATTCAACGCTTGCCTGCGGGACGGGGTTTTCCCGGTACGATGGAAGGTGGCGAGGCTCGTGCTGATCAGCAAGGGGAAGGGAAATCCCGAATCGTCGTCTGCATACCGCCCGTTATGCATGCTAGACACGGCTGGGAAAGTGCTAGAGAAACTCATCAAGGGATGACTCACTGACGCGATTCGTGCTGGTGGAGACCTATCTTCTCGGCAGTACGGCTTTAGAGCAGGACGTTCTACCATTGATGCGATTGCAGAGGTGGTGAACGCGGTCCAAAAGGCAGAGGCATATATTCGCACCAAGCGAATGATCGTCCTGTTGGTGACACTCGACGTGGATATTCTGGATACGCTGGAAAACTCTTTTCAAGTTCCAGAATATCTAATGCAGCTTTTGAGGGACTGCCTAAAAGACCGAAGCCTGCTCTACGACACGACACAGGGCCAGCAAAAGATGGAAATTACATCGGGTGTTGGCCAGGGATCTATCCTTGGTCCGGACCTGTGGAACGTGTCTTACGACGGCTTACTGAGGCTCGAGATGCAAGATGAGTCGCGCTTGATCGGCTATGCAGATGATGTTGCGGCTCTGGTCGCATCGTAGAACAAACGCAACTTAGGCTAGGTATGCTAATGCCCCGAGTGAGAGACTGGATGACTGCTCGCGGACTCAGTTTAGCACTGGAGAAAACCGAAGTGGTCATCCTGACAAAAAAGAGAACCCCTAGAGTAAGGATGATCAGTATTGGAGACTTGCGAATCAAATCGAAGCCATCGGTGTAATACCTGTGGCCACTGATCGACTCGAAGAAAAGTTTCTCTGGGCAAATCAGGGCAACGGCTGCGAAGGCTGCTTCATGAGTATCCGCTCTGAGTCGACTTATGGCCAAGGTAGGGGGACCCAACCCGTCAAGAAGACGCCTCTTGATGAGTGCTGTAGGATCAGTGGTACTGTACGGAGCAGAGGTATGGGGCAACGATCTCAGTAAGGAGGTTTACCGAAAACACCTGGCACAGGCGCTGAGGATTGCACCTTCGTATCCGACAGTCTCTGATTTTGCAGTGAAAGTTATTGCAGGCGTAATACCTGTCGGCTTCCTTGCTAGAGAGCTCCGCTATATTTATCTGCGTCGAAACGAGGGTGCGAGGGAGATGGTTGTCCGCGAAGAGAGACAGCCCTCACTCACCGATTGGCAGCAGTCTTGGGTGAATCGCACGAAGGGAAGGTGGACTGCGCGCCTCATCCCGGATGTGAGACCGTGGCTGAATCGAAGGCGTGGTGAGACTGACTTCTATCTGACTCAGCTTTTGATCGGGTATGGGTTTTTGCAGTCCTATCTGCACAAGATTGGTAAGTCACGGTCCGCCGATTGTCGGTATTGACCAGGAGAGGAGGACAATGCCTGCCACACATTTTTTGTGTACATAAAATGGGACAGGCTGCAAAGAGCCTTCTATAGGGAGATGGGAGAGCTCACCGCGGATAATATAGTAGCGGTGATGCTCGAGTCGGTTGACAAATGGAACCAGGTGGCACATTATATTCGGGTAGTCCTAAAAGATAAAAGGGGCCCACAGCAGGCGGGGGTACTGGGGCTCGGGGATCGCTTGTCTGGCACTTCTTCTTCCCTGATCCCCCAGCTTGAAGGCGCCTCACAGCGTAACAAAACGAGACCTGGCCCGAAATAATGTGTCAAACGATTCCAGGCTAGGTTCTCAGGATGACAGGGAAGGTGTTTAGTGGGTAGTCCGGTCGCCTTATTGCGAACATGGGAGTCCCACAGTCTGTGCGTAAATGGGCATTCATCTCTCTACCACACAAAAAATAATCTCAAGTTATAAAAAGTCTCAATAAAGTTTACGTACGTACTTACTTAGGAGACATTCGATACAAACTATTCTTCACTCGTCTATTTTTTAGAAGGACACTCTGCTTTCATTTAGGACACCCTTCTAAAATTTGGCAGCTGTAAACTGACGAATGAGTGTGTTGCTTCTACATCTGTCATGTCAAAGCTTAAATGCAATAAATGTGACAACAGTCGGGAACGTCAAGGTCGGGGGATCACTTTTCTAGCAATCCGTCTTCTTCGCTCCTCTTCCGCTAGAGGGATCCTCACATCGTTTTCAGGTTGACCGGGGTGGTGTTTTGTATTTAGTCTAGACGTCTTACGCGTCTGGGAGCCCCACACTCAAGGCGTAAATAGCCTTCACCTCCCAACCAAAAAATACATAAATGGATAGGTGCTTAAATCTAATTTATCCTCAGCTTATCAGTTTTGTAATCAAAAAGTTCCCCGGAACATAAATTTTCAGTCCAATCGGTCCAGCGGTTAAAAATTCGGTAAAACAATGCTACAAACTATATTAGGATGGCACCCCGAAAAAATTATAGGAATATTAAAGACACGCAGCAATCAGCATGGGAAGGTTTCCTGGCAAATTTGTGCAACATATTTTAGCAGGCATTAGTATTCCGCTATTCCGAATTCATCAATATATTTTGAATATCTCACAATTTTTAATTGGAATTCATACTTCGCAACTTATTAGTTTTTTTGAGATATTTTTTCAAATTGTCGTTTATATTTAATAGTTTGAAGACCATTAAGCAAAACAAAAATCAAGTCTTAAGCTAAATTTTTCACCGCCAAACTAATCTGAAATGGCTTATCACCGATAAAAAGCATCTTGATCAACCTTAAGTTGATGCAATTTTTTCATTGGTCATCAGCATAAATTTAACTTTTTTAGCTCACATATAAGATTTCAGCACTAACAAGAGATTAAATAACACAGAAGCCATATCACGAGACAAATCATTAATAGAAAAAACTGATTCTGAAGTAACATATCAGGTTCTTGACATCATCCTCTATACATGCGACACGTTTTATACCAAGGTTATTTTGAGGAGATTGAAAGTAGTTTTGGAGGAGTTAATTTTTATTCAATTCCTGGTAGATAAGTAATTGAATTCACATGGTCATGTGCTAATAAATCAAACAGGAATGCATCATTTCATATGTACTCGTACGTGAGACCAAGCTTCACCTTAACGAAAAAGTTGGTAAGCCCAACAAATAAAGTGCTTGCTGAACCAGTCTTAAGTTATCGCAGCATTTACTTCCGCAATCGTTTGGCCAAAACATTCACCCATGCCCATGTACAATTCTAAACTAAATTACAACACGTTCAAATCGTGACTTGGACTCGGTACCAAGTTGCAATACATCATTGGATTGTAGCAACACCGATAAAAACATTATTGCATCGTTTATTAAACAACAATTCCAGCATTGCAACATTTTGAATGGTGGCTGGCGTCTTCACCCATCCATTTCGACGACTGAGTTCGGTAATTACATTTTAAAATACTTTTGTCATCTTCACAAAAGTCCAATTACCCATAAAAATTTTTTCATTGGAATTTCCGATCACATATTTCGTATATTGAATTAGCAATATATGATACATGTACAAGTATTTATTTAGTAGGCTCTTCACTAGCAATTTCGAAACAATTGTTGTATTCTTCATCATTTTGCAAGCAGAGCTTTGCAAATGTGAGATGGTGATGATAGGTTGAGGCAGACATATGTTTTTTTTAGATTTTTCAAAAAAGTTGTTGGTATTTATGCGAATTTCAATTTTTTTTCCCATGCATATCAACCTGTTTACGAAAAAAACCGCATTCAACATCGTATCCGAAACGTGCTTAATATGGAAATCTAAAGAAAGATTTCTATACACTTTGCAATGATAAAACGACAAATATGGCATGAAATGAAAATATTATTCAAAATTAAAAATTTGTTTGCATGAATAAAATTCGCTTTCAATGAGACCTTGAAGTCGCCACCAATTTAGAAAGTGAATTTTGCTTGTCGTCACGTCACATACTCGTGGTATCATTTATAGTAGTAGGCATGCCGCGGATGGTGACAACACGATGAGACATACCTGGAAAGGTACTTGCACCACTCCAAGATACGACGAATAAGTACTATAAATGAATTCGATTATCGCTTGGAGTGGTAACCGCAGGTAGAGGACAAATCAATTGCATCTTGCTGAGGCTTCCGCAGTATCTTGACCTGTGTGTACAATCAAGTTTTGACCTCACATTTGGAACCCGCTTTCTGCTCATTCAAGTCACTGATAGATTTTCCACTGCAAAAGGTAAGGTAAGGTAGCGAAGAAAATGACGTCAAGTAACGAGGATGTTAGTTTTGAAGATGCTTGATAGTGGCAATTTGAGCATTGAGTGACTGCATTTTCCGCATAGAAAGTATTGTTTGTTTGAATTTGCATGTATCGCATTTGAATGGTAAATAACCGCGAAAGTGGAAGATAACACACTACAATGTTTGCATATTTGATTTCACCTTTTGGAAATCTGAAGCGGCGCCATATTTGGGCCTAGGCAAATTATTTTCATTTTAGATTATTTTTTGCATAGGGTTTAATACGAGCTAAAATGTTAACATGTGTGCAAGACGGTCAGATGAAAATTTTGGTAACTGGCGTATGTACGTCTTTTTAGTGCGAACAACAGCTTTGACAAGCTGCTCAGTTTATGCAATAGGTTTCCGAAATAATCCCATCGACCTTCATTGCCATCGATTTAGTCCCTTCCTCTTCTATGCAGACAGACGGGAATGACACATCACGTTTTTCGCAAGATAGTATCACAAAATTTGCAGCAAAGTCTACAGCGGTATTTTCCCATTGAAACATAGGTAACGTTAGGTATCAAATGAAAGCTTTTCATGAAGACACCATGAAATATCTCCGCTAAATTGAGCAGGACATACATATAAAAATATATCATAATCCAGCCAGTCTTAATCTTAAATGTTCAAAATTCCACTGAATCATTTAAAAGCCGTGTTTCAAAGCACTTCTAACGCTTTCAAATTTTGCGATGTCATCAGCGCAAGGTTTTGTAGAATGGAAGTGAAGATCATATAATCGATAAAGACAGCAGAGAAACTTCGAAAGAATTTGCTCAACAAGTAACAAGTGAAATCACTGAGATTTAGTGGTTCCATACAAATAACTTGTCCAAAACGAAAACTACACAAACAAATCAAGTGAATTTACATAAATCGACCGGAACCACGCAGTTGATTTGCGTGAAATGCGAAGCTTGTGGATGTCTCTACTTTATGGTATAGATTTTGGGCCCGTAACCTCACGGGTTATGTTTAATACTAGTAGGCAACTACACAAATGTATATATAATGATGCTAATAATCAGATGTAAATTATCAGAAATAACTGAAAGATGTTTCTCACTGCAAATCATTAAAGCTGCCTTCTATTTTGAGGGATTTCAAACGTCTATGCAAATAATGCTCGGAAAAATACTTGGAATGTAAAAACATATTTAAACCGAGAATGTAATAATTCATTCAATAAGTCCGTAGGATGACAAGTAGATAGCATTACTAGAATTTTTTTCATGTTTTTTTATTAGCACTAACCTTCAAACGATATGTGTATAAATTTGACAGCAATCGGACAATTGATTCTTGTGTTAAAGCATTTTATGCGAAGCTACTTTTGTTATTGGAAAAAAATGAATTTCATGTTTTGATAATTCCTGTCTTTTTGATAAAAAAAAAATCAATGGAAACCAAACAATGCATTGATAAACAGTATCTGGACTCTGCTCCATTGAGACAAATGGTAGAGACGTGAATTGCTCAATTTAAACGTGGTCGTACCAGCACAACTGATGCAGAGCGCAGTGGACGCCTAAATGAGGCTGTTATTCCAGAAAACATGAAAAAACTCCACAGTTTGGTTATGAACAATCGCCAATTGAAGGGGCTTGAGCTAGCTGACATTGTAAAGATATCAAATGGTAGGGTTTTTAACATTTTACACGAACATTTGGGTATGCGAAAGCTCTGTGCAAAGTGGGTGCCGCGTGAGCTCACAGTCGACCAAACACAACAACGCATTGATGCGTCAGAGGAGTGTTTGGCGCTGTTAAACCGCAATAAAATCGCATTTTATCGTCCATATGTGACAATTGATGAAACATGGCTTCACTATTACACACAAGAGTCCAAAGGACAGTCAGCTGAGTGGACAGCAGTCGACGAACCGAATCCAAAGCGACCAAAGACACAACAGTTGGCCAGTAAGGTGATGGCGTCTGTATTTTGGGATGCGAACGGAATGATATTGATCGACTATCTCCAAAAAGGAACCACTAGCAACAGCGACTATTACTGTGCACTTTTGGATCGATTGAAGGCTGAAATCGCAAAGAAACGGCCGCATCCTGCCACAAATCGATGAAAACGATGGCAAAATTGAATGAATTGGGCTCGAATTGCTTACCCACCCACCGTATTCTCCAGATTTAGCCTCCAGAGTTTTTTTCCTATTTTCAAATCTCAAGAGAATGCTTGCTGGAAAGAAATTTAAGTCCAATGATGATGTAATCGGTGAAACTGAGGACAATTTTGATGACGCAGAGAAATCGAACTATAAAGGTGGTATCGAAATGTTGGACAGTCGCTATACTCATTGTATCGCCCTCGAAGGCAGCTATGTTGAATAATGAAATCGAGTTTTGTCAAAATTTTGTTTTTTTCTTACTTATCCTACGGACTTATTGAATGACCTATTATTTATTTAAGGAGGGCGATATAAATATTGATAGCACATTCGTTTATTGCTTTAATAAACAATTAGAGTATATTCAAAATAAAGTTCTCAAAGGACTGATGCAAACGTCGGTCAACATGAAGGAAAAGTTAGAGAAGTGAGACTAGTAGCCAGCTGACCTTAAAACAAAGGTCAAACAGCGGTCGGCTATTCTCAACTCCAAGTTAATAGTAGCCACAACTATACCATTAGAATGGGCGGAAATAAGTTGATAAGCTATAAATCTATAAGAAACAGCGAAAAGAGCCAGTTGTCAACATATAAAGCATCATAAATGGCTGGGATGTCTTGCTGGCAATGAACAAGTTGAGTAAGCAGGAGAGTGCTCCTATCAGAAGGTCTTTGTAACCCACCTAGGGTTCAAAACAAATTTTCTAATAGTAGTTCTAATTTCAGGGCTACTTCTTTGTAAGGGGGGACCCCCTTAACAAATTTTGAAATATTCGATAAAACCTAAGCTTTTGAGAGACCACCATTCCTGACCTTTTCACAAAGTTTGAGCTTTCTAGCTTCTGTAGTTTCTGAGGAATTTGCTGTGACGCACGGACAGACGGACGGACTGGTCGCGAAACTAGTAGGTCTTTGTAAAATATTTCTATGTACAAAGACCTAAGCACGTTTTTTAAAATGTTACGCTTTTAACGCTTAAAACTTTGTCCTGTTTGAAGAATAATATTAGTTTATTTATTTTCGTTATGTTGTGCACAAAAATGAATAAGCTTTTTAAAACGTGCGGAAGGCAAAAATTGCAAAACCACCGAGTTGACGTTAGAATCAAAACGCGCTATTTCGGCTCTTATATTACGTTACATTCACATAGAAAAGATAGCAGTAACAATAGTGGATTACAACCTCACTTATTTTTAACACCCTCCGGGTGCCGACTGGATAGATCGCGAGTTATCTCTAGCGAATACAAGAGCTATACGGGTCGTCTCATTTTTTCTTCATTTGGCATCTTTACTTCGCAGGAACGAATTTTACCATCCAGGAAAAATAGTTTCAACTAACGCTTGTTTCCATAAAACTCCAGGACAAAATGAATCGTGCACCGGGACAACATCTTCCGGTATCAAGTTTGAAGAACTTGCATTGTAGTAAACATGAGCAGACCTTTGCTCAGCAAATATTCCTCTCTCCAACGTTCCCCAAAGAAGTTTATAGAACGTTGTCGAGAAATCCATTTTTGACGGATATCTACGTTTACAGAACCACCACGATGATCTGACGATGGAAGAACAGCATTAGTACCAGTTAAAAAATGAGATGGGGTTAGTGATATCAAATCCGGTGGGTCATCCGTAATGTATGTTAAAGGTCTTGAGTTTATGACACTCTCAACCTGGCACAATAAAGTCTGCATCAGCAGCACATCCAGCACCGCACGTCCGATAGTAGCTTTGAGAGCGATTTTTACAGAGCGTACTAGTCGCTCCAAAAGTTCCCTCCACTATTGAGCTCGCTCTACGTATGTTTAAATGTTTTCGCGTTATCCGATATGATAAGATGAGGAACACCACCCCTAGCAATGAAGCGTCATAAGCCGAGCTTACAGATTTCAGTGGACACATCCGGAAGAAGCTCGAGATGAACAGCCCTGATAATAGAGCAGGTCAACAGCATTATATACATTTTGCAAGTAGATTCAGCTTCGCAATTAGACTTGAGATAAAATGGACTGGCGAAATCAAATCCCGTTGCCTCGAAAGGTCTGGTTGCGTTGAATCTACTGCACGTAACGGCGCAAAGGGCTGTGAGGCAGGCTTTCCTGTCAAACATTTACATATAAAACATCGCCCTACGATTCCCTTTATTAATTGTAGAGCCTTTGGAACCCAAAATCGATGTCTTAGATGTGTTAAAACTAAGTTAACCATGGAGTACATGCTGATGAATATATTGAACTATTAAATGCGTTATATATGATGACTTTGATAAAATTATCAGAAGAATTAAATCTATTTCATCAGATAGCATCTGCAGTCTAGTCGCAACTCGAAGGAACCCATCAGTTTTTAATACAGGATTCAAATTACGAGGTTTTGATGAAGTAGGAATGTTGAGATCGTTCTGACAAGCGGTAATTCCATCTTAATAATGTTGTGATTGGAGGAACTTGATCCAATACGACGCAGCTATTTTTAATTCAGCAGCAGAGAGATAATTGCTCTTGTGATCAGAAGTTTTTCGCAACAAGGCGACAAAGCGCAGAATATACGCAGTTATGCGTAATATTTTTCTCCAAGAACTGCATTTATCGCAGAGTAGCAATGTTCAGATAAAACAGCCTTTTCTTTATCTGATTTCTTCACTTGTAAACAAGTCACAGCTGTAGAAGCTTCAGTAAAAACTCTCCGCTGGGCCAAATTTCTGATTGTTGTAGTAGCCATGAAGGTCCATCTACAAACATGGTGCTCTCGAGCAAAGCCTTTCCCATTAGTCCTCATGTCAATAAGTCCGCTGGATTACTTTTCCTTGGACAATGCCTCAAGGAATAAGCCTTTGATTTAGCCTTAATTTTACTACATACGGTTTCTATCGAGAAGTATCTCCACATATTCAAAACAAAGCAATTTTTGAATCAGACCAGAAGTAATTTCGTCAAAAATGGTTTTTAGGTTTTCTTGTAGGTAGTCGTGAAGTATTACTGCAATAAGTGCCGCGGTTAGTTCCAATTTAGGCAATGTCAGTTCCTTTTCTCTGTCTTCTTTTAAGGGGGGGGCGACTCTATTTTTGGAACAAAGTCGTTTAACATCAACCATACCTTCTTGAATCGTTCGGACATAACCAACTGCTCTGCATGCCTTTAAACGGCAAAACTTGAAGTTCTTTTTTTTATTGTATTATCCTCTTTTGCAGTAACATGTCTTGGAAATACCAGCTCTTTCAAAAAAAGCTATATTCTTACCGTAATCGCTCCAAATCTTTAAAGGATCTTCAGCTAGTTTTTCATCCCAATATAGTTTAAGTCTCCAAAAATATTAAATTAATTTTTTAAAAACGTTAGTCCGAAGTTAATTTTTATCGGAAAAAATCTTATATTGTCGAAGTAATCGACTCAGGAAATTTCTATCGAATATTTTTACTTCGATTGGTTACGAAAAACAAATTCACAAAGAAGATTTCGCCGCTGGTATGGAGGAGCCCGACGGCTTCCCACCGTTGGGGCAACCTGGGGAAACGACGAATACGAAACTGGCGACAATCACTAAAAGAAAATATAACGAAGAAAACTCCGTAGATGGAGGGTGCAAGCTGCAAATAATAGCGGATAATCAACAAATGGCCAAATTGCAGAAACAAAATGATGAACTAAGGCAAGAGATACAGTCTCTCAAGGATCTTTTCAAGCAAGGGATGAAGCCTCAAAAGACGCAGCCACAAAATCAATGGCAACAGGTAACAAAGCCGAAGAAAAGTGCAAAGCAAGTAAATCCAGAGGAAGTTCTAAGTGCTGGTGGCACCAACGAGAGCCGAAATTATTTTGCAGCGCTGGAGGGATTAACCGAAGATATGGAAATCGAAGAAAACATCAGAGGTAATTTTAATCAAGATAATGACGTTAATTTCATCCAATATTTAAAGAACAAAAATAAGGAGAAAAAACCAGCCCGCAGTTCTGCTGGTTCCTCTGAAAAAGCTTCCAACAAGACAGAAAAAGTTCCGCCAATCAACGTGTTCGGACAAACCGGGAAAGATATGGTTCGGCTATTGGCAGCCGAAAATAAACTGGCCAATTTCGAAATCAAAAGAGTTAATGCCGAAAAATTAACTATAAGGACGAAATCACTGGTTGATTTCAAGTCAGCCAAAGATGCGCTGATTTCTGGGGAGGTTCCACACTTCACCTATACCCCAAAAAGTGAAAAGAATCAGACCTTCTTGTTGAAGGGTTTGGACAGCGGAGAGGATACGGTCGATCTTCTTCAGGTGCTCAAGGAGGCTGCACCAGATATTGATTTTGTTTCAGTCAAAGCCTTTGCGACACGAAGGTCGACCATAGAAAGGAAGAATTTACCACTTTACCTGGTACAAATTGCAAATAAGAGCAGTCCAAGTGCCCTTCAACAAATAAGGTACTTAAATTTCAGAGTGGTGAGGTGGGAACGCCTTCAGAAAAGAGAATTCAACCAGTGTTACCGGTGTCAAAGATTTGGACATTCGGCTGCCAATTGTGCCATGCACTATCGTTGCGTTAAATGCAAAGACGTTCATGCTCCCGGTGAGTGCAAATTGGCTCAGACGGAGCCTAAAGAAAAATTATACTGCGTTAACTGCGGTGTTTTTGGTCACCCAGCATCATATCGAGGATGCTCCTGATATCAAGATGCAAAAGTTAAATTTGCTCCAAAGCAAACACAAGTAGACCGTAATATCATACCTTCCAACTTCGTCAAGCCCGGAGTATCATTTGCACTCGCCGCTAGAGGACCAGCAGAAAATGCTGAAAATAATGTAAATAATGTAAGTGGCAATAATGAGCTGCTTCTCAAAATTTACCAGCAACTTAATTCTTTATCGTAGAGAATCGACAAACAAGATTCAAAAATTAACTTTGCTTTTCAGCGTTTAGGTCTTTCAAATGCCTAATAATAACTTGTCATCCAGTCATATTCCCATGGATAGGCTTCGCCTCATATCGATCAACGTCAACTCTATCGTTGCTATACATCGACGTGATTATCTCCTTGAATTTGTTGTTAAGCAAAAGCCTGACATCATACTTCTCACTGAAACCCACCTCAATTCATGGCATTCCATGGAATTCAAAGATTTTGCATTCGTAAGAAACGATAGGGTAATAGGTGATGGGGGAGGTGGCACCGGGATATTGGTTAGAAGACCCTATTGTTTCCAAAATATTGAAAAAGTCGAATTCAAAAACTTTGAATTTCTTGAAGTGTCCGTCATCAAAATTTCACTGCCAGGTGGGGATAACCTCTTCGTTATCTCTGCCTATGCAACTGGTCAAAATGTTCTCAAGTTCAAGGAGGAACTCAATTCCTTGTTTGAAATACTCGAATTGAACAGGCTGCATAATTATTATATTTTTGCCGGTGACCTGAATGCCAAGCATACATCATGGCTAAACGCCACCAATAATCCAAGAGGTGTATTCCTGAAATCATGGATAACAGAGAACCAAATTGAATACAGGTGCAACCTATATGGGTCGGAGTTCCCAACATACCCTAGGACAAATTCATATTTGGACCTCTGCATTGCTGACGCAAGACTTGAATTCAGCTTTAATAGTCCTCAACGGAAACTGCAGGTGCTTCCTTACGATAGCGACCATAACGCAATCGTAATGGAAATCAATCATCAAAGGGATGATTTCTTCCTCATTCCAGTTCAACATGAAAATCATCGGTTGAATTTCAAAAAAACAGACTGGGGAAAGTTTCAAAAGAAGTTTAATCGGGAGTACCAGAAGCAATGTCCTCCTTCTGATGATGGCAACGCTTGCTCAATGGTTCCTAATAACAGAAATCTAACTGACGATGAAATAGATCTCTATTTGTCGAAGTTAGAGAAGCTGACGTTGGAAACGATTGAGAAAGTAGTTCCCAAGATTAAACATCGAAACAATATGGAAGGATATGAAACACCAACCATCGTAAGGTTGAAAAGATTGAAAAGCCTTCTTCTCACACGCGTCAACAATATTTATCGACGATTTTTGGACTACAACCATCCCTGATCCCTCGTTGGCTTTGTTGAAATTACACCTGAAGAATGTCCGGAACTTAATCCGTTCATACTTCAGGAGTGAGGTCAGCAATCAATGGGCGGAAAAACTGAGGGGTATTAGCCCACAGGACCCAGATGGCGTTTTCGCGAAAGTGAATAGCTTATTCCGTAGGAAGTCTCGAGTGAAGGTATCGAATCTTGAAGTCACTAGTGATGAGATAAATCTTCTCGATAGAGCTGGTATTGAAATTGATAGTACGACTCCGGATAGAAATGGAAACAGGATTATATGTGATGGATTGCAGAAACTTGCCCTGATTGGAACACATTTAGAATTGGTTCATCTGCCGAACCCAGAGAGAAGGAATGAAATATTTTCGGAGGTCGTTGAAGCAAAAGTTTCCGACTTCAAATCAAGCCTGAACGGCCAATCAATTCTTCATTTCGATGAAACATTCACATCTGACCTCATACCGAGCTTGAATCTTATTGATTATTTTGTCAGCGATGAAGACTTGTGTTTCATATTTCGCAGAATAAACAACAAAAAATCATGTGGTACTGACGGTATTCCAAATATAGTTCTCCGACATTTGCCTGAGGTTGCTATTAGGAATTATTGCATATTGTTCAACAACATGTTGAACAATTCATATTTCCCAAATGAGTGGAAAAAGGCTAAGGTATTTCCGATCTTGAAGAAAGGAAAAGAATCTTCATGCCCTAAAAGCTATCGCCCAATCAGCTTGCTGCCTAACATCAGCAAGGTGTTTGAAGTGATACTCAACAGAGCATTAAACGCCCACATTGAGAAATATGAGTTGATGCCGAATTGCCAATTTGGTTTTCGTGCCAGGCATTCGACCATACATGCAATAACGAAAGTAACCTCAGACATCTGTTGGAAACTAAACAACAAAGAATGTGTTGGAGCATGTCTCATTGATATGGAGAAAGCCTTCGATACGGTGTGGTTAGATGGACTAGTTTTCAAACTTCTTCAGGACAGGTTCCCCAGACACCTTGTCACCATGATGTGTAATATGTTATACGGGAAATCGTTTGTTGTAACTGATGGAAATATGACAACAATGCGCGAATTCAAGGTCTTGAATGGTCTACAGCAGGGAACAGTTACTGCACCCCTGCTTTTCTCAATATTCATTCGCAAGTTATTGAACAGCTTTGATTTTAATGTCTCGCCAACGCGATCATTGGTAGCGTTTGCTGATGATCTGATCATCTATACGGCAGACCGAAAAGCTACAATAGTTCAGAGCAATCTTCAAAAAATGTTTAATGATGTGCAGCTCTACACCGACAATTGGCGAATGAAAATCAATGCGCAGAAGTGCGAAACAATTTTGTTTCGGACAACGCTGCAGGGGGCCAGTCAAGACCTGAAACGTAATTGGAAGGATTTTCACATTATGACTGGTGAGGGTAGTTCAGAACGGGTTCCACATAAATCCTGTGTTCGATACCTCGGTGTTCATCTCGATCAGTGTCTGTACTACACTGAACATGTCAAAATCATGCTCAGTAAGGCACTAAAAGTAGTCATGGCCCTTCGGCGACTCTTTCATTCCAGATACATTGATCAAAAAGTCAAAGTTATTTGTTACAAGACCCTGGTTAGACCAGTTTTGACATACGGATGCCAGATCTGGTACAACCAGAGTGCTAGTACAATGGAAAGAATAAGAGTTTTCGAAAGGAAATGTCTTCGTGCATGTACTGGTTTGTACAGAAAGCCTGAGACGGATTGGAAGCACTATATATCGAATAGAAAAATTTATCAAACCGCTCAAGTGACAAGAGTCGATATCTTCATATTGAAACTTCTTCGGAATCATATCGCAAGATCTGTGACTGTGAGTGAAAACCTTTGGATTTCACAGCCGTTCCACCCTACAGACAGGTATATTGTGACTTGCCTCACTACTGGCTTCGTTCCTCCAGAAGCATTCGTGTTTTTAGACATGAATCGATATATTTTTGATTCTGATGGCGTCCCAATCATATATCACATATACCGACGGGCCACCGATAAGAAGATAAAATATCCTCCGAATCTGAGTTCACGAGACCAACAATTCCAATGGAGATACTCATTTGCTAGATTCGTTGAGGCTGGTCAAGCTGAGATGAAGCAATCTAGGTATTGGTGGCTGAATGACAATGTCTAAATTATTCGTGTTTATTTTCTGTTTTTGTGCTTTTTCTCGTTACTTAGATTTTTAGATTCATCTCATTATTGCTACATCTAGTGTTGTTGTTTATTTGTATTATAATTTAGGTATAGGTTTCAATATAAGGTAACGTTTTTTTTGTTTTTTTTTTGATTGAACTTATTTAGCATTAGGGTGTAACATATTAGGTATAGGATATAAGTTCATTTTTGTGTTAGTAGTATAAGTAATTTTTGAATAATGCTGGTTGGTTTTTCTCCTTTTTCCAATTGAATCAAAAAATATGAAATAATCTTAATTAATTTAAATTTGCAAGTGTATTTTCTTCATTAAATGTGTTTAACTGATAACGTATAAATTTAGAGAGCCATTCGGGCCATTAAGTTTTTTATAGTTTTATTGTTTGGAATTTGCTTTATGTTCTTTTAAAAATTTATAACGATTAGTATTAAATAAAGCGCTTTTGACTTTGACTTTAGTTTAAGTCTCCAAATATCTTGAAAAAGAATCTTTAAGTCGATGACAAACGGTCCCAGCAGCCGCAATGGATCGAAGATTCAAGAAACAGCTGCTATAAATTCATTTTGTCTCAATTGGGGGATGCAATAGGAATCTTTGTACGGACTCAAGGCCTACTGCAATATCTTCGGTAAATATAAAACAATTTATATGCCCAACACCTTTTGAATTATAGTCTGGCTTGATAAATTCGCGAATGATTCCCTGATGCGCGTATCATTACAGTTCCATTTTTTTAAGTTCATGGAAGCGTCTTTCATAATATCAATGGCCTCCTGACTTATTCGTTTTACGCTTGAAAGACTGTTGTGGCTAAATACGAGATCGTCCATGTAGAACGAGTTTTTAAAAATATCACATGTTTCTCGATATTTCGATTCGTACTCACTTAGATGCTTCAGAATAGTAGCCGACAAAAAGAACGGACTATACGTAACGCCAAAAGCAACTCTCGTCATCTTGTACTCCTGGTACGGCGGCAAATCCTCAGTACAGTTAAGAGCGTCAGGAAACCAAACGAAACGATGGGTATGTACAATTGGGTTAATACAATTTGTAGAAAGGCTTTCTCGATATCCACCACCACCGCATATCTGCCGGTTCTGAAGTTAACAAGAATCTTTAATAAATCTTAAACCAAGTTTGGTCTAGCAGATAAATGATCGTTGAGCGAAAGCGCGCTATTTCTTTTTAGAGACGTCAAAAACGATGCGAAGCTTCGTTGTATCTTTATCCTCTCAGTAAACTGGTATATGTGGCATATAATAAGGACGTTCACCAGATACTACGTTAGTGTTTACCTTTTCAGCAAATCCGGCTGTTAACAGCTCCCCAATAGCGACGTCATATTCTAGCAGCTTACTAGGTTCTCTGAATAATTTTCTTGTCAAACTTGAAAGTCGCTGCAGAGCTATGCAGAATTGTCCTCCAATAATAAATTGGGATTATGCCATAACAAGGAAGCCACATACTCGTATGTATGCTCTACATATTATGCTCTAAGGCGTCGATGATGGAATCGTACGGCTCATTGTCTAGATCAATCGTCTCCAACTTACAAAAAGCCTCAATGGTTATTTCGTTCATTAGCGAAAGAACTGAATGCATTCAACTGGAGCAGCACAAGCAGCAGAGGGCCCCATAATCGTCCACCCAAATAAGTTGTCGACGGGCGTTAAAATATCATCGATTCTTTTATGGGCTCCGGTCATAAACATCCAATATGCGTTTTCTCCGATTTAAATACTAGTTCCATATTCTGCTACATGTCCTGGGACACATGTATCAGCTAATGTAAGCTCGTTAAGTTATATTTATGTTTCAGATGATTTCATGACGTCCAAAAATATCTGCGGAACCTCAATAGGTTCAAAATAGACGAAATTACCACATTATTGGCTTTTAAGATACATACCGACTCGATTAAAAGTTCTGTTCGGAGAATGTTTTGTGCTACCAAATGGTATTATGCTCAGCGCCTGGGTTGCAATGACGGGGAGCTGCAACTTAGACGATAAGGCCTGCTGAATAAACGACATTTGTCTTCCTCCATCAAATATTAGGTGAACGACACAATTTTTTTCGCTATTATTTTTGCAAATTGCAACAGGTGTTTGAAGAAACGTATTGGTCACAGGCCCACTATTCGCCGTACACAAATTTAATGAGGGTTGTGATGAATGCGGTGAACTATGTCCGTCTTCTTCCTTTTTATTTGGAAACATTTTCGTTTTACCAAGGAATGCTGGATCACACATAGATGTGGTATGCTTTCTCTTATAAGTTAACTTTACAAAATTTCGCCAAATGGCTTGTAGAAGAAACACAGACTAAAGAAATACAGACTACTAGTATCTAGGGTCATTAAACCAGTTGCAGTTGCCACTAATTTGGCATTTAATGCACTCACACTACGCGACGACTCTCTTATCTCGAACGATTTCTCCAGCGAAGTTACTTCTCGTTTTAGAAATTTAATTTAAATTCTGTCGCCGTCAAGTTTTAATGAGGAGAACTCTCCTCTGCTAAGCTCGCATCATTTTCTCTTTCGGTAGTGTGGTCAGACCCGGCGTATTCTTTTTTCCTTTTCTTGGTACCGATAATATCCACTTGAATATCATCGGGCAAGGACTTCAATAAAGCGCTCTTCAACATTAGACTGTAGTTGCTCACTGGAACAGCAAGAGCGGTAACAGAACGCATAGATAAGTTCCTCAGTCCCACAATATCGTCTTTGGATCTTATTTAGGGAGGGAGCAGCAGCATACATTGATCGATACTTTCATCACGATCGCCAAACTGTTCCAATAAGAGCTCCACGGCTCCGTTGTAGCATGCGGTTGTAAGGAGTAAATCCGGCTATGGTCATTACTGCTTTTCCAGTTAAAAATGACTGCAGATAATGGAACTTACCTACGCTCGAAAGAGAGGTATTTCATGTATTGCGCTCTTATACTGCTCCCAGAACGGAAGCCATTCTTTCAAATTTAAAGAAAATTTTAGCAAGTTTAATTTCGGAATTTTCACGGAATTATTACACGTGTCAAGATTTGCTATAGGCACCGAAGAATTTACTTGAACCCTAAGACATTGAGTTTGTATAATACGTTGATTAAAATGTGTCATGATTGCGACTGCTTTATCTTCGTATTCAGCGGCGTTTTCAAATTCTCGTTCAAGCTCCACATCTTTAATTCCCGATAGAACAGCTTCATTAGCCTTTACTAAATTCGGGTTTGCGACTTTGATGCGTTCCAAATAAGAAAATAAGTTTTCCTCTACCGCGTCAGCATTTTCTTCTTTCACCTTTCCGTTATTTGCCCGCAATAGACCGCACGATATGAGGCATCCATTTTGTACACCGTTATCACTATAATTAATTGTTTTCTATATCCCAGGTTTCGGCATCAATATTAAAATGTTACGCTTTTTACTAAATAAAACTTTGCCCCGTTTGAAGAATAATATTAGTTTATATATATCGTTATGTTGTGCACAAAAATGAATAAGCTTTTTATAACGTAAGGAAGGCAAAAAGTTCACAGCCGACCGAGTTGACGTTAGAATCAAGACGCGCTGTTTCGGCTCTTATATTACGTTACATTTACATAGAAAAAATAGCAGTAATAAAAGTGGGATACAAAAAATGACTTATTTTTAACAATGGCTCGAAGCCAAAGTAGTTGCAACCAGCGAGGAGGTTATCAGGAGCGTAGGCCTGTCTACTTAACTTCTTTCACTTGTTTTTTGATATTCTTCATGTACGGTTCAAAAGGTTTTTTATTTTTATTGTGTCTAGAATGGGTTCATCGTCACTGAAAATCGAGCAGATAACGGCAATTTCGAACAGTGATTGTGCAGAGGATGAGGGCAAAACTCTAAATATCAATTTTAGTGACGTTGAATACCCAACCGATTCTGACCATAAACTTCCGATAAGGCCAGTAGGTGTACATCATAGAAATCTTGGTTTGACATCAAATTTTTAGGGTGAAGCGACATTAGAGTTTCCTGCATAACACATGGCATCTCGAATTATCTTACCATTTAATCGTAATCTGAGGGTAAATATGGTCACAAGTGGTCTTCTGTAACGGCTGGGTCGACGAATACTCGATCAAAGACAAGGAACATAGCACGAATTGTTCAATGATTAGTGGGCGTGGCGAAGGATGCTGTAGAACCCACTGTTTCTCACTTTTCATCACTAAGGACGTTGTAATGAAATCATAATCCATACAAATGAAGAGACAGCTTTAAAATGTTCTAAGTATAAAAATCAAACTGCCACAGTTTCATCTACAGGTGACGATGAAATTAACGCTTTAGTGGGCGGTCATTAATGCTGTCAGCTGTAAAAAAGACAATCGACTAACTTCATTGGAGATATTTGATTTATTTTTCAGTGGAAGTCGGTATGCACATGTGATATTGCGAGAAGGACTCAATATTTTACTAAATTGCGGTCGTTTTGATGACAAATCTACAAGAGAGGAACGTAGATCAAAGGATAAGTTCGCACCACTCACAGATTTGTGGGAGTCTTTTATTCAGACTTGTCGAGTTAGCTATAACTACGGCTCTTACGTGACAATAGATGAGTAGCTAATAGGTTTCAGGGGGCGTTATCCATTTAAGATATACAGGATGGGCCATTAAGTAGTTTCTTTTTAAACCACATGTCATTTTGACACTGACAGCTGTTTTCCGCTCAAAATTATCTTAATGAACCAGTATTAACCTTTGACTTTTGTTAATTTTATTGCATTTTTTGTTCATTTCTTTGTATTTTTTGTTCATTTCTTTGCATTTTTTGTTCATTTTATTGCACCCTTTATATTCTTTCGAAGGCATCGAAATGCGAATTAAAAGCTTTGACGTTATGCGATGTCAAAACAAATTATAAGATTAATGCCATGCCATATGTAGCAAAAACTAACACGAATGACGAGTCTCTTGGAACTTTTTATGTGAAAACATTGATTGAAACACTTTGCGGCATCAATTGAAACATAACGATGGAGAAATGGTTAACGTCTGTTTCTTTGGTCAATGATTATTTGAAGGAAACCTATAAACTTACCATTGTGACCACAATCAGAAATAATAAAAGGGGGATTCCGCCAGATTTGCTCGATATCAACACAAGGCCTGTAGGTTTCCCATGTCTTGCTACGATCAGAAATGCACGTTGGTTTTCCACAATCCTTATAAAAAACAAAAAATGTTTAATTGTTATCGACCACGCATGGCTCAGGCACAATCGCTTTTTTGGCAACCCCGACATAATCGAATTTTATAGCTTGACAAAAGGTGCAGTGAACATATTTGATCAAATGTGTGGAAGTAAGTCCTGCAGCCAAAAAAAAAACGTAAAGATTACCTCCTTGTTATTTTTGGCGTAGTAAGCAAAGTTATAGTTCGTTCTTACTTTATATATATATTTATATTTATATTTATATTTATATATATATATATATATATATATATATATATATATATTATATATATATATATATATATATATATATATATATATATATATATATATATATATTATATATATATATATATATATATATATATATATATATATATATATATATATATCTATATATATATATATATATATATATATATATATATATACTCGTATATTGGATTGTTCGATAATTCACGCCGTTTTTTTATCAACGATGACGTGAATTGCAGAGCGTGGCTTATATTATTGTATACTATTTTAAAGATTTGACTTTAGACTATCTTCAGTCAAAAACTTAGCATCATTAGTACAATCAAAGAGAGCATTATCGGCATATTTTTTTCTTTTACTTTCGAAAGGATAAAAATGCAGTGCAATCTCGAAAGAAATTATGTGAAATTTGTGCCTTAGTGAACTTCAGTGTCAGCGTTGGTTTGCTCGCTTTCGTTCTGGAAATTTTGATGTGCAAGATGCGCCACATACTCGTCGTCCAACCACTACTGATGACGACATAATAAAGGCGTTAATCTAAACTAACCGGCGTATGACAACTCGGGAGATAGCAGAAAAGCTCGACGTATTTACTTAAAGTTACAACAGCTTGGTTACGTAAACAAACTGGATGTTTGGGTTACTCATGAATTACAGGAAATCTACCTCACCAAACGCATTAACATATGCGAACCATTTCTAAAAAGAATCAACACGGGTGATAAAAAATGGATTGGTTAGGATAACGCAGTTCGTAAACGATCATGGACCAACCAAGATGAGCTCCCACAGTTGACATGCAAATCCAATATTCACCAAAAGAAGATCATTCTTTCTATGTGGTGGCATTACAAGAGTATAGTGTACTTTGAGTTGCTTCCAAGAAACCAAACTATTGATTCGAATGTCTACTGTCGTGAACAATCGAAATTGAACGGAGAAATCAAGAAAAAACGCCCTAAACTGGCCAACCGCAAAGGCGTAATGTTCCATATGATAACGCCAGATCCCACACCTCTTTGATAACCCATCAAAAATTAATGGAGCTCAATTGGACTGATGACACATCCACCCTATAACCCTGACTTACGATCATCAGACGATCATTTCTTTGAAATCAGGTATCGATAGTTCCAGGATGGAACGGACTAGCCTTATACATAGTTTAACAGCAGACGAAAGATCTGAGAAAATATAGGAATGACGAAGAACAAAACATTCTTGAAGCTTGGCAGATTATTTCCAATATATGACCCTCAAATTTTAGCTTAGATTCAAAAATGATACCTAAGTTTTTTAAGTCAATCACAGATTGCAGACTCAAATCATCCAAGTAAAATTGAAAATCGCTAGGGCAAAGATGAGAGGAAAAGATAAGGTGCAAATATTTAAAAACATTCACCGCAAGATGATTGTCAACACACCATCTTGACGCTGCCTCCAAATTATTCGGAATCAGGATATAGTAAAATGATAAGACAATATCGAAAATTTTAACGTCATCCGCATAGAGAAGACACGGTTAACTGATAACGCATAGAAAATCATTAGTGAATAAAATAAACAGCAGGGAGACGGAGAATTGAGCCTTGAGGGACGACAAAAGTCGGATTAAATGGGGAGGAAACCAGACCCTGAAAGGATACATAACAGAAACGAGGAGAGCCAGAGGAGCAGATGAAAAGGAATCCCCATATGTTTAAGTCTACCTTTAATGGCTGCTCAAGAACTAAGAAGCTCTGAACAGTATTGAACAAGTTTGCGTGGACGATTTTCTCTAACAAATTATACCGCTCAAAATTAAGTACAACGCAAAATTGCAGCTTTACAATGATTCTGTGGTTGGACGACGGTTGAGAGGCTGAGTACCAAATTTTTCAGAACATACGAGCATATATAATACGAATATATTCAGGATTTCCTTGTTGGTTATCCAAATTTATTATCATATCATTCTGAAAATCATTGAAATTTGGAGTTGGGGAGCAACTATTTTGGAAGGCGTGCTGCTCTAAAGCAGTAGCAAATGATAAATAATTCTGAATGCAATAATTTAATTTTTGAATCCACAAACATATGAAATTCCATATTTATATATATATGAAAACTAGCATTTTAAAGAAATTTTTGTGCAATCACCAAACTATTTTCGTCTAATTATTTTTGATAGCATTTGAATATCGAATACAATATGCTTTAAGTTACAGAACTGAAAATCGCAGATGCTTTCAAAAACTTTACCATTAATTCTTTTTCTAATTGAACCGGCTACTCGAGTATTGTAAACAATTTCTGAAATTCTCGTAAACATTGCTGTTCGTATAAATCATTTGCCAGAAAACAGCATATTTAATGTGGTTTTGATGCTTGAATAAATATTTAGTTTGAGATACATTATGCAAACCAATCCATGCTGTGAAATTTAATTGAAATTGTTTTTACATTAAAATTTTGAATTATGAAATCAAGAACTTTTGCCGGAAAGTCCTTTAGAAAATAATTAAACTCAGTATGATTATGAGTAGCTATGGAATCTAGATGAAATAGTCACGGATAAAGAACACTTTTTAGAGTTTTGAACTGCACACATAACCCTATTGTAATCGGGTTTGTCTGTTCGGCTGTGTGTCTCAGCAATCTTTCTCTGAAATTATGGCCGCTACAGACACCAAAGTTTGTAGGTAGATCAGAAGTAATGAACCCTTGAAAATTTGGACTTTCAATAAATTTTTCAACGGTTTTAAAGAGTGGGTTACCCGTATCGGTAGGGAGCCGGAAAATTTTTCTTTCTCAAAGGTAGTGATGTGGGGTATCAAATGAAAGGTATTGATGAAATGAAACAGATATGGACTTAGCCATCGTCGTAGCGATACTCTGGGCACCAACGAAAAAAGCACACGTGATGTAACGAAACTGAAAGAAGAAATCAACAAATGCACAAGGAAACAGCGGAAGATGGATCAGCATATGGTTCACTCCCAGTCACATAGGCTATCAATCAAATCAAAAATCCAACTTGTCTATCATCAGAGTCCCAATGTAGCTTCTCTTCTTAAGGTGCGCTCTGCTTCAGGTCGCCTACGACTGGAAGAGCAACCACCGGCACTACTTAAAACTATCATGGATTTGGTAATGTTTGGCGCTTCTACGGAGGAAACACGTCGCTCAGAGATTATTCGCAGTTGCCGAACGCTAGCTGACTTACTTGAGAAGCTTATGGAACAAGTATTTAACATTTCAAAGAGTGGTATATACTTCCGGCTGCTGCTAAGAAATGATACCACCTCGGAGGGTAAGCGACATGTAGTGACTGTACCAGTCAAATTGAGTCGCCCAGAGCCAGATTACCATAAAGTTCACCCCCATCAAGATTTCTGTGTCACCACAATAAGATCCTTGAAAACTTTGGCGTCTATTCTTGGACCAAACCAAGTTTTTTTTCTGTCACAAGATGACCAAACCCGGATACCTGTAGGCTTAACAGCCGCAAAAAAGCAAACTCTTCTCCTGATAAATGTCGAATATAGTGTTGCATTACCAGATCATGATTGGGTGATTGCCTCCAAGGATAAGTTGATCCCTAGTGTATATGATTGCATCAGAAAAGGAAATGATATGGGGCGTGCGTAAGCAATCATGTGCTCAGGGCCAACATACGTGGCTATTGGAAGCGGCAAACATTCTTCTTCAGCGCATGCTGTGTGGATTTCAATATGCTTACTACACTCGAAAATTTTAAGGAAATTATGTGGAATGAGGAAAGGCGCTTGAAACCAGTTGTTTTGATTTCATCTGAGGGAGGATCTGACGATAACCCCCCGTTTAGGCAGGTTATTTCTCATGTCATAACCCAGAAGGAATGATCTGGATATTCATCATTCTAGATGATCTAGATGCAATACTCATCTTTAACTACTAATGCGCCTGGTAGAAGCATGTTCAACCGCGTTGAGAGAAGAATGGCACCTGTGAGTCACGAATTGTCTGGACTTATACTTCCGCATGATTTTTACGGACCGCTGACTATGACCTTTAGAAATCGAACTTTCAGAAAGCTGGAGAAGTTGTTACAGAAGTATGAAAGAAAATGATTATCGCCGGTCATGTAAAACTTTCTCTCTTCCACCAACTTTCAACGCACTGACTGTTGGACAACCCTAGGAAGACCTGTACCAGCTGAAGAAAAAAAAATACCAATTTGGGGAATAATAACGGCGGTTAATGCACTTTTCTTGGAAAAGTTATCGGCGGAGAAAAGTATTTTTCGGGAATCACGGGCTCAAACCTTTCCAGTGGGCACTTCTACATGATCATTGTGAGAGCCTCCATGATCCGCCAGCTTATGGGCATTGTCGTATCACTGGAAAGTACGACGTCCAAATGACAGTTGGTCGTTTGTTTACTCCGCGGAGTGTTTTCATTTCGTGATCCAGGCTAAAGTTTTCGAAAAACGAATCCCAGTGAGTGCATTTTAGTGACGTTAATTAGTGGTTTGACTCTGTCGTAATGCGGCGATATGGGAGGCAGTTGTGGCCGGAAAAAGTTGGATCGTAGGGTCTTAATATCCCTTAAGGTAATGTATTGGTGCTGTCCTTTAGGCGAAATTCGTCAATTTCATATGTTGGTGTTTTTATCTCGGCCAAATTATTTCTGCTTCGATATCCCGATTACGTTTTGCTCTTACTCGAACAGTGGCTCTTCCACTTTACTTTCACGGCAATGTTTATTACTGTTCCGAGTAAACAATGGCGTTTCTTCTAATTGTGGTGGCATAAATCACCGCAATTTATGCGCTAAATGACTCCATAGTTCAGCTGTTGAGCTGTAATGAAGCTGCAGTACGCCATCACGGACTATATTGGGTGCCATTTAGAGTACGATATGTCAGCGTTCATACCCGGAAAAGGCGTTGGATAAAGTTTTGTAGGTAGTATATGTTTCGCCGTGCTAGTTAAAGTTTACGTTAACAATCAGCGGACTGATTCACTCCTTCTTACTTCTGACGGTCCTTCCCTAATTACATGAAACTCTTTGTCTGAATACTTAACACAATTTCTGAATTTAATCATAAAATTGTTTGAATTTAAAGAAACTCGCAACTACTGATTTTCGCCGTGACTCGGTCTGTGCTGGTGTTTTTAATTAATTTTTTTTTCTCTTAAAACAGACCCATTTCTTTCTTTTTAGGGTTTTGTAAAATAATTTTACAAAACCCTTCTAAAATCGCGTCCTGTCTGTCCGTCTGTCTGTCTGTCTGTCTGTCCGTCCGTCCGTCCGTCCGTGTGTCACAGCAGTTTTTCTCGGAAACTACTTTAGCTAGAAGCATTAAATTTTGTCTGTAGGTGTAAAGTGGTGCTCTCTTCAAAGTTCACCTACAAAAAAATTTTATAAGGTATTTAAGGGGGGTCTCCCCATGTAGGGGAGTGACCCCCCGAAAAAAAAAATTTCATTGAAGGTAGCCGATATGGGTATCAAATGAAAGGTCTTGATGAGAACTTTTCAAAACAGGTCTTAGTTTGGCAAAGTTTGCTTCGAGAGGCGCACAGGGAGGAGAAATACACGAGAAATTCGTGTCCCCCCCCCCCCCCCCTCGCGATTGGACACCTGTGATCCGATAATTCTGAACAAAATCAGGAATGTAGGCCTTAATGAGTACAACAAAAAATACGTGAGAAGTTGCAATTCACTCAACTTTGTTAGTAATGGTATGATTTATCGATTTTTTGTTTTCTTGAATAAAATCTTAACGGTACCCTTAAATTCAATAAAATTCAGTACACAGATGACTATTTATAAGATTGATTAACCCTGCAAGTTTCATAAAGATTGAATCATATTTAGCGAAGTTATAGCGGTTTGATTTTTCCTGTATTACTATGGAACAATATGCGCTGCATGTATTACTATGGCAACATATTGCTATGGAACAATATGCGCTTTTCACCGACTCAGACACTACAGTTTTGCTAGGATTTGCATGAAAAAATCAGGAAAGATAGGTGTCATGAATATCTTTGAGAATCGGTTCAGCTAGTGGTATCAGTAATCGTAAAACAAAATAGTGGCTGTTTTAAATGCGAAGATTGAATAATTTTGAGTTATTTTTTCCCAACTTCAACGTTTAAGGTGCATGCTTTGAACACTTGATTCAATTTAATGAATGACTGAAGATGAGTACCTACATTTAATACTCATAAGTGAAACAAGTCAAGGAGGCGGGAGAGAGCTCCTAGCAAAAGGGCTTTGTAACAACTCTAGGATTGGAAAAAATTGGCCATTAATTGATGGTAACAGTACAGGAGAGTGGCTCCTGAAAAAAATTCATCAAACGTAGCCGATATGAGTATGAAATGAAGGTTTCCATGGTAGCTTTTCAAAACAGTTCTTAAACCGTCAGTTTTTGCTTCAATGGGGCACAGGGGGGAAATACATGAAAAATGTGTTTCCTCCCTTGCGAATGGACATCTGAAATAATTATTAAGGGAGATATTATGAGTATAGCAATAACAAAAACCTCAGAATTCTAAATTCGTTCAACTTTGTTAATAATAGTATGATCTTCGAATTTCATAGTTTCTCCAATAAAATCGTCATTGACATGCTTCTTGACTTTATTCAATCTGGTGACTGCATTTTGAAAATTGAATACAAAACCCTTCTGACATGAGCGTAGGTCTGTTTACCCAACTTGTCTGGTTTACTTTTCGCAGTTGTGATAGGAAGAGTTTCTTAAGGGAAAAAGAAAAACGATACCGTAATACGGAGAAACTGTTTTGTCGGGAAATCGTGAATTGTTTTGTCGGAAAAGTGGCTATTTGTACTGAACTGGACCTATGTTGAAAGATTCGCGAATAGGTGGCTTAAAGAGCGGACTGGAGAAACGCGGAATGACAGGTAAGGGAAATAAAAAGACGCTAATTCTGCGTCTGGATTCGTCGTTGGGGGAGGTCGGAGTTGATTCCGATGAGTTTTTGTTTGAACCGCTACGAGCAGACTGCGATAGAGTCGGGGCAAATGCCAGGGCAATAGATATAAATAACACCATTTGTTTTAAGACTGAGCAGTAAAAAGAAATTTCTAGATTACGACTGAAAATTGACTTGTCTCTTGAGTACCAACTCTTCAGGAAAGAAAATGAAAATCAAAATGTGCAATCACAGGATAGTTTCCAATCAGTACTTCAGACAGAACGAATGTCTATGAGCGATATTGTAAAAGCCATGCCTGATTTCTACCCCGGTGATAGTACGTCAATATCGTCTAAGCAATGGATTTCACAAATTGAAAAATTACGAACCATGTTTAATTGGTCCGATGCCATAATATGATTTGCCGTTATTTCAAAATTTAAAGGCCCGGCAAAACATTGGATCGAAGTTGAAGGCGAGTCTTTTAGAACTTGGAACTCGTCCAAGATCGGAATGAACAAAGCTTTTCCGACCGCCACCAACGAGGTGAACGTACATATGCAAAAGTATGGAAGACTATTTTTTTGAAGTACGAATGATTGCTAGACGAAAGAATTCATCCGAAAAGGCTTTAATTTAATATTTAACATCAGACTTGAACGACGGAGTACACATCGAGAGAATGGCTGGTCAACATTTGGAATCGTCGTATCAATTGTTGGGGTATTTTGAATGTTTCCGGGAGTAAAAACGAATGAGAGGACCAAGAACAGTATCATCATTCGTATTACGTTAAGCAGAAGCTGAAATGCTATGTATGCTTATACAAAATTACTTTTTTTTCGTAGTATTGCAGCCCCTTTCGGGCCTTCGCTTAGAGGTAGATACAGATAAGGTGATATGATCATTATCACGCTTTGGCCGTGTGTCCGACCCAGCTGCGATATGTTCTGATTTTAAACCAGCACGTATCATAACTGAACAGGCTGATAGTCCGTCCGCAGAACCATTTGAAATAAATCTCGTTGACGACAATGAAACTCGAACCAGAGACCTTCGGCTTACGGACTTAGTGCTCTAACCACTGCGCCACGCGGACAAGTTTATACAAGCTGGTAAACATCAAGGGCGAAACGATGAATGGGAGAAGGAAATCTGGTGTTACGGTTGGAAACAGAGGGTCACCGTATTCGTAATTGCCCTAGCAAGAAGAAGATTCCACACACCGAAGTCAAATGTCCTTTCGGCAACAAACGAAAAAAACGGAGTATTATAAAGTAACAGCTATTGACGATCATAAATTTATGGTATATATGATATGGAGAGCGAGTGCGTAACCATTAAACATGAAGTTGTGCAGAATTATTCGATGGATTTCCAACCATACGATATTGAATTTCATGGATTTGGTGGCAGTTGGTGTCAGATGACAGGCCGATTTAATGCCGTAATCGAAATCGATGGCATACTCACTGTTACCGACGTATTGGTAGTTCTAAACGAGGCACAAAATGTTGATGGTATCGCTGGTCGTACATTTTTATGTCAACTGCATATCATAGTTGAATTTGGCGGAGGAAAACTCAACATTTCATATAACTCCAATGATGTAATGAGTGTTAGCGATAAATCGGACGTGGTTTAAGCAGGACGTGGACAAACAACTATCAAAGGATTCCAAAGAAAGGTTGGTAACAATTGTTAATACTTATTGATGTTGCTTTACTAGAAAATTGTCGCAGCTGGACGAAAACAAAAGCATCAAGATGAAGATTAACCTGAAAGCTGAAGAACCTGATGGAAAACGTTTCAGTCACATACCATTCGTATAACTGGAAATCATAGCTGAAATCGTGCAAGATTTGTTAGATAACAGAATAGTCTAGGAGTCTTCACCGAATTATACTTCACCAACAATAATTGTGCCAAAAAAGGACAGCACCTCCAGTATGTGCGTTGATTTCCGTCAACTAAATTCTATTATTGTAGAGCAAAAACAGCCAATGCCAGTTGTGGAGGTACAAATAAGTCGATTTAAGCTCTTCACTTTTTTTGGATAAGCACTCAGGTTGTTTCTAGATTCCTCTGGTTCTAGAATCAAGATATTTAATTGAGTTTTAAATTCAAAACATGCAATTAGGGTTTTAATTTCAAAACATGCAATTGGGGTTTTGTCGAATGCCATTCGGACTGGTAAACGCACCAGATATTTTCCAGCGAATGTTGGACAAACTTATTACGGACCTCAACGAGAGCGAGGTCCTGGTTTTCTTTGATGATATTATCATAAAGAGTACTGATATCGACGAAGGTTTCTCGAAACTTGCCAAATTTTTGGAATTACGTTGAAATTAAATAAATACAAGTTTCTTAGAACTAAAGTTCTTGGTCATCAAATATCGGGGAAAGAAGTTAGGCCGGGAAAAAGGAAAACTGAAGTGGTGAATGACTTTCTTATGCCTCCGACTGTCAGACAAGTACGTCAGTTTTTGGGACTTTCCGGATATTTTAGGAAGTTTGTGGCAGAGTACGCAAACACAGCTGGACCATTGAATAGGTCACAAAACAAGAATGAACGATTTACATGGCCTCAAGAACAATAGCGCGCGATAAAGTTCTTAAAGAGAAATTGATAACTAAGCCAGTACTAGTAATTTACAATCCAAAGATGAACCACGAATTGCACACAAATGCCAGTACCCTGGAAATCGCAGGTGTATTGCTACAGAGAGCTGAAACTGGTTCATTACGTCCAGTAAGCAACTTTAGTCGGCATACAGTTCAGACCGAAAATAAATATTATACCTATGAGCTAGAGTTTTTAGCAGTCGTCGGGATCGTCACGAGATTCCAAATTTATTTACTACCATTTGTAGTTGTAACAGACTGTAGATCTTTGGTAACCTTCAAAAATATGACCCATTTGACAAACCGAATAGCAAGACTGTTTTTAAAACTGCAAGAGTACGATATTAAATGGTTGTATCCAAAGGGCCTTATGCGGATGGTTTAAGTAGGAATCCACCGAATGAAGAGGTGCATTCGGTTGAGGTGTTGAGCGTGCATATTCACTGAGGATTGGCTAGTAGCACTACAAATAATGGACGACATAGTCCATAGTGGAGATTTTACCGACGAAAAATAAGTACACCATGATCATAAAAACTGCAATGCGAAGCTATTTCGTAAGGTTGGCGATTAGCCGAAGTGGTCTGTTCCACCATCGTTGAAGTATCAAGTCATTCGAAGTTGCCACGTTGATTCTGGTAATTTTGGTGTTAACAAAACGTTCGAGATATTGCAACAAAATTTCTGGTTTGCCAGAATGAGGGATTTTGTGAAAGGTTATATCAAAGCTTGCGTAGAATGTGCTTATTATTCCAGGGGACAATATGGTCAAAAAAGAAGGCGATCTACATCCTATCCCACGAGATCCAGTACCGTTTTTCGTTATTCATTTAGATCATATGGGACCATTTATTAAAAGCCGCGCTGCTAATATGAATCTTCTGTATACACTGGTGGTCTGATAAGTACTTAGCCTCACAGCCCGATTGAGCCACTATCACAAGAGAGAATCACTATTGTGTACTGCTCGTACGTTTTTTTCGATGGCTACAGTCAAAATTTCAGCCGAAACGGACTCGCAGTTTTGATTTGATTGCGTATGGAAGCGGGCGTGTCCGCGGATTTTAGAAAAATTTAGAAAGAGCAATATCGCTAGGTTATTCAATTTTTGTTTTTGGAAGGGAAATCGCGCACCGAAATCAAAGAGCGCTTGGATGCTGTGTACGGTGACCCAGCTCCTGCGCTGGCGATCGTGAAAAATTGGTTTAACGAGATTCAACGTATTTGCACATCAGTTTTTGATGAGCCACGCCCGGGTGCCCCAAAAACGGCTACCACAGAGGATAACGTGACAAAAATCTACGAGCTCGTATTGGCAGACCGCAGATTGAAGGTGTGCGAGATAGCTGAGACAGTAGGCATGTCAAAAGACTGCGTGGGTTATATCCTGCATGAAATTTCGGGCGTGACAAAGGTGTCGGTGCGACGGGTGCCGCGTTTGCTCACTTCGGACAACAAACGCAACCGTGAGACTACTTCAGAGCAGCGGTTGACGCTGTTTAAGCGCAATCCCAAGGAGTTTATGCATCGTTTCGTGACCGTTTACAAACATGGCTTCACTGGTACACACCAGGGAGCAAGGAGCAGTGTAAACAGTAGACTTGAACCGACGAACGTGCTCCGAAAACCGGAAAGGTGATAGCCACCGTTTTCTGGGATTCACAAGGTGTGATCTGCATCGACTACTTGGAGAAGGGCAAAACGTCACAGGGCTCCACTATGCCGAATTATTGGGCCGATTCTACGCTGAATTGCAGAAAAAGGCACAATTTGATGAAGGAAAAAGTGCTCTTCCGCCATAACAACGCACCGGATCACACCTCCGCCGTCACCAGGGCCAAATTGGTCGAATTGGGCTAAGAACTGCTACCCCATCCATCGTATTCTCCAGATTTAGCCCCGGTCGACTGCTTTTTATTTCCAAATTTAAAAAAGTAACTCGCCAGCCACAAATTTTTGTCGTATGAGGTGGTCATTGCCGCTACGGAGTCCTATTTTGCAGACCTCTAGAAGAGGTATTTTTCAGACGGGTTCAAGAAGTTGGAGCATCACTGGGTCAAGTGTATTGAGTTAAGAGGAGATTTTGTTGAAAAATAATTCGCCACTTTTTCAAAATTTTCGTTTTTCTTTTGTAGACTAAGTACTTATCGGACCGCCCTCGTATGGTCGATAATTTTACGAAATATACAATTTCAAAACCAGTGAAGTCTACTAAGAGGATGCAGGTGATTAAATTTATGGATGAGATGTGAGATTACTTTGGGGTCTCAGCAATAATAATAAGTAATCGCGGCAGTGCTTTCACGTCAAAAGCGTTTGCGAGCAATTACGCCGAAAATCTCATCACCTATGTCAAGACAGCTACTGCAACCCCTCGAGCTAATGGGCAGGTTGAGTGGTACAGCCGAACGGTGTTAACAGCAGTGCGATGTATCACACGGGAAGCGAAAGATCAGTATTGGGATAAAAACTTGAAGAATGTCTGGGTGGCAAAAAGGACGAAGCGGCGTGATGTGAATGCAGATTACACGAGCATTGTGCGACGAAGAAAGACTGATGGAGACAGTGGTAGGGGATGGAGGTATTTAAAAAAAATCATTCAATAGATTTTAAATTCAACGAAAACGAGGCGACTAAAATTAGCCCATTGGATTTGCTCTTTAGTTTTACACCGAGAAATCCTATAAAGAATCGTTTGCTGCAGATTTTGTATGACTGGGACGTCAATGAAGAAAAACTTAGCCTTGCGACATTACATGATATAGCACGTAATAATATTGTTGTTTCGCAGTGAAAGGAGAAAATTCGATTTGACAAAAAGTGGAAAAATACAGCCAAGTACCAAGTCAGTGATCTAGGCTGGTGCTAAATGACTTGCAGACCACAGGAACCTCCCGAAAGATGGAGCCAAGGTGGAATGGGCCGTATCTCGTAACAATGATTTTGGGAAACGACCGCTACCTGCTGGAGGATGTACCGGGCGCGGAAAGATCGAGTAGAAGTTCAACTCAGTCTTTGCACCGAATCGAATGCGGAAATGGCTGAGTCTGCCACCAGAAACCGAAGAAAATGAAACACGACTAATGCCGGGGGTCATTTGATCAGGAAGGCCGAATTTTCACAATGAGATTGGAACGAGAGGAACTGGGACATTCGACATGTTGCTGTGTGGCTGAACGGACGTGATTCGTGTTCGAGTAAACTGGCTGTGAATTAAACCATTACTATCTACACCAATTTCTGCCCAAAAGTTATGACTCTGTATGTTAAGTTGTATACTTTGGTAACTTAATAAAAGATAATGAAAACATTGCAACATATTTAAGCATCAATAAGATCTTTCGAAATGAATTACAGTAGCCACTTATTATATATAAATTGTTAAGAGCTTTTTCGAGTACATGCTTCTAATCAAGAAGAGATTATGAATTGTTAGTGCTTTACGACACCCTTCACATAAGAGCTTTCAACAACGTACTTGAGTCAATATTACTGTAACCAAACTACATCCGAATCTAATTTCAACTGATGTCATTTATCAGTTTAGATTATTTTTTAAATTATTTATTACTTCTATTTCGGCCCAGTTAAAAGTATTGTTCATTCAAATTGCGAATGTAAGAAACAGCAAAAATCATAAGTTAACCCGGATGACGCCTTAGTGACTCCATAAACGTTTTAAGAACTTCTGAATATTTAATTATATTAAAAATTTAGTCAAGTACTTCCAATCCTATTTTGTAGTCAATAGAAACTACTTTCAATCCATTGAGCATTCCTAACATAAATGGAAACCAATCACAACCTTGCCTTAATCAGAGCAAACTACTTAACATAGTTTAGCTCTCCCTCTGCAATGTCATTGAAAACAAGCTTAACTTACAAACTTAGCAATATTGCATTCTTCGTTGTTGGACGCGAGAAAAAATCTTTTCTCAAACCGCAAAAGATCCGCTCAATGAACTGCCAGCAGCAGCAACAACGTTTCAAATTGCAATAAGCACTCAATCACTGATCATATGTGAACACAACACACGGCAATTGTTTTATCTCACAGGTATAATTTTTCTTCTTGCGTGTTTCAATGTTGTTTGGTTACTCGTACTTAAATTTAGAAGAAAAAAATAATATTTCCTTGCAATTCCACACAATATTTATATTATTAACATTTTATTCACACATTTTCCATGGGCAACACAAAAAGATTTTCACTTCTTCCGGTTACAATCACAAGCACACACACTCGTTGGGCGCATCTTGAGGTGAAAAAATAACAAAACAATTGCAAGCGGGGGAAACCTCCTCACGATCTTATTCACTGGAAATTATTTCCATTATTTATGATTCAACTCGCGATATCAAATTGAATTAAATTATTCCGAATTTATTGTGATAGATTCCGAGGGAGCGTCAACGGAAAATAGAAGACAATTCGGGACAGTACACAAAGAAAACACCAGTTACGCGATCGCGACTCGCTGCTGCTGCTGAATGCATGCAGCAAACGATCTTGTTAAGTGCACGCTGTGCCGTACGTAGCCTTTGCTCTTTGCTAGCAATCTATCTACACACTATGCACATGTACGTGCTAAGATACATCAAACTTGTACGCGGCGACACTAACTCGTCCAGGCGAACGGAAAATCAACATGCGGCGGCGGCGGATTAACGAGTTGATACCCACAGGAAACAAGTCTGCGATCTCGACTCAACAGCTGCGATCGCTACAATAAAATCCACATATCACCTGAAGATCGCATATGGCCAGCAACACTTCATATGCAAGATGCTCACTGGGCTGCAAGATGGGGGTGTGGTATGTGTCTTTGCTATGTTGCTGAATCGAAGTGTGGATGTTAAGGAGATAGCGATTAGCCGCTAGCAACATGAGTACATTGATCTGTTCAGTGGTACAATTGTACCGATGAAATATTTGGTCGACTTCTATGCAAAACTCTCTAAATATGGGGGTGTCCAGCTTCCAGTATTTCTGGGCTACTGAAAAATTAGCAAGTTCTTTTGGGTCGCACTAGTTATACTAATCTCCAGAGATATAATAATTGAAGCAACAGCATTATTTTAATATATTATGTCTTTCAGGTTGTACATCCTCGTATGTTAGAGTTATAATTATGAAAATTCAATGAGATGTATGGCATTGATTTTGAGTGATTATTGAGTCAATATATAGCTCAAGTGACTACCGGGTTTTCCAATAAAAGGTGTTATTTTGATACTAAAAGAAAATAATAAATCATCGGATGTTTATTTCATTATAAAGAGGAATGTATGCCGTTAACAGTGGAAAATAACATCCGGCAAATGACCACCACGACCACGCTTACAGGACCATATCCTTTTCATGAAATTTTCCATAACCAAATCGCAAAGTGGCTGCCCGATGTCCTCGATAGCCTCACGAATTCCATCTTTGTTAAATCAGTACTTTTATCCCTTGTTTTATATTCAAATCGAACCGCCCTTTTGTAATTCCCTTTTAATCTCTTGTGAAGCCACCTATATTTTTGTTCTTAATCTAACACAACGATAGTTGTCAAGTTCAGTTCTTCTTTGTATTCTGTCGAGACAAGTTGTACTTTTGAGTTCTAATAAATCTTTGTTACTGGACAATAAACCTGAACAGTTTTCTTGCACGACCTCCTGGTTTTCCTAACAGGTTATGGGCCCAGGTCACGCGGCGCGAAATAAAAGAAACTGTAATAAGTTAGATTGATCGGAAATCGGTACGCGAGAGTGAGGTTGTGTTTGATTCTCGAACGTTCGACGAAGCAACCAAAAGTAAGATGGCTACCACCGCCATGACGCGCATCGAACTTCTAACATAGGACAACTTTGACACGTGGAAGATCCACATGAGGGCCCTACTCATAAAAAATGACGCGTGGGGCTACGTAAGTGGCTCAAAGGTAAAGCCTGAGCCAGGCGAAGAGAACAACGCCGAAATAGAAGGATGGGAAACGGGCGATAGCAAGGCTATGTCGGACATTTTCTTGGGGATTTCATCCTCGGAACTGAAACAGGTCAGTGCGACGTCGAGAGAACTTCGGCTAAAGTTGGAGACTGTTTACCAGTCTAAGGGTCCCGCGAGGAAAGCGAACCTGCTGAAACAAATCGTCTTACATAGGATGAGCGAGGGCGACGACGTTCACGACCATCTGCGAAAATTCTTTGACGCTGTTGACCGACTGAGCGACATGGAAGTGCCGATAAACGATGACCTACTGTCGATACTGTTGCTTTACAGTTTACCGGCCAACTTCGACAGTTTCCGGATTGCTATCGAGTCACGTGACGAGCTCCCCACTCTGGAAACACTGCGAATCAAAATCGTGGAAGAAAGTGACGCGCGAAAGAACAATGGACCAGTGCAGAACGCGATGGTAGCGGACAGGCCGAATCAACAGAAAACGGGTAAATCGGAGAAACGCGACGGAAGCAAATTCCCGTTCAAGTGCTACAAGTGCAACAAGCCGGGTCACAAAGCAGCAGGTAGTCAATCCAAGAAGAAGAGCGATCAGGACAAGACGAAGACTGGTAGCTTTACACTGTACGCTGCTGTGGAATCGAGTGCGCCTGGTGACGAGAGTTCCATGCTGGTTTATTCGACGCGAAAACGGTGGTGTCTATATAGTGGTTGTACCGCGCACATGGCCAGTGACATTGACAGTTTCGAGAGTGTAGATGAGAACTTTTCAGACTCATTGAACCTGGCCAATTCTAGCTCCACGAAAATCAGTGCTAAGGGTGTCGCGCGATTGGTTACCCGAGTGAACGAAGACGATGAGACAGTTAACTTGAGTGACGTGCTTTACGTGACGGACTTACGCATGAACTTGTTATCGGTCGCGAAGATCGTGGACAAAGGTTACCGAGTGACCTTTTGCAAACGTTCGGCGGAAGTCGTCAGCGAGAAGGACGATCGCGTGGTGTTGTGCGCGGAGCGAGTCAACGGACTCTATTTTGTGAACGACTCGCGCACTGCCGAGCAGCCGAGCGCCGCGCTTGCCAGCCGGGATCACGAGAAGTCCCTGATGTTTTGGCACAAGGCTTTGGGTCACTTAAACGTGAAGGACATTCGCGAGGCATCCAAAAACAACGTTCTCCGAGGACTTGATTTGAGCGACGACGATACAACGGTGGACTGTGAGGTGTGCATCAAGGCGAAGATGACACGCCAGCCCTTCTCCAAGGTCTCCGAGAGGAAGTCAGCCCCAGGCGAGCTGATACACTCGGATGTGTGCGGACCGATGCGCATGCAATCCAACGGTCACGCCAGGTATTTGGTCACCTTTATAGATTACGCTACTCGATGGGGCGAGGTGCGATTCTTGCGACGGAAAAACGAGGTGTTCTCCGAGTTCCAGGCTTTCAAGAAGATGGTCGAGACGCAGCACGACTGGAAGATTAAGTGCCTGCAATCCGATAATGGCACCGAATATTCAAACAACCAGTTCGATGACTTCCTGAAGCGCTCTGGGATCAAACGTCGACTAACCGTTCCGAACAATCCGGAACAAAACGGTATAGCTGAACGGAGGAACCACACTCTGGTCGAGGTGGCTCGTTGTTTGTTGATCCAGTCCGGTCTTCCTCCTACCTTCTGGGCAGAAGCAGTGTGTACCGCGAACTTCACCAGAAACCGCTGTCCAACTTCAGCATTGGACGGCCGAACTCCGTTCGAGTTGTGGATGGGAGAGGTCCCGGATGTGAGCAGTTTTCAGGAGTTTGGAGCACCGGTTTACTGCCTGAACCGGACCAAGGATACCAGAAAGTTTGGACCACGTGCCCGGAAACGCGTTTATCTCGGCCCCGCTGCAGATTCGAAGGCACTCAGGGTCTGGATACCTGAGGAGCGACATGTCGAGATCTCACGAGATGTCCAGTTCCTGAAAACGACAGCAGAAAACAAGGTCGACCAGTACGAGGAGTTCTTCCCAGAACAGGCGGATGTTCAGCCAAACACCGAGCAGGATGTAGAGGGTCCTGCCACATCGTCGGACGAGTACATCGACGTTGTACTAGGAGAGAATCGCTCAACTAGAAGAACAGTCCAGCAACCAGATCAGCAACAGCAGCAACCGGCCATGTTTGGCGAAAACGACAAACCTCTCCGAGTTCTTGAGCCAGTTGAAGTTCCAGCCCCAGGTCCAGTCGGACAAGCTCCAACGACAAAGCGCGGACCAGGCAGACCGAGGAAGATTTACACGGGTCGTCCTGGTAGACCAAGGGAACATCCTGTCGCGGAGAGAAATGAGGTCGCGGGGAGGAACGATGTTGCAGAAAGTGTCGACGTGGCAGAGGCAAACGACGCTGTACAAAACGATGCTGTACTGAACGATGCTGTACAGGACGACGCGAGCGGAGATGAGGACTATACAACCGGAGAAGAAGATACTACCCTCATCGCGGAAGTTCCACTGAAGTCAGCAGTTTCCGGGCCAGAGGAGTACGAGTGGATGCTGGCGATGGCAGACGAATTTCATCGATTTTAAAAAACAACACTTGGACCTTGGAGGATCGCCCGAAAAATCGCACAACTGTCGGCAGCCGCATCGTACTTAGAAACAAGTACGGAGCTGATGGAGCAGTCACCAAACGGAAGGCTAGGGTCGTGGCCAGGGGATTCACCCAATGCCCCGGGATGGACTACGGCGAGACTTACGCTCCTGTGGCTCGATTCAGCTCAATTCGCCTCGCCATGGCATTTGCGGCACAACATGGCATGCATGTACGACAGTTTGACGTCTCTACCGCTTTCCTGAACGGTGTCATCGACGAGGAGATCTGGATGGAGTTGCCACATTACGCAAGTAATGTCCTGAAGTTCATCATCGAGAACAACTACGGCTCCCGTGTAGTGGTCAACAAGGCTGCAAAGATGCTGTCCCAACTATCGTCCGGGAACAAGGTGTGCAAAATGCACAAGGCTCCATACGGCCTGAAACAGGCGGGACGATGCTGGTATCAGTGTCTGGACTCGGAGCTGGTGAAGTTTGGGGCGAGACCGACGTCAAGAGACGCGAGCGTCTACGTAAAGGACGCAGACAACGATCCACTGCTGATCGTTGTGTACGTCGACGACATTCTTGTCCTGTCACGTGATACCAAGAGGATCGACGAAGTCTACAAGTTTCTGAGCAAGTCCTTCCAGATCAACGATTTGGGCGACGTGTCATACTGCTTGGGAATTGAGTTTGCTCGGGACGAGTCGACGATCACAATGAGTCAACGCGGGTATGTGCTGGACATACTCGATCGCTTCGGGATGTCGGACTGTCGGCCAGTTGCAACGCCACTTGTTCCTGGAGTTAAGCTGTCAAAGGGTGACATCTGGAGTGAAGAAGTTGGCAGAGAATCCTGTGCACCACACGAGAACCAAACACATAGATACACGACATCATTTTGTGAGAGAGGCTATTTCCGCAGGCGAGATCAATCTGGAGTACCTACCTACTGAGAAGATGCCAGCAGACGTGCTCACCAAAGGGCTAACCAGTCCCAAACATTGGAACTGTCTAAATTACATGGGCATCGAAAAACAGATTGTTTAGACGATTATCGCTTTGAGGGGGAGTGATAAATCAGTACTTTTATCCCTTGTTTTATATTCAAATCGAACCGCCCTTTTGTAATTCCCTTTTAATCGCTTGTGGAGCCACCTATATTTTTGTTCTTAATCTAACACAACGATAGTTATCAAGTTCAGTTCTTCTTTGTATTCTGGCGAGACAAGTTGTACTTTTGAGTTCTAATAAATCTTTGTTACTGGGCAATAAACCTGAACAGTTTTCTTGCACAACCTCCTGGTTTTCCTAACAATCTTTGAGGTTTTGCATCGACGCTGGGCTGTTAGCGTAAACCTTCCATTTCACGTGGCCCCAAAGCAAGAAGTCGCAAGGTGTCAAATCACAAGATCTCGGTGGCCAATTGTGATCACCTCTTCGAGAGATAACACGGTCTGGAAACTTTTCCCGTAAAACATCAATGGTTTCGTTGCTTGTGTGGAACGTAGCGACGTCTTGTTGAAAGTAAACGTTGTCCAGTTCAATACCATCCAATCCCAGCCATAAAAAATCATTAATCGTCTCTCAATAGCGCAATGCATTCATCGTTACTGTTGCCCCACGGGTTTACGGGTTTTATTCTTCACATCACTAAATTTTCCCAACAGCTCGAATTTTTCCACCAATTTCTGTAGCGCATTCCGACAAGGTACTTCACGACGACCCAAAAATGATCGAGTTTTACGAACCGTCTCTGCCAAATTTTCACCATTTTTATAGTGAACTTTAATGATTTCAATGCGTTATTGAAGCATGTATCGTTCCATTTTTATTAATGGCGTAGTTTCTACCTGTCAAATGTCAAAAAATGACAGCTTCAAAAGTGACATCTACCGAAATAGCGGGCTGTTCAAAATAACACCTCTTATTGGGAAACCCTTTAGTTGCCAGACTCACTGTGTTCTCAAGATGTTCATCTAACGTTCTGATCCTTATTTTATTTTTGTATTTCATTCTTTCTTCTTTCAGCCTTAGATATTTGACCTTCTTGGGCTCACTGGAACTAATGTTGGGTCACAAGCGGGCTGGGGACCGCAGGTTGGAGACTCATGCTCAAAATTATTATCGTTACACCCGTAATTTTTTTTGGCTCTATTGAATGTACGAGTAACTTATTAACGATTATTTGCAGGCAAGTACAATAGCTATTGTATACTTTACATTTGATCTCATAAAACAGACACAAAATTAGGCATCAGTACAGGACAGCAAGTCGAGTAGAAAGGAGTACTATCCAGTCGTGAAGGTTTTATACAAAACTTATGTATGAAATTCAGACATTTACAATGCTCCCAAATTTAATCTAAAAAATTAAATTGGTAGAATAATTCAAGTACACGAAAATAACATTCTTGTCGGTTAAATGTGCATATGTTTTTAACTTACAATACAATTTTTCCGCTTTGTCCATTTTCTAAATACATGGAAATCATGTTCTGGTAAATTATTGTACGACTAGTCACATAGGACCCTCATAAAACAGTCGGAATTTCCATGCATTTGAAACTATGGATCAAAATTTAGACAATGTTTCTCGAAAATACAATTCCAGGACAAGGGATGCCATAAACCCGTAATTAGAGTACGCGAACATACAATCCCAAGACAAGAGATGCAATAAAACCGTAGATTTCGGAAATATCTTTTCTGTTTTATGGCACCAACTACTTCCTGATGTGTTCAAGAAGATCCGATCATTAACATAGTATCTGGTTATTATGAAAATTATTAGATACTCGCCTTTAACAAGGCTGACTCCAGCTGGGGTGTAGTAATCGAGCAGTCGCCTAGGCAAACTGCTCGAAAAGCAATCCCGGGCGAATATAACATGTTTAGTCTGTCTAATTAAAAAAAAAAAAATCTTTAAACATCATCTAATTTACTTGTAATTTAAAAACACAAAGGTTAAAAAAAAATTATTATAAAAGTATTAATTTTAATATTAATTTTTAATATTAAAATTCCATGGAGGCAACCCCCTTTGCAACGCAATTTAGAAATGAATTGCGTTCTTATCTCGACGATTAGAAACCACCGTTGCCTTGATTGTGGTTAAGGAGTTTAAATCGCACGTTATAGATTTTTAGGCAATCAGTGAATGGTTGTGTGCAATCCGTATAAAAGCGAGATTCTTTAAAATCTGGCTAATTAATGCTCACGCCCCGACCGAGCAAAAGGACGAAGAAATGAAGAAAACGTTCTATAATCACCCGGAAAGACTGGTCGACTCATTGCTTACAAACGACACAAAAATAATTCTGGGTGATTTCAACGCTAAGGTTGGCAATGAGCTATTTCATCGGGGAACGACCGGAGGATATTGCCTCCACGGTGAAACAAATGACAACGGTCAGCTCCTGATTGAATTTGCATATAGCAAAAATCTAGTCATACGTTTGACTTGCTTCCCACATCGAAGCATTCATAAAATGACCTGGGTATCACCGGATGGCAACACACAAAACCAGATTGACCATGTTCTGATCCAACAACGTTGGGCCTCGGGCATACATGACGTCTATACATACCGGGGGCCAATTGTAACTGGCAATATGAGCATCGAGCGGAAAGGCTGTCGCATTTTGTTTATACTGTGATTAATTGTATTTGATAAATGTCAAAAGCAATTAATTTTATGACGGCCCATGTGTTCATTTTCATTAAGACATTACAATTAAAATTAATTAAAACGCTCGGCACTGAACTATATGAAAAATAACGTGCAATATTCAATATTGAAATATTAATTGAATTAAATTCAAATTGTTCTGAAAAATCACTCTCGTTTGTGAGATTATTGGGCAAAGTGTTTAAGGTACAATTCACAATAAAAATATTATTGATGTGAATACGCAACTCATGGATCTCGGATGACTTGTTATTTTCAATGAATCCCCAAGATTTCAATCACCGTATGGACACCGTAAGGACTACAAAAGAAATTTTCAAAGTTAAAACAATGCAGTAAAATCCTTAGCACCAAAAATCAGATTATTAAGTTCTTGACATGTACCGGAAACTATTCGCGAACGAAGATTCTGACGGTGTAGCTCAAGCTTTTGTTTGTTGAGCGGATATTCTCTATGGTGATTCAATTAAAAGTGATGCATTGATTTGATATTGATTGCTGTAGTTAGTGAATGATTTATTTGAGTGTAAATGATGAGATGGAGTCTGTATATCAATTGTGAAGAAGATACAGATACATGAGATCTATTACCAATTCGATAGCCACATTTCTATGTCAATTATTACATGAATGACGATGGCGATGAAGATACTCGTAAGAAATATTTAAGAGTAGTAAAGTTGGATTATATTAAAAAATTAAAGTACGATTTTCGTAAAAGTGATGGTAATTTGTAAGAGTAGCTACTGATTCTTATTTAAAGAACCACATACGTATTGAATTGAATTGCTTTGAGTCGCTCACAGTGTTGACGATTGTTATATTTTACATAAGCTGAACAAAAAAATTACAGGCCCTACACACCCCAAACACGAGCGCTAGTCGGAGGAGGAATGGGTGAGTACCCTTTATGGTCTTCGTCAATTTTAAACATTTTTCTTTTATATTATTTAATTTGAATTATAGGATTATCCATTTCGTGGTAGGAAAGCATAACCCTGCCATTTGTCATCTGTCGGAATTAAATGTCATCCAGAGCATGTTTTTTTTTTAGCTGAAAGTTTGCCATTTAGTAATATGGATCGTTTAACAGTCGAAGAATGCGTTAAAATTATTAAATTTCATTATAAAAATGGTGATTCTGCTGTAACAACATTTGGGGCTTTACGAGCCGATTACGGTCGACATAATCGACCTACACAGCAAACAATTTCGAACACAGTGAGAAAATTTGATGAGACTGGATCAGTTATTGATATTGCAAGGCCTGTGCATCATCGCAACATTCGTTCTGCTGAAAATATCGCTGTTGTTGCTCAAAGTGTGGAGGAAGACCCGAATTTATCGATTCCTCGACGTGCTCAACATTTGGGCATGTCTTACGGCTCATTGTGGCGGATTTTGCATTGGGATTTGCATCTCCATCCGTACAAAATCCAACTCACTCAAGAACTTAAGCCTCAAGACCATACACAACTCATAATGTATGCGAATTAGGTGATTGAACAACAAGCCATTGATAACGATTTTTCGAACAAAATTTTCTTTAGTGATGAGGCTCATTTTTCGCTCAGTGGTCGCGTAAATAAACAGAATTGCGGGATATGGGGCTCTCAAAATCCTCAGATGATGCATCCAGAAAAAGTGACCGTTTGGTGTACATTATGGTCTACTGGTGTTATTGGCCCATATTTTTTTGGAAACGATCAAGGAAGAGCCATTACAGTCAATTCTGACCGCTATGGACGGATGTTAACCGATTATTTTTGGAGAAAATTGAAGATTATGATCTGGAGAACATGTGGTTCTAACAGGACGGAGCCACAAGCCACACAACACAGGCTAATCGAGCATTTTTGCAAGAGAAATTTCCAGGACGCGTAATTTCGAGATTGAGTGATGTCAATTGGCCCGCAAGATCCTGCGACTTAACACCTTTGGATTTCTTTTTATGGGGCTATGCGAAAGAGCGTGTTTACGCGAACAATCCTCAAAATCTTGAGCAATTGAAAACCAATATTCGTGAAGTTATGGCCGAGATATTGCCGGAAATGTGCCGAAAAGTCATTGAAAATTACCTCAAAAGGATTGAGGCCTGTAAGAGGTCCCGTGGAAAACATTTTAATGATGTTGTGTTTTAGGTATAATGGCAAGGTTCAATCTTTATATTGAATAAAAAATTATGTTTCCATCTGAATATTTTATGTGTTTTCTTTAGCTTTACTTTCCTAAGCGTAAAATGGATATCCCTATATTTTTCGCAATGCTTGTTTGTTTCTTTCATTCATTCTCTCTTTTTTTGGAATTGCGTCGCTAATCATTATTTACTTTAGAGCTGGTATATTGTGATATGATGTTTTCCGTTTATTAGATATTTAGTTTTTTTTAGGAATTTGTACTAAAATACAAAACCCTATTAAAATCGGTACCTGTGTCCGTCTGTCCGTCCGCCTGTATGTCACAGCAGTTTTTCAATTGCAACTTTGTGGAAAGGTCGGAAGTTATGACGTCTAGAAAGTTATGGGGGTGAAACAAATGTTCAAAGAAATTTAAGAGAGCCCCCCATAGAGAAGAGTAACCTAAAAAATTGTTTAACGTCAAAGGTAGTAGTCTTTTCGAAACAGGTCTTAGAATTACTTTATTAGTATCGAGGGAGGCAGGAGAAGGGGAAATGCACGAAATTTAGGCGTACTCCTCTCGTGATTGGAAACCCTTCATCGGAAAAATCAGAAAAAATCATGAGTGTAGACCTTTATGAGCACTACAACAATAAATACGCCAGAAGTCGAAATTGACTCAACTTTGTTAGTAATATTTAGTATGAGTAATCAATCTTACATTTTCTTGAATAAAATCGTAAGGCGACCCTCAAATTCAACACAATTCATTAGGTAAATGCCTATTTACAAGTTTAATCGAAAGGATCGGATCGTATTAAATAGAGTTATGGGGGTTTAAATTTTCCTGTATTACAGTAGCAACTATACATGGCTATGGGACAATATGGAATTCCAATCAATTCAGACACTACGGGTTTGCTAGTAGTTGCATGAAGATTTTCAGGAATTATATTCATGATGAATATCTTTCGTTGAACGGGTGACATTCACAATTGCAAAACAAAATGGCGGCCGTTTTAAATGAGAATATTGCGTATAATTGTGTTATTTTTCGCGAACTTCAACATTTAAGGTACAGGCTATTAACACTTGATTGAATCTATTTATGAATAGCTGAAGATAAGCAGCTACATATAATCGGTGAACAAATTAAAAAGGAAGATCCAATAACTTAATGGTTGAAATTCGTTCAACTTTGCTAATAATAGTAGAATCTGTAAATTAAATATTTTTGCCAGTAAAACTATATTAGTATGAATAAATTGGATGAAAGTAAATATTTAGGTGTCCTTTAGAAAGTTCTTACACTCCATGAGTTTTGATAGAATGTACAGAAGTTATTGTCGTTTGAATTTTGATTACAACAATCAAATACGGTTACTACATTGGCTTTTCATCAAACCAGACACTACATTTTTGATTGTATTTTCTTCAAATATACAATAGAACAAAAGACATTTAAGATTCGGCTTAGTCAATGATTTTGGCAATATTGCAACAAAAAGTTAGCCAGTTGAAATGAAGTAGCACTTGTTTTTTCTTGTAAAGTAAAAATATATTTGTTGTACATGTCCTTACAGTTTTTCTTGAATTAAATTATTCTATACCCGTATGTCTGCATATCGTACGTTAAGCAGATGGATCTTGATCCAGATGCGGGGGGAGGGTGCGAGGTGGAACCGCTTCCATTTGGATGCCCCACTCTTATTTGTTGGTTGTAAGTATAAATAGTAAAGGCGAGATCCTCTCGAGTCTAAAAGCGTCCACCAGGGTTTTTTTTATTAGTATTCCATCCCTGCAGTAGATCACCTCGGCCTCGACACCGTCGAACCAAGTCATTTGATCATTTAATGCGAAATTTTTAAGTAGTGGGCCCTTGTGCTGGGGAAACGAAACCGTCTCGCAACGCCGCAATGCTAGCCTGGCACCGTATTCACGCGTCCTCAGATAAGGCCTGTAGTAATCTAAGCGCTATGGCTCTAAAAGCAGCGCTGACACAGGCACACAGCACGAACGCAATTTAATAAGGATTCAGTCGATTCAGTCACCTTCCCCATCGCAACACTCGTTTTTTTTCGCATGAAAAATAAGTGAAAAATTTCTTTTGTACTTAACACCCGGGAAACAAAATTCTAAAACTGTTTAATATTTCTACTGTGTAGTGATTTTATTTCAATATCTTTTGAATATAATTTAACTAATTGCGGTGTAACGCGGTATGCAAATGCTTAGAACGAAACGGTTAACCCCTTAAATTATATGACCGATAAAATCATTGTATCATTTAAACCCCACAAAATTTGTCAAATTCCACCCATTCCAACCATAATAGTAATTAAAAATTATTTCGTTTGTCGGTAATTAACGCGTGCCTGTCTTTTTTCTTTCGATTTATTTCCTCCTTAATTACGCCTAATAATTATAAACATAAATTGCTTTCAATTGAAAACTTAATCGAATCTACAAAAAGATGATTTGGAATTTTAAAAAGAAACAACCGAAACGAGTGTGCATTATCACCACCGCGGGTTCACACATAGATGGCAATTCTATTTCCACATTGTGGCGTCCACATGCTCACCGCAAGGAGCGCATCAAGCAGTTAGTGAATTAGTGAATTTCACAACTCATGTCAACGAGACGCGGACTTCGTTCGCAACCTCCGACGAGTCAACATCGCGCACCGCTTATTAACCATCCCCATAACATAGCACGAGCGAGGTTATTCCGAGTGTCGCAAATAAGCGGGAACAAAATCTGCTTGCATCAGCCGCACGGTCGATTTTTAAGAAATTGTGACTGAAAAAGTGTTATCTTCATTCTTCGTACCAATTGAAAGTTCTTTCAGTTTTGCAGTAAATTAATCGCATAAATGGCAAACCGATAAAAAAAAAAAAAAGACGTGCAATCGATTGCTCTACGGGTGGAGCTAGTAATGGCTGTCGGAAAAGATTTTGTTTAAAGCGTTCAAACTAGCGGCCGGAAAATTTTCACCTCTGTAAACCAAAATCTTACAACGATTAGTGTATTTGACCCGCTCGTGCGTCAGTGATATCATTTCTTTTTCCGTCTCGCGAAGCATTCGTTTGTTTTATAGGATTTGTACTTTTACTGCGCAGAGTACATGGAAAAATAACAGTGGATAATGGCAAAAATTAATGCAGCGGAAAACAGGAAAGGTCGTTCGCCTTGGAGTAGGTTATGATGGAGTGTGGATGCATTGGGTGTTGTGAGTGAGAATGAACCCTCTGCTGGACAAACCTTATCATCTAGCTGGACTCCTACATTACAGAGCCAATGAAAATTATTCGTGGTGGATTGCTAGTTAAGATTAGAGAAGTACACACTTCTAGTGATATGCCGCAAACAATTGCAGCGACAGCAATTCTATGCGATATTGAAGGAACCACGACTTCTATTCAATTTGTGAAGAGCGGCGAGCTGGATTGGACGAGACCCGACCGATTGTCAAGTTGTGAAAGGTTATGAAAGATGAGAAGGTGCCGAATTACAGATTTTCGGATACTGTAGTTTATCTGTCAGTTTAGAATATTTCACTCGAGTGGAATTATTTCGAATATTTTTTTTTTTTTTAAAGTATATTTTAATGCTAGCAAACATAAATTGTGCGTTGTCTTATACGGAACACGGTGAAGTGTGAAAGTAATTTTAAACCATTCGTGCATGTGTCTAGAGGAACTAAACTACTTATGAATTTCTCCGCGCCTAAACGTCAAAGCAATTTATCGATGAAATAGGAAGCAGTAGAATAAGTAGCAGCGAGCATTAACACGTTCGAAGACAATACGGTTGTGATATTCAAAGAAGTTTGCATGTATTTACACTTTGATAGCCGAATTTTTATAGGATTTTATACACAAGTACCTCCAAATAGTCAACGAGCGCTCGTCGTCGAGGGAAAGGTATTGTAAGTACCATTTTAATTTAAATTTTTATTATCTACCGATTCATTGTGAACTAAATATCTTTTAATTATTTATAAAATTATATATTTATTAATATTTATATTTGAAAAAAAAAAAATAATTCTTGTATAAATGCAAATGGGAAAATTGCTTTAATTCGGCATATTCAGATTTTTTGAATATCGCAACACGTCACGAACAATACATTAAAACACTATTGCATTGGTATACAGAGAAACAATAGAAGTTTACTCAATTACATTTCAAGTCATCAGACTTTTCTTGAGTGTTTTATGTTACACAGATTCCTTTTGATTTTGAATCTATTGAAGAGTTTTTTTTGGTTGATTGATCTTTATTCTTTCCCAACTATGAAGCCATCAAAGCAAGTCTGTTTTTTGCTTCAACCATCTCTGCATATTTCTTTTGATTCTGTTTCACTTTGGAATCTACAGTAATTGACATGCTTAATATAATTGTCAAAAACACTTCACAACCTATAAGCTATTAACACTTTCATCATGTGTATGCAAACTATCGTTTGTATGTATTCAGCTTAGAATTCAACGCGATTGAACGTATTAGCATAATTAAATCCAAATCAAATCGCGCATCATTCTGAAACATTGGATTTTGGTTGTATTTTTTTTTTGATACTGAACCCAGACTGGTTATGTTTGTTGAAATTATCAACAGAGCATTAAATCCAAGGAAATAAAAATTTCTTTAATAGAGCAGCTTGCCCACTTGATTCGGAAGGGTATTTTAAATTTGTGCGCTTGTAAAACAATCAATAGATACGATTGTGAAATGTTCCGCAGTTGGCATTTTATTTAAAAATATGCTTCGAACCATTTTTCGAATTCCACCATATATCTGACATCAACAATCAATTTTGGTTTTTTTTTTTTGGTTTTCGTTGAACAACCTTCAATTTATGGACGGTTCCACATTGAATTTTTTTGAGTTTGATACAGAAATTATACTCGGTTAATTTGAACTAACATGCATAGTGGTAATTTATTATTCATAAAAATACAATTTACTCAACACATAACTATAAAAATCATTGAAATGAAACAATTATGTTAAAAGTTTTTCGACGTTTTGTTAATATAATATTATTTTCATATTTTGATTCACATTAATATAAACAACAAAAGAGAAGGAAAAGAAACAGAAACATGCTGCTAAGGCTAATAGATTGTATGGATTAGTAAATATTATCAAGTCCAAAATTATTGATGAGAAATCAAATTAAAACTGAGTAAACCATTTCAAAACCGGGAAAATTCCATTTGCCTACTTTTGCCTGTAATTAATTGTCAATGGATATTGTCATGCTCTTTTCTTTTGAATCGAAATTTAATTCAAATAAAATGAATTGTTAAACGTAAAATCGGTCTTTCCCTTCCGGTTTTTTCTAATCGGGTATAGGACCCGGTACGGTGGCAGGCTTCCACCCCAAAATATGAGTCAGCCACCGGGTACTTAATAATTTTTCTGTTTCAGGTGACATTATGGGTTGAGTGGCCCAAGCCATGTGCCTTTTTATGGCATAGAGTTATGCAATTCAATTGTATAATTCTATGACATAAATTGGTCACCGGGGTACTCCCCTTCTGATGGGAAAGTTCATATAATTCAAGTTGTATGAGTTTTCCACTCAGAAGAGGAATATCTGGCCACCTCAACGATTTAACATTGGATTTATTCCGGTTGGGTGGGCATGAAGGGGCTCCACCACCACCCGGTTGCCCCTCTTTCATTTGTGGGCCCTGAATGTATTTGGGTAAAGACGAGGTCAACCCCAAGTTAGTCTTTCTTGTCAGGTTGCACTTGTTCTCGCAACAAGTCGTAATTCCTTCGTGGAGGTTATCTACAGATTTGCGACTTCGGTCGTCCTCTTGATCTCTGCAAGCAATTCGTGAATGCGAAATGTTTTGTAGTGAGTCCTCGTGCCGGGGAAACGAACCCGCCCCACGACACCGCAATGCTAGCCTGCCAGCGCATTCACGCGTCTCCGGACGAGGGCATTCTCGGCAGGAACCAACACCTTCCTCTGCCGAGGCAGCAGAACATCGCTGCGGTCCTTCACGGACTTTATGAAAACTCGTTATTCACTACAGGCCAATTCTGGCAAGCTGTAGTGATATGGTTAGGTTAGATAACATGTCTGTAAAGGACTGCAGCGATGGTGTGCTGTCTCAGCGGAATAGTATGGTGAGATCCGCCAAGATTGGCCTTGTCTGAGGACGCGTGAATGCGCTGGCAGGCTAGCGCAGCGGTGTCGTGGAGTGGGTTCTTTCCCTCTAGCACAAGACCCATTACAAAAACATTTTTCGCATCCACGAATTTGGAAATATTCTTTGATTATCGACCGGAGTCGAACAAGGAGGTAACCGCTTAGAACTATGAACACGCTGGATCAGAGGACAAATAGGGCCTTACGCAAAAAACAGACGGACTTGAGGAGACTTTGCCGTAACCGACGATACTTATGGTTCCCAAATAAGAGTAGGGCATCCAGGTGCAAGTGGTGCACCCTCGCACCCTCCCAACCGAATCAAGATCCAAACGCAGGCGTGGCCATGTATTTCTCATTTGAGTGAAGAACTCATACAAACGTAATGTGCATGACTCTTTCCATCAAATAAAGAATACAAACGTAGTCAATTTATGTTATAGCGTTATACGATGGAATCACATAACTCTATACCATAAAAGGCCACTCTACCCGGCAAGAGCCCCTGTTAGACAAAAGAAAGAAAGAGTGCGCCCGATGGCTAGCCCATTTCAGTGGAGCAGCCTGCCATCGTTGCCGGTCCTATACCCGGTCAGGTTGAGAGAAAGGGAAAAATCGAGTTTCGTTTTTTCTTTTGCTAAACATTATTTTCATTCTTGATTCGATTTTTGAACATTACAACAAAAAGATTTATTGCGTCTCAGAACTAATCTAATCAAAATATACATTAACTTAGCGTGGAAAATTTGAAAATTATACTGCTATAAAACAGATGGGAAATAGAGCATACACATAATCAATGATACAAGCGATTTCCATCTGCAGACCCTCACCTATATTGCATCATTATTTTTGAAATTAAGCCAGTCAATAATGTTCATATTTCAACCTTTTATAATATATTTTTATGATTTCGTCAGGAAAAAATTAACTTTGAAAACTGATTCAAAACTCAGCCAATTTACTAACGACCAAAGAAGAAGACTAGTGGTAACCTAAATTTGAACCATGCTGTCGTCTTAAACAAGTGAATATCCCACTTGAATTGCGTAGCTCGTTGTCTCACGTATCGTCACTTTTAAGAATTTTCCGCAAATAGCGCAAATCAACCACTTTTAACTTTGTTGCCATTCAAGAAGAGACACACATTCATCGGCACTTCCCTTGTCGGAAAGTCAACGGTACACACCAAAACACGAAAAAGCTGTCAACCCAAATTCGCGTGGTGTTTCTGCAACCGGATATTTAGTTTCTTCTTCCTTCTGCTTGATTCACTGGACATATTAGTTAATAATTTAAAATCTCGTTCATGACTATCACTATTAAGTTCGAAGCTCTCATTTCCTGGGTTTTCCCCCCTAAGTCGAATGGCCCATCGAAACTACAATCATCTTCCCCATCCCAACACGGCCTCAAGACAATTATTTTAACAAATTATTAGGGGTTCAAGAATTTTTCCTTTTCGAATTTATTGCGAATCGCACCACACGTCACTTGGCAAAACACCCGCTTCGGACATCATATTGTACCCGTACGAGGTAAATAAGGATTCCCTCACGTATTGTTTTAAAGCGACCTTCGAGCAATCTTTTATTATCGCTTTACAAACTCAAGTGTAGTCCGAAATTTTACTTTTTCATTTGCCGTAGCAGTTATGTTTTTCGGTTGCCGGCGTGGTTCTCGCCTCGAATCGCAATGAATTCACTTTGTACTGGAGAGTGATGATTTACACCTTACAACAGCAAATCAAATGGATATTCCGATAGAGGAACACAACACAATGTGTAATTGTTATTTAGAAGTAAACAGAAATACTGTATATGCGTTTGTAGGACGTTTTAAGTAATTAGAGTAACAAAGCAGAGATTTTGTTATTTAGCCCTGTCGCACTTTTCACACATTTTCTCTTTAAAATTCCTTCATTTAATTTTCGATCGCGGTCAACAATCATACAAACAGACGCTGAGACACTCCAAATAATCCATTATACTAACTAACTAACTACAAAAACAAAACTCAACTACTCGATCGATTATGTAATGATTTACACTGCAGAAATAATTGTTGGCTAAAATTGATGGAAGTCGTGAAGGAACCATTCCATTTCCTACTACAGTCACTGGATTGTTGTTGACTTCCCGCTTGCTCATTCGGCTCAATTCTCAATGAGATTGCGCTTTTTTTCAAATCACCCGCGGATGGTTAACCGTTGCGACCAATTTCAATTCAAGACTCCCCGTTTGTTGCTCGTCGTCGCCTTACGGACCCGCTCCAAAACCAGTCGGCGAGCCTTCCAGCCACTTTCCATGCCGTTGTGAAAGTGCAATCGCTGAATTGCTCCGTTGGGAAGGGGGTTGCCGTATCCAGATTTCAATTGCAAATTGAAACGATGAGTATTATTTTAAAATTAACAATTGAAATTTGGATCAGCAATATGTTGGTTTTTCAGCAGTTGCTTAGGCAACTGCTCGATTATTACAAAGCACCAACATCTTCACTCGAGACGTCGAGAGGTTCGTCGAGGTGCTCACAGCAGGGTGCTTCAGAGGGGACGGAAGAACTGGCTGCGCTTCTATGCCCCATCGAAGACCCTGGCACGGCAAGCCCCCACTGTACTGGTGGTCAACTGAAATCGCTGAAAAGTGGAGGGGGTGTCACAAGCTTCGACGTGAGGCTCAACGAGCGCGGAACAGTGACGAGGCATGCAACTGGGTGGCAGCATATAAGTCGGCCAGAAAATGCCTTCGCAAACTGATCAACAGTAGCAAGGCTCGCTGCTGGCAAGACCCAGTGGACAATGTGAACAAGGATCTTGGCTACAAGCTGGTCATGCGGAAGCTTGGTGCCCTAAGGAAGCCTTGTATACATGACGCGGAAAAGGTGGACGCGATAGTGCGAGGACTCTTCCCCGCCCATCCCGTCCGTGTTGACGCTGTCCATGGTGAAACAGCAGTCGAGTGCCCACTCTTCACACAACTGGAACTGGAGGAGGCAGTCCTCTCATTGAAAGCGAGGAAGGCTCCAGGTCCAGATGGCGTTCCGGCTGAGGTGTTGCGGCTCGTCTATCGACATTGTCCTGACTTGCTGCTCAGCACATTCAACGCTTGCCTACGGGACGGGGTTTTCCCAGTACGATGGAAGGTGGCGAGGCTCGTGCTGATCAGCAAGGGGAAGGGAAATCCCGAATCGGCGTCTGCATACCACCCGTTATGCATTCTAGACACGGCTGGGAAAGTGCTAGAGAAACTCATCAAGGGAAGACTCACTGACGCGATTCGGGCTACTGGGGACCTATCTCCTCAGCAGTACGGCTTTAGAGCAGGACGTTCTACCATTGATGCAATGGCAGAGGTGGTGAACGCGGTCCAAAAGGCAGAGCCATATAGTCGCACCAAGCGACGGATCGTCCTGTTGGTAACACCAGACGTCAGGAATGCCTTCAACTCCGCTCCGGTTTTCAAGTTCCAGAATACCTAATGCCGCTTTTGAGGAACTACCTAAAGGACCGAAGCCTGCTCTACGACACGACATAGGGCCAACGAAGGATAAAAATTACATCGGGTATCCTTGGTCCGGACCTGTGGAACGTGTCTTACGACGGGCTACTGAGATTTGAGATGCCAGATGAGTCGCGTTTGGTCGGCTATGCGGATGATGTTGCGGCTCTGGTCGCTGGACGCACCGTTGAACCAGCGTAACTTAGGCTAGGTATGCTAATGCGCCGAGTGCGGGACTGGATGACTGCTCGCGGGTTCAGTTTAGCACTGAAGAAAACCGAAGTGGTCATCATGACAAAAAAGAGAATCCCTAGAGTAAGGGTGATCAGTATTGGAGATATACTAATCGAGTCGAAGCCAGCGGTGAAGTACCTGGGGCTACAGATGGATTTGAAGATGAGTTTCTCTGAGCAAATCAGGGCAACAGCAGATGATTGTCCGCGAGGAGAGACAACGCTCGCTCAACGGTTGGTAGCAGTCTTGGGTGAATTGCACGAAGGGAAGGTGGACTGCGCGCCTCATCCCAGATGACGGCCCATGATTTTATCGAAGGCATGGTGAGACTGACTTATATCTGACCCAGCTTTTGAGCGGGCATGGGTGTTTTCAGTCTTACCTGCACAATATTGGCAAGTCACGGTCCCTCGATTGTTAATTTTGCCCAGGAGAAGAAGACAATGCCTGCCACACATTTTTTGCGTGCATAAAATCAGACAGGCTGCGAAAGGACCCCTACAAGGAGACGGAAGAGCTCGTCCCGGATAATATAGTCGCGGTGATGCTCGAATCGGTTGACAAATGGAACAGGTGGCATCTTATGTTCGGGCAGTCCTGAAAGATAAAAGGGACTCACAGCAGCCGGGGTCGTTGGGGCTGGGGGATCACTTGTTTGGCACTTCCTCTTCCCCTTCAGCTAGAAGAGGGAACCCCCAGCTTGAACGCGCCTCACGGCGTAATAAAACGAAAACTGGCGCGAAGTAATGTGTAAAACGGTTCCAGGCTGGGTTCTCGGGTTGACAGAGGAGATGTTTAGTGGGCAGCCTAGTCGCCTTCTTGTGAGCATGGGAGTCCCACACTCTGTGCGTAAATGGCACTCATCTTCCAACCACAAAAAAAAAATAAACTAGCTGATACTAAAAGATCCTGTCAAGACCTTTTATTAGATACCCTACTTGACTATCTTTGGTGAACGTTTTTTTTGTTTTGAGGGGTCGGATCCTTATATGGAAATACCCCCCTTAAAAGCCTCTGAAGTTTTTTTTGACTATGAAATTTTCATTAACCAGAAACTTCTGAGTTCCTGAGAAAACTTGCTGTGACGCACTAACGGACGGACAGGTACCGATGTTAATAGGGTACCGATATTAATAGGGTATTGTTGAAAAAAATTGTTTTACGAAACCCTAAAAAGCAAAAGCTTTCAAGGCGAACGTTAGATGGGAGACCCCGAGGTGAGCATTTAGTAAGGAAAATAAATGAGACAATTCGACCACTTCGCGGAAGCTAATAGTGTATACTTAGCACCAGGATTAATGTAGGGAACGAGGCTCAAAACCACGACGATTGGAGATGATTTCTCGTGTAGAAGAATGTGGGCTCTGGTGCTATTGATCTTAAAAGCAAACAAAGTAGAGTAATGAATGATATTTTGATGGAAGCTACAAAGATCGTATTACTAATTTGAATACTGGAAAACATTAAGGTTTTTGTTGAAAAAATACGCCGTTACGCCTTTAGAACAATGGTTCTTCGTTGCCTAGAGCATTTAAACAAAACTGTCATGTAAATAAAGTTTTCAATGCAATGAATTTTATTGAACCAAGCTTTCTGGCTGAGTCAAAGGCTTCGAGTTTTAGCAAAGAATATCATTAATTACTCAAGCAGTAAATGATGTGAATCATGCAGAAAGTATGATTCAGAAGGTAGCAATAACGATCATTCTCAAGTTTATGCTTCTGGAAGAATTCATCATTCACAGTATCAGATTAATTCTTACTTGCATTCGTGAATATTATAACAGCAAAAGCAGTGCATTGAAATATTGGCAATCCTGATAGCCCGACTTTTCACTGCGTTGTTAAGAAGAAGGGAATGAATTCGGAACAGGCTTATAAACATCTCAATTTCCATTGCTATTCACATTCAAAATGGTTTGAAATACTGAAGCACTTTCAATTGCTGCACAACAGCATCCAGCCTTATGCAAACCAAATCAAATCCACCAGAATCACGTTATACCGGTATATCGAGGTTTTGAATTTCAATCCGGCGGAGACTTCTTAGTCAAAACATACCAAGACAATTCACTCCTGACTCACTTCTTGCTGTTTATTACTTGTATTTATTTCTCCACAACTCCATTACGTGCTCTTCTTGCACCTCAACGACACGCCGGCAACGGCAATCTAGACAAGAGTACTTGTTGAGTTCTTTGGTGGTAGGTAACCTAATAATAGTTATTCGCCATCCATTCAGGTTTAATGGCAACCTCACTCACAATCAGCCAATTCGGCTCAGTGCCCCAACTAAACAATCTTCAAAGTAAGGACCCTAATAGGCGAATGTACAAGCTTAAGAAAAGTGAATGTCCAAGTGGGCGACAGCATCTGCTTTGAATGTTAAGTTAAGATACTCGTACTCATATCTTTCGTATCTTGCGGGTAATTTTATCCAAAGTCTCGAGAAATCAAATACAATACAGTCAAGCGAAAAAAATGAGACTAAGATAAGTATCTTTTACTACAATGTGTGGCAATGCGAATGCGAAGTAGTAACAGTGATTTTACTTAACCTTACTAGTATGCGCCTTCAAGCTGCAATAGATGGTAGTGTGGCACAGGCAATTGTTGAGGCGTTTTTTGCGCTCGCGTCCGACAAACGTGATCGGAAAATGAATACCTTTTGACCTAATTTTCAAATTTGAAGTCTTCCGCTACTGCCATAGGCTTTGCGCGGTAATGGTAAATTGTTGCACTATTTGTTTGTTTACTTGTTCGAATTTAATTTTTTCCGCTCAATTACATAAAACGTTTGATTTTGACTGATTTGCGCTTTGTAAGGTGATATGTTTTCTTGAATGAATTGCTAAATGAATAGATGGGTGTGCCGATTGGCGAAAGTAGGTTTGCAGGTGAAGATTAGGAATAAACTTATTACTTTTTTTGATAAGAAGACATCAAATTTTTAACCATTCGGAACATGTCACAATGTTAGTTCTACACGCTGTGCACCTTAACTTTTAGACCTGTTTCACCTGAAAATCCTTGAAGATCTCACTATCACAATACTTTATTATTTCATCGTTTTCTCTCACTACTGAAACTGTTTGCACTCGACAAAAAAATGAGAATGGTTTCAACATATCCTACGCCCACTTGTCTCCGCAGAATATGAAAAGTTCACTGTTCATGGTCTATTTTATTTATTATTGCAAGTATCTTTAGTAAAATTTACTGCAAAATAACACACTAGAGACTGCACACTCAAATACTACCATCGGGTAGATACACACATTTATATTTTAAATCTATGCCCACGGGTTTTCATGTAAAGTTTGCTGATAAATTTGAATATTTTATGTTTCAAATGAGCACAATTTTAATCCATGTTTATTATTATATAATTGGCAAGATTCATAATACCACTTAGAGTAAGGATGCAGTACGATGTACAAAATCAAAACTAATAAATGCAGAAATTGCTTTTAGTTGGACGTCATATCATGTAATAGAGAATTCTATAATTTTGAAGATTCAAATGCTTCCTAGACATATACAGTGACTCCCAAAAAGATCCGCACAAGTAAGAAATATTACTTCTTTTTCAATTTATGCTTCAATCCATGACACAAAAAGAAAAAGGAAATATTATTAACTGAACAAAACATCAGCTCGATAATTTTACTCAAAAAAATAGAAAATGTATTGCAAAATGAGAAGTAAAACGAAGGATTAAAAAAGAAGCACAAAAATATGACGCCCCAAAAAGATCCGCACAACAAGGAAACTTGGGCAAACATGTGCATTTTTATGTAAAAAGAACACATTTGAGTGACCTCTTTATAGCATATTGCCTTCAGTGGTAAAGTTGTAATAGATCTGGGCGGATCATATCTAATATTGTTCACAAGCCGCGTGTTGTTCGTAGCTTAAAAAAAACGTTGTGCTTTTTAAATTAAAATGGGCAAATACACGTCTCCAGAGAAGATCCAATTGGTGGTTTCTAACTATATGGAAGGTAAAAATGTGGCAGAAATATGTTCGAGCCTCAGCATGAAACGTAGAACTGTTTACGACATTTTCCGGAGGTATAAAGAGGAAGGTAGAATAGACTTGAAGCATAGTCCTGGTCGCCCAACGGTTCTAACGACGCTTGAAGAACGCTCTGTTATCCGGAAAATAAAAAAAATCCAAAACTGAGTGCTCCAAAAATTGTGAGTGAAGTGCTCGCAGAATTTAAGAAAAAAGTAGGATGTGAAACAGTTCGACGAGTTTTGAGAAATGCTCAATACAATGGACGTGTTGCACGGAAGAAACCATTCATCAGTGAAGTGAATAGAAACAAGTTGGGTAAACAGACCTACGTCCATGTCAGAAGGGTTTTGTATTCAATTTCCAAAATGCAGTCACCAGATCGAATAAAATCAAGAAACATGTCAATGACGATTTTATCGGGAAAATATGAAATTCGAAGATCATACTATTATTAACAAAGTTGAACGAATTTAGACTTCTGAGGTTTTTGTTATTGTTATAATCATAAAAATCTCCCTTGATAATTGTTTCAGATGTCCATTCGTGAGGAAGGAAACCACATTTTTCATGTATTTCCCCCTGTGCCCCACTGAAGCAAAAACTGACAGTTTAAGAACTGTTTTGAAAAGCTCCCATGAAAACTTTCATTTCATACTCACATCGGCTACCTTTGATGAATTTTTTTTTCAGGGGCCACTCTCCTGTACTGTTATCATCGATTCATGGCCAATTTTTTCGAATCCTAGAATGGTTACAAAGCATGTTTGCTAGGAGCTCTCTCCCGCCTCCTTGCCTTGTTTCACTTATGAGCATTAATTGTAGGCACTCATCTTGAGTCATTCATTAAATTGAATCAAGTGATCAAAGCATGCACCTTGAACGTTGAAGTTGGGAAAAAATAACTCAAAATTATTCAATCTTATCGCATTTAAAACAGCCACTATTTTGTTTTACGATTACTGATACCACTAGCTGAACCGATTCTCAAAGATATTCATGACACCTATCATTCCTGAAGTTTTCATGCGAATCCTAGCAAAACTGTAGTGTCTGAGTCGGTAAAAAGCGCATGTTGTTCCATAGCCATATGTTGCCATAGTAATACATGCAGCACATATTGTTCCATAGTAATACAGGAAAATCCAAACCGCTATAACTTCGTTAAATATTATTCAATCTTTATGAATCTTGCAGAGTAAATTAATCTTATAAATAGTAATCTGTGTACTGAATTTCATTGAATTTAAGGGTACCGTTAAGATTTTATTCAAGAAAACATAAAATCGATAAATCATACTATTACTAACAAAGTTTAGTGAATTGCGACTTCTCACGTATTTGTTGTTGTTGTACTCATCAAGGCCTACATTCTTGATTTTTTTCAGATTTTTCGGATCACAGGTGTCCAATCGCGAGGGGGGGGGGGGGACACAAATTTTTCGTGTATTTCCCCTCCCTGTGCGCCGCTCGAAGCAAACTTTGCCAAATGAAGACCTGTTTTGAAAAGTTCTCATCAAGACCTTTCATTTGATACCCATATCGGCTACCTTCAATGAATTTTTTTTTCGGGGGGTCACTCCCCTACATGGGGAGACCCCCCTTAAATACCTTATAAAATTGTTTGTAGTTGAACTTTGAAGAGAGCACCACTTTACACCTACATACAAAATTTGATGCTTCTAGCTTAAGTAGTTTCCGAGAAAAACTGCTGTGACACACGGACGGACAGACAGACGGACAGACAGGACGCGATTTTAGAAGGGTTTTGCAAAATTATTTTACAAAACCCTAAAAAGCGTTTAAATTTCGCTAAAGAATTTATTTTTAAGGAAGTCAATTATTGGGAGGATGTGATTTTTGCCGATGAAAGCAAATTCAATGTTTTTGACTCGGATGGACGTGTTATGGTTTGGCGCAAGCCCAATAAAGAATTGAGTCCAATTAACCTCAGGCCTACAGAGAAACACGGAGGTGGCAGTTTAATGATTTGGGGATGCGTATCTACTCGTGATGTTGGCGAATTAGTATTGTTACATGTACAAATAATTACATGTACAAATAATTCTGCGAGCTACTGTCGCAATTGTTTTCACAATCATTAAGAACGTCAACAAATGAATTTACTCGAACCCACGAGAACCCAACAAGCATGGTCAACATCTGCAAGTGACGTCACTCCATTCATTAATTTGCTCGAATCTACCAGGTACCTCTCGGTAGAACATTCGCCAATGTACGAGAAATGGGTGAATAGGTAGAGACCCTATATAAAGGCGAGCTGAATGAATGGGGGGATCATTCATTACAACCGCGATAGAAAACTGCGATACGCGAAGTACAGGCGATATTGATTGTTTGAGTGTGAAGTGATTTTAAGTAGACAATTGCGATAGAAAGTTATGGACAAGTAGAAGGTTGAATAGTGAAAATTAAAGTTGTTAAATTGTTAGTGAAGTGATTGTGCATTTTTGAAAAATTAAATAAACTCTTTTAATTTAGTTTAAAAGACATTGTGTTTTCACTTTTCCGGAACATTAAAATTATTGGCCGCGAACCAAAACCACGCGACAGTGGTGTCGAGAAGTGAGATTAAAATTTTGGAAGTGAAAACGTTTAAACAATTTTAAAGTGCACAATTGTGAAAATGAACGTGGAAAAATAGCCGAAACAATAAAAATGCCAGGAAATTTACATCTAAAAATTAATCAATTGAGCATATCGGAGCTCAAAGAGGAGTTGGAACAACGAAATCTGGCTACACAAGGTACAAAGGCCATACTGATTGCACGCTTGCGTGATGCGATCGAGTCGGAAGGCGTGAATCTGGATTCGGGTGAGCTGTCAGCTGCAGAAAGAGGCGCAGAAGGTGGTGAAGCCGAAACACCAAAACCAAAGGAGCCAGAAAATGCGCTGATGCAAATGTTGATGCTCATGCAGCAAGAGCAGCGACAACCATCATCCAATTTAACTGCGAAGCTAAATGAACAATCAGCGAAACTAAGTGAACAATCAGCGCAGCTAAATGAACAGACATCCAGTTTAGCTGCGAAGCTAAATGAACAATCAGCGAAGCTAGACCAACAAGCAATCGAAATCAAAGCAGACATCAAGGCAGACATCACACAGAAGCTGGAGAAACAGTCAACCGAAATAAAAGCGGAGCTCGGTAGTCTCAACAAACAAATTAAAGGCGTCGAGGAAAAGGTTGACCAGGTCGAGAAAAAGGTTTACCAGGTCGAGGAAAAGGTCAGCCAGGTCGAGGAGAGAATCAACAATGAGATGGAAAACATGAAAAAGGAATTGGAAGCAGCAAAGGCAGTAGTAACCACCTCACCAGCCCCAATTATAACCGCAGCGCAAAGCTCATCTAGAAATGTGCAAGCACCAATATTCGATGGGCAAACGGTCTGGACTATTTACAAAACCCAGTTCGAAGCAGCCACTCGCTTAAATCACTGGAATGAGCAGGAACGAGCAACTGCATCAATTCTTGCTCTAAGAGGCCCAGCTGCCGAGCTTTTGCAGACGATCCCCGTTGAATTGCACTCAAACTCGAATGCTATAATGAATGCGCTCGACATGCGTTATGGAGATGATCATCTAAAGCAGATTTATCGGTCACAGCTAAGGCATCGGGTGCAGAAGTCTGGTGAAACCCTACAGCAGCTAGCCCAAGACATTGAGCGACTAGCACTTTTGGCTTACCCGACCTACGACCCAGAACATCGAGATGATGCAGCGACAGAAGCATTCATCAGCGCACTAAAGGACCCGGAATCGCATCAAGCCGTGCGTTTAGCCCAAAAGCAAACAGTTAAGGACGCATTGGCTTACAGTCTGAACTTTGAGGCAGCGAAAAATGCGACTCGTACCACTGCCCGGGTCCGTGAGGTAGTGGCAGACGAGTGCAGGTGTGAGCGCGTGGAAATTGAGCGAGACCCGCATGTAAATGGTGCGCCTAGATGCTGGAATTGCGGAGAGACGGGGCACTTGCAAAGAGACTGCAAGAGGCGAAGAAAACCGAGCTATTGTCCAGGGTGTGCAGCTAGGAGGAGATCCAGACCGAGTCAGGAGCCCAGAATGGAAGCCCTTCAAACAGAGGGGTCGGGAAACATGTAAGAGCCAACTTCGTGGGGCAGAGGTTGGCTAGGAGGATCGACGTCCCCAGCACCACCATCACCGTGTCAAGACTACATCGTGGAGAAGCGGACTTATGCCTTCCGGGTCAAATTGACGGAGAACACTGCACCATAACAATCGACACTGGTGCAACCCGATCGATTATCCGACCAGACCTAGTTGGACAGCAACAACTTCACAAGGGCAGAATTTTCTCACTACGGACAGCTACGGGAGAAACTGCACCTGTTCATGGAGAGGTCAACCTCCAGATACAGTTGGGAGACCTTGTGTTCCGACATAATTTTCTGGTCGCGAACATTATGGATGACTGCATTCTCGGAATGGATTTTCTGCGACCACATGGAATCACGTTGGACTTGGGCAAACGTGTATTGAAATGGCAGAATGTCGAAGTACTGATGGAGGATCCCAGTGTCCAAATCCCCAAGATGAATGTAGTGGTATGTACTGACACTGATGTACCGAATTCTTCCGAAAGCATTGTATGGGCCAAGCTTGATGGTGATTCTGGAGACCACCGATCTTATCTGATAGAGCCAACGAAGACATCCGCATTGCGCAGTTTGATTGTAGGACGCAGCCTTGTAAGATCTTTAAGGAACGGATATGTGCCGGTTACAGTCCTTAACACCGCAGACTCAACCACGAGCATCAAAGCGGGAGAAGTCATCGGCAGCTGCCAGCCTGTTTCCACCATCACCTCTTTGGAAGCTACTCACAACCATCATTGGAACAGAAGGCAAGACACAGACAAAGCCCGGGAATCCACGTCTGCAATATTGAAGCAAGTCAAATTGCCGGTGCAGCTATTCAAACGAGCCTCTGATCTGGTCACCAAGTACAGTGACATCTTCTCAACAAGCCCGGATGACCAAGGCAGAACGAGTTTGGTAACTCACGTCAAAGATATACAGGGAGCCAAGCCGATTCGACAAGCACCAAGACGTCTCCCTATAGCCAAACAAGGAGAAGTGAGCGCGCTGATCTCGGACATGGAAAAACAAGGCATTATTGAACCTTCTGTAAGTCTATGGGCCGCGCCTGTAGTTCTAGTAAAGAAAAAGGATGGTAGCACTCGCTTTTGTGTCGACTATAGGCAGCTTAACGACGTCACTAAGAAATATCCCACGCATCGATGACATCATCGACACTTTAGCCGACGCAAAATGGTTTTCTACACTCGATCTCAAGAGTGGCTACTGGCAGGTAGAAATTGACAAGAAGGACCGAGAGAAGACCGCATTTTCAGTTGGGACCGGATTGTGGCAATTTGTGGTGATGCCGTTTGGGCTTTGCAATGCTCCTGCCACTTTCGAACGCCTGATGGAATACGTGCTACGTGGTCTAACCTGGAAAACCTGCTTGGTGTACTTAGATGACATCATCGTCATCGGGAGAACGTTCGAAGAGCATGTGCGGAACTTAGAAGAGGTTTTCTCCCGACTGCGACTGGCAAATTTGAAACTTAGTCCCGACAAGTGTACCATTTTCGCAGCTGAAGTAAAATACCTGGGACATGTCGTATCAGCAGAAGGGGTCAAAACAGACCCTGAGAAAATTGAAGCCGTGAAAAGCTGGCCAACACCAAACAACAAGCGCCAACTACGAAGTTTCCTGGGTCTGGCAACCTACTATCGAAGATTCGTCAAAGACTTTGCCAAAATAGTTAAGTGTCTCCATCAGCTAACCGAGAAAAATCGTCCGTATGTCTGGAATGAACAATGCCAGACAGCCTTTGAGACCCTGGAGGAAAAGCTATGTGAATCACCCGTACTGGCGTATCCGAAACCCGGAAAATTGTTTGTAGTTGACACCGATGCGAGCAACGGCGGTATTGGAGCTGTACTCTCCCAGCAGATCAATGGCGAAGAAAGAGTCCTCTCGTATTACAGTCGAGTTCTTTCAAAAAGTGAGAGGAACTACTGTGTGACCAGGAAGGAGCTATTGGCTATAATAGAGGCCACCAAGCAGTTCCACAAGTACCTATATGGCCAGAAATTTGTTCTTCGAACGGACCATGCATCGTTGAGATGGCTACTTAATTTCAAAAACCCCGAGGGACAAGTTGCGAGATGGATCGAAAGATTGCAGTCATACGACTACGAAATTGTTCATCGAAAGGGCGGAGTTCATGGAAATGCTGACGCCCTATCTCGTCGCCTATGTCCAGCTAACTGCAAGCATTGCCGATGGATTGAGGAAAAGGAACCGCCCGTTGATCTGCGACTGATAACGGCCGAATTCGATGAATGTTGGTTATCGGAGGAGATTCGAAATGCCCAGCTAGCCGATGAAGACATCGGACCATTGCTCGTATGGAAGGAGACGACTGGGCGACCTGAGTGGAAAGACGTTTCAACGCATGGCGAACTCCCTTCAGATGGAGGGTGGCATACTCAAGCGGAAATGGGAAACGGTGGATGGCAGCTCCTATAGGATGCAAACTATACTACCCAAAAGCCGAATCCACGATGTGGTTAAGGAAATGCATGAAGGATCCTCGGGAGGCCACCTTGGTGTTAACAAGACCTTAGCGAAATTGCGGGAAAGGTTCTACTGGCTTCACGCTCGAGAAGACGTAGAGGACTGGTGTCGCAGATGCACAATTTGCGCTTCCGTCAAAGGCCCAAAGCGACGACTGAGAGGACAAATGCAAACCTATAACGTGGGGGTACCGTTTGAAAGGATTGCTGTTGACATCGCAGGACCCTTTCCTGAATCTGAATGGGGAAATCGATACACGCTGGTTGTAGCCGATTATTTCAGCAAGTGGCCCGAGGTCTACCCCATTCCCAACCAGGAAGCAACTACTGTAGCTGAACAGCTAGTGTTAAATTGGGTCAGTAGGTACGGCGCGGCGTACCTGGCGAACTACATTCGGATCAAGGCCGAAATTTTGAGTCACTAGTTTTTGGCGAAATGTGCGAGCTGCTTGGAGTACGGAAAACGAGGACAACACCGCTGCATTCCCAATCCGATGGAATGGTCGAACGTTTCAACGGCATGCTCAAGAAACACCTGGCCAAAATGGTTGACGAGAACCAAAGGGACTGGGACCGACATATCCCACTATTTTTAATGGCGTATAGAGCCGCTGAACATGCATCGACGGGCCAAGCCCCAGCCAAAGTCATTTTTGGAAAGACTATTCGTTTGCCAGCCGATATAAAGTTCGGAACACCCCCTGAGAAACCCCAAACGGTCTCGGAGTACGCAAGTGATCTAAGACAACGGTTGAACGAGATACATCGGACAGTGCGAAAACACCTCGAATCGGCTACTGACCGCATGAAGACCAGGTATGATCTAAAGGCTAATTCTACTGGCTTCCAGCAAGATGACTTGGTGTGGCTTTATAACCCGCAACGGCGAAAGGGTAGGTCTCCAAAGTTGCAACATAATTGGGAGGGACCATACCGAGTTACAAAGCGAATCAACGACGTCGTATACCAAATACAGGAACATCGTAAGCCGAGAGCTAAAATGAAAATCGTGCATCTGGACCGTCTTGCCCCATATTACACCCAGGGAGAATTGACTACAAATAGCGACACATCTTTTCGGGGCGAAAAGAACTGAGGTGGGGGCAGTGTTACATGTACAAATAATTACATGTACAAATAATTCTGCGAGCTACTGTCGCAATTGTTTTCACAATCATTAAGAACGTCAACAAATGAATTTACTCGAACCCACGAGAACCCAACAAGCATGGTCAACATCTGCAAGTGACGTCACTCCATTCATTAATTTGCTCGAATCTACCAATTACCTCTCGGTAGAATATTCGCCAATGTACGAGAAACGGGTTAATAGGTAGAGACCCTATATAAAGGCGAGCTGAATGAATGGGGGGATCATTCATTACAACCGCGATAGAAAACTGCGATACGCGAAGTACAGGCGATATTGATTGTTTGAGTGTGAAGTGATTTTAAGTAGACAATTGCGATAGAAAGTTATGGACAAGTAGAAGGTTGAATAGTGAAAATTAAAGTTGTTAAATTGTTAGTGAAGTGATTGTGCATTTTTGACAAATTAAATAAACTCTTTTAATTTAGTTTAAAAGACATTGCGTTTTCACTTTCCCGGAACATTAAATTATTGGCCGCGAACCAAAAACACGCGACAGTATGTATAGATGGTATCATGGATTCCCGTCGATATTTAGACATTTTGAAGGAAAATTTGCGAAAAAGCGCTGCTAAAATGGGCATTTTGGATTCATTCAAATATTACGAAGACAATGATCCCAAACATAAGGCACGCATTGTTCAAGAATGGCAGCTGTATAATTGTCCAAAAGTGGTTCATCATCCTCCTCAGTCACCGGATTGTGATCCCATTGAAAATCTCTGGGATAAATTGGACCGTAGAGTTCATAGCACGCCAATTTGTTCAAAAACGGAGCTCGAGAAAATGCTTCGCGAAGAATGGATGTGGAATACCTGCGGAAAATCATCTCCAGTATGCCAAATCGATTAAAATGTTTCATTGAATAAAACGGACATGCAACAAAATACTAGCTCACTAAAATTTTTGTTTATTTTTACAATTTAGCTCTTGTGCGGATCTTTTTGAGGGATGATATTTTCTGTTTTTTCATGGAATTTCCTTTTTTTGGCATATTTAAAGTGAGAAACTATTTTATTTATGTGATCTGTAAGACTGTTATGTTCTGCTCATAATAAAATGCTTAAAAAAATTTTCCCGTTTTTAATTGCCTTATAAAATGAGAAAGGAGGAAAATTTCTTACTTGTGCGGATCTTTTTGGGAGTCACTGTAGATAAGACTGAATTTTTATTAATTTTTTGAATTTAATGGCCAAATTTTTACGTATCATAACTGAACGGCTTTATAGTCAGTCCAAAGAATCAAATTATTCTAGCCTCACGTAAAACTGATTGAACGGTTCAGACCCCAGCAACATAAGACGAACTGCGTATTACGCACATAACACCTTTTGCTCAGTTTAATGACATCTTCAAAGTCTGGTTTTTCTTCTTGGTTGTTGCAACTACGATTCCAACAAATTTAGGAACTCTTAAATAAATTTTGACCAAGACATCAGTTTTTTTCCTTAGAATGGGAAGTACGGATTAACAGACTTTATTTGCGGCATCCAATCTCGTCCTTTCTGGCGCCTCTTCTATTCAGGTTTGCTCTAAGGTAAATGAAGTAAATTCCTATGGTCAAGTCTTCTCCGACTGCAGTGTTCTTCCTCGTTTGCGACAGGTGGTTCTGTTGGTAAAATTACATGTTCGGAACGCCTTTAACCCCGCTAGATCGACGGATATTCTTAATACATTGAAAACCGCTTTTCAAGTTTCAGAATATCGAATGCGGCTTTTAAGGGACTACCTGAAGACCAGAAGCTTGCTTTATGATATTATGCAAAACCGACGAAGGATGGAACTGACATCAGGTGTTGCTCAAGGATCTATTCTTGGTCCAGACCTGTTGAACATATCGTACGATGGGCTACTGAGACAAGAGCTGCCGGATGAGTCGCGATTGATTGGCTATGTGAATGATGTTGCGGCATTGGTTGCTGGACGCATTAACGAACAGGCGCAACTTAGACTAGGTATGCTAATACGCCAGGTGAGAGACTGGATGACTGCACGCGGGTTCAGTCTAGCACTGGAGTCGAAGTGGTAAACCTGACATAAAAGTGGTCAAACTGCAAACAAGGGGTCAACTTGACAAAGAAGAGAATCTCCAGAGTAAAGACGATCAGTATTAGAGAAAGACTGGTTGAATTGATACCATCAGTGAAATACCTAGGATTACTGATCGACTCGAAGATGAGTTTCTTTGAAGAAATCTGGGCAATGGCTGATAAAGTGGTTTCAGGCGTACCGGGCCCCGAGTCAAATTATGGCCAACATAGGGGCGCTCAACTTATCAAAAAGGCGACTTTTGATGAGATCTGTAGAGTCTGTGGTACTGTACGGAGCAGAAATATGGGGCGACATTCTCAGCAAGGAGCTGTACCGAAAAAACGCTTGGCACAGGTACAGAGAAGGGGAGCACTGAGGATTCCATCTTCAAATCCGTGCTTGTCATCGTAGACGTGATTTCTATCGACTTCTTGCTGAAGAGCGCCCTACTGTCTACCTGCATCGAAGCAAAGACACAAGGGAGACAGTGCCCGCGAGGAGAAATATCTGTAGTAATCGAGCAGTCACACAAGCAAACTGCTCAAAAACCTTCCTATCTTCTATTCGAAATTTTAATGGCAGATTTAGAAAAAATATTCAATTATTTCCATTCATAATCGTAATTTGTAAAATAGTTTTCTTTCTTATTATTATTAAATGTAATTTTATATCAATTCTCCTTTATATTAAATTTAAACGTTTCCCTTAGATTTGACTTTTATTACTATTTAGAACCTTTTTCATTTTTCTTTACTTCAGTTAATTTTTCTTTAAAAATTTTGAATCTGCCAATTAAAATTTTGAAGATGGGAAAACTGATTTAGTGCACCCCAATGGGGTATTACATTGCCGAAAGCAATCTAACTAGGCGGAGCGAGCAGCTGATGGATTTACCGTGTACACGGGAATCGAAAGAAAAGACAACTTTTGGATGAATCGGAGGTCTACTTACGACCTTCCCCCAGGAAGCACGCGAAGAACGGCCGCGTTGGCAGAGTGCTCGCGCTTGATTGGGCAGACAACGAAAAACTCCGCTGTGTCATGTGTGAAGCGTGTTGTTAGTTCGTAAATATTTTCCCTGAAGTATCCTTTAACAAGTGCCGGTGTAGTAACAAATTACGGGACGCCTTGTCAAAATTGTTTTAGTGAATTAGCCTCTCGTTTTGTATGTTCTTTTGCTATGATTGTACGCGTTATTCCGAACTTAAAATAAATTTTCTTTGCACGATGATTGTCCGAAATGTGAGTAGCCTTTGGACTAGAAGAGTGGAAAGCAAATTATAGGCAAACAGAACTTTGTGGAATCATTTATTGGATTGATTTATTAATTACTAATTTAAGAGGAATTCTGAATCATCTCCCAGTGAAAATTATGGGCGTAAATAAAGTGCATACGAAGTTAACAGATTAATAGCATCGTGTTGCTTATAAATATTAGGTCGTGAGCTATTCTGAGGTCAGTTTTGATATGCAACTTTATTGCGTCAACTTTCGATTTACGTGATAAGTATTTCAAAGTAATTAAAACATTTGCGTTTATAAAAGTTTGTGGTCATTGGTCGATTAATTGGATATTAAAATCAGTTACAACTGCAATACAAACTCACTTTCAAGCGTATCTGAATAAAGAAGAATGAATTGCAAAATTCGATTGGTCCATCAGTCAGCGGCTGCCAGACATCATACGTTAAACGTAAAGTATAAAAGCTGATTTTTTTGACCTGATAAGCACGATTTAAGCCATTTTCTGAAGCACATATTTTCCGCGAGAGCCTCCACGATGAGCATTTCATCAATTTAAATACGATTGATTGTCATAGTTAGAATGCCGTTAACGGTTGTTCCTGTTACACGTGGACGCCTAATTCGCTGCGCAAAAACCGACTTGGAATGAAATCCTTCGTAAGAAAATTTTGTAAATTTTATTTATGATAATTGTTCACATCCACTAGGATAAAGAAAAGTGAAATTAGAACTATAGAGGGAGATTGTGAGTTTTTCCGTAAATATCTTAATCATAATTTGAATAAAATGAATTACTAAACGTAGACAGTCGGTCTTTCTATTTCAGTCGACCTGACCGGGCATAGGACCCGCATCGATGGCAAGCTCTTCGACTAGCATGGGCTACACATCGGGCGCGCTCCTCCGTTTCTTTCCTTTAACAGGGGCTCTTGCAGGGTAGAGTGGCCTTCCGCTCGCGTGGCCTTTTATGATATAGGGTTATGTGATTATTGCATAACGCTATAGGATAAATCGGTTACGTTTGCATTTCTCATTTAAGGGAAGGAGTAATACAAAGTACTTTTGTATGAGTTTCTCACTCAAACGGGAAATACATGACCACGTCTTTGTTTGGATCTTGATCCGGTTGGGAGGGTGCGAGGGGGCACCGCCTCCATCTGGATGCCTCACTCTTATTTGTGAGCCATAAGTCTCGTCGATAACGACGAAGTCATCTCAAGTCCGTCCGTTTTCCCTAGGCCCAGTTTGCCTTCTGAGTCAGCAATACTCTTTGACCCTTAGTAGGCTACCTACTTTCGACTTCAGTCGACATTTCTTTGACCCCGTAATGCGAAATTTTATTGTAGTGGGTCCTTGTGCTAGGGGGAAAGAACCCGCCCCACGACACCACAATGCTAGCCTGCCAGCGCATTCACGCGTTCTCCGACGAGGCCAATCTCAGCTGCAGCCCTGCAGTCATTCACGGACAGTTTATCTACCCACATCACTACACAATGCTCACTCAATGATTGGCAGCAGTCCTGGGTGAACAGCAGGAAGGTAAGATGAACTGCATGCCTCATCCCTGAGTTGAGACTGTGGCTCAATTGGGCTCACAGTGAAACTGACCTCAAACTGACCCAGCTTTTGAGCAGCCTTGGTTGATTGGTAGCTCGCGGTCCGCCGAATGTAAGTTTTGCGCAGGAGAGATCTTTTGCAAGCAAAAGATGGGACAGGCTACCTGCAGATCTCTATAAGGAAGCAGGAAAGCTTCTCCTTAATAGTCTAATCGGGGAGATATTTGCATCGGCTGACTAATGGAGCCATGTGTTACATTATACTCAGGCAATTCTAAAAGATAACAAGGACTCACGGGAGCCAGAGACATTGGGGTGGGAGGAGTACTTATCTAGCAGTCCCTCTTCCTCCCTTCCCTCCCACGAATGGAGGGATCCTCCAACCTCAAGGTGCCCCCTTGTATGGCAAAACGAAGCTTAGGCTGAAGTAATATGTCAGAGGATCTCAGACTGGCTTTTCAGGTTGTCAGAGGAAGTGCTCTGTTGGTAGTCCGGACGCCGTCTGGGAGCCCCATAATCAGGGCGTAAATAATCTTCATCTCTCAACCATAAAAAAGTATATGTTTTTGCGATAATTACCCACCTTCGTGATTTTTTTTTTCATCCATATAAAAAAGGCTTTCATCTTAAGCCATTCGTTAATAAATTCAATCAAGATTTTATTAACCTGCACTTCAAATGTTGATGCTGGGAAAAAATACAAATTCACTCCATATTGTAATTTAAAAGAGTGGCCATTTTATTTTACGATTACAAATATTACTCTTCCAACAAATTCTCAAAGATATACATGGCACATAATCTTCCTGAACGTATCATACGTATCCCAACAAATCCGTAGTGTCTAAATTGATTGGAAGAGCATAATGTTGGCCATATATTGTTGTTGTAATACATGGAAGTTCAAACGACTATAGCTTCATTAAATACTACTCGATTCTTTTAGAATTTTCGGGGTAGATCGATCTTGCAAGTTGTGATGTGTTGGGAAGGATCATGTTGCAACCACGGGAATCGTCGAAAAAAAATTAAGTTTTGTTTCTTGTTTTTTTTTTCTTCTTCACTGTGCAACCAAACGAGAGAAAAAAAAGATAATTTACAGGCCACTCGAATTAACAACCAATCTAATATTTATTCTTCTTTAAATGGCCCGACCACTATACTAATTTTCTTTTCTAGCTATTTTTTTTCCAAAAAGATTCAATTGTGAAAGCCAAGTTTACTTTATTAAAAGTAATATGAATGCAATTTTCCTCATTCATGGAGTTTTGTTAAGCTTAATAATTTCAACACTCAATTGTTTAAATATCGTGGTGTCCCTGCACCGAACATTGCACTTATTCGTGCCTTTTCATTAATTCTTCACTGTGGATTCACTTTGCATCGAGTTTAACTTGCAAAAATTTTAAACACTATTACTTAATTTTTCCACCCCAATATTGGCGATAGATTCTAACATGAATCTTTAAAACGTCTTCGATATTTGTTTCACTGTTTTCACTTCTTTTGCGTGTTTCACGCTCGAAACACCAAATTAAGATTTTTTCGGAGTCATCCGCTTATTTAAAACTTTCGATCCGAACTTTCTCTCTCTCTCTTATTTTCCCCTTTTTCACTTCACGTCTTCAACAGCCTTTTTCGTCCTCCCTCGACTATCGCTATCACCTCACTTTCTAACAGTCTCAATCAAACTGACGGCCTCAATTCCGTAACCTTTTTCCCAATCATAGGCTGCCGTACAAAGGTAATGTGATTGTAATTTAATACACTTCAATCCCGTTCCCTCCGTTCATCTTTCAACTTTCGCCAACTACAATAAATCCAATCGCATACACGCCGATTTGCTTAGCTATATGCAAATCGTTATACAATAATTACATTTGACGAAATCAAAAAAATATCCTTGCGCCCGGGGAAACTCTAACCCACGGTCCCAGCAGAATCCCCAGATTGAGAGTCCGACACGTTAGCATCTATACTATCTTCAGATACTCTCCCACTTATCAAACAGCAAGCAAATTTGACATACCTGTGTAGATGTCGTTACAATGGGCGATTGTACTCTTAATGAGTAGATGCCTCGTGGAGGGATTGAGTCGTATAATGGTTTGATGATTTTGGGAAAGAATAAAATTCTGTTAGTTGAAAAGAAAGAATAAGATTTTGTTAGAAGGGATGAAAAATGACATGGAAAGTAAAAAAAGAAATTTGGTTGGTGGGAAATGAAGAATGAAATTTTGTTTGTGGGAAAGATAAGATTATATTAATTTTATTTTGTACTTACAAATAAGATAGGAATCTGTTTTGTTTAGCGGATTAACATATGAAAATGATATACAATTAGCAAACAAATTCAACGAGTACTTTGTTAGTAGCGTCCAAGAAGTAAGAAATTCAATAAAAAATGTGCAATATGTAAATAACGTCGATAATGTACCTCATAGATTTAAGTTTCAAAAAATAAATGCCGACGAACTAAAAAGAATCTGCCAAAATATAAAAAAGTAAGTTAGATTTCGACAGAATAAGCCCAAAAATGATGCTCGACAGCTGGAGTTTAATATCAGCGAAACTCACTGAAATTATCAACAAATCATTAATGTGTGGAATGTTTCTGAATAGCTGGAAAAAAATTATGGTAATGCCACTCGAAAAAATAGTTAATACTACATAGTATGAAGAATTTAGGCCAATTAACACTCTAAAAACCCTTGAAAAAATTCTAGAATAAGCAGTAAAGATACAACTAGAGGAATATATGGAAAAATATAATCTATTTATAAAGCACCAATCTGGATTCCGAAAAGAGCATTGCTGTGAAACAACTATAAATTATTTTACTAGTGAATAGGAAAGTGTTAAGAAAAAATATAATGGCATTATTTCTAAATTTTAAGCGAGCTTTTGAAACGATTAATCGTGATATTCTACTACATAAACGTCACAATTATGGAATTAAAGATACTGAGCTTAAGTGGTTTGAATCATATCTGAATCAGAGGACTCAAAAAACTAAAATCAAAAAGTGCATATCTGAATCTCTGCATGTTCAAATCGGAGTTCCACAAGGCTCAATATAAGGTGCGCTACTATTCATTATATAATACATCAACGGTATAAATAAGATTATAAAAGACAGTAAAATAATTTTATATGCGGATGATACATTGATTTATACTATAGGACAGAGTCCTGGTGAATGTAAGGCGAAAATATTGGAAGATATCGGATGAATTAATAAATGAATAAACTTAAACTAAATGAACAGAAAACGAAGTTTATGGAATTAAATATGAACAGCGAAGCAAACATCGAAATAAATGGTAAATTAATTGAGAAAGTAAATAGCATCAAATATCTTGGTGCAACCATTGTCCAAGAATTGAATTTAAATGAACACATCGATTATATATGCTAAAAAATTGCAACGAAAATAGGTTTCTTCAAAAGAATTCGCCCAAAATGATCGAATTTTGCTCCACAATTGTATACTTGTGCTGCAACAATATGTAAATTAAAAGACTTCAAAAGCTGCACAACAAAGCCATGCGAAGTATACTAAAGTGTAATAGATAAACGTCAAGCCAACATATGTTGGATGTGCTGAAATTGCTAAGCAGAAGTCAGAGGCTAGAATTTAACACGCTAGTATCAGTGTATCAGGCGAAACATGAGAGAGTTCCTGGCTATATTACCGAAAAAATCATGTACATTAGAAAGATGCAACCATACGAATTGAGAAATGTGCATGATTTTAGATTGCAACGTCACCCTACAATGGCAGCGACAGTAAACGAGCAGTCACACAAGCAAAATGCTCGAAAACCTTCCTATCTCCTACCCGAATTTTTAATGACAGATTTAGAAAAAAACATTTAATTACTACCATTCATAATCGTAATTTATAAAATAGTGTTCCTTCTTATTATAATTATTAAATGTAATTTTATATGATTTTTACTTTATATTAAATTCAACCGTTTCCCTTTAATTATATTTTTCATGAGATTTAACTTTGATTACTATTTAAAATCTTTTTTCGTATTTCTTTACATGCGTTAATTTTTCGTGAAAAACTTTAAATCTGTCAATTAAAATTTCGGATATGGGAACACTGATTTAGTGTATTACATTACTGAAGGCAAGCGAACCCGGCTGAGCGAGCAGCTGATGGATTTACCGTGTACACGAGAATCGAAAGAAAGACAAGTTTGGATGGATCATGGAGTGGACTTACGACCGCGACACGGGAGGCACGCGGAGAGCGGCAGTTTTTATATGAATACTCTGACAGTGCATAAAAAGTGTTCAAGTTTTGTTGTTTACCTCCTTTTAATAAATTGCCGAATGGAGAAAATTAAATTGAAATAAAGTGACAAGAGTAAAAATTGCATTATAAACGTTGCTGTTGATAAACCTTCAAACGCAAGGAAGGACTTACAGCCGCTACCCGGCCGCGGTGCAAAATCGGTATGAAAAGTTTTGGTAAAATTGCCGTCAAAATCGTTTAAAGACCGGGTATTAAATTCAAAGGTGTAAATTGAAACCGTTTCCACCCATTCGCCCTTTTAACTCCAATACATTACCATAGGAATAGTGCTCCCAAGGAAAATTGCGTTTGCTTAGGACGGAAGATTGTGAAGAATCACGGACGAATTAGCGAAATTTTGTTCGATTGAACGCTTTTGCAATTCGATAAGTTTTGTGGCCATTTGATTCGGTGCCGTGTGAAGTGGATTAACATAACGTCTCAGTGAATAATTGTATATCTCACACTAAAAGAGAATTTCAGTGCGGCACATCGTTTACAAAGTAACCATTTAAGTGACGGCGACAATCGCGAAACATATGGAAAATGTAATTGAGAGAACGGTCACGGTCATAATTACATCGTGGAAGTTGCCATACGGGGACCGGTTTGTCCAAAGAGCGGCCTAGTCATGAATATCGTGGAATTGAAGCATCACATGGAGGAAGTGATTTTCAAGAATCTGGACCACAAGAATCTGGACCAGGACGTCCACTTTTTCAATGACACTACTAGTACAACAGAAAATTTAGCAATTTACATTTGGTACAATATCCGCTCATTGATGAACAAGCCTGAATTGCTCTATGAGGTGAAAATCTACGAATTAAAAGTTGAGGTTCCATAAAGGCGACTGCGGTGCAGTGAATCGCACGGTTTCAAGACAGGGAAACGACAAACGCTTCCCGAGTGCTTCCCATAAAAGTGTGTGTAATTGTTGACCTTCGTGCCTTCAGTATTTATTGGAATTGTTGAATTTGTTCTGTGGCGTGGGCAGTGAATTAACAAAACGATTCCGGGCCTTGGCACTAAATCATTGGCTCCAAATTCCAGATGAGAAATTCGCACTAATCGGTGAGATCATGCAAATACTACACAACTCGAGTCCTCTAATTGACGACACTGAAGACGATTCAATTCTGCGGCGTTGAATACCTGTAGCACATTCAATATATGGAGCGGCTAGTACAATCACTACTTTGTACGGCGTACAAAATATATTCTGAAATCTTGGAAAATAAAATCGGATCATACACCAACAGTATTATTGGGGAGTATCAAGGTGGTTTCAGGGCAGGTAGATCAACAACAGACCAATTGTCCACAGTCAAGGAGATACTTGAAAAATGCTGGGAGTTCAACATAGACGCACACCCAATTTTCGTTTACTTCAAGCAAGCATACGACAGTATTGATGTTAACGTACTGTACCAAATAATTCTTTGCTTTGGCATCCCAGCGAAATTAGTCCGACTTAACAAAATGACTATGACGTCGGTGACCTCCCAAGTTCGCATCGATAACCAACTCACCGATGCCTTTGACACAAATATCGGACTAAGCCAGGGAGATGGGCTGGCCCCATTGCTTTTCAATTTGGCTCTAGAGTACGTCATACGAAATGAAAATAATACACGAAATGAAAATAATAAAACACAGCGCATGACGCAGTTGAGGAAAAATACCTCAAATACACAAAATATCACACTTGGCGAATACAGTATCGAAAATGTTAGCGAATTTGTGTATTTGGGCGCCAAAATAACGAAAATGGGCAATGAAAGAGACGAAATACCACGAAGAATACAGTATTGACGATCTTGAAGACCAGCTGCATACACAGGAGAACAAAGCTCTAAGTGTACAAATCTGTGATAAGACTTGTGTTATACTATGGGTGTGAAACATGGACCGTAATACAAGCATCCGCAAATATATTGAACGCCTTTGACAGACGGGTCCTGAGGCGAGTAAACGGAGCGAAGCTTGACGGGGATCAATGGCGAATTCGATACAACCATGAGCTGTATGAAATTTTTGACGAACTGGAGGTCTCAGCGATTGTAAGACTGCGGAAGCTGCAATGGGCTGGACACATGAATCGTACGGAAGAACAACGGATGCCCAAGAAGGTATTCGTCGGGAGAATTGAAGGGCGGAGGCCAGTGGGGAAACCGAGGGAACGCTGGTCTCACTCGGTCGACGAAGACAGTTCATCGCTGCTCAGATTTCGGAATCGGAGGACGCGGTCAACGGACCGAGACATTTGGGGGCGCTGTTTGCAGGAAGCGAAGGCCCGAGAGGGGCTGTAGTGCTAAGAAGAAGGAAGAAGTACAATCAATGCAGCCAAAAAATTGTTGAAACTGCATCAAAACAAAGCCAATCTCGGCGGATCTCAACATCCTCTTCCGCTGAGGCAGCAGACCATCGCTGCAGTCCTTTACGGGCATATAACCAACCTACTTTCACTACAAAATGGCGCCCAACGTGGGGCCCGAATCCACCACCCTGAGATTAAGAGTCTCATGCTCTGTCGACTGAGCTAGCCGGGCTTTTCGGGCCCAACGTTGGGCGCCATTTTGTAATGAAAGTTGGTTTAAATGATATTAAATGATATTAAAGAAGAACTTAATTTTCATAATTTCAAAAAAAAAATGCATAGATTTTGTAAAAAGTAAAAATGATATGTAACTAAACGCAATCCAAATGTAAAACGAATTATACAATTAATAACTATATGTAATTGAAAGTAATCAAGAAATTACTAATAAACTGAAAAAAAATGATAGATTCTGCAATGAACGTGATTTAACTTGCGATACGTCAAAAGTTGTAAGCACGTAACTTTGATATAGGCTGAAGAAGAATAAAACTAGGAATCAATTTAAATCAGTGGAACGGCAGTATCGTACCATATCAAAAGGCAGTGCGGAGCTACGAAATTCTGATTCAGGGTAGACAAAACTTGTGCTGGACGAAAACAGAAAATTACATTTGGCACTGAGTGAGTTAATGAATGCTAAGCTTATTATGTAATGCATAAAGACAGTTAAGCAACAAGATGCGTAAGCGAAATTCGCCAGCGAATGCCAGTTTATCACTCGATACCATAGTATACTCACATAGTATCCACATTCAATCTAGCCTCCGGAAAAACCATAAATCTTCGGTAGCAGGTAGGTAGGTAAATGCTGACGCGAGGATTGGCGCGGCTTTATAAACATGTGCTTCGATAAGAGATTTCAGGATTACCAGATCCTAAAAAATTAACTTTGCTGACAATAAATACGATTCATGCAATACTTTAGTTTTTTTTATTAGGATCTGGCAGCACTACCATGTTCTTTAATGAGTAAAAGAGCACGTGCATTGGACATTTTATTCGCTTTTTTTTTGAATACGCCAGGCCACGACTCAGCTGACCGGCCCCTGGGAAAATTCAGAAAGTACGCAACACAGGGTAAATGGAAGGTGCTCGATACGTTTGGGTGTGGTGAAGGCTGGGAAGGTGGGCGATGGACAGCAGATATGGAGCAGACTAAATCTAATACAGCAGTTCAATCTGGAAAGCGTAAATCAAAATGTGGGTCATTGGCACAAGATGGAGCAACATGGCGGCATTCATAGGCAGTCTTGTATCCAGTTGCATTCGCCAATATATAACCTGATGGCAGATTTGTCTTACAGTATGAAGTGGCACCGTCAAAAAGTGTCAGCAGACATATGACGCGGAGGGTCTTTCATTGATCCAAAAAGCTCCACAAAAGCGAGAGAACGGGTACAACTTTACTCGAGGACGGTAGTTACAATTTTTTTTTGCCACGAGGAGGGAAGCCCGTCCTTGCAAATGGAAAGGAAATATGCACACCAATTCCAGAATAATCACAGCTAAGAGCACGCAACAAAAAATCAAGACTGAATTGTACAAGGAAATTGAATGGCGCCTTGTCAACTTCATTTTAAACGAGAATAAAACCATTAACGCGATTTTTTTGAATATCGGACGAGCGGTAAGCTTCATCTTTGTATTTTTTTTTTCTTTTTTGTGGGAAAGATATGATTGTTATAAGGCCCAAGGCAATATTACTTTGAATCCACCTACAAGGTGCGTTCCAAAATAAACGAGACTGAGCTAAAATAGAAACGACAGGAGCTTTGTTCTGATAAATTCGAGTTTATTTATTCAAAATATTCTCCTCCGGCCTCGATATACTGTTTTGCGCAATCCACAAGCTTTACGAAAGAGTGTTTCAGGTCATTGACCGGAATGTCCTTCAGAATGTCTGTACAAGCCTTTTGGATGCCCTCTACGGACGGAAAGCGGTTTCCTTACAATTTCCCGAATAGGTAGAAGTCACAGGGAGCCATATCAGGCGAATACGGTGAGTGGTTGATGGTTAAAATGCGATTTCTAGTCAAAAAATCAGTCACAAGAATGAGTGTTGAATTCTGAGCAATTTTTGGTCATCAGTTAACTAGTGCAAACCTTTCGCAAGCCCAAATGATCGGTTAAACTGCGATAAATCGATGTTTTGGAGATATTTAACTCCGATTCCCTGAATTTCAACGACGTATGTTCATCGTCATTTATGTCCTCACGACCACCTCTGAACTCTGGCACGAGATAGACAACCATCGCCATAAACTTTATACATCAATTCAAATGTTTCGGTAAACGTTTTACCGATTTTAAAACAAAATTTGACATTAGCTCTTTGTTCGAAAATCATTTTTGTACCGATGACACAAACATACTGTCGCTTTAGACGCAATAACTTCGCTTCCACAGAACCGAATGTCACCAAACTTTCACTAGAAGTCAGGGAGGGATGTAACCTTCCAACGCACTATCTCATTCACAAAAAAGTCTCGTTTATTTTGGAACACACCTTGTATTAAAGGGGTCCCTATACAGGCTGTTTACGTGTGCCTTAAAATCAGATGGGATGCGATTAAAGATAAGATTGAGCAAAGGCCAACCTTAGTTAATGGGATTTTGAAAGGTACTGTAGGAGAACCACACCGTTAAAGAAGGGGATTCATACGCTGAAAGTAGGCATGTAGAGTATCAAATGGAAGATTTTTTATGAGAGGTTTCCAAAACATGTCTGAAACTGGCAGTGTATGCATGATAGGAGAGGGAAAAATGAATGAGAAGCCACTTGTTACTTGTGTAATGAAAACTCTTCGCAGGACCTGTCAGCCGTCCCAGAACTATGAACATCTTTGCCCAACTAGGGTGAGCATGCTTGTGGTCACGCACGCGTGTAATCCTGGCAGTATTAATCAATAGAAATACTACCGAAATCACATTCAAATTTTTAATCTTGTTAAGATTTCCTAAGAAATAATTATACCGTTTTATACACCAGCAATGTTTGAGCAGGTAAAACATTTTAAGCTATGATATTAAAAAACACCAGAGTTTAGTTTTCATTTTGAAGCTTTTAAGCTTCTTTCTTTAATAAGGTTGCCCAGTAAGAGCTGTCATTTTGAATAGATCTTGAGATTTAACACCTTGCGACTCCTTCCTTCGGGGCCATGTGAAAGAGAAGGTTTACGCCAATAGCCCAGCGTCGATTCAAGACCTCAAAGTGGAATTCGTGAGGCTATCGAGGACATAGCGCAGCCACTTTGCGATTTGGTTATGGAAAATTTCATGAAAAGGGTATGGTCCTGTAAGCGTGGTCGTGGTGGACATTTGCCTGATGTTCTTCTCCACTATTAACGGCATACCTTCCTCTTTATAATGAAATAGACATCCGATCATTTATATTAAAACATTGCACGTTTCTTTTAATATCAAAATAACACCTCTTATTGGAAAACCCTATACAAAATGTTAAAAGCCTGATTCATTTTTATAGTTCTCAATCATTAAACGTACATTTTTATGGATTTAGTCATTACGTCTAACATTTAGATATGACTAAACACATACAGTCTATACTATCTAAAGAATTCGTTGCTTCAACTACAAGTCAAGTCCGACTAATCCGCATTATATCATTCAAACGTCTTTTCATTCATCTATCATTAAGAAATCATATCGTGCAATCATGCGATGCATAATGTCATCGCTCTATTGCACATGATGCATCTCGAGTTCTTGCAGTCTCGTGGAACGCCCATGTTAATTGCCTGCATGATATGAATTACAACAAAAGTTAGGATCACTGCATGAACGCGTAAGCGGATACTGTAGTTAAATGGGTCGTTGTAGGTTGAAAACCACAAACCGACATGCGGTAGCAACAGGATATGAGATCATGTTCAGTTTCAACCTCCCTGATGTACATTCTGCCGATCTGTTGTTCTGCATACCCTTTGCATAGTCAAAGGGCCCTTCTTGTGCATAGAGTTGAATACATTGAAGATATTAATGATGAAAACCACAAAATGTTTGTGCAGAGAAGAAGTGAGTAGCATACCTTAATCAAAAAAACACTTGGTGATACATCAGGTAAAACATAACGAGATTTAAGAGAGCTTTTGCATGGTTTCTACGGGCAACAAAAATTTTTTTTATATAATTAGATAAGTAAGCAATTATTTGAAGCATATCAGCAACATTATTTAATTCTGCAAACGATTACGCTAGGGTTCCTTTCACTGTAGAATTGCTATCACTACCAGGGACATCGTTGTTCCTATATTCACAATGTAACAATTACTGTTCGGTTTCTCTCTTTTTCCGTGCATTGAAATTCATTGGAAACCTCGATACGCGTGGATAGGTTGCATGGTAGGAACTTGGAGGAGCGCGAGACTTCAAAATTTATTCCAGCATAATCACTTCTGAGGAAAACATTGTTTGTCATTTTAGCGTTACAATGGAGGCGGTGATCCGCCAGCAACACGCACTACCCGCAAGTACACTCAATGTGCTAGTTAGAATCATTGTATGTTAATTACCGTGCAATATTTCATTAATGAAAATCTAAAGAATACATACAATGGAACGATGCCAATGTTCTTGCTGCATTCGAAGAATGCATGTAACAATGCATGGTAGGTTAGTTGTGTTTTTATAGTAAGACCATCACATCCGTTGCAACTTTCACTTTAATTTTATGAATTGAAATTATATACACAATTCATTGCTTTAAATCAAAATCACTAGACAGGAAGCAGACTTTATATAGATGATCTCTATAAATAATTACATTTTTTAATTATTTCTTATTCAATATTATTGGATTGTTTAGAAATCAGCTGATATTAACTGAATTTTTTAGATAAATTTCTTGAGAGAAATTTACGAATATATATACATACATAGATATGTATAATATAGGGTTACCAATTTTACGCTTGGGAAAGTAAAGCTTAAGAAAACACATAAAATATTCAGATGGAAACAACATTTTTTAATCAATATATAGATTAAACTTTACCATTATACGTGAAATACAACATCATTCAAATGTCCTCCACGGGACCGCTTACAGGCCTTAATCCTTTTGAGGTAATTTGCAATGACTTTTCGGCACATTTCCGGCAATATCTAGGCCATAACTTCACGAATATTGGTTTTCAATTGCTCAAGATTTTGAAGATTGTTCGACTAAACACGATCTTACGCATAGTCCCATAAAAAGAAATCCAAAGGTGTTAGGTCGCAGGATCTTGCGGGCCAATTGACATCACTCAATCTCGAAATTACGCGTCCTGGAAATTTCCCTTGCAAAAGTGCTCGATTAGCCTGTGTTGTATGGCTTGTGGCTCCGTCCTGTTGGAAACACATGTTCTCCAGATCATAATCTTCAATTTCTCTCCAAAAATAATCGGTTAACATCCGTCCATAGCGGTCAGAATTGACTGTAATGGCTCTTCCTTGATCGTTTTCAAAACAATACGTGCCAATAACACCACCAGACCATAATACACACCAAACGGTCACTTTTTCCGGATGCAAAGGCCTTTCTGCAATCACCTGAGGATTTTGAGAGCCCCATATGCGGCAATTCTGTTTATTTACGTAACCACTGAGCGAAAAATGAGCCTCATCACCAAAGAAAATTTTCTTCGAAAAATCGTTATCAATCACCCAATTCGCATACATTCTGCGTTGTGTATGGTCTTGAGGCTTAAGTTCTTGAGTGAGTTGGATTTTGTATGGATGCAGATGCAAATCCAAATGCAAAATCCGCCACAATGAGCCGTAAGACAAGCCCAAATGTTGAGCACATCGAGCAATCGACAAATTCGGGTCTTTCTCCACACTTTGAGCAACGACAGCGATATTTTTAGCAGAACGGATGTTGCAATGATGCACAGGCCTTGCAATATCAATAATCGATTCAGTCTTTTCAAATTTTCTCACTGTGTTTGAAATTGTTTGCTGTGTAGGTCGATTATGTCGACCGTAATCGGCTCGTAAAGCCCTAAATTTTGATACAGCAGAATCACCATTTTTGTAATCAAATTTAATAATTTTAACGCGTTCTTCGACTATTAAGCGATCCATATTTCTTAATGGCAGACCTTCAAATAAAAAAGACATGCTTTGGATGACATTTAATTTTGACAAATGTGAAATGGCAGAGTTTTACTTTCTCAACTATGAAATGGATAACCCTATATATATATATATATATATATATATATATATATATATATATATATATATATATATATATATATATATATATATATTGTTACATGTACAAATAATTACATGTACAAATAATTCTGCGAGCTGCTGTCGCAATTGTTTTCATAATCATTAAGAACGTCAACAAATGAATTTACTCGAACCCACGAGAACCCAACAAGCATGATCAACATCTGCAAGTGACGTCACTCTATTCATTAATTTGCTCGAATCTACCAGGTACCTCTCGGTAGAACATTCGGCAATGTACGAGAAATGGGCTGAATAGGTAGAGACCCTATATAAAGGCGAGCTGAATGAATGGGAGGGATCATTCATTACAACCGCGATAGAAGACTGCGATATAGTGGAACGCGAAGAAAAGACGATTGATTGCTTGAGTGCGAAGTGATTTTAAGTGGACAGTTGAATGACAAATTTATAAACTTAGTGAAAACTAAAATTGTGAAATACTAAAATAAGTAATTGTGCATTTTTGTGATTAATTGAATAAACTTTTTTAAGTTAATTTAAAAGACATTGCGTTTTCACTTCCCCGGAACATTAAAATTATCGGCCGCGAACCGAAAACACGCGACAGTTGTGTCAAGAAGTGCGAAAGAAAAATTTTGAAAGTGAATATTTGAACATTTTTATAGTGCACAATAGGAAAATTTAAAGAAACATTAAAAATGCCACGAAGCTTAAACTTAAAAATTAATGAATTGACCATGTCGGAGCTTAAGGAAGAGTTGGAACAGCGAAACCTGGCTACGCAAGGTACAAAGGCCACACTGATTGCACGCTTGCGTGACGCTATTGAATCGGAAGGTGCGTATCTGGATTCGGGTGAGCCCTCAGATGCAGAAAAATGCGCAGAAGGTGGTGAAGCAGAAACAAAAAAACCAAAAGAACCAGAAAATGCGCTGATTCAAATGTTAATGCTGATGCAGCAAGCGCAGCGACAACAGTCATCCAATTTAACTGCGAAGCTCAATGAACAGTCATCCAATTTAACTGCGAAGCTCAATGAACAGTCGTCCAATTTAACCACGAAGCTAGATGAGCAATCAGCGAAGTTAAATGAACAAACAACGAAGCTAAATGAACAATCAGCGCAGCTAAATGAACAGACATCCAGTTTAGCTGCGAAGCTAAATGAACAATCAGCAAAAATGGACCAACAAGCGATCGAAATCAAGGCAGACATCGCACAGAAGCTGAAAACAGTCAACCGAAATAAAAGCGGAGCTCAGTAGCCTCAACAGCCAAATTAAATGCGTCGAGGAAAAGGTATACCAGGTCGAGGAGAGAATCAACCTTGAGATCAGCCAGGTAAACCATGAGATGGAAAAAGTGAAAAAGGACTTGGAAGCAGCGAAGGCAGTAATAACCGCCTCACCAGCCCCAATTATAACCGCAGCGCAAAGCTCATCTAGAAATGTGCAAGCACCAATATTCGATGGGCAAACGGTCTGGACTATTTACAAAACCCTGTTCGAAGCAGCCGCTCGCATAAATCACTGGAATGAGCAGGAACGAGCAACTGCATTGATTCTTGCTCTAAGAGGCCCAGCTGCTGAGCTATTGCAGACAATCCCCGTTCAGTTGCACTCAAACCCGGCTGCTATAATGAATGCGCTCGACATGCGTTATGGAGACGATCATCTGAAGCAGATTTATCGGTCACAGCTAAGGCGTCGAATGCAGAAGTCTGGTGAAACCCTACAGCAGCTAGCCCAAGACATTGAGCGACACTTTTGGCTTATCCAGCCTACGACCCAGAACATCGAGATGATGCAGCGACAGAAGCATTCATCAGCGCACTAAAGGACCCGGAATTGCAACAAGCCGTGCGTTTAGCTCAAAAGCAAACGGTTAAGGACGCACTGGCTTATAGTCTGAACTTTGAGGCAGCGAAAAATGTGACTCGTACCACTGCCCGGGTTCGTGAGGTAGTGACAGACGAGTGCAGGTGTGAGCGCGTGGAAATTGAGCGAGATCCGCATGTAAATGGTGCGCCTAGCTGCTGGAATTGCGGAGAGAAGGGGTACCTGCAAAGAGACTGCAAGAAGCGAAGAAAACCGAGCTATTGTCCAGGGTGTGCAGCTAGGAGGAGATCCAGACCGAGTCAGGAGCCCAGAATGGAAGCCCTTCAAACAGAGGGGTCGGGAAACATGTAGGAGCCAACTTCGTGGGGCAGAGGTTGGCTAGAAGGATCGACGTCCCCAGCAGCACCATCATCGTGTCAAGACTACATCGTGGAGAAGCGGACTTATGCCTTCCGGGTCAAGTTGACGGAGAACACTGCACCATAACAATCGACAATGGTGCAACCCGATCGATTATCCGACCAGACCTAGTTAGACAGCAACAACTTCACAAGGGCAGAATTTTCTCACTACGGACAGCTACGGGAGAAACTGCACCTGTTCATGGAGAGGTCAACCTCCAGATACAGTTGGGAGACCTTGTGTTCCGACATAATTTTCTGGTCGCGAACATTATGGATGACTGCATTCTCGGAATGGATTTTCTGCGACCACATGGAATCACGTTGGACTTGGGCAAACGTGTATTGAAATGGCAGAATGTAGAAGTACTGATGGAGGATCCCAGCGTCCAAATTCCCAAGATGGATGTAGTGGTATGTACTGACACTGATGTACCGAATTCTTCCGAAAGCATTGTATGGGCCAAGCTTGATGGTGATTCTGGAGACCACCGATCTTATCTGATAGAGCCAACGAAGACGTCCGCATTACGCAGTTTGATTGTAGGACAATGCCTTGTAAGATCTTTAAGGAACGGATATGTGCCGGTTAGAGTCCTTAACACCGCAGACTCAACCACGAGCATCAAAGCGGGAGAAGTCATCGGCAGCTGCCAGCCTGTTTCCACCATCACCTCTTTGGAAGCTACTCACGACCATCATTAGAAAAGGAGGCAAGACACAGACTAAGCCCGGGAATCCACGTCTGCAATATTGAAGCAGGTCAAATTGCCAGTGCAGCTATTCAAACGAGCCTCTGATCTGGTCACCAAGTACAGTGACATCTTCTCAACAAGCCCGGATGACCAAGTCCGAACGAGTATGGTAACTCACGTCATAGATACACAGGGAGCCGAGCCGATTCGACAAGCACCGAGACGTCTCCCTATAGCCAAACAAAGAGAAGTGAGCACGCTGATCTCGGACATGGAAAAACAAGGCGTTATTGAACCTTCTGTCAGTCCATGGGCCGCGCCTGTAGTTCTAGTGAAGAAAAAGGATGGTAGCACTCGCTTTTGTGTCGACCATAGGCAGCTTAACGACGTCACTAAGAAAGATAGTTACCCACTTCCACGCATCGATGACGTCATGGACACTTTAGCCGACGCAAAATGGTTTTCTACACTCGATTTCAAGAGTGGCTACTGGCAGGTAGAAATTGACAAGAAGGACCGAGAGAAGACCGCATTTTCAGTTGGGACCGGATTGTGGCAATTTGTGGTGATGCCGTTTGGGCTTTGCAATGCTCCAGCCACTTTCGAACGCTTGATGGAATATGTGCTACTTGGTCTAACCTGGAAAACCTGCTTGGTATACCTAGATGACATCATCGTCATCGGTAGAACGTTCGAAGAGCATGTGCAGAACTTAGAAGAGGTTTTCTCCCGATTACGACTGGCAAATTTGAAACTTAGTCCAGAGAAGTGTACTCTTTTCGCAGATGAAGTAAAATACCTGGGACACTTCGTATCAGCAGAAGGGGTCAAAACAGACCCTGAGAAAATTGAAGCCGTGAAAAGCTGGCCAACATCAAACAACAAGCGCCAACTACGAAGTTTTCTGGGTCTGGCGACCTACTATCGAGGATTCGTCAAAGACTTTGCCAAAATAGCTAAGTGTCTCCATCAGCTAACCGAGAAAAATCGTCCGTATGTCTGGAATGAACAATGCCAGACAGCCTTTGAGACCCTGAAGGAAAAGCTGTGTGAATCACCCGTGCTGATATATTCAAAGCCCGGAAAAATGTTTGTAGTTGGCAAAAATACGAGCAATGGCAGGATTGGAGCTGTATTCTTCCAGCAAATTGATGGCGAAGAAAGAGTCCTCTCTTATTACAGTCGAGTTCTCTCAAAAAGTGAGAGGAATTACTGCGTGACCAGGAAGGAGCTATTGGCTATAATAGAAGCCACCAAGCAGTTCCACAAGTATCTATATGGCCAGAAATTTGTTCTTCGAACGGACCATGCATCACTGAGATGGTTGCTCAACTTCAAAAACCCCGAGGGACAAGTTGCGAGATGAATCGAAAGATTGCAGTCATACGACTACGAAATTGTTCATCGGAAGGGCGGATTTCATCGAAATGCTGACGCCCTATCCCGCCGCCCATGTCCAGCTAACTGCAAGCATTGCCGACGGATTGAGGAAAAGGAACCGCTCGTTGATCTGCGATTGATAACGGCGGAATTCGATGAAGGTTGGTCATCGGAGGAGATTCGAAACGCCCAGTTAGCCTATGAAGACATCGGACCATTGCTCGTATGGAAGGAGACGACTGGGCGACCTGAGTGGAAAGACGTTTCAATGCATGGCGCAACCCTGAAAAGCTATTGGGCACAATGGAACTCCCTTCAGGTGGAGGGTGGCGTACTCAAGCGAAAATGGGAAACGGCGGATGGTAGCTCCTATAGGATGCAAACTATACTTCCCAAAAGCCGAATCCACGATGTGGTTAAGGAAATGCATGAAGGATCCTCGGGAGGCCACCTTGGTGTTAACAAGACCTTAGCGAAATTGCGGGAAAGGTTCTACTGGCTCCACGCTCGAGAAGACGTAGAGGACTGGTGTTGCAGTTGCACAATTTGCGCTTCCGTCAAAGGCCCAAAGCGACGACTGAGAGGACAAATGCAAACCTATAACGTAGGCGTGCCATTCGAAAGGATTGCTGTTGACATCGCAGGACCCTTTCCTGAATCCGATTGGGGAAATCGATATACGCTGGTTGTAGCCGATTATTTCAGCAAGTGGCCCGAGGTCTACCCCATTCCCAACCAGGAAGCAACTACCGTAGCTGAGCAGCTAGTGTTAAATTGGGTCAGTAGGTACGGCGTACCTTGCGAATTACATTCAGATCATGTGTGAACTACTGGGAATACGGAAAACGAGGACAACACCGCTGCATCCCCAATCCGATGGAATGGTCGAACGGTTCAACGGCACGCTGGCCAAGATGGTTGACGAGAACCAAAGGGACTGGGACCGACATATCCCACTATTTTTGATGGCGTACAGAGCTGCCGAACATGCATCGACGGGCCAAGCCCCAGCCAAAGTCATTTTTGGAAAGACTATTCGTTTGCCAGCCGATATAAAGTTCGGAACACCCCCTGAGAAACCCCAAACGGTCTCGGAGTACGCAAGTGATCTAAGACAACGGTTGAACCAGATACATCGGACAGTGCGAAAACACCTCGAATCGGCTACTGACCGCATGAAGACCAGGTATGATCTAAAGGCTAATTCTACTGGCTTCCAGCATGATGACTTGGTGTGGCTTTATAACCCACAACGGCGAAAGGGTAGGCCTCCAAAGTTGCAACATAATTTGGAGGGACCATACCGAGTTACAAAGCGAATCAACGACGTCGTATACCGAATACAGGAACATCGTAAGCCGAGAGCTAAAATGAAAATCGTGCATCTGGACCGTCTTGCCCCATATTACACCCAGGGAGAATTGACTACAAATAGCGACACATCTTTTCGGGGCGAAAAGAACTGAGGTGGGGGCAGTGTTACATGTACAAATAATTACATGTACAAATAATTCTGCGAGCTGCTGTCGCAATTGTTTTCATAATCATTAAGAACGTCAACAAATGAATTTACTCGAACCCACGAGAACCCAACAAGCATGATCAACATCTGCAAGTGACGTCACTCTATTCATTAATTTGCTCGAATCTACCAGATACCTCTCGGTAGAACATTCGGCAATGTACGAGAAATGGGTGAATATGTAGAGACCCTATATAAAGGCGAGCTGAATGAATGGGAGGGATCATTCATTACAACCGCGATAGAAGACTGCGATATAGTGGAACGCGAAGAAAAGACGATTGATTGTTTGAGTGCGAAGTGATTTTAAGTGGACAGTTGAATGACAAATTTATAGACTTAGTGAAAATTAAAATTGTGAAATACTAAAATAAGTAATTGTGCATTTTTGTGATTAATTGAATAAACTCTTTTAAGTTAATTTAAAAGACATTGCGTTTTCACTTCCCGGAACATTAAAATTATTGGCCGCGAAACGAAAACACGCGACAATATATATATATATATATATATATATATATATATATATATATATATATATATATATATAACATATATATACTACTGTGACCAAAAATATACTACTGTGACCAAAAATATACTACTGTGACCAAAAAATAAGGTGACATTTGAATTTAAACTGCGCGCGTTGAAGGATTTGGAGAATTATATTTTTTTTTAGGTTGGTAGTACTGTCAGGGATATCTATGTCAAATTTACATGTCAGAATATTCATTAGTGTTTGAGATACGCGTCGTTTCCGGGATGACCTTCAGTTCCGTCTTCACTGCGGCTTGAATCTCCTCTATCGTACCAAAACGGTGTCCCCGGAGCAGTCTTTTGAACTTGCTGAACAGCCAGAAGTTGCACGGCGCCAGATCAGGTGAATAAGATAGTTGCGGAACGATTTGGGTTGGTTTTTTTGGCGAAATGATCACGAATTACGAGTGCAGTATGGGATGGTGCATTATCGTGGTTTAAAAACCAAGAATTGTCTTTCCACAATTCCGTCCTTTTTAGGCGGATAGCGTTACACAAACGACGCATAACGTTCAAATAATATTCCTTGTTGACTGTTTGGCCCGGCGAAAGGAATTCATAATGCACAACACCACGATAATCGAAGAAAAGAAGAGGTTGATGGTCGCCCAGGACGCTCTTCGTCTTCGACACGTTCACGGCCGGCTTGGAACTCACTATACCACTTGTAAACATTTTTTTACATATAGCCTCATCACCAAAGGCTTTCTGCACTATCCTCAACGTATCTGCAGCAGAAAATTGATTCCGCAAACAAAATTTAATTAATTTAACAAATTTCGACATCGCAAAAAACGAAAAACTCACTTTTAGCAGCTCACAAAACGACGCGTATCTCAAACACTAATGAATATTTTGACATGTAAATTTGACATAGACGTCACTGACAGTACTACCAACCTTAAAAAAAATAATTCTCCAAATCCTACGACGCGCGCAGTTGAAATTCAAATGTCACCTTATTTTTTGGTCATATATATATATATATATATATATATATATATATATATATATATATATATATATATATAACATATATAACTTAATAACCGGAATTTTTTAGTGAAATTTGATGTTTTAGTGTGGAAAAATCTTACAATATATTTTATTCAAAGTATTGTCCATCGGAAGCTACAACATTTCCCCACCTTTCAGGCAACTTATGAATTCCGTCCCAAAAAAATTGCGCCGTCTTGGCCGCCAAAAACGAATCTATCCAATTTCGGATGCCTTGCTCTGAAGTGAAGCGTATTCCGGGTCGTTTTGCATCGAGCGAAATAAATGAAAGTCAGACGGAGCAAGGTCCGGACTATAAGGCGGGTGGGCCAAAACTTCCCATCCACTATTTTCCAAATAGTTTTTCACGGGTCTTGCAACATGCGGCCGAGCGTTGTCATGATGAAAAATTATAGCCTCGTGTCTGGTTTTTTGATGATGACACGCTTCAAACGTATTGTGTTCGGTACAGGTCACCTGTGATTGTCTAGCCCAATTTCAACAACTCATAATATAACGACCGCTTCTGATACCACCAAATGCACAGCATAACCTTGGCACCATGGATATTTGGCTTCGCCGTTGATTTGGCTGGTTGGCCGGGCTTCACGAATGACTGTTTGCGCTTGGGATTGACATAATGGTTCCATTTTTCATCCCCAGTCACCATCCGATGCAAAAATGATTTCTTTTTATGGCGCTCAAGCAGCATTTCAGACATACAGAAGCGCCGTTCAACGTCTCTCGGCTTCAACTCATAGGGGACCCAATTACCTTGCTTCTTAATGTATCCGGCGGCTTTCAAACGTTTCGAAATGGCTTGCTGAGTCACTCCTAACGATTTGGCAAGTTCGTTTTGCGTTTGAAACGAATCCTCATCGAGTAGCGTCTCCAAATCTTCGCCTTCAAACTTTTTTGGCTGTCCTGGGCGTTTCTTGTGGATAAATATTCATTTCGATTTCTTACACGCTAATAGAAATTCGATTCAAAACTGCCAAGAATCAAATGATTACCAAATAAGTCAATGCTTTGGTTTTTGAATATTTTTATACATATTTTAAAATATACCTCCGACCCAGAAGAGGAATCATAGACAACATATTTATATTAGACCCAATATACAATATAACTGCGACAAAACTAAAATTCTACATAATTGCATAGTTCATAGACCTCAAAGGGTCGTTCGACAACAAGAACCACTCACTACCTTGGCAAAAACTAAGTAACAGAGATTAGCTTCAAGTATAGAAGCTAATCTTAATCGACAATGAAAAAACTCTCAAACAATGCCTGACACTACATAAAAATGAACACGAAAGTGGAAAGCACAACAACTGGCTTGGCAGAATTAAAGAACACAATTTTTAGGCACAATCTTGAAAGACATTGGCTGGAACTTTTTAACTACAAGGACAACGTATGGAATATAATTACTGACTCTCACCGCACTCGCATATATGATGAAGATACAGAACGAATTTGAAATTCTCAGTCCCTCACCGTATATACAGCGATAGAAAATCATCCCAACAACTTACTACTACACTTGCAATTAGACCTTCTATTGAAAATACAGAGAATCATAACAAACAAGTTGGGTAAACAGACCTACGCTCATGTCAGAAGGGTTTTGTATTCAATTTACAAAATGCAGTCACCATATCGAATCAAATCAAGAAACATGTCAAAGACGATTTTATTGGAGAAAATATGAAATACGAGAATCATACTATTATTAACAAAGTTGAACGAATTTCGACTTTTGAGGTTTTTTTTTATTGTTATACTCATAAATATCTCCCTTGATAATTATTTCAGATGTCCATTCGCGAGGGAGGAAACACATTTTTCATGTATTTCCCCCCTGTGCCCCACTGAAGCAAAAACTGACAGTTTAAGAAATGTTTTGAAAAGTTCCCGTGAAAACTTTCATTTCATACTTATATCGGCTACGTTTGATGAATTTTTTTTCAGGGGCCACTCTCCTGTACTGTTATCATCGATTCATGGCCTATTTTTTCGAATCGTAGAATGGTTACAAAGCCCTTTTGCTAGGAGCTCTCTCCCGCCTTCTTGACTTGTTTCACTTATGAGCATTAATTGTAGGTACTCATTTTCAGTCATTCATTAAATTGAATCAAGTGTTCAAAGCACGCACCTTAAACGTTGAAGTTGGGGAAAAATAACTGAAAATTATTCAATCTTCGCATTTAAAACAGCCACTATTTTGTTTTACGATTTCTGATACCACTAGCTGAACCGATTTTCAAAGGTATACATGATACCTATCATTCCTGAAATTTTCATGCAAATCCTAGCAAAACTGTAGTGTCTGATTCGGTAAAAAGCGCATGTTGTTCCATAGGCATATGTTGCCATAGTAATAAATGCAGCGCATATTGTTCCATGGTAATACAGGAAAATTCAAACCGCTATAACTTCGCTAAATTTGATTTGACTTTCAGAATAGATCAATTTTATTAATAGTCATCTGCGTACTGAGTTTCATTGAATTTAAGGGTACCGTTAAGATTTTATTCAAGAAAACATAAAATCGATAAATCATACTATTACTAACAAAGTTGAGTGAATTGTGACTTCTAACGTATTTGTTGTTGTTGTACTCACCAAGGCCTACATACTTGATTTTTTCAGATTTTTCGGATGACAGGTGTCCAATCGCGATGGGGGGGGGGTGCACAAATTTTTCGTGTATTTCCTCTCTCGAAGCAAACTTTGCCAAATTAAGACCTGTTTTGAAAAGTTCTCATCAAGACCTTTCATTTGATACCCATATCTGCTATCTTCAATGAAATTTTTTTCGGGGGGTTCCTCCCCTATATGGGGAGACCCCCCTTGAATACCTTATAAAAATTTTTTGTAGTTGAACTTTGAAGAGAACGCCACTTTACACCTACATACAAAATTTGATGTTTCTAGCTTAAGTAGTTTCCGAGAAAAACTGCTGTGACACACGGACGGACGGACAGACAGACGGACAAACGGACAGACAGGTCGCGAAAGTAGTAGGGTTTTGTAAAATTATTTTACAAAACCCTAAAAATAATTCCCTGCAATAAAGCGTGACATCTGCGAAACAAAGATTTTCCTGTGGTTATTATTATTGTGAGTTTTTATGTAGTGCAGACAAACGTTATTACAAAAACTATTGCCTTTGCATAACATTGGTGACCCCGACGTAATGTCTGCTAAAGGAAAACCTGCACGTGATACAGCTATGAAGCCAGAGGCAGAAAATACAAAAGCCAGTAAAGCCGAAACTGTTACTGGGATCGAGCCCACCATAGGAGCCGTAACCGACACCAGAATCATACAGAAACTACCAGTTAGCAACAACGATATCGCAAATGTTCGCGTACCACCATTTTGGACAACTTGACCAACGCTGTGGTTCGCCCACGTTGAGGCGCAATTGCGACGGTTCAGAATAAGCTCAGACACCGCCATGTTTAACAAGATTGTCAGCGAACTTGATTGTACCTGCTTAGACGCTATAGCGGGAATCGTGGAGAAACCGCGGGAACCGGGCAAATATGAAGCGCTGAAAACAAGATTGATCAATGTCTACGCGCCTTCCGAAGAGGCTCAAGTTCAAACTCTGCTCACCGGCATGGAATAAGGTGACAGCAAGCCGTCACAATTGATACGGTGCATGATTTTAGCTGCAAAAAGCAAGGTAAGTGAATCATTTTTGAAATCACTTTGCTGCCCGCGGATGTACAATCGATTCTCGCCATCGCGGAAACAACGGATCTCACCTACCTCGCAGAAATGGCTGACAAAATTCTAGATGTCAAAAGGCCTAGCAAAATTTGTGAAGTCTCAGATTGTCAAATATCAAAAGGAATTTCGACCAATACTGCAGATTTAGTCACACAGATCGCAGAATTAAAAGCATCAATCCATCAATTACAAATACCACCTGCTCGACGCTTCACATCACCACGACACTTCACAAGTCGAAGCTGTTCTCGCAATCGACAAAACGAAAGAAAAATATGCTTCTATCATCGAAAATTCGGAATAGCCACTCGTCATTGTACCAAACCATGTAACTTTCAGGCCCCATCGATGTCGTAAAATGCCTAGGAGCCCTGCGTGTTGAGACGGCTCGCAGTCGCTCCGCAACAAACCGTCTTTTTGTCACTGACAAACTAACACAAGTTAAGTTTCTAATCGACACAGGTGCAGACGTGTCAGTCATACCTCGACTTCCATCGCTTAAAAACAACACAAAAACAGAATTTAAGCTTTAGGCGGCCAATAAATCTCCGATCGATACTTATTGTGAAAAGTTGCTTACATTAAATCTCAATTTACGTCGACAATTTACGTGGCCACTTATAATAGCAGACGTTGCACAGCCAATTATAGGTGCTGATTTTCTAAAAGAACAAGGCCTCTCTGTAGATATTACAAACATAGCTAAAACAGAGTTCCAGTACATGATGGGATGGAATGCAAAGGGCTAGCCCATCGAACAGGCCATGGGCTAGGCCTTTGCATCTTGTGCCCAAGAAGGAAGGTTCCTGGCGCCCATGCGGAGATTATCGTATATTAAACGTGATTACCATACCCAATCGCTATCCCATGCGACACATTCAGGACATTACATCCGATCTCACAGGCAAATGTATATTTTCTAAAATATAGTTGCTTCGAGCATACTATCAGATCCCAGTTGCGGATGAGGATGTCCCAAAGACGGCAGTGACAATACGGTTGGCCTATTTGAATTTACGGTAATAACCTTTGGCCTCCGGAATGCCACCCAAACCTTTCAACGGTTTGTTGACGAAGTGTTGCGCGGATTGGACTTTTGTGTCTGTTATCTAGATGACATTCTTGTATCATCTAACTCAATCGGTGAACATATGGACCATCTTCGTATCATATTTGAACGATTCAAAACTTACGGAGTGATAATCAACGTTGCAAAATGTGTCTTTGGCGTCAAAGAAATTGGGTACCTGGGACATGAAATAAATAAACATGGCATTTCGCCACCTGATTCGCGAGTTCAAGCCATACGTGATTTTCAATTACCAACAACAGTCAAACAACTACGCCGTTTCCTGGGCATATTAAATTTTTACAGGAGATTCATCCGCAATGCTGCCAACCTACAAGCAACGCTATACCGAAATCGCCGCAATGTAAAAAAAGCGACAAATGCGTTATTCAATGGTCACCCAAAACCATAAAAGCCTTTACCGATTGTAAGGAAAGCCTTGCGAAGGAGACATTGATAGTACATTTTTTTCCATCGATGTTATTACAACTTGTCAGCGACGCATGTGATGTTGCAATCAGATCAGTATTAGTGCAAAAAGTTAATGGCAGTTGGCTACCATTAGCTTACTTTCAACGAAAACTGAATCACGCTGAATCAAAGTACAGCGTTTACGACCGAGAGCTGTTGGCTATTTACAGCAGTTTAAAACACTTTCGACCCAGTTTGTTATCAAAACGGACGACAAACCGTTGATATATGCGTTCAGTCAAAAACAGAAAAATTTTCGCCGAGACAAATCAGGCACTTGTAGTGAATAAGAGTTTTCATAATGTCCGTAAAGGACTGCAGCGATGTTCTGCTGCCTCGGCAGAGGAAGGTGTCGGTTTCTGCCGAGAATGCCCGTTATGAAAATGATTTGCACGAATGAGATCAGTTCATAATATGAATAGGTTTATGTAAGAAAACAATTTGTTTGTTTTGACGTTCACTCGGCTAATCCAATCGTGACATGGTCGGCGACTTGCTTTTGCCAGCAAAGCCCCGAGACTCTGCGTTCGCCGTCTCCACTGCTTTTCAAAGGTCGGTATTTGGGGTGGGTGTTTTGTAAAAAGAAATCGCAGCTCACTAATATCGTTTGCTGTCGGTCCAGCTATTTACTACTGTAGTGGCCTCGAACTGAGTCTTGTATATGCTCCAAGACGCTTGCTCATCGAAAACTGGCGCCTCCAAATTTTTGACGCATGACTTGGCCTTGACGATAATATTTTCGTTCCGCGTTACTTTCAGCTTTTCCACTTCCTCAATCAACATCAAGACCTTGCTGTCCACTTTCCCGATTTTCCCGCTCATCTGGCTAAGGTCATGCTCGAGCTTCAAAGAATTTTCTAACAATTTTTCGTCGATAATTTTTGAAATTGACTGTTCCTCAAGCTGTTGTTTTATGTTTTCTTTTACTCCTGAGATTTTTGTGACAGTTCGTTCATTTTTGTGTTCATCGCCATTAGCAACTGCATCACTGGATTCACCATGGCTTAATTTTGTACCGTGCTTGGATGCTAAAGTTCTGGCGTGTTATCTGGATCCTGTCCACTCGTAGATATTACTTCCACCAACCGAGTACGCAATGCAGCTTTGCTACTGGATGTCCACGCATTTTGCTTTTCGAGTTCCTGATTTAATCATCTTTAAAGTTCACGCTTTACAATCTCTGACTTTTGAAAATTATCTGAAAATTCGCACTACACAATCTTTGTCTTTTTCAAATAACTGCACGTGATAATTAATTATTCACTATTCATCAGTTGCAGTATTTCACGATTGAAGTCCACTTCTGACACTAATTGTTCTCTATTTTCCCTTATTAGGGCTCGTTAAATTTCAATTGTTTTTGTAATATGAAACATGGTTCAACTATAAAACATCATTCCATTATTTATTCCTATCGCCAATTTTCTCTAATCAATGTCCTCTCAATTACACCTATTTAATGTCCAATAGTTAGTAGTAGACTAATTTCATTATAGTGGCCCCCATAGATATCACGATATTTAACGCCATAGGAGAGCAAAGATATACATATATCGACGCTTCTTGTTTAATTAACACAGGCTCTCACTGATCACCATCAAAACTACCTAGTCAGCCGTTTCGCCCAAACGTTATTCAATCATTTGAAGAACATAGCAACAGTAATTTGACTGGATTAAGTATTCTCCATATCCCAAGATGATAAGGTTCGGGCCCCTATTAATGTAACTGCAGCAAATAAACAAGCACCTCTCTTCTGTTTTCCACTTTCCACGAGCCGTTCGCGACCTGTTTCGCGTTTTGTTTTATAATAAGGTTCAGTAATAAATAAATAAAAATTAATTCATAGGTTAAATTTGATAAGCTATGCTCCCTATCCCGACGTACCTGTTCAATCCGCTACTCCAATAAGTCATCTTCCAACGAATGAAATTCACAGATTCCACTTTTTTCTTTCTTTCTATTTAAACTCAACTGCACTAATAAATTAAACCAGCTTAAAACAACACCGAATCACGTTCTATGCGGACAGCCCGCAAACTCCCGCGTGTTTTCCCAAGTTGCAAAAAAAATGGCGGGGCCGAGCCATCGAGCAACGAAACAGCAATGGAAAATCGCGCAAAGTTGCGTTTAATAGTGCCATCTATGGGTGAACCCGCGATGGTGATAATGCACACTCGTTTCGGTTGTTTTTAAATTCTAAGTCGTCTTTTGTAGATTCGCTTAAGTTATCAATTGAAAGCAATTTTCGTTTATAATGATTTGGCGTAATTAAGTGGCAAAAATCGGAAGAATTAGACAAATTTTAAGGGGTTTAAATGATACAATGATTTTAGCGTTCATATAATTTAAAAGGTTAACCGTTTCGTTCTAAGCATTTGTATCCCGCGTTACACCGCAATTCGTTGAATTATATTCAAAAGATATTGTAATAAAATCACTACACATTAAAATATTAAACAGTTTTAGAATTTTGTTTCCCGGGAGTTAAGTACAAAAGACATTTTCTGGACCTATTTTCCATGCAAAAAAAAACGAGTGTTGCGATGGAGAAGGTGACTGAGTCGACTGAATCCTTGTTAAATTGAGTTTGCGCTGTGAGCCTGTGTCAGCGCTGGCTTTTAGAGCCATAGCTCCTAGATTACTACACACTTAAATTTTATGTCGGAATTTTGCACCCGAATCGTCCACGTTAATGGAGAGGAAAATATTGTAGCAGATACGCTATCAAGAATCCGAGCGATCAACCTGCCATCTTCATTGACCACCCACGAGCTGATAGATGAACAACATAACGACACTGCACTTCAATCATTTCTCTCTGGAAACAATTCATGACTTAAGCTGCATCCACTGCCTATAGAGGAATATGGAAGTTTATATTGTGATACGTCGACGAACAATATTTGGCCATACATGCAATCAACACTACGTAATCAAGTTATGAACACCTTCCACAGATGCTTGCACCCTGGAGCACGCACGACGATTCGAGCAGTACAAAAAAAGTTTGTTTGGCCTGACATGAAGAAAGATATTCGAGCCTTCACACGCACTTGTATACCATGTCAAAGATCAAAGATTGGAAGGCATACATGAAACGATATCCAGCAGTTTTCGATACAGGACAAACGATTCCAGCAAGTGCACCTTGATATCATTGGACCACTGATAACAGCCAACGGTTATCGTTACTGCATAACGATGGTTGACCGATTTACACGCTGGCCAGAAGCAGTTCATGTTTCCGATCAAACAGCTGAAACTGCCGCATGTGTATTTTACACTAACTGGGTACCAAGATTTGGAGCGCCGCACATAATCAGAACTGACCAAGGAACTCAATTTGGGTCCGCGCTTTTCTCTTCTCTTTCCAAACTTTTGGGATGTAAACGTACGCGAACATCGCCGTATCACCAAGCATCCAATGGTTTGGTAGAGCGATGGCATCGCACATTGAAAGCCACCATTATGTGCCATGAGCAGAATTCCAACTGGCCTCGCATCCTGCTGACCGTTCTCCTAGGACTGCGAAACTCATACAAGGAAGATCTAGGCGCAAGTTGCGCGGAGCTCGTTTACGGAACAACTTTAATACTTCCTGGAGAATTCTTTGTGAGCGATGACAATCGGTTCGATCCGCACGCTTCTGGATCCATGTTAAAACAGCAGATGCGTGAATTAAGACCTGTTCCAATTAACCACCGCAATGATCGAACGACCTTCGTACATCATCAATTAAATTTATGCACACACGCCTTCTTAAGAGTTGACGCCGTAGCGAAATCGCTATGTCAACAGTATTCAGGACCACTCAAAATGATCAAACGAATTTCAGATGTACTGTTTATGATTGAGATCGAAGGTAGACAAATCAACGCCTCCACCAAACGACTGAAGCAAGCCTTCATTGCCGTCACCACTACTCAGCAAACCGAAATTCCGTCGGACTCCGTAACGAAGCGAATAGTTTCTACGCCCGAAAAAAGAAAAATAATTACATGGGAACCGATCATAGCACGACCTCATACGGCTGTCAGAACATATCCGCCTGCAAGGCGCTATCGTGACAATGGAAATGTCACCCAAGAGGGATCAGTGTAGCGTTTCCCATGTGACAGATAACTATTGTGCTCACCGCCAGGCATTCGAGTTAAGATAGTAGTTGAGAGAACAGAGACACACGCGAAGCATCGAAGCGTCACAACTGCGAAACAAAGATTTACCTGCGTATATTATTATTGTGTTTTTATGTAGTACAAGTAAACGTTATTACAGAAACTATTGTCTTTGCATAACAAATCGTATTTATAAAAGCATATCGAGTTCGCATGAGTAGAATAAATTAGAATAATTTTCTCACCCCCAAGCATGTTGTTCGCCATCATCCGAATGCCTAAAAGTGTGATGGCCTGACGAGAGTTAGTATACACGCCGAAACCACCTTCTTCTAACATTTTTCTTCTCTAATGATTTTTCAGAAAAATTATTAATGCAACTCAATTAAGTAGCCACACACAAACCATATTCATAAGGAATCAAAATTAACATTCACGAAACAAATATTTACACAATTAAATTTAACTAACTAAGACAAGTCATTCTTAAGATAAACCATCTACTATATTGATCGCATACTGACAAAATTCTCAAATCAATAAAGGCATTATTCTTTTTGAAATATACCTTTGAATGAATACCTATTATCAAGTAAATTTTCGCAAAATTCAAAAATTTGCCGAATAAGCTAATTCATATTATTAAAGTGGAGGAAACTTCAGAACAGTATAGGAAACTATATTTTCTTATACGAATTATAACATTTTAGAAGAACTTTTTTCTCCACATTTTTCTTTTGATCTTAAAAATATTTTTTTTTTTTCATTTTGGATTTAAAATATAATCTTCTTCTAAATGTTAGATCATTGTTCGGAAAGTAATGAAATTAGGAAATTTAAAGCGCGAATAAATTGCTTACAAAACAAATTTGCGAATACAAATATCTAAGCGAAAAATTGATTCCAAAATTTAATTTATATTGTAATCATACAGCCTAATGCGCGGCATTTTACAGAACAATCATTGGAATCGAAACGCCAGTTCAACATTCCAATGGCAAATTTTGCCTACCTTTGGGAGCAACAAATAACTTAAAAGATACTAATTAATGTGTGACTTACCTTCCATTACATACACGATGCTACCCACATCGCCTTCTTTGATGATAAGACTCTTGGCAGCATACTTTACTGGATACATGCAGTCTACAATCTCCCGAATTTGTGTCATGTCCAAATTTTTCATGAAATCATTATCCAAGATCGCTGATTTGATGAGCTCGCGTGATCTGCAAAGAAACGTTTGAAAATTCTTCATGATTTCGGTTTTATTTCAATTAAAATGTAATTATGCAGCCCAAAAAATATCATTTATAATTTTTTGGGCAAAACCAATTTTCTGGTACTTTATCGTGGGGTATATTGCAATCTAATTAAAAGATGTATAAGTGGATTAATATGAAAATTTGCAAGTGTGATTGACAATTGTTTTACTGCGGTAAAGGTGGTTGAAATTGTGTGCATTTCGCAATTAACAGCTCTCATATGGATTTTGGTTGAGATGTGAATATATGAGTGTTAAATGGTGACATTAATTTCTGATTGAAACGTTTATGAGATATTTTAAGTATTCTTTACCATGTTCGATATCCCTTCGAGTTACTGATGGGAGAATAACCGTTAATGCTTTTTTTTTCAAAGTCAAAAGCGCTTTATTTAATACTAATCGTTATAAATTTTTAAAAGAACATAAAGCAAATTCCAAAGAATAAAACTATAAAAAACTTAATGGCCCAAATGGCTCTCTAAATTTATACGTTATCAGTTAAACACATTTAATGAAAAAAATACACTTGCAAATTTAAATTAATTAAGATTATTAGATATTTTTTGATTCAATTGGAAAAAGGAGAAAAAAACCAACCAGCATTATTCAAAAATTACTTAAACTACCAACACAACAATGAACTTATATCCTAAACCTAATATGTTACACCCTAATTCTAAATAAGTTCAATAAAAAAAAAAACGTTACCTTATATTGAAACCTATACCTAATTTATAATACAAATAAACAACAATTCTAGATGTAGCAATAATGAGATGAATCTAACAAACTAAGTAACGAGAAAAAGCACAAAAACAGAAAATAAACACGAATAATTTAGACATTGTCATTCAGCCACAAATACCTAGATAGTTCCATCTCAGCTCGACCAGCCTCAACGAATCTAGCAATTGAGTATCTCCATTGGAATTGTTGGTCTCGTGAACTCAGATTCGGAGGATATTTTATCTTCTTATCGGTGGCCCGTCGATATATGTGATATATGATTGGGACGCCGTCAGAATCAAAATCATATCGATTCATATCCAAATACACGAATGCTTCTGGAGGAACGAAGCCAGTAGTGAGGCAAGTCACAATATACCCGTCTGTAGGGTGGAACGGCTGTGAAATCCATGGGTTTTCACTCACAGTTACAGATCTTGCGATATGATTCCGAAGAAGTTTCAATATGAAGATATCGATTCTTGTCACTTGAGCGGTTTGATAAATTTTTCTATTCGATATATAGTGCTTCCAATCCGTCTCAGGCTTTCTGTACCAACCAGTAAATGCACGAAGACATTTCCTTTCGAAAACTCTTAATCTTTCCATTGTACTAGCACTCTGCTTGTACCAGATCTGGCATCCGTATGTCAAAACTGGCCTAACCAGGGTCTTGTAACAAATAACTTTGACTTTTTGATCAATGTATCTGGAATGAAAGAGTTTTCGAAGGGCCATGACTACTTTTAGTGCCTTACTGAGCATGATTTTGACATGTTCAGTATAGTACAGACACTGATCGAGATGAACACCGAGGTATCGAACACAGGATTTATGTGGAACCCGTTCTGAACTACCCTCACCAGCCATGATGTGGAAATCCTTCCAATTACGTTTCAGGTCTTGACTGGCTCCCTGTAGCGTTGTCCGAAACAAAATTGTTTCGCACTTCTGCGCATTGATTTTCATTCGCCAATTGTCGGTGTAGAGCTGCACATCATTAAACATTTTTTGAAGATTGCTCTGAACTATTGTAGCTTTTCGGTCTGCCGTATATATGATCAGATCATCAGCAAACGCTACCAATGATCGCGTTGGCGAGACATTAAAATCAAAGCTGTTCAATAGCTTCCGAATGAATATTGAGAAGAGCAGAGGCGCAGTAACTGTTCCCTGCTGTAGACCATTCAAGACCTTGAATTCGCGCATTGTTGTCTGATTTCCATCAGTTACAACAAATGATTTCCCGTATAACATATTGCACATCATGGCGACAAGGTGTCTGGGGAACCTGTCCTGAAGAAGTTTGAAAACTAGTCCATCTGACCACACCGTATCGAAGGCTTTCTCCATATCAATGAGACATGCTCCAACACATTCTTTGTTGTTTAGTTTCCAACAGATGTCTGAGGTTACTTTCGTTATTGCATGTATGGTCGAATGCTTGGCACGAAAACCAAATTGGCAATTCGGCATCAACTTATATTTCTCAATGTGGGCGTTTAATGCTCTGTTGAGTATCACTTCAAACACCTTGCTGATGTTAGGCAGCAAGCTGATTGGGCGATAGCTTTTAGGGCTTGAAGATTCTTTTCCTTTCTTCAAGATCGGAAATACCTTAGCCTTTTTCCACTCATTTGGGAAATATGAATTGTTCAACATGTTGTTGAACAATATGCAATAATTCCTGATAGCAACCTCAGGCAAATGTCGGAGAACTACATTTGGAATACCGTCAGTACCACATGATTTTTTGTTGTTTATCCTGCGAAATATGAAACACAAGTCTTCATAGCTGACAAAATAATCAATAAGATTCAAGCTCGGTATGAGGTCAGATGTTAATGTTTCATCGAAATGAAGAATTGATTGGCCGTTCAGGCTTGATTTGAAGTCGGAAACTTTTGCTTCAACGGCCTCCGAAAATATTTCATTCCTTCTCTCTGGGTTTGGCAGATGAACCAATTCAAAATGTGTTCCAATCAGGGCAAGTTTCTGCAATCCTTCACATATAATCCTGTTCCCATTTCTATCCGGAGTCGTACTATCAATTTCGATACCAGCTCTATCGAGAAGATTTATCTCATCACTAGCGACTTCAAGATTCGATACCTTCACTCGAGACTTCCTACGGAATAAGCTATTCACTTTCGCGAAAACGCCATCTGGGTCCTGTGGGCTAATACCCCTCAGTTTTTCCGCCCATTGATTGCTGACCTCACTCCTGAAGTATGAACGGATTAAGTTCCGGACATTCTTCAGGTGTAATTTCAACAAAGCCAACGAGGGATGGTTGTAGTACAAAAATCGTCGATAAATATTGTTGACGCGGGTGAAAAGAAGGCTTTTCAATCTTTTCAACCTTGCGATGGTTGGTGTTTCATATCCTTCCATATTGTTTCGATGTTTAATCTTGCGAACAACTTTCTCAATCGTTTCCAACGTCAGCTTCTCTAACTTCGACAAATAGAGATCTATTTCATCGTCAGTTAGATTTCTGTTATTAGAAACCATTGAACAAGCGTTGCCATCCTCAGAAGAGGGACATTGCTTCTGGTACTCCCGATCAAACTTCTTTTGAAACTTTCCCCAGTCTGTTTTTTTGAAATTCAACCGATGATTTTCATGTTGAACTGGAATGAGGAAGAAATCATCCCTTTGATGATTGATTTCCATTACGATTGTGTTATGGTCGCTATCGTAAGGAAGCACCTGCAGTTTCCGTTGAGGACTATTAAAGCTGAATTCAAGTCTTGCGTCAGCAATGCAGAGGTCCAAATATGAATTTGTCCTAGGGTATGTTGGGAACTCCGACCCATATAGGTTGCACCTGTATTCAATTTGGTTCTCTGTTATCCATGATTTCAGGAATACACCTCTTGGATTATTGGTGGCGTTTAGCCATGATGCATGCTTGGCATTCAGGTCACCGGCAAAAATATAATAACTATGCAGCCTGTTCAATTCGAGTATTTCAAACAAGGAATTGAGTTCCTCCTTAAACTTGAGAACATTTTGACCAGTTGCATAGGCAGAGATACCGAAGAGGTTATCCCCACCTGGCAGTGAAATTTTGATGACGGACACTTCAAGAAATTCAAAGTTTTTGAATTCAACTTTTTCAATATTTTGGAAACAATAGGGTCTTCTAACCAATATCCCGGTGCCACCTCCCCCATCACCTATTACCCTATCGTTTCTTACGAATGCAAAATCTTTGAATTCCATGGAATGCCATGAACTGAGGTGGGTTTCGTTGAGAAGTATGATGTCAGGCTTTTGCTTAACAACAAATTCAAGGAGATAATCACGTCGATGTATAGCAACGATAGAGTTGACGTTGATCGAATATATGGGAATATGACTGGATGACAAGTTATTATTAGGCATTTGAAAGACCTAAACGCTGAAAAGCAAAGTTAATTTTTGAATCTTGTTTGTCCTCCGATAAAGAATTAAGTTGCTGGTAAATTTTGAGAAGCAGCTCATTATTGCCACTTACATTATTTCCAGCATATTCTGCTGGTCCTCTAGCGGCGAGTGCAAATGATACTCCGGGCTTGACGAAGTTGGAAGGTATGATATAACGGTGTACTTGTGTTTGCTTTGGAGCAAATTTAACTTTTGCATCTTGATATCGGGAGCATCCTCGATATGATGCTGGGTGACCAAAAACACCGCAGTTAACGCAGTATAATTTTTCTTTAGGCTCCGTCTGAGCCAATTTGCACTCACCGGGAGCATGAACGTCTTTGCATTTAACGCAACTAGAGATGGTATGCTTTTTCGCAAACCTGCGATTTTTTCACAGTGATTGCAAAAGAGCAATCACAGGTTGCGATCGCATTTCAAAAAGAGCTGCGATTGAAAGAGCAGTGTAACAGATGCAATCGCAACCCAACAAGCAAAATATACCTCGAGCTGACTGCTCTCTAAATCACTGCGATGACTTGCCTATACACATTGATTAGCTCTTGCCCGTATGTTCGCTGGCTGCATGGCTGCATAATGTGCGTTCATGGGCGATGTGGCTTAGGGTAGTCTGTTCTGCTCATTCAAATCGCAGCTCTTTTTGATAAGAACGTGGCTTTGTTGTTCACTGCGATTTGGACTGGAGCAATTTGGATTTGACTGCGAATGCGATTTGTAAGGTAAATGGGAAGAGCAACCATGCTCTAAAGAAAAGTAGCAGACCCAATCATTCTGACCGATTGATGATTGATTGGTTTTTTTTCCGCACCATTTGCATATCAATTTTCGAATCGAATGTGTAGTGTGAAGGGATTTGTATTTTCAAAAGCGAATCAGTTTGTGTTATAAAGATTTAAATTTGTAAGAGAAGTATTTGACTGTAAGTTGATATTTTTTATATATCTTTTAGCCATGAAAAACTGAAAAAATTGTTGATGTTACAATTTTTAGTTTATCGCGTATGCAAATCTGTAGGCATTATTTATTTAGTTTTGAAAATTAGTTTCTGTTTCTCTTAATGCAAGTGTTGTTTTTCGATCGAGATCAAAACGAATTTGATGGTAACAATCAAATTTTGAATTATCATAATATCGCATTCAAAGTTTGAATTAAAAATGAAATGAAGAACGCTGGGCAAGAAATTGGTAGTGCTTTGTACTTTCTCTAGTACTATAATATAACAGCACTAGAAAAAGTACATAGCACTACCAACTTCTTGCCTCATGATTTTAACATCATTTTCAATTCAAACTTTGGATGCAATAATAAGATAATACAAAATTTTTATTAATAATTAGAATCACTGTTTTTTGTTCGCAAGGGTTTTTAATTCATAGAAAAGTTTCATACAAAAAAATATCGGTTATGAGGGCTTAAAATAACTAGTAAAATTTAAAAGCTTGTGGTGATGAAACTTAAATTATAATAATAATGCAACTTAATCTCGAATAAAAGGTTTTGAACAGAAGTGAGATATTTGCTAATTTCATTGTTTCAATTCGGCAAAACATTATCAACCAGTTGCTCATAGTTGAATTTTTAACCTTATATTATTTTAAGGATGCACACAATTTAAATTTTGTCCAGAAATATGGATACTAAATTGAAAAAAACAAGCCCTATTTGGGATTTTCTCGATATTGTGGATAGCTGCTTTGCTAAATGTGGGATTTGTAAGGCGAAAATCTCGTACAAAACATCAGTCACAAATTTGAAGCGACACATGTCAACAAAGCACCCAACAATTAAAATCCCAGCTGGTAGATTCGCATCTTCCAGTACCTCCAGAAAGGCTACTGTAAGTATTCTTTGCCATAAGTTGAGTTTTGTCTGTCTTTCCATCGATCTGGGCTTTAATGCGGCTGCTCAATTTGCATATTGAATATTATTTGTATAATATAATATCCACTGAAATCAGAATCACCAAATCTGCCGATAGTATTCAATTGTTTTCTTAAGTCATTATTTGTTTTTATTTCATACATTTTAGAATGAAATTGTCGAAAATACAGATGTGACATTGTCAAATAATGAACCGCCGCAACCTAGCACAAGCTCAAATAATTGTACTGAAGTAAGAAGCCAGCCAAAGTATGCTTGCAAACGACCTGCATTGGTCCTAGGAACATTGCACGATTTTGTGCCGAAAAAATTGACAACAACAGCGAAGCAACAGATTGATGAAAATTTAATGTACCTTTTTACGGTTGACTTTCAACCATTTAGCATTGTAGAGGACTACGGATTCAGACGATTCGTAAAATCTTTAAATGCATCATACAATTTACCAAATCGGCGGCATATTTCCGACACAATGCTACCTGCGATGTATGAAAAAGTTTTGACGCAAGCGAAAATTTAGTCGAAATCTATTGTGAGTTGCAGTTTAACTACAGATTGTTGGACTTCTACCAACAATGAAAATTTTATAGGAGTAACGATCCATTTCATTGAATTCGATTTTACTCTTCAATCCATTTTGTTAGGCTGCGTAAACTACAACGAAAGCCATACCGGCTTCAATTTAGCAAAAAAAAATTAAGCAGATTACAGATGAATGAGATCTGACTGAAAAAGTTTCTCTTGCAGTGTCTGATAATGCTGCTAACATAAAATCAGCAATAGTTACCCATTTAGGTTGGAAGCATTTTGGATGTCTGGCTCACAGCATAAATCTGGTAACTCAAGACGGCATCAAGCTTCTCGCACCTATGCTTGAAAAAATTCGTAAAATAGTGGTTCATTTCAAGAGAAGTTCTAAAGCAAATCATAAATTTTTGCAGTATCAACAAAATGCAGGCAAAGAACCAAAAAACTTATTTTAGATGTTGCAACCAGGTAGAACTCTACATACTATATGCTTGCACGAATTTTAGAACTTCAAAAAGCAGTTAAAACCACTATTGCGCTTATAGACAAAGATGTCCCAATTTTGTCAGCAGATGAATGGATAATAACAGCGCGGTTATTAAAGCTTTGAAACCATTCGAAGCTATTACAAAAATTACAAGTCGAGAGAAATATTTAACTGCTTCTCTCGTCGGTGTACTGGTAAGCGGTTTAAAAAACGTAGTCCACCAATTACAAAAAGGAAATCATCGTCCCACGGTAACATCATTAGTCTCTTCTCTGAAGTCTGGACTAAGTAAAAGATTTGAAAATCTTGAAGAGAACAATACTCTTTGTGTTGCAACATTTTTGGATCCACGATTCAAAATATTACTTACAAGGAAGCATCCACTGCCGATCGGATCAAAGAAAGTATTGTTCATGCTGTTGCCAATAGAATAGATGAATGTTGTAGTGAACAAAATGAAAATTTGAACCTTACCTCCGAACGAGAAGAAGTGACTCCTAGTGATAATTCAAACGATGAATTTTCACTTTGGAGTACCAACGATAAGGCAGTTTCGCAAGTGAAACCTATTCAAACTGCCAAATCCAGAGCAATTGTAGAGGTTCAAAGGTACCTAGAGGAAAATATTCTGGCAAAAAATGACGATCCTCTGCTTTGGTGGCGGGAAAATAAGCACAACTACCCTTATCTTAGCCAACTAGCCAGAAAAAGTTTGTGTGCAATAGCTACTTCCGTGCCTTGCGAGCGCCTGTTTTAAAAGGCAGGCTATGTTCTAAGTGAACGCAGAACAAGGCTTCAGTCTCAAAAAGTTGAACAAATTTTATTTTTGAACCAAAATTGGCATCTTTTTGAAAACAGCACAATGTGATTTTCTCGTGTATGTGCATTGTGTAGAGAAAATGTAAATATGTAAATATACATACCTTTAACATACTTATATTCAAAATATTATATTGTATTCATTTTGTTCTAAGTGAGAATTTTCAAAGGTTTTTGTCTTTTATTTGGTAAATGTAGGTATATATTATGTGAGTATTTTTTAAGCAATTAGCAAATTCCTGAATTTTTTTTAGCATTAAGTAATTTGCTCATGGCCTCCACGGTTTTTTATTTTATTATTATGTATGTACAAACTATTTATATTGAACTCATAAACAACTAATTTACTTGAAAGGTTTTGTTTTGTTATGGAATCTGTAATTTCATGAAAACCATATTTAATTCAAATTTCACCACTTTTAATTTACTAAAAAAAAATATTATTTAATTTCTCAATATAATTGCTTTCAAAGTTTTCTTATTTCAATATTTTGATCTGCTATTAAGTTTAATTTTGTTTCGGATAAACAGATCTTAAAGCAATTTTTTCAGAAATCACTGCGATTAGAAGAGCTGCTCTTTTTCACAGATATTGAAAAAGAGCGATCGCAGTCGAACACTGCGATTAAAAAGTAGCAGTATTTGCCATCTCTAAACGCAACGATAGTGCATGGCACAATCGGCAGCCGAGTGTCCAAATCTTTGACACCGGTAACACTGGTTGACTTCTCTTTTCTGGAGGCGTTCCCACCTCACCACTCTGAAATTCAAGTACCTTATTTGTTGAAGGGCACTTGGACTGCTCTTATTTGCAATTTGTACCAGGTAAAGTGGTAAATTCTTCCTTTCTATGGTCGCAAAGGCTTTGACTGAAACAAAATCAATATCTGGTGCAGCCTCCTTGAGCACCTGAAGAAGATCGACCGTATCCTCTCCGCTGTCCAAACGCTTCAACAAGAAGGTCTGATGTTTTTCACTTTTTGGGGTATAGGTGAAGTGTGGAACCTCCCCAGAAATCAGTGCATCTTTGGCTGACTTGAAATCAACCAGTGATTTCGTCCTTATAGTTAATTTTTCGGCATTAACTCTTTTGATTTCGAAATTGGCCAGTTTATTTTCGGCTGCCAATAGCCGAACCATATCTTTCCCGGTTTGTCCGAACACGTTGATTGGCGGAACTTTTTCTGTCTTGTTGGAAGCTTTTTCAGAGGAACCAGCAGAACTGCGGGCTGGTTTTTTCTCCTTATTTTTGTTCTTTAAATATTGAATAAAATTAACGTCATTATCTTGATTAAAATTACCTCCGATGTTTTCTTCGATTTCCATATCTTCGGTTAATCCCTCCAGCGCTGCAAAATAATTTTGGCTCTCGTTGGTGCCACCAGCACTTAGAACTTCCTCTGGATTTACTTGCTTTGCACTTTTCTTCGGCTTTGTTACCTGTTGCCATTGATTTTGTGGCTGCGTCTTTTGAGGCTGCATCCCTTTCTTGAAAAGATCCTTGAGAGACTGTATCTCTTGCCTTAGTTCATCATTTTCTTTCTGCAATTTGGCAATTTGTTGATTGTCCGCTATTATTTGCAGCTTGCACCCTCCATCTACGGAGTTTTCTTCGTTATGTTTTCTTTTGGTGATTGTCGCCAGTTTCGTATTCGTCGTTTCCCCAGGTTGCCCCAACGGTGGGAAGCCGTCGGGCTCCTCCATACCAGCGGCGAAATTTTCTTTGTGAATTTGTTTTTCGATAGAAATTCCCTGAGTCGATTACTTCGACAATATAAGATTTTTTCCGATAAAAATTAACTTCGGACTAACGTTTTTAAAAAATTAATTTAATTTTTGAAAACGTTTGACAGGAGCGATTTAAAAGACGTCTATACGCAAAGACTACTACGATCCATTTAACCGTTAATGCTTTTTACGATTGCATTATTTTACAGCGTCAAAATCCAAGCATACAGAGGTGTAGAGGTCGATGAAGCGTACCACACACTTGCCCCGCGCAAGAGCTGCAGCACGTGACTTCATCAAAGAAATAACACAGCTCTCTCTGGATATTCTGATCGCAGAAATGCTCAGATAAGTTGGCAAATGGAAACAAGTGGCAAATTACGTTCGGGCAGTTCAAACCGCAAAAAATAAGAGCACGTGGAGTCATTGAGAGCAAGTTTCTTTTCTGACTCTACCTCCTTCTTCCCAATCCGAAGGCGCTATGAGGCATTGAAAAATGTGGTCAAACGGTTCTAGGCTAGGCTTCCAGGTTGACAGAGTTACTGTCCATCCACGGCAGTTTCATGGAACAGGTAGCTAACAGGAACGGCCCAATGCAAATGGAACACGACTTTTTCTTGTGATCAGTTTTCTCTGTTGATAAGGAGGCTTCTTCTTATCATCATATATGTTGTTGCATTGGCTGTCAAATGTTTTTGAGTGTAAATAAGCTTTTTCGTGTAAAGTTTTTCTATAAAAAACAGTGGGAATTCGGATTTCGAGAGGGACAAACAATAATACGGTGATAACTGAAGATTTAGACAGTGAGAAATAGTAAAGACCTCAATATTAGTGCTGGAAAATTTCAAGTTTTGTGAAGTGTGATAAAAAATTGTTACAATAAAACCCACCGCCGGCTAGCGAGAGTGTCGTTTCATAGGCCAGTATTAATTTAAAGAAAAGGAATGAAAAATAGTATTTATAAGTCACGTTTGCAATGAAATTCGCTTCCAACAAATTGTGTTTAAGTTATGGTGGTGGCCATTGTATAAGGTTAACTTTCACAGAGAATCGCCCGAAATATGGAGCAACGTATATTTGGCATCCTCGTTGCGGTTAAAGAAAATTTGATCTTGTGAAGAACTCCATGCACATTATTGACTAAACATTTTATAATTTATATGTAGCACGGTATGAAATGAAAATAATTTAATGCTTCAGATAAAGCTTGTAATTCTGCTTTTTGACGAAAATTTAATGTACAAAAATATAAAAAAGTTTTTCCCATCGTTTATACATTTTTATTTTCTCCCATATACTGACATTTCGCTTGAAACACTCAAGTTTCCTCAGTGAGATATCGCTGAAGAGGCTTGAGTGGTTCAAGTGAGATCTCACTGAGAAAGGTTGAGTGGTTCAAGCGAAATACCTGTATATTTGATAAAACAAAGCATTAACGATGGGAAAAATATGTTATTAGACAAATATAACTAATTGTTATTAATATATATGAATTTCAAAGAAATGTCATAATTTAATAGCAGTGGATAAATAATTTTCAGATTTGCTACTAACGAATTGGAACGAATAACATGGCGCAATTTGATAGATCTAAATGGAATCAACGTAGAAAAAGCTTTGATATTCTCCGAGCATTTTGCGGGTTCAGATTAAATAAGACTCGCAACCCGGACAGTACTAAGAGAAGGTACGATTCCCCTTGTTATAGAGTGATAGACGTCAATTGGTAAAATTTTTACACTATGAATTAGTTCTAGAGTTTTGACATATTTTTAATTTTACATACTAATACCATTGGCGTGGCAACGGGTTCGATAACTAATAGTTCACCTAGCAGGGAAGCTCCTGCATCGTTGACGATGGTAAATAGTGTTATTATAAATTTATACCACGACTTTATCTAAGGAACGAATTATTCGTTTAGCAACTTTGTGATACCAGCGAAGCAACTAGCTGTTATAAATTCGGTGAAGATGCCAATGAATTGAATAACTCAAATTCTCTTCTGGTGTAAAAATACCATATTATCAGAGAAATATATTATATTGGGGTTATTTCCTATTTTTCAGAGTTCTATGCACCGGTTGCTTGTAATTTACGCTTCAACTCCAATAAAGTGAGTTTTTGTGTGAAGCAGATGGAAAATTGTTTCCATTTTTTTTATATGCAGAGTAACGGTTGCGCCAGTGATACCACTATTTTAGAAGAAGTTTTGTTTATAACAATATCGTACTCGTATGTTAAAATACGAGTAATATGTGATACAAGTACGCTTTTTAAATTTCAGATGAAGTTTGCGATGAAGGTTCGTTGCAAAATATCGGTATATGGGAGGTATGATCTTGTTGTGGATTTGAGTACAAAGTCTGATTTGTTTCATTATTTTGCAGGTGGCAGATAGGGTAAGTTAAGCCTTACACGATGTACCTCTTTTCAATGAGGTAAATTATTCAGCAAAATAAACATAATTTTCATTATTTACTTTTAAACGGCTCCGCAAATATCACGACTTGGCAGGTCTATTGGGGAAAGCCTCTTTAAAGAAAGTTCAATGAATATTGATGTAAGTGCAGCTGTTTCTGGTATCTCATATAAAAATCTAACATTGATAATTGATTGCAAATGCTGAATACGAATCCTCTCCCGTTTGCTGGTGAAAAACAACATGCTGACGTCGTAAGTATTAGTCTTTTCAATATAGGCATGCATTTCTTGAATTCCATTTATTCTTTTATTATAAAATTTGTTAGTAGGAAGTTAGTTGAAATAAAACCTTTATATTAACAAATACCTAGCATTTTTGAAATAATTCTCAATTTGCTTCTGTTTTGTCAACTGTGTAGTCTTTAGCACTCATCTTCTCCTGATTTCAGGAATTTAGAAGGTAAATGTGGGAATTTGTTGCAAGCATATAAAATTTGGTTAAAATGTATCTGTAAATGTTCACTCTTGAAAACCAACTAGCTCCCATCCTTTCAAAAACATCGCTGAAAACAGGCAACGCGTTATAGCTGGAAGTGAAAGCGGCAATTAAGGCAGTGGCAGAACAAAGAATCGGACATCAAGCCCGGCGCAAAAGCAATGATTGGTTTGTGGATAAGTGCCAGAATACGGTAGACAAAAAGAATCAGGTGTACAAACCATATTTAGGTAGGAGTGACAGAACAAAGAGAGAACACTATGAAAATCTCAGATAATAAGAATTAAGAAAAGAAAATACTATGACGACCAATTGAAAACATCGATGTAAGTCTAGCGAGCAACAACACAAGACAAGCATACAAAGTAGTGAAAAGCCTGAAACAAGGTTGTCAGCCCAAGACCACGCTCTATCGTGATGACATCGTCAACATCATCGCTGATAAAAACAGGATGAACGAAAGATGGGCATCATATTTCAAGAACCTTCTTAATCCTCCGCACAGCCCCAGAAAATCGAAGCCTATAGATACTCTCGGAGAGCTTCCATTGGCCCTCTGCATGCAGTCTGTTCCACACTCAAAGTTCGAAAGAATACTAAAGCGCCAGGGATCGATGAGATTTCAGTGGGGCTCATTAAATATGGTGCAGCGGTGCTCAGAAGGCCATTCATAAAAACTTCCGGCAACAAGCAAATATGCCGAACAAAATACAAATTTTCTGATATCTTGGCTCTCTAACTTACGTCTACAACTTTCTCAACTTAGATCGTTTGGCTCTATCGCAATATTTTGTCTTTCAACATTTTTTGCTCCTGATTTTGAATGAGAACTTGCAATGGAGAACATTAAACTCAACCAATCTTTGTTTTTATTGTGGAAGGATTTTTTATTGCGTGTATTAGCTTTGTGAACTCGAGTAAAAAATATTTTGTTAACTTGTGCTGAATACGTTTATAACCCCTTCCTCAATAGTAGGGTATTAATTTTTTAGATACTCTCAATCACTTGATAAAACAATATTGATCATTTCTTCATTAGTAATATTAAAAAGCAAGCATAGGACAGAATTGATCGTCACGTACTGTCCAAAGAATGCTTAGGTATCCCAGCCAACGTAGTCCGTCTTACCAAAATGACAATGACGTCGAAAACCTTCCAAGTCCGCATCAATGATCAACTCACTGATGCCTTTGACACAAACATCGGACTAAAGCAAAGAGATTCGCTGGTCCCATTGCTATTCAATTAGGTTCTGGTATATGTCATAAGAAGCTATCTGTCGATACAAGAGGTACGTTACTTACAAGTCAGACGACATCAACATTTTGTCACGGTCGTTAACAACCGCCAAAGAACTTTTCCTGAAACTCGACAGCGAAGTCAAACTATTAGGGCTACAAATCAATGAGAATAAAACAAAGGTCATGACGCAATTGAGGAAAAATACCTCAAGCACCCAAAATATTATACCTGGTGAATACAATATCAAAAATTTGGGCAAATTTGTGTATCTAGATGCCAAAATAACGAGAACCAGTAATGGAAAAGACGAAATATGCCGAAAAATACAGCTCGAAATTAAAATTTTTTAAACAGTATTGACAATTTTGAAGACCAGCTGCATACACAGTTAAACAAAGCTCCAAGTACAGGGTTATCCATTTCGTGTTAGGAAAGTATAACCCTGACATTTGACATCTGTCAGAATTAAATGTCATCCAAAGCGTGTTTTTTTAGTTGAAGGTTTGTCATTCATAAATTTGGATCGTTTAACACTCGCAGAACGCGTTAAAATTATTAAATTTTATTTTAAAAATGCCGATTCTGCTGTATCAACATTTAGGGCTTTACGAGCCGTTTACGGTCGACATAATCGACCTACACAGCAAACAATTTCGAACACAGTGAGAAAATTTGAAAAGACTGGATCAGTTATTGATATTGCAAGGCTTGTGCATCATCGCAACATCCGTTCTGCTGAAAATATCGCTGTCGTTGCTCAAAGTGTGGAGGAAGACCCGAATTTGTCGATTCCTCGACGTGCTCAACATTTGGGCTTGTCTTACGGCTCATTGTGGCGGATTTTGCATTTGGATTTGCATCTCCATCCGTACAAAATCCAACTCACTCAAGAACTTAAGCCTCAAGACCATACACAACGCAGAATGTATGCGAATTGGGTGATTGAACAACAAGCCATTGATAATGATTTTTCGAAGAAAATTTTCTTTGGTGATGAGGCTCATTTTTCGCTCAGTGGTTACGTAAATAAACAGAACTGCCGCATATGGGGCTCTCAAAATCCTCAGGTGATCGCAGAAACGCTTTTGCATCCGGAAAAAGTGACCGTTTGGTGTGCATTATGGTCTAGTGGTGTTATTGGCCCATATTTTTTTTGAAAACGATCAAGGAAGAGCCATTACGGTCAATTCTGACCGCTATGGACGGGTGTTAACCGATTATTTTGGAGAGAAATTGAAGATTATGATCTGGAAAACATGTGGTTCCAACAGGGTGGAGCCACAAGCCACACAACACAGGCTAATCGAGCACTTTTGCAAGAGGAATTTCCAGGACGCGTAATTTCGAGATTGAGTGATGTCAATTGGCCCGCAAGATCCTGCGACCTAACACCTTTGGATTTCTTTTTATGGGGCTATGCGAAAGATCGTATTTACGCGAACAATCTTCAAAATCTTAAGCAATAGAAAACCAATATTCGTGAAATTATTGCCGAGATATTGCCGGAAATGCGCCGAAAAGTCATTGAAAATTAACTCAAAAGGATTGAGGCCTTTAAGAGGTCCCGTGAAAGACATTTGAATGATGTTGTGTTTTACGTATAATGGCAAAGTTCAATCTTTATACTGAATAAAAAATTTTGTTTTCATCTATATATTTTATGTGTTTTCTTTAGCTTTACTTTCCCAAGCGTAAAATGAATAACCTTCTATATGAATCTGTGATAAAACCTGTGTGAACATAGACTCTAACCCAAGCATCCGCAAATATATTGAACGCCTTTGAGCGATGGGTCCTGAGGCGAATAATCGGCTCGAAGCTAGACAGGGACCAATGGCAAATTCAATGCAATCATGAGCTGTATGAAATTTTTGATAAGCCGGCGGTCTCAACGATTGTAAGACTGCGGAGGCTGCAATGGGCTGGAAACAAGAATCGTATGGACGAACAACGGATACCCAAGAAGGTCTTCGTTGGGAGAACTGAAGGGCGGAGACTAGTGAGGAAACGCTGGTCTGACTCGGTCGGCGAAGACAGTTCATTGCTGCTCGGAATTCGAAACTGGAGGACGCGGTCAATGGACCAAGACAGGTGGAGGCATTTTTTTGTAGGAAGCGAAGCCCCGAGAGGGTCTGTAGTGCTACGAAGAAGAAAAAAACATAATAAAAAGAAATACATTGGTTACTGATGATTATATATAAACAAGCAAAAAAAACGGAGTAAAATGCACTCCTAAATTTTAAAAGGCGGTCTTCTTATTTGCACCTACGCAACGGGGATGGGATCCGCAACGTTAGTTGGCTTCCCCGCTAACGAGCTTCTCCTTTTTTCGGTTTCAGAGGCTCATAGCGGGGGATGAGTGGTTCTGGCACGTAAACCATGTCATTGGGCTTCAATATCCGGTTGGGAAGCTGCACGGGTGCATCATCACCACCAGGTTGCCCTACTTTTATTGTGGGCCGTGAATATTTACGCCGAGGATCAGGCCAGATTTGGAAAATAGGTAGGTTTGATACAGGACTATCGCGGTCTCGTTAATTTATTTCGTCAGGCCTAGACCTGCTTGGTCGTTAGGGATTTTCCAGACTCCCTAAATCGTACGCGTGCAATTTGTTTTGTAAGTTGAGTTTTTCGCTGGTGGAAAGATCCCGCCCTACGACACCCCAAAAGCTAGCTGCATGCATTGCATCGCCAGGGAAAACCTTTTCAGCTGAGTCTTTTTATAGCTCGCTGACCCTTGCGCCACAATATCAATAGCTACACCAAGGCCCATAGGCAAAAGTGAGTGGAACCCAGGAGTATTTAAGCTCAAAATAAGCAGTAAAAAGTGAATATAATATGCTCTATGTATTTCAAATGAAACAAGTATTTGAGTATTTGAAACAAGGTTGTTTTTATATCTGTAAATTAATCGGGTTCATTTTAACTGGATATGTTTTCGTCATCTTTATCATTTTGTATTGTGTCCAATGTCTCTGGTATTAAAAGAGAGTTTTACTGTTTCTCTGGAGAAAGGTTTACTTCTTTTCTGGGGCCTCTTTCTCGTATTGCTTAGCAAAGGATCAGAACTTAGCATATCTCTATTTTATATTTCTCTGGAAACTTTTTCGAAAATTCTGCCTATAAGCGCGTAAGTGTTTATTCTGGGCCTCAGCAGCTTCTTCCGATAGTTGGCCAATAGGCAGTATAGCGTGGTCAATTATTGTGGCACTATGTCTCAATGCGTGATCGGCGTCATTGGATACCATTCATACATCTCTATATAGAGCTCTGATGTCTGTTCAGCAAAATTTTCAAATTTTTGGATATCAATTTTGTGTCCACTTGATAAAGCTTCTAAAATGATATTGGATTGGTTTATGAGTCTTATACCAAGTCCAGTGGTGCGATCAGAAGTTTGAAGATCCGAGAAAAATTTTCTAGATGTGTTTCCGTCATTAGTGTTGCTGAAACTTACCTTGAGAATATCCACCAGCAACCCCATTTTGTTTTATTGTATATGCTTTTTTGTTTCAGCCATGATTTTTTTTGTCTTGTGAAATAACTTGCCATGTTTTTATTGGTATTTTTGTGATATATGAGGTAAGGATCTAAAAAATCGGATTCTTGTGTGCAGTACTGAGCGCCCAAATTTAAATGCTTCTACATTCTCTGTGGCTTGGTTATTTAAGCTATTAAAATTTTAGGACGTTTGCCCGCATATATAGCACCTCATAGTTTTTGACGTGTTTGATGCAGCATCGCAGACCTTTAGATCGATCATTGCAAATGCCAATGTGTGCTTTATTTGAAGTATACCACCAAAAGCTCTCGGCATTTTAGATTTTCTCAAGTTTATGATTTGAGTTTCTACATAGTGGACGGCAATACCTTGTATTATACGGCAATATCTTGTAGAAGATGGCACTGGTTTTGCCAAATCACCTTTTTATGGTCATCAATATGGGATATGAGCCGTAGTGGAACAAATGAACTCTGTAAGATGTTTGCGGCTCTATCTGTACTGCTTTGGAATTTTTGTTTAAATGTTTTTTGTTGCGAGCCATCACAACCGCATTTAGATAATAATGCTAAATTGCTTCTTTATTCTTTATCTAAACTTTCCCAAACTTCATCTAAATACTCACACAAGCCCGTCAAAGTGTGATCTAGATTTCGCAACACGTTTTCGTAACTCTTATCGACTCTTGCCGCGAATAACATTCCATTTTTGTTTTTTTTTAGAAGAGAATAACAAGAGTTAATATTCTTGTTAGCGGCATGAATTATTTCATATTGCTTTCTCGTCAGATCTGCTACGTTGAAAATTGAGAGTGCTTGTGATGGAGTGCGCTTCTTAATACTATTCGTTTGAGTACAACTCACACATTTTCTATATTTTTGGGCTTTGTAAAAAAAAATATCCTTGATGTTCTTAGAAGTATCCCTATATCCTGCAGCACGCAAACTCCTGTGAGCAGCATAAGTTAACTGATCGCATGGCATTTTTATTCCTTTGTTTTGGTCGGCGAACTCGATTCATTTATAACTTTTGATGATCGCCCGGACCAATTTCTTCTCCAAGAAGGTAGTGTTATGGTGTTGTCAAGCCATAATTAGCTTTTTTTTTCAAGAAGCGTTCTTCTTTACTGTTAGTAGTTTCCCATTTTTGTCTGAAACTGTAAAGGTTTTAAAATAGACTTCAGTGAACTCTGTTAGTTTTCAGGACATTTGGTAATATTTTTTAAGTGGTCTTTTTTAAGTGGTCAATTTTTCGCTTCAAACATTGATTCAAAACATCATAGAGTGGTTTCCTATTCACTTTTTTGACATTAACTTGAATTTCTGAATTTTAAGCATGAAAAAAGATTTACCATGAAAACAATTGGTTTTGTCCTCTTAAGTGAATTAAATAATATCAAAAATGGGACTTTTTTGTTTAAAAATATCAACAACAATAAGTAAATTTTATGTTTTGCACAAAATTATAACTTTACTAGGCTTAACTGACGTACAACACCACCTACAAAAAAAGTACACTAAATTTATAGTCTCAAATATATGTGGTTGGAAACGTTACTTTTTTAAGTATAATGAAAACAATACATATTTTTTATTCACGTTGATACCTTCTTCTTGAATTCCCATTAGGATTTTAAGTGAATTTTTCTACACGTAAACTAAAACAACCGTTTGAAATATAACGTTTCGGAAAAAAATATCGAAAGCGCAAGTGATTTGCACGATGTCTGGGTTTTGACTGCTGGTACGGTTCGAGGAAAAGCGCAGCGGCAAAAAGCTATGTTGTGCTGCATTTAATGGTTATTAAACTTTAAAAGCGTGCAGTAAAAAGTACGATTTGACAATAATCTTGTAAACGGCTTTTGATCAGCTTTTAATAAGTAATACTCCCCTGTGCCACGCCCATCTACGGGCGAGCTTTCCGGGTCCGCAAGCGTCGGCCAGAACATCCACCGCTGGTAGGTGGCGAAATTTCAGTATCGTTCCGGGTAATAACCATCATGTGATAACGAAACTAACCTCAGCCACCTGATGGAAAATGAACGATAAAGAATGTGTTGGAGCGTGTCTCATGGATATGGAGAAAGCCTGGATAGACTAATTTTTAAGCTCCTCCAGGACAAACTCCGCACACATCTTGGTTCCATGATGTGCAATACAATAATAATCATCGCGCACTAGTTTAATTCAAACCTTGGGGTTGAGAATTATTAGGGAATTTTATTTTCGTGACCGTAACGGTATTCGGGGTGATATGGTTAGTATCACGCTCAACTAAGTGATTATTATTTGATTTTTCTACCAGTACCCATAACTGCTGAGTAAGCTGACAGTCCGACAGAAGTACCGCAAGCACCAACTCGCAGCTCCAAAAGATCTTTGGGCAAGCGGTGAGTGCTCCAAGCACTACGAGTACACCAACCAGACTACATGATGTGCTTTATGTTATAAGAGAAATTATTTCTTTTAACTAATGGAACCCTGACGACAATACACGATTTTATAGTCTTGAACGGTCTACCGTAAGGAACAGTTACTGCACCTCTGCACTTCTTCATATTCATTTGCAAACTATTGAACGGCTTTAAATTTAACGGATAGCCAACGCGATCATTAGTGGTGTTTGCTGATGACCTGATTGTTTGTACGGCGGACCGAAAGGCATCAGTCGTTCGAAGAAATTTTCAGAAAATGTTCAACGATGTGCAGACCTATGTGTACAATTGGCGAATGAAAGTGAATACGCAAAAATATGGAACGATTTTGTTTCGGCCATCGCTGGGATTAGTCAGTCAAGACCTGAAACGTAATTGGAAAGATTTCCACATTACGGTTGGTGAGGTTAGATCAGAATACGTTCCACATAAATACTGTGTTCGATACCTTAATGTTTGTATCGATCAGTATCTGCATTATACTGAACATGTCAAAGCCACAATCAGTCGAGCACGTAAAGTGTTCATGTCCCTTCGAAAAGTCTTTCATGCCAGATACATTGGTCAAAAGGTCAAAGTTATCTGTTACAAGACTCTAGTTAGACCAGTTTTGACATATCGATGTTCGATTTGGTATGAACAGAGTGCCAGTACAATAGAAATGTTACAAGTTATCGAAGGGAAATGTTTTAGCGAGTGTACTGGCCTGTAGAGAAAGCCTGAGATGGATTGTAAACACTTCATATCGAATTGACGGATTTATCAAACTGCCAAAGTGATGAGAGTCGATACACTTTGAAGCTTGCTCGAAACCATATTACAAAGTCTATAACTGTGCGAGAAAACCCCTGGATTTTGCAGTCGTTCTACTTTACTGACGGGTACATTGAGACTTGTCTCGCTAGTGGCTTCGTTCCTCCAGAAGCATTCGTGTTTTTGGAGATGCATAGGTATTCGGTATATTTTTGATTCTGATGGTGCCCCGATTATATATCATATATTGTATATTGACGGGCCACCAATAATAAGAGAGAATACTTCTGCATTTGAGCTACTTATTTTCCAGGTACATTGAGGCTGGTCGAGATGAGATGGAGCAGACTTGGTTTTGGTGGATGAATGACAATTACTAAATTACTCGTAGTCCTTTGTGGTTATTCATGGTAGTGGCTAATTATTGCGACACTAAGTGTTATTATAATTTATGCGTGTTCATTATTTGAAATAACTGGATATAAGTTTAACATGCAGGGTAGGAATATTGTAATATTATACTATTAGTATTAGATAAGGTTTTTTTGATAACATTTATCACCTTGTGGAGCGCCGATACATTCGATTATGATAATGAGATACTCTAACTATCTCTAAGCGAAGGCCCAAAACGGTCTGTAGTGCTACGAAAAAAAAAATGATACATGTCTCTCATTCTTTGTAGTCTTTAATTAAATGTTTTTTCAATAGAGTTGGTTGGTTTTTTCTCCTTTTTTCCAATTAATTGATAGTATTTAATAATTGAGTTTTTAAGTACTTTAATGTATTAAAACTTATATATTTTTTTTAAATTTATAATGATTGAATCAACATTTGGTTAAGTAAGTGATTGAATTTTCTAAAATTCAAATTCAAATGCGATTTGAATTTTAGAAAATTCAATAACTTGCTTATCCCAAAAAATGCGCTTTGAATTTGAATTTTAGAAAATTCAATAACTTTCTTTTCCAAAAAAGGAGGTATCGAAATGAAAAGATAAAAGGATATTTTTATGGTGATTTTTTTAGATACCATAAGATATTAAAAACCAAACCAAACCAAACCGCGAAATAAATGTTCATCTTTAAGGCAATAATTTCAAAATTATAATCATACTGCTTTTAACCCACTAGTATTCTGATGTAATTTCTGGTACAATTTATCAGGATTGTATTTAATTTTATTTCCCAAGCAATTATTTGAACCTCTGTATTGGTAAATCTGCAAAACTTTATATCTTTTGAACAACAATTGGCTACAACTCGCGAATATTTTACTTTGCTCAGAAACTATAGAATTCCAGCCATTATCTATGAAACAGACAACATATCAATGATAACATCTATTGTGTTTGCACTTTCGCTAAAATGTATTAGAAACAGATGATAAAAATCGACAAGCGAAAAAAAAGTTGCTTGCGAATCTATAGAGTTACGCGCAATATACAGTATGCATTATCAATTGAACTACTAAATTGTTAACATACTCGGAATTGCAAACATACCCTTGTGGTACAGGCATGTTTTCCTTCTAGACATAAATACTCATGTATTCCGTTAAAATCTATTCCCAGTTCTATTTAATTGCAACACTTCATTTCACTTTTATAATCATGATTCAATGCCCGGCAAAATGGGATTCCACCCGCGCAACAGACGAGATTCAATATGAAATTTGAGTATGTAGATCACTCAATCGCGAATACGATTTAATGACGTTGATTGATTACATGTCATTGATCAATAAACTTGTAATGCACAGTTCGAAAATTATTTAGCATCATCACGCGAACAGGTGCTAACGAAATCACTCACACACAACACGCTAGAATCGCGAAAGTTCACAACTGGTAAGGTATTGCATACAAGTATGATACATTATATTCTGAAGTTTATCAATAATTTTTCCGGCAATATAACACTCAGCAATGAAATGAAGAAAAGGTTAAAAAATGTTAAGAGATTGTTTTAAGGATTGAGCGGTAAATAAGTCTCTGGGAAACAGGAGCAGGACAGAAGAATTCATCCTCCAAGAGTAGTTGTTTGTCTAGTTCTAGGAAATCAAATAGTTATATCTTGTTTGATTATGATATGATTTCTATATTTTTTCAGTAGAAAATTCTTATATAAATATATTACCACGCAGTTTCAAGGAGTTTAGGTTATGGAGCGGAATTGACAAATCAATTCGCCTTAAAACAGGAGGAGGGGAGTGACAGAAGTCTTTATATATATATATATATATATATATATATATATATATATATATATATATATATATATATATATATATGTGGAAATGAAGTATAATGAAATCAAATGAAATGAAATGAAATGTAAATATTAAATTTGGCAACAGCCATTCGTATAAATAAACATAGTTTAGTTTTTCGTTAGCCACCAAACGATACAGACGTATTATCATTTTTTCGTATAAGCTTGCATGGTGTCAGAAGTGGGATCGAGTGAATTAGTTAGTTTTGATCGGTTTTGAAATACATTTTACCAGATGACGACGGTTACAGTGAAAAATCTGAATCGAAGGTTCACAAAGTGCGGATTAATGGAGGAATGTACAAAGCGGGGCTTAGAGTCTGAGGGTACAAAAGAGGAACTTTGTGATCGAATCGTTCAGTACGATGCAGATGTAACAATGGCCGAATCGGGAGATGCAGACATCACAGTCATCAAGGCGGAAACAGAATCGATGATGGGCTCAGAAGAGCCAGGCGGAAACAAAAATGAATTTGCTGCGTTTACGTTTAGAGACATGGAGGATTCATTCGAAAAAATTGGAGCGGCTGAAGGACAAAGCATAGATACGTGGATCGCTGAATTCGAAGACATATGTGATTCAGTTGGGTGGAACGGACATAAAAAGATGATTATGTGCCGGAAAATACTAGTCGGTACGGCAAGGCGTTTTATGATCGCACAAACGGGCCTTGTTACGTGGGAAAAACTCAAAACAGCATTGAAAGCAGAATTCGGCCAACGTGTGAGTGTGGTTGATATCCACCGAAAATTGGCAACGCGCAGAAAAAGCCGGGATGAGAAATACATAGACTACATCTATGAAATGCAACGCATAGCAAAGATGGCAAACATAGATGAAGCGACGCTGTGTGGGTACATATGCAATGGCATCCCAGACGACCCACACAATAAGGCAATGATGTATGAGGCACAGTCTATAGTAAGTCTCAAGAAGGCTCTGGAAACGTACGAGAAAGTGCGCATGAAGGTCAACTCAAGAGCTAAAGAGCGCGAGGAACCGAAAATTGGAATAGGGAATTGCTACAATTGCGGTGATGGCGGTCATCAGGCAAAAAAGTGTCCGAAAAGAGAATTCAGTCCGAAGTGCTATCGTTGTGGGCAATCCGATCACATAGTGAAGAATTGTAAGAGTGAAATAGAAAACAAAGCTATATCGCGCGTACATCGAATCCAGTATTTGAAAGGAGACGAAAACATTGTGTGCATGAGTATTAATGACAAAATAGTAAATGCGGTTGTCGATACATACAGTGACGTTTGTTTAATTCGGGACGATTTGTGGTCGGATATAAGAAATGATTGTCAGAAAGTTGAATATTCAACAGTGCAAATTCGTGGATATGGAGAACAAAATGTTTCCGGGTATTCGACAATGCAAGTTACGCTTGATGCATTGATTGATAATGAACAATATAAAGTTAAGTGTTGTGTTGTGCCCGCGACAGCAATTGATGCTCTCTTTGTGATCGGGAAAAGATTTCTCAACACGGTGAACTACGTTATAACTTCAGAAGAAGTTAAAATTAATTCGAAAGGAACAAGAGACAATGAAGCGAAAAGTGAAATGTCAGTGGAAAGTGATTTCGTTTTTGAAACAATAAAAGTAATGAATATAGACTCGAGTAGTGATGAAATTGATTGTCCGATCCAGTATAAAGATAGAGTTGCTGAAATGATAAGCAAGTACGTGCCAATGAAGCCTAAAGACGTACCTGTGAAAACCATAATTAGACTCACAAATGAAATTCCAGTTTACAAGCGTTTGAGAAGGCGCTCACCTTTTGAAAACAAGATAATTTATGCACAAATAAGTGAATGGTTAAAACATGACATTATTCGCCCATCTCGTAGTGATTTTGCGAGTCAAGTTGTCTTAGTCCCAAAGAAAGACGGTTCTAAAAGAATTTGCGTAGATTATCGTGACGTAAATAAGAAAGTGATTCGTGACAGATACCCATTGCCATTGATAGATGACACTATAGACAAATTAGTAGACGCACGTGTGTATTCAACATTGGACTTAAAAAATTCATACTTTCACGTACCGGTTGAAGAAAGTAGTAAAAGGTACACCGCATTCACAACAGAAGATGGTCAGTTTGAATTCAACGTAACTCCATTTGGACTCTGCATAAGTGGCAATAGTTTTGAACGATACATTCATTTCGTCTTCCAAGATATGATTGAAAGTGGTGCAGTGATTATATTTGTGGACGATATTATCGTGCCAGCTGGCAATGCAGAAGATGCACTGCATAAATTGAAATTGGTATTGAATCGAGCAGCCGAATCCAGCCTTCAAATAAATTGGAAGAAGTGTGCATTTATGAAGCGAGTGGTCGATTACCTTGGATATACAATATCAAGTGGTAATTTCCGACCAGGAACGGCTAACGTAAAGAAGCTAGCAAATTATCCCGAACCGAAGAACTTTAAGGAGCTACAGCGTTTTTACGGCCTGGCGAGTTACTTCCGGCGTTTCGTGCCCAATTTTGCTATAACCATGAAGCCAATAAGCGAGTTGCTGAAGAAGGGGCAGCAATGCAAATTCGGTGAACTCCAACAAGATGCTTTTCGTAAGATAAAGATCACGATATCTCAATATCCGGTTCTGGCGATTTACAATCCGAGACGAAAAACGGAAGTTCACACTGATGCATGCAAGGACGGGGTGGCAGCCATTTTGTTACAATGTGGAGATGACGACCAAATGCACCCTTGCCATTTTTACAGTAGGACAACAACCCAGGCGGAACGAAATTACCATTCGTATGAATTGGAATTTCTCGCAGTTGTGCAAGCGTTGAAAAAATTTCGACCATATTTACATGGAATCCACTTTAAAATAGTGACGGATTGCTCAGCAATAAAGATGGCAATGGAAAAAGAAGAATTACATCCGAAAATAACAAGGTACGCATTTGCGTTAAGTGAATATGATTTCGAGATCGAGCATCGAAAATCTGATCAATTGCGTCATGTGGATGCGATGTCACGTGCGACAGTGATGATAATAAGCGCACGGCCCCCCGTGCTAGCGTCGATTCGATTAGCCCAAGATACTGATGAGCGTATACAGGCTATTAAAAAGGTTTTGGAGCATGAACCATATGAAAACTATAAAAATAAGAGGGATGTTATTTACGTAACGATTGATGGCGAAGATCGTTTATTGGTTCCTGAGACAATGGAAGTTGATGTGATCAAAAAATTTCACGAACGAGGGCATTTTGGAATTAAAAAAGTTAAACAAATGATTGAGTCACAGTATTACATCCCGAAAATAGATGCGAAAATTCGGCGATGTATTCAAAATTGTATTGCGTGCATACTCAGTGACCGTAAAAGTGGAAAATTGGAAGAAGAATTACACCCTATACCTAAAGGAGATGTTCCACTAGATACATTTCATGTCGACCACATGGGGCCGATGCCGTCGTCCCGAAAGGCGTATAATTATTTGTTAACCATCGTAGATGCATTTTCCAAGTTTACGTGGATATTTCCAGTAAAATCTACGAATGCTGAGGAAGTAATGAAGAAGATGGAAACAATTGAAATCAACTTTGGTAACCCGCGGAGAATCATAGCTGACAGAGGAGGGGCATTCGTATCAAAAATGTTTGCAGACTATTGCAGCTCCCGTAATATTGATTTGCATTTGGTAACCACGGGCGTACCGCGCAGTAATGGTCAGGTCGAGAAAATACATGGTGTGATAGTACCCGCCTTGACCAAATAATCGTGGAAACACGTGGGTCGTTTGCAGCGTTACCTTAACAGTACGTTTAACCGGAGTATCAATATGACACCTTTTCATTTAATGATCGGAGTGAAAATGAAAAATGCCGAAGATGCAGAACTCGAGGAAATCGTAAATGCTGAATATAACAGGTTAATCATCGACGAACGCAACAACTTGCGTGTGGAAGCACGAGCACAGATCAGTAAAATCCAAGAAGAAAACCGACGACAGTATAACCTTCGCAGACGAGAAGCAGTTGGTTTCAGTATTGGCGATTTAGTAGCGTTAAAAAGAACACAGTTTGGAGCAGGACAAAAAATCAAACCAAAGTATAATGGCCCAATGCGTATTATAGAAGTGTGCGGCAATGATAGGTATAAGTTGGCCCAACTTGACGGTGCTAGAGATATCGTTGGCTATACGACAGCTGCTGAAGATTTATTGAAGAAATGGCCATCCGAGGTCGTATGGGATGCAGGAATGGCCGTGTGGAAATGAAGTATAATGAAATCAAATGAAATGAAATGAAATGTAAATATTAAATTTGGCAACAGCCATTCGTATAAATAAACATAGTTTAGTTTTTCGTTAGCCACCAAACGATACAGACGTATTATCATTTTTTCGTATAAGCTTACATATATATATATATATATATATATATATATATATATATATATATATATATTAGGGTAGACATAGCTACATTCCTGTCAGGAGGGTTTCGTACTTAACTTAAGATATGCAGTCACCAACAAGGAACAAAATTAAGAAACACGTCGAAGGGATGTTTAAAGGAAAATGTATCAATGCTCTATATTTAACTCCACGTTGGGCGCCAATTATTAACCTCCAAAATCGAGGTCCCGGTAGCTCGTAAAAGGACGGACGTAGGCACCAGCCGTTTTACTAGAAAGGCTCATGAAGGACCGCCAAACGACAAACGTGGTTTGCCGGATTGTACTTTCCCCGTACTTAAACCATGACTAAACCTGCTATGCACAAAATCATACTCACGCAAAGCGAAAGCGAGTAAAAAATGATCCCCAAACACTTTCGGAAACTATTTAATTGTCAGCGTGAGAATTAGTGGAAACCCCGCGGAGCAGAATTTCACATTGCTTATATAGAAATTGCTTACTAACGATCTCCACCTTCTTGTGGGCACGCATATCTTTCTTTTTCATTATTATTTTTTATTTTCTCAAAGAAACATTTAATCATTTACCTTGTTTTTTTATTCCCCGTCATATTAATTTTACGTTTCCTATCCTTTTTTCAAATACAAAACAAAGGAAAAAAACAATAATATTATCTTTCCCACTAACAACATTTCAATCATTACTTCCCATCAACAAAATTTAATTTAATACTTTTTACTAAAAAAAATATCATTCCTTTCTTTTTACTAACAAAATTCCATTCTTTATTTCCCACTAACAAAATTTTATTCGTTACTTACTAACAAAAATTCATTTTTGCCTTCCTACTAACAAATTTCATGCCATTGCCCATTAAAAAAACTATTAATGCAAGCATTCAAATATTTTGCACGATTGAATTTGCTTATTTGATGAGTGGGAGATTATCAGAAAGTGGCTCCGGTGCTAGTGTCGTTGACTCGCAATCGTGGCTTGTGTTGGGACGCAGGAAAACAATTTTTTCATTTCGGCAAAAGCAATTGTTTCCGTATATATGACGATTTCCATATAACTAAACATTATCATGGTTATATGCAAATCCACATATATGCAAATGGAAATTGCTATATTTGTCGAAAGTGAAAAGATGTGTGAGGAACGAAACCGAAGTGTATTGAACTTCGATTACATAGCCTCGGTACGGCAGCGGTAATTGGAAAGAAAGAATTGCGGAATTGGAGTTTCAGTCAGTCTTGATTTTGAGTTAGAATTGGAGTGAGTTTTTGGATGGTGACGGCTTGAAAAGCGGGGGTCTGATTGAGACGGAAATTAATTGGTAAAGAAAGTTAGTACGGGGATGGGAAATCGCTAAGATGAAAGCTTTAGAGGCCGGTCGCGACAGATGTAAACAATTGTCGCTGTTATAATTAATGGATTTTTGGCAAAGAAGAAGACAAGTTAATTGGTTCACAAAGAAAAATTATAATCGAAATATTAGTGCAGTTAATGGACTCCTCAGCGGAGAATGGACACTGAAGTGCTTTTGAATTTGAATGTACGCTAGTTAAAATTGACGTAACGTTTGAATTTGAATGTACGCTAGTTAAAATTGACGTAACGTGAATACACAGTGAGCAATTAATGAAAAAAAGGATGAATATATAAAATGTTCGAAGCAAAAGCATAACGATAGGCAAACAACCGAGTGTCGGGATTATACTACTGTAAAAACGTGAAAAGTAAATTAATATTAATTTTTCTAAAGACAATCTTCGTTATTATTACTAATGAATTATTGGGAAAAAGGAAGACAAGACAATACTAGCGCAGTGACCGGACTCCTTAGCGGAGAACAGACGTTGAATTGTTTGTTTTTTCTTTTGAATTAGAGTGAGTTTGAAGTGCTGGAAATCAGATTGGTGGTCGTTTAGATTTTGATTTAAAGTAAAGTTTTTTGTTTGCGTACTAAATTAAAAAAAAAAGGAATTCGTAATTTAATTTTTTTAGTAATTCCTACCAGTTGCAGAGTGTTCCAAAAGCAGGAAAAGAGTGAGTAATTTGCCATCATTTAAATTCAATTTAATTTATTTTTGCTATTGAATTAATATCAAATTATTTCAGAACTTATAATTGCCTTTTCGATATATTTTTTAGCTGTTATCTGATTTCTGATTACATATGTGCTATTTTTCCTTTTATATTTTTCTTAAGTCAAATGACCATGAGTTATTAAATCAAAATTTTTTTTTCATTTATCATGATAACTCCCTCCTCTCCCGTCCTTTTCCGGTCGTGTTTTTATGTGTAGGCGGCTCAGCACGTGCAAAGGGCGCCCGAACGACCCGCGACACAAATAAGCGCTAGTTGGCCTCAGTATGCCAGCCTGGGCTGTGCATCCCTCTGCTACAGAACCTCCAATCAAGAGAGGTTATCCTTGTTCCCGAAACATATTGAATACTGATGCGGTAGAGAACTTCAAATTCACACCAGTCTCTTAAAGGACATGAATAGATGGATGCAGAAATTATGAATCATTGTATGAATAAAGTTTTCACACCAATGTCACCGATGAACTTACCATCACTTCCCGCAGCGACGAAAGGCCAAAAGGATTAAACGTACACGCCACAACGAGGCTGTCAGACGAAACGAGTGCAACTACTACGGACAGGAATCCTTCCGCTATCAATATAAGTGCTATTAGTTTAAGTTTTAATTGTTAACAGTTGACTGACGGGAAAGTGAATATCACAATATTACAATAATATTTTTTTTTTCGTAGCGCTACGTCCCCTTTCGGGCCTTCGCTTAAAGATAGTTAGAGTATCTCATTGTCATGATCTACCACAGGGTGATATGGTCATTATCACGCATTGGCCGTGTGTCCGTCCACCCAGCTGCGATACGTTCTGATTTTAAACCAGCACGTATCATAACTGAACAGGCTTATAGTCCGTCCAAAGAACTACTCGAACTAAATCTCGTTGCCGCCAACGAAACGTGAACCAGAGACCTTCGGCTTACGGGCTTAGTGCTCTAACCACTAAGCCACGCGGACTATTGAAATGCACTTAGGACCTTCATAATTTGCTGAAAAATCCTTATCGTATAGAAAACGGCGCACCAGTTTTCATCAAAATCGATTTAGTAGATTTCGCGAAATAATTTTGTAGTCTAAGTTTATTTTGCAAAAATTAAAAATTTTTAAAATCTTGCCAAGTGAAAAACTTCAGCATATAGAACTTTGAAATTTTTTTTTTACATATTAAAGAGCACTCTCCCTATCGATGATGATTACTCTACATGACCAATATTATCCTAAAAATATTCATTAATTGAGTTACTTTGCAACAGTTCAGTATAGTCCAACTCGGAAAGATGATCTTGCCTTACAGCCTTTCCAGTGAATGCTTGCGTCAGAAAGTTTTTGGGAATGACCCCTACTAATATTGGAGGAGAGTGGAATTTAACCCGTAACACAGTGTAATAAAAATCACTCACATCATGAATTCCCAAAAATATTTATGATATTCATGTTCTCTGAAACTTAAAAAAAAATCAAATCAAAACTGCAGTGTCTGATTCGATGCAAAGCCAAAGAATACCAAAATCGTCTATTTTTGTTGTTGTTTTAATAAGAGAAATTTCAAATGGCTATAAGTTCCGTGATTATGATTCGATTTCTCTCAAGCTTGCAGAGTATTAGTACCTTCTGTAAATTTACTTAAAAATCCAAATTTGTTGAATTTAATGGTATCCATACATGTGCACATGTGAAATTCGAAGAACATAACATTATTAACAAAGTTGACCGAATTTCCACTTCTAAGGTATTTTTTATTATTTTACTCATATAGGCCCACCTCAATGATTTTCCGGATCGCAGATGTCCAACCGCGAGGGAATCACACATTTTTTTCATATTTCCTCTTTCCCTGCACTCCACGGACCTGGTAACATTGTTTTAAGACCTGTTTTAAAAAGTTCTTATCTGGACCGTTTATTTGACATGACCATTCAGTAAAAAAAATTAAGGTTCCTTTGTCGATGTGGGAAGACCTCCCCCCTTAAAAACCGTTGAAAAATTTATCGATGCCCAAATTTTAAGGGTTCGTCACTTTTGATCTACATATTAAGTCTGGTGTTTGTAGCCGCGATAGTTTCGGAGAAACACTGCTGTGACGGCTAGACGGACACAAAAAGCCGATTTCAACAGAGTTTTGTAAGCGAATGATTGCTGAAAATGACGAATGATGGCGTTTAATAGCTGATGATAGTGGATGTTGGCTGATAAGGATAGATGATAGCTGATGACGGTGGATAATGGCGGATGATTGTTGATGGTGGAATATTGTGGATGGTTGCTGATGGTGATAAGTGACGGGAATAATGATGGGTGATGAATGCGGATGATTTCTGATGGCGAATTATGCCAGATGAAAGCTAATATGGGCAGATTATCACGTTTAGTTTCGGGGAAACACACTTAGGCAGCGACATCCTGTGCACTGATCTTACTCAAGCGATTCTAAAGTCTGGGACATGTCGTATGTTAAAAATTGATTCGGACAAAGTGAAACTGGGAGCCGAATTCACGGAGGACTATCGAAGCCGAGTGAACGCCACAATAAATGAATATTCTCAATGTTTTGCCGATGACATTTCAAAGTTAGGACGATGTCGGCACATCGAGATGAAGATCCATGTTAAACCGAATGTGAGCATAAACCTGAGGCCATATAAGTTACCATTTGCAAAATGAGAAACTGTCAGCCAAATCACAACTGAACTCCTTCAGAATAATATCATTCATCGAAGTGAATCCGATTATTTTTCACCAGTAGTTTCAGCGAAGAAAGCTAATGGAGAAGATCGACTGTGCGTCGATTATCGATCACTGAACACGATAACGACTAAACAACCATTCCCGATGCATTCGGTGGTCGCACAACTAGCTTTGATCTCTGGGAACGAATACTTCACGACGTTAGATCTGAGGGCTGGGTATTACCAGATACCACTCGAAGAAGCATCCAAAAAATACAAATTGATAAAAATAATCGGTATCATACAAAACAAAGAGCCATCACCGCAAAGGAAACAACTAGTAGCTGCATACACAATCAATCAAAATCAAATAGACTTGATGAAGAACGTGAAGAGTTCGTTGTACCGCGTGCTATTCGTTGGCGAGCCGTGAAGCTTTGCCACGACGACATAAGTCATTTTGGAGTAGAGAAAACCTTGCAACGAATTCGATGAAACTTTTGGTTCGCAAGAATGTGAAATTATGTAAAGTCGTACATTGCATCGTGCTTGCAATGTTGCTATAATAAAACGCTTGCTGGGAAACCAGAGGATTAACTCCACATGTACGACGTCTATCCAGTGCCATTCCGCGTGTTACATCTGGACCACCTTGGGCCATTTCCGCGTAGTACGAAAGGCAATATGCACATCATTGCTGCGTCCGACCCATCCAGTAAGTACGTAATTCTGAAAGATGTGCGATCGACCAAATCTAAGATTGTAATCGATATGCAATATGAATTAATTACGTTCTTTGGATTATAGAACCAGCTGATCACTGATCGTGGAACCACATACACATCGAGAACAATTGCCGGGATCACCATATCGATCATGTTAAAACTGCGGTCTGCACCCCACGGGCAAACGGACAAGTTGAGAGAGTGAATCGCAACATTCTAAATTTTCTCCGGACGTCGACTACTAATTGCTGCAATTGGGACCAGTTGATGAAGGTTATGCAATAGAGCATGAGCTCTATGAAGAATTTAACCACGAAGTTCAGCCCGAATGAAATACTATTAGATTTTCCACTGAAGGATATTATCCACTACTATCTCTTATTGGCCCTTAACGACGATTCATCGACTCAACAGGTAGACTCAACGCAAGCAATGTCAATCAAGCAGAAACGAACTGAGGCCGCCCGCAATATCACGACCCAACGGAACCGATGGAAGATCCGATTCGATGAGCGACGCGACGAAAATACCCAAGCAACTCCTAGAGAACCACGAAAGCTAGAACCAAGATATCGCGGACCTTACCGAGTAAGGAAGGTTCTTCGATTTGACCGATACGAGGTAGAAGTAATGCCAAAAAACGAACAATCTGTGAGGGAATTTACATCAGTGTACACAAGCGAGAAAGCGAAGCCGTGGAGCCAATCACATCCAGACCTGGACGAGACGAATGACAACGAGAATGCTGAGTGTGAGCTTGGGCCGTTCAAGTTCAGGATAAGTCGAGCTGTCAACGCACACTTAGACCAACAGATAGAGAGAGACGAGAGAACGAAGTGGAAGAGGACTTACTCGTGGCAGTCGATCGTTAATCGAGCTACGAACCACCCGAATAACAAATAGAGCGAAATAAATCTTTATAAGTCAGCAATTTACAACTTCTTTTATTTACCTGCGGAAAATATTCCACGCTAACCATCTTTGACAGTGGTAGGTGGCGAAAACTAAGCTAAGTTAAAACTAAGGATATTATTAGATCTATCTCGACGATTGCAAATGATACATGGTGGATGATAGTGAATGGAGGATGATGGTGCATGGAAGATGATGCTGGATGGCGTCTGGTAGATTGCAGGCGTTGGGTGTTGGTGTGCGGTAAACGCTGGTGGATGGCGCACACGATTTCCGCTTCGCACTGTACTCAAATAAACCACTCAGCTTCGGGTATTGTAAATTCCGTTAAACGGTTCCAGGCTACGTTCTCAGGTTGACAGGGGAGGTATTTAGCGGGGAGTCCAGTCATTAGCGAGTATGGGATTCTCACAGTCAGCGCGTAAATGGAATTCAACTCCCAACCACAAGCAAAAAAAAATTAAGGGTCACTTAAGCATAAGGGGAATCCCTCTTAAGAAATTTTAAAATGTTTGATAAGGCCTAAACATTCGAGAGACCACCAGTTCTGACCTTTCCATAAAGTTTGAGTTTCTTGGTTCTATAGGTTTTGAGATAAATTGCTGTGACGGACGGACAAAAAGGGCACGAAACTTGTACGTTTTAGCAAAACAAAATTTTACAAAGCTTAAGTTAAGATTACTTTTAAAATATTTTGTAGCAATCAACAAATTTATATGCATTAGGATATTGATTAACTATTTGTACTTTTCGCACAACTTAAATCATTATTAAATTTATATTTTCGACAGAAATAATGTTATTACTATCCAAAAGTTTAACCCTTGCCATCTTTTCGAGTATGGCTGTATACTACAATATATCAATACTTCATATTGATGCTATCATCACAGGTCTCGCCGACGATTCTCGTGTATCAAAACGGTGACGCTATAATTTTTCCTTTGCACTTAATAAACTTGTAATATATTAAAATCATATTTTATAAAATCGCATGGGAACTTACGGGTATGCCATACTAATCGCTCAGTTGTAAACTATCTGTCGCTCCTTATTAACTTGATGTAATTTGGCGATCTAACTTAAGTAGACAACATGTTGTTCATTTCAATTAAACGCTGTGTCGTCACACGCGTCGTTACAGTTGTTTGACACCAATCATATATGTACGATTATCTCAAATGTGCTAATATTTACCGCATATTAAAGATTTTACTCTTTGAAATTTTAATTGCATTTGAATGTTTAAGCATCAAATCAGTTGAATTTATCAATGTAGGAGTATCAATTGAATTTGCTTGCGGTAATGGATTATAAATTCTTTCCAGATAAGGAGTGATTAAAAAAGTAACAGAAGAGCTGCCAGCGAAGCTTTAGCGATTGGTTGAAGTTCGCAAAGTGAAAACAGATTTCCAGTGGGGTTTATACAACATTGTTAGTGAGGCGATAGAGTTGTTTTCTGATAGAGGCAAATTAGCTTTTATTTTGCGGTAGTTCTCATGATAATATGACAATGGGTTGAATCATCAATACATTGTTTGCTTATATTACCTTGGCAACTGCTGCTATCTGAAATTTAATTAGATTCATTAGAACAAATTCATAAAGAGTTGATTAGTCAATCGAATTTTAGAATTCAAGCTGTGGAGAATGTTTCATAGAGAACAGTTTTTAAGCATAAGTAAAAAAGGGAGTAGGAGCGATGATGCTAGCTACTCAAGAAGTTCACTGTACAGAATGGATACATACAGGAGGAATGGCTCCATCAAATTCAGTGACCTTAAAATACGTGGTACTATACGTAAGGTTCCTTCAAACAAAAGCAAACCAAGCAACGAAAATGAATTGATAGTACCCGAAGTCACGTGATTAAATTCTTAACTTCCGTGTGTATCTTTTCAGTGTTTCACTGGTTCAAATTATATCGGCGGCAACGGAACGTGTTTAAAGTGGGCCTTACGGATTATGAGGCAAACCAGCTGTGATTGGTACTGCTTTAAATTCAGCGAATACTACATATGTTGATAAGTCCCGGGATTTTTCAATAGGTGACGTTACTTTCACTAGCTTATGCATGAGGTTTCATGACATTTCGTTCATTCATTTACAAGCTGCATGCGTTAGAGTGACTCTACCTTCGCCTTCTTAAAAAAAGATGGAAAAACGGGAAAACATTGTTTTTTGATTAAAAAGAAGTTCTGAACAATCATTGCAATAGGTGAAGAAATGTTAATTCACATTTGCTCCTTTGACGACAATAGTTTATCGATAGTTTAGTGAATTTAAAGTGCATAGAATCGTTTTGAGTGATCGTAAAGTCAAAATGTGCGAATTAGCTGAGGCCATGGACATTTGAAAGGAATGGGCGGGATACACAATGCACAATATTTTGAAGATAAAAGAGCTATCGGCGTTATGGATGCCGCGTTTGCTGATCGTCGACCACAAGCAGCAGCGCGTTGATGATTCAACGCCGACAGCAAAATCGAGCTGGCTTTTTCGACGAATTACTATACGCCTGAGTCCAATAGGCTATCTATAATGTGGCTGAAAAGCCCGAAAGTTGACCTAAGTGGCCAAAAGTTCAACGTTTGACCGGGCAGGTGATGGCTGCCTTTTTTCGGATGCGCATGGAATAATCTTCATCGACTATTTACAAAAAGGAAGAGCACTCAGGAGAGTATTTTGCGGCGCTGTAGGACAAACTGAACGACAAATCAAATAATAAACCGGCCACATATGGCAAAGAAAATACGTCCTTGAAAGCGTTGGCTAAATTGGACCAATTATGATTCGAGTTACTCACTCACCGTATTCTCCAGACTTCAACAGCAGATACTTTTCTCTTAACTAATTATACCGACAAAGGCTTGTGTCCATTTATCTCAATTTGTTAGTTTTAATTTCTTGTGCCTACTAACTAAATTATGATAAGCTTCAATTCAACAGATTGAAAAATGTTGATGCGACATATAAAACTAGCTCCGATTTTTTGATTTCCTTAACTGATATTAAATACTTCAATATCATTTTTCAATTGTTGTGATGTGTTCACACCAAGCTGACGTAAATTTGTTTGACATATCTGTGGCATTTTGTATGGTTTCCAAATAAAAATCACAAATTTATCTCACCGAGTGATGATTTGGCAAGTATTTCAAATTTTTCTATATAGCATTGTGGAGACACGAGTTGCCGTAATGCCTTTCTGATGTGATAGAGAATTTATTGGAGGTAAATTTCTTGATTTGTAAGAAAGTTTGAATAAGTTCACATTTATTTAAATTTTCACTTTCAAACAAATTTTTCAGTTCGTCTTCTGCTAGGTTGGAAACTTTTATACTTGAGAGTCATTAAATCGACCACTTCATCTTCAACCTTGACAGATTTGAAGTGGTTCTTTTCATGGAGGTAGCCCTTAAAAACTTTTTTCTTATCATATCGATTGAAAAGGTCTTCGAATTGCGTTACTAGCGTCGAGAGTGCAGAAGGACGAGAAATGGCCGAAATGCTTCTACACCCGTCTCCCTCGCTATTGGATACCTTTGATTTGGAAACCAAGAAAAAAAAACATACATCATTAAGCCTCTTTAATAATACAACCGCACAAAAAAAAGTCTTTACTTGTTTGAAACGAAACGAAAGAACTACTTTTGTACAAAAATAACATCAGATTTCAAAATGATTTGTAATGGCTCTAATACAAAGTCTCAATTTGCTATGAGATTTTTTCGATTTTTCGTGAAATGTAGCGGGTACCGGTTAGTTCATGCGGTTTTCTAACAAATGGCGTAACTTGATTTTTATTCCAGTGATTCACCTTTCCAAATATATATTGGAAAGCTACTGTCATATAGTTTCAGAATCAGTATGTGTCATTTAGCTGAGCGTAAACAACAATACTTTTATTTACCTCTGAAAATGTCGAATTTTGTGCCGAATCAAGCGTTTTTGCGGGGAGTACTTCTTCATTGAAGAAAAAGGCTGCCGAAAGTCATCGTATTTTGGTGGAAGTGTAGCTGAGCGTACGGGCCAGAAGCGGTTTGCACGGTTCAAAAGTAGCAATTTTGACTTGGAGGACGATGAACGGCCCGGATAGCCAAAAAAATTTAGAGATCACGAATTGAAGACATTGCTCGACCAAAATCTATCCCAAGTTTGCAAAATCACTTTGCATCGCTCAATAAACTATTCCGATCGTCTAAAAGCAATTTTTCACAATAAAGCTTCAATTTTCGAAAAAAACCACACGAATTAACCGGTACCCCCATTACATGGTGGGTGATAGTGAATGGAGAATGATGGTGCATGGAAGATGATGCTGGATGGCGGCTGGTAGGTTGCAGATGATGGGTGCTCGACGGTGGTGGATGGCGCACGCGATTTTCACTTTACCCCTATTAAAATTTATGACTTTTGACAGTTTATATAAAACAATTGATTTGATTTTTTCATGTGTGAAAAAGTGTCTGGATTTTCATTGGAATTTAACATTTGGTCCGTCGAGCCGGATTGTTTAGTTAATTGTTTGATCTTTGGGCAAAGTTCTTAAATTTCAGGAATATCCCGTTTTTGTGCATATTGTTCGAGTACAATTATATTGGTGTGAATCTTTGTAAATTGACTTTGAAAGTACGTCGGTACTTTATAAAACAGTTATTACGGTCTGTGACTTGGTGAATTTACTTTGAAAGTGCGTCAGTACTTAGCCATACAGTTACTCTGATTTTTAACTTCGTAAATTCACTACTGAAAATGCGTCGGTACTTTATCATACAGTTTCTCTGACTTATAGCTTTACAAATACACCTCTGAAAGTATGTCGGTACATGTTAATAATATCCATAAAGACACCATAAAGCATATGCAATCAAATGCTGTTGCTTGGGCAGCTTGTTAAAGTGCAAGTAAATTTTCACAAGAAAGCGAAGGCAAGGAGGACCGTGTTGACGGTTAAAAAATGGTTCGATAGGCTTATGACGCCTTCAAGTTAGAACACAGCGCGATCATTCCATTGATGGATGACGGCTCAGAGCAACTTGAACAGCCATACTTTGTTGAAAGAATTGATCGGACGGAGGTTTTTTCGAGACTCAACTAGAAATTCAGGGAGTGCTAGAAGAACTGGTTGTCAAGGCAGCACCAGAAAAAATGAACAGAAAGTTGAAGCAAATGGACATCGAGCTACGGAGGAAACCAATGTGAGTACCCCCCAAGTTTGCAGGTAGTTATGAAGATTGGCCGTCATTCCGGGCTCTTTTTTGAACACTCATCCATGAGCGGCCTGCACTGTCAAATGTAGAGAAACTCCATTACCTGAATTGTAGTGTAATTGGTGAAGCTGCAACATTAATTAAACAATTCCTAGTTATAGACTCTAATTACGCAGCTGCATGGTTAATTCTTAGCGCTTCTCAAGCGACTCTTTGCCATTACTCTGCACAGAAGACGTTCTCAGCTTTGTGAATGCTACTAGACAAAATACCGAGTGTATCCACTCCATTGACAATTTGTGATTTGTGGCAGTGCGTAGTAGTATACATGACTGTGCAAAAATTACTTCATGAAACTCGGCAGGTGTGGGAACAAGAACATACCGCTAAGCCGAATTTTCCTACAATCAAGAATGTCAAAGTATTTCTGCAAGCACGATGTCGGGCTTTGGAAGCGTCAGAAAAGAAATGCATCAAGGTGCAATCGACTACAGCATTGAATCATAGCGTTCAATCCTACCATATAAAAGCATCGCAGGCATGTACGATATGCAAAGAGTTTCATCCACTTTGGCAGTGTTCGCGACTCAATCAGATGATACACAAAAGCAAATAGGACATCGTTAGAAAGGGAGGTCTGTGTATCGATTGTTTGCGACCAGTTGCTCAAATAAACATTCATGCCAAAAGTGCAATAAACGCCACCATACCAGGCTTCATTGAGAACTGAATTTAAATTCACCAGAACTCCGTTCGACACAGTTTCCAACTTCTACAACACAAGAAGACAGCAATGTGCGCAATCACAGTGCATCAGACGAAGCTGACGTCTTGCTGGCGACCGCTATGCTCAACTTAGAAGCACTCGACGGGCGTCTTATGTGACCCAATCCTATGTCAACGATTGGGTTTGAAGCAACGAAAATGCCACACCAACGTCAAAGGCATTGGAGGTTCCCAAACGGATGACAAAGGCATCATCACTATCAAAATTGTTACCCGACAAGGAGATGTCACCACATTTAATGCTTTTGTGTTGAACAATATCACAACCATGATGCCAACAAGCAACGTATCATCGAAAATACGCGCCCAACTGAAGGGATTGTCATTAGCCGACCCGAACTTTGACCGGCGGGGGAGGATTGAGTTGTTCCTCGGAACGAGCGTATGCCGGAAGATCATTCTTGACGGCATCCCAAGATTATCTAATGGACCAACAGCTCAGGATTCCAAATTGGGCTGGATATTACAAGGAGGCGTTGGTACAACACTATCTAAGTCTTTCAAGTCATTTTAAGTCGAAGTGAAGTGCAACGAAAAGAGTGATGACGCATTACGAGCGTTCTGGGAGTTGGAGGAGGTGGAAGTTGAAAGGATGTGGTCGGAAGAGGAGGAAGCTTGTGGTCTTCAACACGTCTTGAAAGACTAGTTCGGGAGTTTCCTTGAATAACACTTTTCTGACTGGTCCAGCTATCCAGAATGATTTGACTGCGGTTTTTCTAAATTGGTGCCTACATAAATTTGCCTTTGTCGCCAACATCGCTTAGATGTATAGGCAAATAAACATTCATCTATCAGATTCGAAATTCCAGAAGATAGTCTGGAGGAATTGCCTGAATGACGCTGTGAAGGGTTATCGGCTAACTACAGTCACATTTGGTTTAACTTGTGCTCCATACTTGGCAATCTGTACACTACGATAACTAGCAGAGGACGAACAAACCCAATTCTTGTTGCGGCGCATTATGTTTAGAGCGATATCTACGTCGACAATGTCCTCTGTGTACCTTTCAATATGGATGAGGCGATCAAGAAACAAGATGATCTTCGCAACATGCTCAGGTCAGACAACCATTTGCGCAAATCCTGCGCAAATGGGTGGCAAATGGCCCTCGCTAGCTACAAAACATTTCACTGGAGGATGTTGAAGTAAAACCCACTGTAGAATTACCTCTAGAACAAGGGTACAAGTCTCTAGGAGTTGTATGGTGTCCAAAAGCTGATTATTTTAAATATCGTTTAAAACCACGAGAAAGTTGACACAGTATACGAAGCGGAGTATGTTATAAGAGATAGCGCACTTCTATGATCGTTTGGGTTTGCTGTTCCTATAATTATTAGAGTGATAATTTTAATGCAAAGACTATGGTTGCACGGAACAAACTGGGATCAACCACTACCAAAGGAAATTGAGGTGCTCTGGCTGAAATTCCGATCGGACCTTCCTGCGGTTGAAACAATAAAACTACCGCGATAGATCCAGTCGACATTAAACGCCTTCTATAGCCTGCATGAATTTTGTGACACCTTCATGAAGCTTACGCTGCTGTAATATATATCGTATCTCAGGACAACGATAGTACTCATGTAAACTTGTTAACTACGTAAACTGGAGTGGCACCCATACGTCACGTTAGCATCCCTCGTTTGGAGTTATGTGGAGCAGTGCTACTGGCTAAACTCATAAAAGGAACGCTAAGTGCTTTGAATGTCAAAATCTCAGGATTGCGTTTGTGGACGGATTCCGGAATCGTCTTAGCTTAGCTCAAAGGGCATCTATCCAAATGGGCAGTTTTCGTTTCCGATTCTGAAAACAGCTGATAGCGCCACGTGGAATCACGTCCGCTCACTGGAAAACCCTGCAGATGCACCATCTTGTGGGGTTGGAGCCGCAGAACTCGAAGAAATCTCGTTGTGGTGGTAAGGACCAGCGTGCCTTAAGAAAGACAAGACTTGTTGGCCGGCAATGCGAATAATTCTACCCACTGAGCTCGAAGTCTGGAAGACCATACTCTGTCATGTCCAACCAAATGAAACTGGATTCGAACTTTTATATAAGATCTCTACACTTACCCATTTGCTGCACATCACTGCCGACTGCTATCGTTTCTCACATTTATGTGCAAAGCAATTGTCCTCGAAGGGACATCTTAGCTGCAAGGAGTTATCAGAGGCGTTCTAATTTTGGATTAGCACGTCTCAGCGCTCGGAGTTGAAAGAAGACATTTGCGCTCTTCAAAATGAAAGGCGATTGTCAAAAACCAGTTCTTTGAAGAGTCTGAATCCGTTTATAGACGACGACGGTTTATTACACCTCGGAGGAAGATTGTCAGACGCAAGCCTATCCTACAATGAAAAACACCCGATCATGCTCCCAAAGGATGGCAAGTTGACTGAGCTAATCCTCGATCAATTTCACAAGGCTACTTTTCATGAGGAGACGCAACTTATGCTTGCAACGTTAAGAAGATGTTTTTGGCTTATAAATGGAAGTCGTGTAATACGCAAATTCATTCACAGATGCTTAAAGTGCTTTCGATCGAAAGCAACGGCCTCTTCACAATTCATGGGCGATCTTCCTTCACCCCGAGTAACTCACTCACGCCCATTTACATACACAGGGTTCGATTGTCCTAGACCTATCATTATTAAGGCTGGCTACCGGAGGAGATCGAAAACATACAAGGCATAATTGCAATTTTTATTTGTTTATCTGTGAAATCAGTACACCTTGAGTTGATCAATGGACCCACAACTCAAGCTTTCCTGGCTGCTTTGAAGCGTTTTACGAGCAGAAGAGGCCTATGCTTACATCTCTACAGCGATCAAGGAACAAACTTTGTTGGTGCCATTACCGAACTATCTCGAATCGTCCACGAAAATGCTGAATTAGATGCTAATAATAGAGTTACAAGGCATTTCAAACCGCCAGCCGCTCCGCATTCTAGAGGGCTGTGGGAAGCGAGTGTGAAGTCTGTGAAGCAGCAAATGAGGAAGATACTTGGCCGTACAGTTTTAACATATAAAGAATTGAATACTACACTGGCACAAATTGAGGCATGCTTAAATTCGCGTCCGTTGTGTCTTTTGAATGATGATCCTACTGACACAGCAGCTCTCACGCCAGCCCATTTTTTAATCGGAGATACCTTACTTGCTCCTTCGAAGGACGACGTCATGGAATGCATCATTCCTCGACTAGATAAATGCCAACTATCTCAGCTTTTGGCACACCAGTTTTGGAATCGATGGAAGAGCAAATATTTAGCGCAGCTACAGCAGCGACCCAAATGGATTCATCGAGAACATTGTCCGCAAATCGGAGATTTGTGTCTGGTGAAGATTGACAACTTTCCTCCACCTGAATTCTAAAAAAACTGATGGCCGTTAGCTCGCATCACTGCAGTTCACCCTGGGACAGACGACTTAGTAAGCATTGTGTCTATTTTCTGCAAAGGAAAGACCTTCCAACTCCCAGTCGCAAAAATTGCGATACGACCACTCAAAAGAGCATCAGAAGCAGAACAATAATAAAAAACATCTGTTAACCCTAACAACTAGTAGCAGAAGGACTGCACAGAGCCTAGGGGCGGAGTATGTTTGAAACGAAACGGAAGAACCACTTTTATACAAAAATAACTTATCATAGATTTCAAAATGATTTGTGATGCCTCTAATACAAAGTCTCAATTTGCCATGAGAGTTTTTCGATTCGAAATGTAAAATACTCGTATATGAATTTTTGACTGTTTATGAAATAAAATTGATTTGATTTATTCATGTTTGAAAAAAGTGTATGGATTTTTATTGGAAATTAACAGTAGTTTATATGCGATTTATGTTCTCCATAGTATTTTTGTCTGCTGATCATGACCCCGGCGTCAGAATTGCGCTTTCAAATAACAGGAGTTTTATTTCCTCAAAACTAGGTCAAAAGTAGTAAATTTTCTTTGGATAGTTCTTTTAATATTCACTGCCCTACCCTGCAAAATATTGCACAGCTGCAATGCCTTTTTAATTTGACAAAAAAAGCATTCCAAGAAGAAATTGTTTCAAATTCCTCAAGAATATTGGTCGGAGGGTCATGAGGAATATCCAACTGGTCTAAAATATTGCAATAATACTCAGAGTTGATCATTTACCTTTTTCAAGATGACCAATCAACAAAATCCCTTTTGAATTCTAAAAAACTGATGCCATAACATTTTTTCCGATTGTTCTGACTTGACCTCTTTTGATGCTGAACTACCAGCTTCAGTCCACTGTAAACGTTCTTGTTTCAATTTAAGATCATGATGGCAAATCCAAGTCTCATCCGCAGTTAGAAAACGACGCACAAAATTGGTTTCCATTCTGTTTAAAAGGCTCCAAATTACGCTTACAAATTTGTTTTCGATTCAATTTTTATTGAACTTTTAACGAATGCGGCACTATCTTTGAGAATAGATTTTCAAACGTAATTCTTCGTGTAAAATATGGAGTGCTCGTTCGTCCAAGATGTCGCACTTGGAACTTTACAATATCATAGACCTACACGATAATTCTTGCTATACTTTATGGGCGTCAACTACGTGTTTCCATTTCAATGGTTATATGACCACAATTAAACTGGAAAACCCATTAATGCACAGTTTGAAATGAAGGAGCAGATTCTTTTAACACTTTTACCAGTTTTATATGAATTTCTGTTGCTGATAAACTTTCTAAAGCAAAAAATTTTATCACTGCACGATATTCGGTTTTATCCATTGCTTAAAAATTCACTGATACGTCAACTTCAAATGGCTTGTAAACAAAGAATGAATTGACAGATAGAAATAAACTTTTGTGGGTGTTCATATAGAAGATAAAATATTAAAATGGCATATAAATGTTGATTTTTGTTCAGGTTGAAAGATGTCGTTTTCAAAATGTTTCAACCAACCTGTAGGACAACAAAATTTTTAAAGAATTAGTTCACCATTCGTTAAAACAATGAGGTTGGCCGTCTCATAAACGCCGCAAATAAAGCCTATTATTCCATACTTCCCATTCTAAGGTCCAGAGTTGTGCACAGGGAAAATAAGCTTCATATTCACAAATCACTTATCAAACCTGTGCTGTCATATAGAAGCGAAACATGACGAGCGAATCCGAAAAGGCAGTAAACATATTTCAAACCAAAGTGCTTCAGGAAATATACGGCCTAGTGAAACAAAGAACAGAGTAGAGACTATAATACAATGTTGCGGTGTATGAACTATTTGACGAACCAACTGTACCTGCCTGCGTAAAGTTAGGCGAATTGCAATGGGCGGGCCATGTTAAAAGAATGGAAGAAAATCGACTATCTAAAAGAACAATAAAAGCCAGAGCACAAGGTAGAAGTCCAGTGGGAAGACCGACGACTCGATGGAAAAACACGATAAAAGTTGAAAGCAGATGTTTGCTGGGAGTGATCAACTGGCAAATGCGGTCGCAGAGCTTTGATGATTGGAGAAGATTAATCCTGAAGGCAAAGGCCCGGCTTGGGCTGTCGCGTGATAGATGATGATGATGAATGCACCATATGGCGTGACTCCCCTAAAGGCCACAAAAAAATTTTCGCTAGTGAATTTTTTGTGTTGCACCATTTTTAATCTTCATGCATAGTGTGGTGACTGTCGCTAATGTAGTTGCTGAGACAACTCGTTTTTAAAATTTGTGATGTCTGACCTAAGTTGAGCTTTTTTTATGTTAGAATAAGGCCATCGCATGACGCATCAATTCTGACTAGTAATTTATGCTTGGCAGTATCTTAAATATTATGAAAATCTCAGAAGAGTAGCGAATAAGATTATTAGTAAGAAAGGGAAATACTATGGCGACCAATTGAAAAGCATCGATGTAAGCTTAGTGAGAAACAACGCAAGACAACAAGACAGGTTCCCCCGCAGAGGAAATACCGGTTAACAGGAATACACTTGGAGACTAGCATTTTTTGGGGAGTGCCGCCACGACGGACCCGCAAATAAGAACTTTTCCGCGAGGTTTCTCCTTGGAAGGTAACAACCCTGACTGAATCTGGACTACACTTTGGGCAATGAACTTTAATTGGTGCTTTGGACTCAACTTTCATATTGTCTCCGTCCCGTTAAACCTTGGCAGGCCTCGGAGTACGCTCAAATTTCAGATGAGATGAGCTCCCGATTAGCACTGGTCTGGCTCTATCCCCATAAGGGCTTGTGCCAACCCTTGCATGGCCTCCCTGCTCGGCAAAGATAACCATGGAAACAAAAAGGCGACTATACATACGAACAGAGGTAGTAGCTCCGAGGGGGATCCAATTGAATAGGATTAATTTCAACTAAAAAACCTAAAAACAGATAAAAAACATCCAAAATTAATAAGTAAAAATATCAAAAACCAAAACGGAACCAACAGTTATAGCCACCATGCTAACGGCACATTGAGAATGGTACCAACGATGAAAAAACGAAGACGAATGCAATGACACTAAAGACAGACTAAAAACGGAGATTAATGGGCAGCCTTGCTCAAACTGAAATTCTTGCAGCGTTCGAGCGCAGCAAAAAATGCTCCGAGCGCCAGAGCGTCCTAAAAATGAGCGAGAAATTCTGTAGGACGCGCCAGATGTTCACGCGGTGGGGCAGAATATAAAGAATATCGAGGTTTCAGTGGGTGCTGCAGCGACCGATACCGAAGCGTCCGAAACATTGGCTTTAAATGACGAAGTAGTCAAGAACAACCCTGAAGTCCACAAAGTGATCGCAACAGAAAGAGAAAGGAGTGATCATTTCACCAGCATCGTCGAATATGTGACTGAAATAACATACTGTACTCCGAAACGGGAGATAATAGTGTCTCCCAAGTAAAAAGGTCGCAAAACACAATTACCGTCAAGTGACATGAAGAAGAAAGGCTAATCTGAAAAAGCGAGAGACGTTCTAAAAAGAATCAAATCAGCATGCGACCCGCTACAAGTCAGCAAAGGTATAAAGAATGGGCTTTTTGAACTAGAGGAGTTTTTAGACCGCATATGGCATTAACGGAGGAGCTAATTAAATGCCGAAGAATCAAAAGGCCGAAGAAGATCAGAAGGCCGAAGAAAATCAGAAGGCCGAAAAAGATCAGAAGGCGAAAGAAGCATTGAGGGCTAAGCCTAAAGGGCACGCGCAGAAAGCTCCACCATCAAGCAAACATAAAAGAATAGCATCTAGCCCAATCGAGGGAGATCGGGATAAAAGAAGGAAGGAAGAGGCACTTGATGGTCGTGGAATGCCGAATCAGGGATTCCAGATAGTTCTGCAAAGGAACGGTGAAAGCCACAAAGAAAATCCTTCAAAAAGTGCCAGGCAATAAAGTTCGCACGGACGCCTAGCAAAAAAAAAGACCTAATACGAAACAGGAGAAAAAAACACCTGACAAAGACCCCGGCTGCATGCACTGCTCGTAAACTCCCAAGGTGGCCAATCCTATGCAGAAGTGTTGCGGGATATCAGGGGAAATTAAAGGCCCGAAGATATCAAAACTGCCATTAAAGCAGTACGACCAATCCAGTTGGGATACATACTGGTCGGGTTCGGAGCAGAGGCCGATAGTAAAGAAACCGCAGTAGAAAACTGTAACCACACTCGAGCTGATTGCAATGATCGAAATAAGACACTTTGATTACGTTGCGGATCTGGCCGGGGTAGGAGAGGCCATCAGAAGGGAGCTCCCTATAGTGGGCAGGATCCAACCGAGGCTTACACTAGAAAACGAAAGGGGACAGCGCGTGACCATCATTGCCTTGACCGAGAAGCACGCCGAGCAATTTCTAAACCAAGGCAAAGTCAAAATAGGGTGAGTCGCCTGCAGGATACAGCGAAGAGTAGCGCCTCTTCAATGTTTTGAATGCCTTGGCTATGGTCCTGATAGGAGTTCCACATGTTGCAAATTTGGTGAAATCGGACACAAAACAAAAGAGTGTACAAAGGAAGCACACTGTATTGTTTGCAAGGATGCTGATGCAAGACTGGATCTTGGGCACGTTATGGAATCAGGAAAATATCAGGTTTTTCAGGAAGCTCTAGCCAACTTAAAGTCAAGACTTCGATGACCCGTACCCTGCAGCTTAACCTATACTGCACTTCAAACGCCAAAAACCTGCTTGAGCAGTTTGCGAGGAACATGAAAGGCGACTTTTTGCTGCTGAGGGAGAGAAACAACGATTAAAGTTCGGCATCCAAATGTCCTAATGAAGCTGGTATTGCCGCCATCTGGCTCCGGAAAAGTGATTTCCAAGCGGAGGGCTGTGGAGGGAGGTATGGTTTTGTGTGGGTTCGGTACTCAGGGATTACCTTCTTTAGTATTTACCGAAGGCCGATTGAGCCGATATCAACTGCCTCGAACCTACATAGTGAACTGCTCGTTGGGGGAGACCAACGCTAAAGCAATCGAATGGGACATAACTTTAACATATCCCGGTGAAAAGGAATCCTAGAAATGGCGGCCAGGACGGTGCTCGTCATACTAAGCATCGGAAATATGCCAACTATCCACCGTATTGGCTGTGAGGGAACCACACTGAGCGTTTCACTCACTCCGGAGTCCTTACAACGGAGGATACAAAATTGGAGAGTATTAGAAGACTGCACAACCAGTGATCATCAGTACATTCTGCTTGAGATCCGTAACGTTGTCTCCCGACGTCCGTGCTCGCGACTTTTTACAATTGGGTGGAACATCGGAAGGATGGACGTAGTGAGCTCAACTATGAGCATCATCACAACTGCTTGCAGCACTTTTATGCCCTGCCGAAAACCTCGGTACGGCAAGCCCGCAGTATCACAAGCTTCGGCTTGAGGCTCAACGGGCACAGGACCGCGACGACGCATTCATACGGTTAGCAGCATATAAGTCGGCCAGGAAATTCCTTCAAAAACTCATTAACAACAGCAAGGCTTCCTGCTGGCAAGATCTAGTGGACAATGGGAACAAAGATCCGCAGAGCTTTAGCTACAAGCTAGTCTAAATACCGCCTGTTATGCATGCTAGACGCGGCTGAGAAAATGCAAGAGAACCTCACCAAAAGAAGAATCACTGACATAATTCATGCCAATCCTCTCAGCAGTGCAGCTTTAGAGAAGGGCGTTCCACCATTGATGTGATTGTACAGGCTGTGGGCACGGTCCAAAAAGCAGAAGCATATAGCCGCACAAAGCAGCGGATAGAATGTTGGTCGATGTTAGGAACACCTTCAACTCCGTTAAATGGGTGTATGTTCTGGAGACGCTGCAAAAAAATGTTCAAGTCTTAGAATATTTGATACGGCTTCTAAGGGACTATCTGATGGACCGAAGTCGACACGATACAGGGCCAACGAAGGATGGAAGCTACATCATGTGTTGCCAAGGGATTTATGAAACGTGCCTTACGACGGGCTGCTGAGACTACATATATTAGATGAGCTGCGCTTGATCGGCTACGCACAAGATGTTTTGGTGCAAGCCGCTGAACGCAACGTTAAACAAGCGCAGCTTAGGCTAAGTATCTTAATCCACCGATAGAGAGACTGAATGACTGCTTGTGAGTTTTGTCTAGCACTGAAGAAAACCGCAGTGGTCATCTTGACAAAAAGAGAATCCCTAAAGTAAGAGTGATCAGTATTGGATACATACTAATCGAATCGAAGCTAGCGATGAAATATCTGAGGCTATTGATAAATTCGAAGATGAGTTTCTCTGAGCAAGTCAGGGCAACAGCTGAGAAGGCTGCTTTGGGCGTATCGGCTCTGGATTGGCATATAGCCAGCGTAAGGGGACCCATTCCGCCGATTCAATTCATACATTCTGCCAATTTTTCTACATGATAAAATATATTTTGGATCACATCGTTCACATTGTACGACAATTTCAAATCCCAGACCGAATTTGGAGCATTGCTTAAAATCTTCTTTCCCATTACACAATTTATCTTCACCAGCGCTTTTAATAATGTTTGAACACCGCATAAAATACGAAAGTGTAGAAAAAACCAAAGCAAAGTCAATAATCGAATATTGGAGCGTGGCTTCCTCTGGTACGTGCCGTTGATCACCGCCCTTTAATTTTTCTGCCGACACACTCATGAAAGAATTATCATCTATCTCAGGATTTTTCGGATTAAATTACTTTTTTCTTTTCTTCGGTCTATCTTTTCTACGAGCAGCTTCCTCTCTCTGGACTCTAGAAACTTTGAACGGCATTTTTAATCGAATAAAATTTACAACGAACAATTATAACCTCAAAACAAACCTCGTGTTTCAACGAGAAATCACCAACTGAAATATTTCTAACTATTTTCCCTTGGAGAGTGAAAGAATTGGACATGAATTACGGCTAACAATAGACGAGCAGCTGCTCCGTTATACCTGCGGCCACTAAGCCTAGCTGAACTCAAGCGCCCAAGGCTGTATTTCCAAAACTATTACTCGGATCAACTTAAAGATTTAGGACAATATTCTAGGCAATAAAAAAATCGATTTTTTGAAGCCATGGAACCCAACCCCTTAAGAAGATGTCTCTTGGTGAGTGCCGTGCGCTCATTACTACTCTACGGAGCAAAAATATGGGGCAACGCTCTCAGTAAGAAAACGGAAACGCTGGTACAAAGAAGAGGAGTATTGAGGATTGCATCTTCATATTCCACAGTCGTGATAACTGTCGCCGTCCCTGCTAGAAAGTGCTGCGCTATTTACCTGCGTCGAAGCAAGGACGTGAGGGAGACGGTTGTCCACGAGGAGAACGATTGCCAGCATTATCGAGTGAATTACACGAAGGGAAGGTGTACTGTACGGCTCGTTTCAGATCCAAGACCGTGGCTAAATCGCAAGCATGGTGAGGCTGACTTCTATCTGACCCAGGCTTTGAGCGGGCGTGGATATTTGCAGTTTTATCTGTACAAGATTGGTAAGTCACGGTTCCCCGACTGTAGATTTTCCACAGGAGAGAAAGACGATGCCTCTGACACATATTTTGCGTGCAAAAAAATGGGACCGGCTACAACGGGACCTCTACAGGGGGACAGGAGAGCTCATCCCGGATGACGTTAGGATCGGTTGACAAATGGAACCGTGTGGTAATTTAAAAGGGACTCACAGCAGCCGGGGACTTCGGAGCTGGGAGATCGCTTATCGCTATTTCCACCCTCCCCTTCCACTAGAGGAGGAGTCCCCCAGCTGGAAGGCGGCTCAAGGCGTAGCAAAACGAAACCTAGCCTGAAGTAATGTGTCAAACGGTCCCGGGCTATGTTCTCAGGTTGACAGAAGAGGTATTTAGTGAATAGTCTAGTTGTTTGCGAGCATGAGTGCCCCACATTCAGTGCGCAAATAGCATTCACCTCGCAAACGCACAAAAAATAAAGGAAAGCATGAATCGAGGTTATCAGCCCAAGACCACGCTCTGCCATCCTGACATCGGCAGCATTATTGCTAATGAAAACAAGAATAAGGAAAGATGAGCATCATATTTCAAAAACCTCCTTAATGCTCCATCCAGCTTTAGAATATCGGTGCCTATAGATATTCCCGGCGAGTTTATATTGGGCCAACCAGCGCTGGATGAATTTTGTTCCACAATCAGAGCCCAAAAGAATAATATTCCACTAGGGCTCATTTAGCTACAAAAACATATGCCGTACGAGTAGAGCCAATCAATAATATTGACTATCCACAAAAAATGTGACGAGCTACAGTGCAAAAATTATAGAGGCAAATCACTACTTTGTACGGCATACAAAATATTTTCAAAGATCTTAGGAAATAAAATCAGATCATACGCCAATAGTATTATTGGGGTGTCTCAAGGTAGTTTTAGAGCAGGTAGATTGACGATAGACCAATTAATTACAGTCAAGGACCTCCTTGAGGAATGCTGGGAGTTCAAAATTGACGTACGATAAATGTCCGTTGTGCTTTGCTTTAGTATCCTAGACAAATTAGTCCATCTTACCAAAATGAAAATGACGTCGACAAACTCCCAAGTCCGTATCAGTAACCAATTCACCGGCACCTTTGAAACAAGTCTCGGACTATAGCAAAGAGATACGATGACCTGATCGCCATTCAATTTGGCTCTGGAATATGTTATAAGAAAGCTACCTGTCAATACAAGAGGTATGTGACTATACAGTCGAGCCAAGTGGTAGCCAATGCGGACGACATCAACATTTTGTCACGGTCGTTAACAACCGTCAATCAACTTTTTCTGAAACTCAGCAGAGACGCAAAACTAGTAGGGCTACAAATCAATGAGAATCCAACAAAATTATTACACAGTCAAGAAAAAATACCTCAAATACCCAAAACATCACATTTGGCAAATGCAGCATTGAAAATGTGGAAAAAATTGTATATTTAGGCGCCATAATAACGAGAACCGACTATGAAAGAGACGAAATACGCCAAAGAATACAGCTCACAAATAGAGTATGTTATTCAGTTTTGACGATCTTGAAGACCAGTTGCAAACATAGGAAAACAAAGCTCTAAGCATACAAATATGTGGCAAGACCTGTGCTATGCTACGGGTGTGAAACATGGACCCTGACCCAAGCCTCCGCAAATATATTGAACGCCTTCGAGAAACGGGTTCTAAGGCGAATAATCGAAGCGAAGCTGGACGGGGATCAATGGCAAATTCGATACAACCATGAGCTGTATGAAACTTTTGACAAGCCGAAAGTCTCAACGATTTTAAGATTGCGAAAGCTGCAATAGGCTGGCGCCATGAATCGTGTGGACGAACAACAGATACCCAAAAACGTATTCGTTGAGAGATCAGTGGCAAAACTGAGGTAACACTGGTCTAACTCGGTTGAGAGGGGTCGAAGCGCTACGAAGAAAAAGAGGTCTAATAATTCATAGCTCTGAACAGGAATTTATGGAAGCTGAACAAAGCAGATCGTGTACAAAAATGAATTAATGTTAAATTTGGTATTTCTTGGCTGTCACTGAACTTTTATTTTGAGGAAAAAACATCTGACGTGTGCTTTTAATACAATATAAAGTGAGATAATCAGATTGGTTTTCCGGGAACGATAATCAGCTGGGCTCACACAAATTGAATTTCTATTCTGCTTTTGCGTATAGAAAATTGGATAAAAAATTGCATTTCTGCAAGGAATATACTCATAGAAATGCTCAATGTTCAGGCTTTAAAACTGGGTCTTTAAATAATCGAACTTACAAATTGACAGCTTTAAACCCAGGCGACGAACATATCCAAAAGACGAGCGGTAACTGTGCCGAATTGCCTCCTTATTGCTTCGAATGTTTAAAAGTAGAATTTATCACTGGTTGCGATCCTTATGCATAGACGAATATCAAACTGGATTTTGACAATATGTATGGATAAGGAAAAGATAGTATCGTCGCTTGAATTGCAGTTTTTAGAGCTTACTACAATTTTTTCGAAAGAAACTACTGGTTTTCAGTCCTGTCTATTTATACGCCACAGTAAGTATTCTCAAAGACTATGCAAGCCGTTTTCATTATACCTTTATAAATAGGCTAGAAGAGGTCGTCATATGAACGTTTTGTCGATAAAAATATTTTCAAAAGTTTATAAGAGTCTCTACACCGATTGGGGATCTCTACACTGATTGAAATTGGGGGATCCTTAATAAATAATTTATATCAAAGGATACCAAACAAAAGGTCTTGTTAAAAGCTTTAAAAACTGATAATAAACATTGTTACGAGTGTTCAGAGGTTAAAGAAAAAGGCACAAGTAAGGAAATTTTTCTTTTGCCACGTGGAATAGGAGAGCAAAAAAATCTGAGAAAACTCATTAAGGTAAGTCAACGAAGTCTATTGGACATTGGAACTAGGGGGCAGATTCAGCGCGTCGCAAAAATTGCAGACACTGCTTCCTAAAAAGCAAGGCCGACAGTGTACATGATTCTACGAAAGAAACGAAGAAAGAGCCAAAGGAGCCTCAAATACATTTACTACGGAGGACACCTACTAAGATTATGGTGAGAAAAAGACAGGTTTGCAATACTTTCTTCAAGATTGCCCGAATCATGCTACAGAGTTGGAATATCTGAAGAAATCCGAAGTAGGGGTTTGCTTGACTTCCGTAGAGCAACCAAATAGACTATAAATAAAAATTAATACTGTCCTATACTTTGTTCAACAGTGAACACCGAAAAAGTAATAATAATAATAAATAAAATATGTGTTCCAGACCCTCGTTTTTCAGGTGATACCAATTGCAAGAACTAGATATCGGCCCGGATGTATAGTAATCAGGTAAATTGAGTGATTTTTTTTCTTCGAGGGAATCCTTTTTACTGAAGGCAAAATAATATGAAATAATTCACAATATGCTTCAAAAATGATTGGCAAAGGTAAGGTGGGTAAATTCACTTGAGAGTGATGATTTTTTTAAATACTGCTAGTTTGAAGGTGTTGCTGAAATCAAAGCTAAGTATTTTAAAAGTGCATAGATTTCATAGACATCAATGGATATGATTATATATACGGCCTTAATTACGAGTAAATAAATTTAGACTTTTAAAACTTAAGAAATGTAAAACAAATCAATAGAACTGTTTAAAAGAGCTTACAGTTGAGTTTTTGGAATTTTAATAAGTTCTCCATCAATACCAGACATCGCCGACAGTGGTTCAGCACTGATGGCCTGTCTTTTGATTCGAGGTTCTGCAATGGCAAACACTCTAGTATTCTCCACTCCTGGCGACCAGTCATCAAAGTTTTCTGATTTTTTACTTTCCAGTATGGCTTGTGTAAGTGGGCGAACCTGAAAAAATTTTAACAGAAATTTAATACCTGCCTTACCTGTCGGCTTTCACCTTGACTAAAACGAACCATACATACCACTTGCCGGAATTTGTCAATTTCATTTTGCAGGTCGTAAATTTTGTCATCTTTCTCCAAAGACTGTCGTTGCACAAAGGTCAGATTCTCTGATAGTCGGATGATTTTTTGGTTGAGTTCTTTTATAACTAAATCACGATCTTTTAGCTCTCTGTTCAGCTGAGCAATTTCTACATCTCTTGGATCCTGATGATTATGTTCGCCGTTGCTGCTACTGTCGCCATTTAATTTGTTTTTATTTTTCCCATTTGTTGCACTTTTTATATTTTTATCACCGCCCGATGCTTTTATTAGATAATTGCATTGATCAGTTAATTTTTGAAATTCCTTCTTCAAATAACAAATACTTATATCACGATCGCGAATTTCCTTCTCGGCCGCGATCAATTCCTCGTTCTTGTCCTTGAGCATTTCATGCAGAGATTGGACTTCCTTGCGCAGCGTCGTGACCACATCGTCAAGCGTCCTTCGGTCTAAACGCGTAAGATTCATCGAGCGATTATTCATCTTTTTACGATCACTGGTGTCACCGCTCTTTTGCACGGTTGCGGAGTTTTAACACGAATGGGTATTTCAATTATCCATGGGTTGTTAGAGCAATCATCAATAACAGAAATAAACAAATGAAACATCCAGTCAGCACTTGTTATCAGTACGAGTACATTTTATAGTAAACTGCGAAAATTATGTAATAATGCATTAGACTAATGTGTTAAAAATCACCTTTGTGCAACAACGTATCAGAAACATTTGACGAATGAATCAACGTTAACACACGTTACAATTTGGTTTGCTAATTATTTGCTACATGCCCCGCTGCGATCAGTAGCAATGTTGGAACTGTGCGTATTAGAAGTTTTTTTTAACCGAACACCAATTGGCCGGCGGTCCGCGGATACTCTTGATGGTGCGCTATGCGATTGAGCCGATTTATTCCAGACTTCTTGGAGATGGTATCCGATTTGATCGCGGGAAAAGTTATTGTTAATTGAGGTTTTAATGAAATTCAATTGATCACAATCATGTGATGGATGGACGAAAGTATGAACTCCGGACCAATAACATATGAAGACTTTATTTATGGATACATATCACTTTAGTCTGTTTAGAGAATAAATTGATATACTCATATGTTGTTTGATTTATCTGAGGAGTTACAAGAAGATCCAAACAACACGTGTTACAATGCATTCTAATTGATTGATTGGCTTGAATTTTAAATCTATTGTGTTTAGGCTCATAAGCAGATTAGCGAATTGTTACAGTGACTAATCATTAGAATAATGAGCTTTCTTTTAAATTGTTGCTTATGTAAGATTTTTGCTCTTTCTCTGAAGTTAGAGAATATGGAGTCGCTCAAAAAAGGCATTATAACGAATTCTTAGAAAAATAACAGAACTGATTTCAAATAACAAGTTACATCTTCAAATTTAAATGAGAGCTTTCACTGACTAAGCCTAAAGTGTTGGTTACAATAACATGAAAGTAGCCAGAACGCTATAGGCCACAGTTTGCAGAAAAAGTAGTTAAAAAAATATCCTTAACTCTTTGCGGGCCAGTGTTATATACAGGGTTTTTCAATAAGAGGTGTTATTTTGATATTAAAAGCAAAATGCCATTTTTTAAATATAAATGTTCGGATGTTTATTTCATTATAAACAGGAAGGTATGCCGTAAATAGTGGAAAATAACATCAGGAAAATGACGACCACGACCACGCTTACAGGAGCATATCCTTTTCATGAAATTTCCCATAATCAAATCGCAAAGTGGCTGCACTATGTCCTCGATAGCCTCACGAATTCCATCTTTGAGGTCTTGAATCGACGCCGGGCTGTTGGCGTAGACCTTGTCTTTTACGTGGCTTGAAAGGAAGAAGTTGCAAGAAGTTAAATCACAAGATCTCGGTGGCCAATTGTGATCACCTCTTCGAGAGATAACACGGTCCGGAAACTTTTCCCGTAAAAGATCAATGGTTTCGTTGCTTGTGTGGCACGCAGCGCCGTCTTGTTGAAAGGAAACGTTGTCCAGATCAAAACCTTCCAATTCCGGCCATAAAAAATCATTAATCATCTCTCGATAGCGCAATCCATTCACCAAAACTGGTGCTCCAGCCTCATTTTCGAAAACGTAAGGTCCAATGACTCCATCAGACCATAAACCGCACTAAACAGTCACACATTGAGGATAGAGAGGCTTTTCAACAATAACTCTTGAGTTTTCCGAGTCCCAGATGCGACAATGTTGCTTGTTGACGAAGCCACCGAGGTGGAAATGGGCCTCATCACTCAAGATGATTGTTCGATGGAATTCCGGATCATTTTCATGCATTTCAAGGACCCAATCAGCAAAGACACGACGTTGTTGATGAGCGACCAGCTTGAGTTCTTGTGTTAACTGAACTTTATAAGCCTTAAGACCCAAATCTTTATGCAAAATACGGTGTAATGACGTTTGTGGAATGCCTGATTCCAAAGAACGACAAGGAATGGACAAACTTGGGTTTTCTTCAACACTTTCAGTGACCGCAGCAATGTTCTCGGCTGTTCTTGAGTGACGTGTACAGGTTTTATTCTTCACATCACTAAGTTGTCCCAACAGCTCGAATTTTTCCACCAATTTCTGTATTGCGGTCCGACAAGGTGCTTCACGACGACCTGAAAATGTTCGAGTTTTACGAACCGTCTTTGCCAAATTTTCACCATTTTTATAGTGAATTTTATTATTTCAATGCATTGTTGAAGTGTGCCTCTTTCCATTTTTATTAATGGCGTAGTTTCTATTTGTCAAATGTCAAAAAATGGCAGCTTTGAAAGCGATAACTACAGAAAAAGCGGGCTATTCAAAATAACACCTCCTATTGGAAAACCCTTTATTTTATACCACAGTTCCTAAAAAAATTTTCTGGGCAGCATGAGCAGTGGTTTACTATGAATACCATTGTATTTAATGCGACAAACCCTTTTCTATCAAATGAATTTTTGTTTGTTTACTCAGAACTCGACTTTTGAGTTTGGAGAAACGTTATCCCTTGACTTGATCATTAGTTGAGAACGCTCATTTTGTCCGTATGTTTTCATGAGTATACAATACGGAAAATTTTAAAAGCGAAAACGTAGTTGTTGAGTGTAATTCCTTTGAGTGAAAAGTGCAATACAAGGTTGGTATTACAGTTACAAGTGGTATGAAATGCAAACCACTGCCCATTGTAGTACATATTTACTAAAAACTTATGTTTGAATAGGTAAAACCTCACGGAAGAAGAAATTCTACATTTGTTGCTACAAGATGAGGAGAAATATGTCGACATACTCTCTGAAGGAGAATCCGTAGACCTCAAAAATTATGCAAATGATTTGGAAGAATGTTTCTTGCCTCATTCCTCCCACGTTGAAGATAGGAAGCCGTTGTATGTAAGTTATTTTCTGTAATAGGTAACAAAAACAGATAAATTTTTCCACATTTGCATGTGGACGGACTTCCAACGATAATTTTGATGAAAGTGATGACATATCTTTGTCCAAAATGCGGTCCGGTATCAGTTCAGGCCATTCCAACATGGAGCAAAGATTTCCAAATAAGTTCACTGGCATCCATCATGAACCATCAGATCGCAATTGGAAGACCAAGGACGCAAAAAGTATTTTCAACAAACTTTTGACCGATCAAATTAATGAAAATATAGTTTTTCAAACGAATTTGTATGCCCAACAACCTGGAAAACCATACACTCCAACAAATTTCCAGAAATACGGGTATTCGTTGGTATTAACTTTTTTATGGGAGCAAAACGTCAGAAAAGTTATCGGGATTATTAGTCAACCCGTCCAGAACTACACGATGCGTTTATTGCTAATTTGATGCCAGTGAGGAGATTTAGCTGGTTAATATATAATATTCACTTGAATGATGCGTTATGCCTCAGAGAGGAGCACCCAATTATAATAAGCTTTTTATAATGTGCAACCTTTTTTAAACAAGTTGTTGGAGAGATGTCAGAAATGCTTTGAACTGGGTGAATATGTTGCCATAGACCAGTCTATGATAAAATTCAAAGGAAGAAGAAGCAAAAAAGACAACAAAACAACGAAAAATTATGACGAAAGATTGTTTTAGATTTGGGCTCAATTATAAGCAATCGAAATCTAAATTATATTTCGATAATTTTTTCACCTCGCATGATCTTCTTGTTGAACTGAAACAAAGGAGGTTTATGCATTTGTAACCGTACAGGCCAAAAGGAAGCATTTAACCAAAATATGACAGCCGATAAGCATTTACGTAGAGGTGATTTTGATTGGAAAATCAGTAATACTGGACTTCTTTACTTGAAGCATGGATAAAAAAGCGGTTACAGTTTCATCAAACTTTGACAATCCTGCTAATGTAACTGAAGTGCAAAGATGTGGATTCGATGGAAACCTCCAAACCGTTCAATGTCCTCAAATAATGCGCGACTATAACTGGCACATGAATAATGTTGATAAGTTCGATCAACTTAAGAAGTATTATGAATTGGACCGTAGAAGTCAAAAGTGGTGGCCAAGAATTTTCTATCACTTCGTTGATGTGACTCTGGCAAACGCATACATCATTGCTAAATTTGAAAGCAATGAAGGGAACCTTAAAGACATCAAGCTGGAAATAATATCCTACTTGACAAGCATTTCTTTGCCAACACGAAAAAGAGGACCAAAACCCGCATCAAAGCCAATTCAGAAACGTAAAAATAACCCATTTCTCGACGTATCGTATCGAATAACAGGACAGCATTTGCCGGAAAGGACATCGTTGCGCAGCTGCGCTCATTGTAGTGTCACAAAACATTAGCGAAGAACAAAGTGAGCGTGCCCCTCTTGCAATTTACCTCTCTGTTTGCGTGTGAAAAAAACATGCCTTCAAATGTACCACTCTCTGTTATATGGGCAGTGGTATAAAAATATACCATGTTCTTGTGATGTATCATTGAATAAAAAAAATTGTTGGCTTGAATTTTATAATATAATTTGATATAATATCAAATATTAACAAACAAACTTTCTAAATTATCGAGCCTTTCATATATTGCCCCGCAAAGAGTTAAGCAGAGAATAAATCAAATATTTTTTGAAGTTTGGCTACTCAACCTAAATTCCTAAGGTAAATATTGACTCCATTTTTAAGATCATCATAGCAAGAATACAGAATTAGCTAGAGTCTAACAAAGCTTTGGATTAACGATCCGCTGTTGTTTTTGGTCTATTTTAAAGGACCATGGACACCATCGCGGACATATTTTTTTCATTTACAAGTTTTCATTTATGTAAGTTCGCACATTTTCTCCAGCATGGGCCTATGCCAGTTTTCAGACCAATAGACATCATCGACTGTAATACGGCTTCGTTTTGGTTCAATATTTTTTGGTTCAATATTATTTTGATTATGTGCCGTAATATATTCAAACTGTTTCTTTGAATAGTGTTTTTGTTTCCAAATTATATGTTATTAAACTACCACACATATATTTTTCACTAATACCACACATCTATTTTTCAATAATACCAAAACCTGTCATGCACAACTTATAAAGGTATTCATTCACTTTCATTTTCCTTTCAATCACATTCAGGCACTAAAGTCATTCATTTTATCATTAATAAATAAAGCATCTTGGGTATTGAAGAATAAGAACGCTAAAAAAGCTAGTTGACAAATTAACTTTCAACAAAGAAAAAGAAACACCACCAAGAAAGAAAAAGAAGTAAAGTCAAAAGCAACCGAAGACAAAAATCCTCAGCACAAGCGGAGCAAACGTCAGCACAAACTATTATGCAGCGCTAGCTGGGCTAGACGGTTCCATGAACATTGAAGAGGATAAAAGTAAAAAAAATTCTGCACATTGTTTTACTAAACCTGATAATGAACTCACCGAATATTTAAAAATTCAAAATAGGGAGAAAAAACCGAAAGTTTTGTCTGTTGGTCAGTCTGTCAATATTAATCAAGCAAACTGGCAAAAGTTAGGTTCGGCTTTTGGCAGCCGAAAATAAATTAAATGATTTTGAGATCAAAAGAGTGAATGCCGACAAACTGACGATTAAAACTAAGTCACAGGTTGACTTTCAGACAGCAAAAAGTGCGTTGAATTCTGAAGATGTTCCGCACTTTACGTACACTCTCAAAAGCGAGAAAACCCTGACCTTTTTGTTAAAGGGTCTGCACTTCGCAACAGGTACCTTTTGACATTGACATTAAGCGTGGAAATTTTTCAAAACACAAAAAACGATTCTTAAAACGCAATGGTGTTAGCGGTGAATTTATTTTCTAAATATATAGTATACAATATTTTTTTCTTATACTATCTACGGTATTATATACTTGTTGATATGCATCTTCCATTCGTGTTAGTGACTGACTTTGATTGATGCCACGCCATTGTCACATTGAACATTTGTGCTCGCCACTAGGGGATCCCTATCTGTAGCCAACATGTCACCCTTCGTGGATTGCTCACAGCTTTCACAATTTGAAGTATTGAAACTCAATACGACTATTCTTGATACAGATTGACTTACAATTTTGCAGGCTGTTTTAACTTCGGTTCTTCTGTTGTGGCGATCCTTTCCAGGATTAACTTTCAAAATTATTCCCCTTTACCATTTCTCCTCTTATAGCGGTCTCGATTTTTCGTAACATTTTTTCTGGTGGGTTAGCTTTGTCTAACATGCCAATGTCCACCTCTTTCAGGCTAGGTTCTCAGATTGACAGGGGAGGTGTTTAGTGGGTAGTCCAAGGGTATCCATGGGAGTCCCACACTGCCAGACTCGGCGGGCGTAAATGCCTTCACCTCCTTACCACAAAAAAAAAATGTCTACCTCTTTCATAACTTAGTTTTCAGCTGTTCTGAAATACGATGTTGTTTCCAAAAATCAACAATTATCTCGAGAATCGGCTTCGATGATCGTACTGTACTGGTTGTTTTTTGTGGTAGGGAGGTGAATGCCCATTTACGCACAGAGTGTGGGACTCCTATACTCATAAGAAGGCGACTGGACTACCCACTAAACACCTCCCCTGTCAACCTGAGAACCTAGCCTGGGACCGTTTGACACATTACCTCGGGCCAGGTCTCGTTTTGTTACGCCGTGAGGCGCTTGCAAGCTGGGGAGGGGGATCTCTCTTCTATCGGGAGGGGAAGAGGAATTAGCATACAAGCGATCCCCCACCCCCAGCACTCCCGGCTGCTGTGAGTCCCTTTTATCTTTAAGGGCTACCCGAACATAATGTGCCACCTGGTTCCATTTGTCAACCAATTCGAGCATCACCGCGACTATATTATCCGGGGTGAGCTCTCCCGTCTCCCTCTAGAGGTTCCTTCGTAGCCTGTCTCATTTCCTGCACGCAAAAAATGTGTGGCAGGCATTGTCCTCCTCTCCTGGGCAAAACCGACAATCGGGGACCGTGACTTACCAATCTTGTGCAGGTAAGACTGTAAACACCCATGCCCGCTCAAAAGCTGGGTCAGATAGAAGTCAGTCTCACCATGTCTTCTGTTAAGCCGCGGTCTCATATCCGGGATGAGGCGCGCATTTTACCTTCCCTTCGTGAAATTCACTCAAGACTGCTGCCAATCGTTGAGTGAGCGCCGTCTCTCCTCGCGGACAACTATCTCCCTCGCATACCCCTTCGACGCAGCTAAATAGAGCAGTGCTCTCTAGCAAGGAGGCCGACGGGTATCACGCCTGCAATGACTTTCACCGGCGAATCAGAGGCTGTCGGATACAAAGATGCAATCCTCAGCGCTCCTCTTCTCTGTACCTGTGCCAGGCGTTTTCGGTAAACCTCCTTACTGAGCGCGTCGCCTTACACCTCTGCTCCGTACAGTAGCGTTTACCCTATAGCACTCATCAAGAGGCGTCTTCTTGATGGGCTGGGTCCTCCTACGTTGGCCATAACCCGATTCAGAGCCGATATTTCCAAAGCAGCCTTCTCAGCCGTTGCCCTAATATGCTCAAAGAAACTCATCTTGGAGTCGATCAGTAGCCCCAGGTACTTCATCGCTGGTTTCGATTCGATTCGTATGTCTCTAATACTGATCACCCTTACTCTAGGGATTCTCTTTTTTGTCAAGATGATCACTTCAGTTTTTTCCAGTGCTAGACTGAACCCGCGAGCAGTCATCCAGTCTCTCACTCGGCGCATTAGCATAGCTAGCGTAAGTTGCGCTTGTTCAACGGCGCGTCCAGCCACCAGTGCCACAACATCATCCGCAAAACTGATTAAGCGCAGACTTACCTGGCATCTCAGGAGCCCATCGTAAGACACGTTCCACAGGTCCGAACCAAGGAGAAGTTCCTGGGCAACACCCGATGTAACTTCCATCCATCGTTGGCTCTGTGTCGAGTCGTAGAGCAGGCTTCGGTCCTTTAGGTAGTTCCTCAAAAGCCGCATTAGATATTCTGAAACTTGAAAAGAGTTTTCCAGTGTATCTAGAATATCCACCCATCTAGCGGAGTTGAAGGCGCTCCTGACGTCGAGTGTCATCATCAGGACGAGCCATCGCTTGGTGCGACCATATGCCTCTGCCTTTTGGACCACGCTCACTACCTCTGCAATCGCAACGATAGAAGAACGTCCTGCTCTAAAGCCGTACTGCCGAGGAGGTAGGTGGCCAGCAGCATGGATCGCGTCAGGGAGTCTTCCCTTTATGAGTTTCTCTAGCACCTTCCCAGCCGTGTCTAGCATACATAACGGGCGGTATGCAGACGGCAATTCGGGATTTCCCTTCCCCTTGCTGATCAGCACAAACCTCGCCATCTTCCATCGTACCGGAAAAACTCCGTTCATGACAATGGTGATACACAAGCCGCAACACCTCAGCCCGAACACCATCTGGACCTGGAGCCTTTCTCGCTTTCAGTGATAAGACTGCCTCCTCCAGTTCCGACTGTGTGAAGGGTGGACACAAGACTGATGTTTCACCAACTCTTCCGTCCCCTGCGAAGCTCCCTGCGGCGGCTTACCTGCTGTGAGCACCTCAACGAACCTCTCAACGTCCATCCAAATGGAGAAAGCCGAGAACACGGACGTCGGGTGACAATATGACTGATCTCAAACAGAATGCACTGATGATCACTAGCTGAGTAGTCCTCTAATATTTTTTTAATTGTGTATCCTACGTACTAAGGACTCCGAGGCGAATGTCACGTCCGGTAAGGTTCCCTCACAGCCAATACGGCGGAAAGTCGGTGTATTTCCGGTGTTTAGTTCGACGAGCGCTTTCCTGGCCGCCATTTCCAGGATTGGTTCAATCAGGTCTTGGATCAGAATCCTTGCAAAGAATACAGTGTGTCTCCTTCGTACACTCTTTTCTTTTATGTACCATTTCACCGCATTTGTAACATAGGGAACTTCTATCGGGTCTTTTGCATACTTGTGTGGTGTGACCATAGCCAAGACATTTGAAACATTGAAGAGGGGTTTCTCTTCGCCGTATCCTACAGATACCCCACCCTATTCGTACTTTGCCCTTGTTCAGGAATTGTTCGGTGTCCTTTTCGGTCAAGTCAACTATGGCCATGCACTGTTCCCTGTTGATGACAGGGCAATGGCAATTTTGTTTGCGTCGGTCAATTCTAAGCAAAGTCTACATGTTTTGGATAGCAAGTCAGAAAAATACATCATGGACGTTTTGGAGAGTATTCATCAGAAAAAGAGTGATGTTCGTATCATGACATTTTACGAGGAGTATTTTCGTTTAAAAATGAATGATGTCGAATCAGTCGCTGCGTATGTATGAGCAGCTATCGGATAACTTAAAAATGTGTCAAATTGTGAATAGCTTGACACCAAAATTTTCGAACGTACTATGAATGTACTGTTAGCAAAACTACAGTTAGAGGAGGATCAGCTGAACAAAGCGAGTTATGACTCAGAGCAACATGTTGCTGGCGGACCGGTTTTCAGCATGCAACATAAAACTGGTAATAATCAGAAGATTCCGTTGAAAGACCGAAAGGAAAATTCGAAATGTCATTCGTGTGGTGAGATAGGCCATTGGAGAACCGACTGTGTTTGCGGAAACCACAAGAAGAAAAAGGAAAACGCCGGCGAAAATTAAAATCATAATTCAAAGAAATACGTAGCTTTTTCTGCGTACGATGAAATATATTTAGTTGGCCGACTCTGGAGCAACATGTCATACTACTTCCCAACGAAGTTAGTTCAAAACTTTTTCTTGCGTGACTGCACGGAAAGGTGTAAAGATTGTGAAAGATGAATTTTTGGATGTCAAAGCTAGTATAACTATCAAAACTCAAGCGTGGGCTAATGGACAAAAGGAAACATGAATCTTGGAAGATGTTCGATTTGTTCCAAAAGCCAAAGCCAATTTATTTTCCATCAACCAGCTATCAAAGAAAGGCTACGATACGCATTTCATGGACAATGGATGTAAGGTTATCAACAAAGTTGGTGACTTGCTCGCAATGGGTTATATAGACTCAAACGATTTGATTCGTATAGCAATTAAGCTTAAGTTGTGCGTCAAACACCAAGAAATCAGCGTGTTCAATGAAGAAGTGGCAAAAGCGACTAGGACACGTCAATGTGGGGACAATCAAGAATATATACGCGTCTGATTCCGTGCATTGCATGACATTCAGTATTTCTTTTGCGAAAAATGCAAATTGGGCAAATTGTATCGAGTATCGCATCAATTAAGTGGAACGTGTACATTGGAAAAATCCGGACGGATTTACATCGACTTGTGTGAACCCATAGAACGACGTGGAATTGAAGGTGAGAAGTTCTTTATGCTTTTGAAGGATAAAGCGACGAAAATGCATTCAGTTTCTTTCTGAAACAAAATCGGAATCCTATAGATATTTGAAAGAATTTTTTCGCAATGCGAGAATGCTTGGGATATTCGTGTCAAATATATCCGGAGCGACAATGGAACCGGATTTGTGAATAGCGATGTTGCAAATCTTTTGGGGAAGCATCGAATGATTATGCATCGGATCTGCCCATACACAAAAGAACAAAATGGATTCATCGGAAGGGATAATAGAACAGTTCAAGAATCAGCGCGTACTATGTTAATTGCTAGTGGCCTGTCTTAAGTTTCTCTGCCCAGAGGCATTTTGAACAGCAGTATGCATTCTTAACCGAACAACTAAGACAAGCGATTCAAAATACATACCTTTCGAACGATGGCTTGATCGGAAACCGTATATAGACCATCTGGAAATTTTTGGGAAAACACCATTCATGCACGTTCCGAAGAACGTTGGATGAAAAAATGGGACCCAAAGGCAAAAAAGTTCTACCTGGTCGGCTTTAAGTCCACACAAAAAAATTATTATCTCTATGATCCAGTTTCAAAGAAAATCATCATCAGGTGTGATGTAGTATTTAACGAGAGTCAGATGCAGAACGACTACGTCAAATTTCCCATTGACTCCACCAAGATGGAAACGGACCGGAACACAGGCGATGAAGTTTCAGTTGATGTTTCGGTGAAAGATGAAACGTATGAAAAATCACCGGGATCAATTTCAAGTGCAGATAAAGTGGCTAACTTCGAGCAATTACGTGTCCATCCTAAGCGAATAGTGCCATACGATACATATACTGCATATTTAGCAATATTCGCCGAACGTGAAACGCATGAAGAGGCAATGAGTTCCCAGCTGACGACAGAATGGAAGGATTGAGACGAAATAAAGTCATTGTGAAGATATAAAACATGAGAAATCACCCAGAGGTCAGATATTTGCACAAACATAGTGCGAAAAAATGGATTTTTAAGATAAAATCTCCTCTAAATGAATCACCCAAGTTCAAAGCATGATTGGCAGCGAAGGGACATTTTCAGTCCAATGGAGTTGATTATAAAGAGACGTTTTCACCAGTAGTGCGCTACGATATGGATTTAGTACAATTTGATGTGTAGACCGCTTTCTTAAGCGAAATATTGCGAGAACCATTATATATGGAAGTTCCGAAAGGCGTCGAGCATAAGGACGGAGAAATTTGTCGACTGAAACGAGGTCTGTATGGATTAAAGCAGCCTTCACATATTTGGAACTACAGCTTTGTCGAATTCATGAAGGAATGTCAGATGAAGAAGTCGCTTTCTGATCCATGCGTATGTTATGGAGACATTTACAACGAAAAGGTATTTTTTTATCTGGCTTAATTTTGTCACTAAGTGAGACGTCACTTGATCCATTGGTCGTGAAGTTGGCAAGCAAGTTCGACATAACATTAGGAGATTCTGACTATTATGTTGGACTGGAGATTACACGGGATCAGCAGGCAAGAACAATGAGCATTTGCCAAGCATCACACATTGACAGGATTGTTCGAAAGTTCAATATGGAAGAGTCGAAGTCGATTTTCACACTAGCTGACGTTGGAACATTTTTGACATCGTTCACGGATAACGACAGCGAGATAAAGTTCCCTTACCGAGAGGCTTGCGGTTCACTCATATTCGCTGCAACTACATATTTCTCGACCAGACACATCATTCGCAGTGGGAGATGTTTGCCGCTTCATACATAGGCCTGGTCAAATGCAAGTCAACGCAGTCATACGAGTTTTTCGTTATCTAAATCATACGAAGTAGATGAAGATAACATACGGCACGAGTTTGAATGATTCCGAGTTCGTCGGCTACACCGATGCAGATCATGGCCGTGACTACGAGTCGAGGCGTTCAATCATTGATTACGCATTTTTGCTAGGAAATGCAGTCATCACTTGGAAGAGAAAGCTACAGTCTGAAGCCACATTATTCACTACGGAGTCGGAATATGTGGTATTATGTGAAGATACCAAGGAAGCGATATGGTTCCAAGACCTTCTTAAGGAAATTGGGTTTAGTCAATCAGAAGCAACGAGCATTTTTAGCGAAAATTTGAATACGGTTCGGTGGGTCAAAAATTCTCAACATAATCATTGGACCAAGTATATCAACAAACGTTTGCATTACACCCGGGAAAATACAGCCAAGGGTTAATCACGGTTCGTCACGTGGGATCTGAAAATCAACTGATAGACGTACAGACAAAACCGTCACCTACAATCAAGTTCAACCCGAACATTAGAAGGCTTGGATTAAGTGATTAGTTAGGATTTGAATTATACACTTTGATTTTTAATTCTGTTATGGAATATTTAAAATGATTGGGAGTTATAAATTGACAGTTTAACATTACATCAAGAATAACAATCCGTACACTACTTTTAAGGAAGCAATATTAATTTGCTCTTTGATCGATAAATACCTGTTTAGTTGAGGTATCGTCTTTTTATCAAAAAGCTAATAAAATGAAAATTCCGTTAGGTCTGGAGAGATAAGTGATAAATTTCTAGCTTTAATAGGTTGTTCGATTAGAAATGTCGTTTTTCTTCATATTTTTCAAAGTAAATTTATTTATATTAACAACAAACATTAATCAATACTATTTTGACCATTTTTTTGAATAACCTTTTACCATCTTTCGGTAAGTTGAAAAATTCCACTTTCAAAGAAGCTTTGGTTTTTAAAAGGGAAGAACTGGCCCAACTCATTTTTAACAGCCTGATCGGAATCGAAAATTTTATCATTTAAATGGTTTTGAAGGGGGGCGAAACTAATGACAGTCTGATGGTGCTAAGTCAGGGTCATAGGGTGGATGTGACATCTGTTCCCAACTAAGACCCATTAATTTTTGACGGGTTATCAAAGAGGTGTGGGGTCTGGCGTTATCATGATGGAACATCACACCTTTGCGATTGGCCAGTTCAGGGCATTTTTTCATGCTTTCTTCATTCAAATTTTATAGTTGACGACACTAGACAATCGAACCAATAGTTTTGATTCTTGGGAGCAGCTCAAAGTAGACATACCCTTGTAATCCCACCATACAGAAAGCATTCTTTTGTTGAATATTGGCTTTGGATGTCGATTGTGGGGGCTCATCTTGCTTAGTCCAGGATCCTTTCCGGTCTACGTTTTGGACTACGTTTTTAGAATTGGTCTTTTGAATTCGATTCAGAAAAGATTCGCATATGTTAATGCGTTTGGTGAGGTGGATTTCCTTTAATTCGTGAGGAACTCAAACATTCAGTTTGTTTGCGTAACCAAGCTGTTGGTAGTACAAATGAACGGTTGAATTTGATATGTTGAGCTTTTCTGCTATTTCTCTCGAGTTGTCTAGCTAAAATATGGTTATGGTTAGGTTACGGCCAAAAGATAGGTGGTAGCAACTGATGATTTTCAATTCGCCAGGGCATGTATAAGCGGGTTGGGCAAGTCTTTTGCTTTCGCGATTAATTTGTCACGGCGCGATGCAGCGAGCTTACGAATCGGACTAACGCCAGCAAAGCTGTGTAGCTTTTCAGAAGAGAAGTAAACCGGTTTATTAAGTACCATTTTCAGGTATCTATTTTGGGTGATCTGAAGCTTTGTTACTAGATATTTAGCACATTGAATCCAGGTAGGTGAGCCGTATAGGATGATCGGTTGGATTGCCATTTTGACGATGAGGACTTTGCTTCTGGTGTTGAGACGTGAATTACGATTAAGAAGGGGGTAAAGCGAAAGCACGGCCTTAAACGCTTTGGAGCTAATATGCTCAATGTGTTTTCTGAAGGTTAGTTTTGTATCGAATATAAGTCCAAGATATTTAAGATCCTCGCTCCAAGGAATAGTTTGCCCTAAAAAATTTATTGGTTGCTTGGGTAGGTGAGCAGGCTTACGCTTCCTGGTGAAGTATATTGACTTCGTTTTTGCAACATTTATTTTCATTTTCCATCTATGGTAGTATTGATAAGTAAGTTCTAACACCGTTTCAAGGCTGGAAATAATGGAATTTGGATCTGCGCCTATACTGTATATGCAAATGTCGTCTGCGAAAGCTGCAACTTGGCAGTTTGGTAAAGAAGGGAAGTCAGACGTATAGATGTTATATAGAGATGGGCTTAGGCAGGAGCCTTGCGGAACACCGGCAGATATACTTTTTACTGGGGAAATGCTTTCCCCTACTTTGACCTGGAACTTCCTATCAGTTAAAAATGATTGTAAAAGGTTCAACAAGTATGGGGGTGTATTATATTTCTGAAGTTTGTAGACCAGAGCATCATGCCAGACTGTATCAAAGGCTTTTTCTATGTCCACTGTCATCAAACCTACAGACAATTTATTGTACATCGCTGCTTTGACGTCCTTTGTAACACGGAGGAGCTGATGCTCAGTCGAGCGTCTGTTTCTGAAGCCGAATTGGAAATCAGGTAAGATATTATTGTTAGCCATTAAATTATTTAATCTTTTCAGGACTATTCTTTCAAAGAGCTTACCTAATCCTGGTAGTAAGCTGATGGGCCTGTAGTTGTGAGGAGAGTGCGGATCTCTTCCAGGCTTCGGGATAGGTATGACTAGAGCTTGTTTCCAGATGGATGGAAAGAAGGAAAGCCTAAGGCATGCGTTGAATAGGTGGCATAAGAATACTATTCCTTTTTTGGGTAAATTTTTAAGTACTTTATTCGGTAGGCCATCGATACCTGGTGCTTTACCGTTTTTAACTTTTTTAAGTAAACTTATTAACTCCCTGGTTTTTATTAATGCACCAGGAGGTAAAGATGTTTGTTTAGGTTGATGTTCCAAAGCTCTGGCCACCATCATTTCTTCTAAATTGTTGCAGAACCTGTTGGAGAAATTATTGGAACTGCTTAAATTTATCTGCAAGTATATCTGCTTTTCCTTGATTAGAGTAAATATGCTCTTCGTTGTTATTTGTAATCGAATACGGTAACGCATGATACTTTCGCTTAAAAATTCTATTTAAAAACCAGACTTTCCGCGAGTTGTAGTCTAGATTTGATAGCATGTTGTAGTCTAGATTTGATAGCATGTTGTTCCACCGCAAAGAATTACGCTTCCTTATTAGCTTGTTGGTTTCTTCATCAAATTCTATTACATTGGCACTGGAATTGCACACGAAACAATAAAATGGGGCACATTTTATTTAATCTCGCCAGAGTGACAAATATCTAGGTGCATTTCCCTAAAGAACCCACGTTCTACTCTCCTCGTCGAGTCGGTTCCACTTTGGATCTGGTTCTTAGTGACCAAAATATTACTACTTCTGAGCTGAGTGTCTTGCAAGCCCTCTCATCTCCACATGTACCTGTACTCTTTTCTTTAGAAACGACGAGAAGTAATCGCAATGTACCAAAAACTTACTACTGCTTCAAAAAAGCAAAATGGTCTGGATTCCGGAGTTTTATTAATGAAAGAGTGACTTTAGCACCAAGAACGATAGAATCGCTCAATACTCGCTCAGTATGTAAGGAGCAAATTGAAGAATTCACTAACGCCTTTATTTTGTCGTCATCAATCATGGTTGGACGACCAATATGTGGTGTATCTTGCACGTTAAAATTTCCAGAACGAAAGCGAGCTTACCAACGCTGACACAGGCGTTCAGTAAGGCAGGCTTCACCATAAACTTCAAACAATTTTTTTCGAGCTTGCACCGCATTTTTGCCCTTTCGGAAGTAAAACAATAAAATATGCTGATAATACTCTCATTGATTGTCCATTTTCAAGTTTATTTTTAACCAACTTGTTGTTTGCAAATGACGCTCAGTTTTTTTAACTGAAGATAGTCTAAAGTCACTAAGCCCGTAAGCCAAAGGTCTTTGGTTCAAGTTTCGTTGGCGTCAACGATATTTATTTCGAGTGGTTCTTCGGACGGACTGTAAGCCCGTCCAGTTATGATACGTGCTGGTTTTAAATCAGAACCTATCGCAGCTGAGTGAATGGACACACGGCCAAAGCGTGATAACGACCATATCTATCTATATATGACAATGAAATACTCTAACTATCCTTAAGTTAAGGCCCGAAAGGGGCTGTAGGGGTTCGAAGAAGAAGAAGTTTAAAGTCTAATCTTTAAAATAGTGTATAATAATATAAGCCACGCAATCACTACTACATGAAACATGCAGTTCACATGATCTACGAGAAAAAAACGACATTAATTATCCAACAACCCAAAACAATTGCTAACCAAACATTATAATTTTGGGATGTTTATGTAGTTCATTCTATTAGACTGATAAATATCAAAGAGTAATTCTGAAAACTTGGGAAAAATGTTTTTGAAACTCGATACAGTATTAGAAATTGTTAGAATTTCGTTCTAAATTGTTGACATAGTTTATTTAAAAAATATTCTTCGTAAACAGACAATAAAGTTGCTTTTGAAAAGTAAAGAAATTGGAATTATTGTGGGCAGACCAACTTAACTTCAAATATTAAATTTCAAACACGACCAATTGACAACAAGAAAACATCAAAAAAATTAATCTTCACGAAACTCAATTACATTCAAAAGCTTCTGATGATACATTCCTGCTAAAAGCATTTAATAAAAAAATTGTTAACTACCATCCTAACACATGTTCATGTTGACTTTCGGTATCACACCAATTAAGCACTCTAAAAATAAAGATATCCACTATAGTATCCATAATAATAATAAAACGAACGCGAAAATTTATTTGTCTTTCTTTTTGCAAAGATATTTCAACCCCTGAGCAACATGAATTAAATACTTTCTCATCATCGATCATTCCGAAAGAGAAGAAAATTTTTTCATCACTTGCTGATACATCTATGAGATAGCGTATACACATGTCACAGCAAATGTATCTTATTTATTTTTAAACGCATCCAACAACAGTGGATACACGCAGAACGGTCGCCGACACCATAAGTCACACTTCCGTCTGCTAAATGAATACTTCTATCTTTTATACGCGTAAGTTTCTATTGATAGAGATGTACGTAAATGTATGTAAATTTAAACTTTTCTGGGAAGTACATTAATTCACTTGATTTACAAAATATTGTCATTTGCGTGATATTGTGTACAAATTGGCTGAAACTTTATTTATAGCTTCGACAAGTTGATTAAGCGGACGCGGTGACGCGTCTTAGCATATAAAAAGCTTTTATGGGATTTGATGGGTGGTGGTGAATTGATGATGGTAAGATGGATGAGACTAATTTGAGCTGATTTGAATTTCAGGACAGGTAAAGTCAACGAAACGGCTCAATTATGTATTTTTGGGGTTATAAAAATATTTTAGTCTTTTAGCGAAGCGTCTATTGCTATTTTAATCATCCTGATTTTCATATTCATTGCAACTTATAATAAATTCATATAAGCTCATAGAGTGCTTTGAAGTCTTTCTTTGATGTTTTTCTATATCTTACTTACTTAAACGTGCAAGTGCGCTCCTCTGAAATAATGCCGACATTGACATAATTTGAGAAATTTGTGCCGGAAACAGCAAAAAACATTTTAAAGAAATTTGAGCGCGTCCATCAGCTGGTTATTTTAGTATTTATGTATTTAGGTGGTTTTGGGTGGAATGATTAATACAGGTGGTAACAACACATGAGATTTTTAAGAACTCGAGAATTAGGTCTCGAAAATGATTAATATTTGACTATTGTTGTCCTAGTTTTCAATTAGTTTGAGTAATGCCACTTGGGTTATTTTATATGGCTTTTGATTTTTATGTTTAACGTTCTGTCCTCTTTAAGACCAATCTCTAGCGTCCCATCATATTTAATGACTGAAATTATCAATATTAATTTCATTTGAAGTCGCAGCAGAATGCAGTCTCATATACCGTAGTTATACAACAATGTGAAGATAGGTTTTACTCAAATTAATTTGCTACACTGATATACCTTCAGTTAGTCACAAAATAAGAGGAATTTTATATTCATTTATATGTATATGTACTTATATTTTATAATAAAACGTAAATTTTCTTATGTGTTTTAGCATTTAACAAATTGAAATATTTTAGTAAAAACCAAGCGAATTAGTTTATCGAATTTTGATTTTAATTAGCAAACAAGCTAAATTTGAAATCGCCGTCGCGTTTCCGCAACGTTGGCCGTTATTTATAATCGGGACGCCATCAGAATCAAAATCATATCGATTCATTTCCAAAAACGCAAAAGCTTCTGGAGGAACGAAGCCAGTAGCGAGACAAGTCTCAATATACCTGTCTGTACGGTGGAACGGCTGTGAAATCCAGGAGTTTTCGCTAACAGATCTTGCGTTAAATGCTGAAGTCTCAATATGAAAGTATCGAGTCTCATCACTTTAGCCGTCCGATAAATTCTTCTATTGGATATATAGAGTTTCTAATCCATCTCAGGCGTTCTGTACAAACCAGTACATGCACGAAGACATTTCCTTTCGAAAACTCTTAATCTTTCCGTAGTACTAGCACTCTGGTTGTACCAGATCTGACATCCAAATGTCAAAACTAGTTTAACCAGGGCCTTGAAGAAGATAACTTTGACCTTTTGATCAATGTATCTGGAATGAACGAGTCGCCGAAGGAGCATGGGTAGCTTCTGTGCTTTAGTGGTGAAAAACCTTCCAATTACGCTTCAGATGTTAACAACCCCATTTCAGCGTTGTCCAAAACAAAATTGTTTCGCACTTCTCCGTATTGTTTTTCATTCGCCAACTGTCGGTGTAGAGCTGCACATAACTAAACATTTCTTGAAGATTGCTCTGAACTATTGTAGCTTTTTGTCTGCCTTATAGATGATCAAATAATCAGCAAACTTTACAAATGATCGCGATGGCGAGACGTTAAAATCACTAGCTTCTTCTTCTTACTCGTAGCACTACAACCCCTCTCGGACCTTCGCTTCGAGTGCCTCAAACTGTCTCGGTCCATTGACAGCGTTATCCGATTTCGAAATACGAGCAGCAATGAACTATCTTCGTCGACCGAGTCAGACCAGCGTTTCATCGGTTTCCCCACTGGTCTCCCGCCTTCAGTTCTCCCAACGAATACCTTTTTGGGTATCCATTGTTATTCTATACGATTCGTATGGCCAGCCCATTGCAGTTTCCGCAGTCTGACAATCGTTGAGACCTCCGGTTCGTCAAAAATTCGTACAGCTCATGATTGTATCGAATTCGCCATTGGTCCCCGTCTAGCTCCACTCCGATTATTCGCCTCAGGACTCGTCGCTCAAAGGCGTTCAATATATTTGCGGATGCTTGGGTTAGGGTCCATTTTTCGCACCCATAGCATAATACAGGTCTTATCACATACCTGTATATTTGGAGCTTTGTTTTTCTGTGTATGCCGCTGGTCTTCTAGATCGTCAAAACTAAATAAATTATTATTATTTTTTTATTGGCGGTTTTCGGTATTTTAGCGCCTAATATAAAAATTTGCCCACATTTTTGATATTGCATTGGCCAAGTGTGATATTTTGAGCATTTAAGATATTTTTCCTTGACTGCGTCGTGAGCTTTGTATTATTCTCATTGATTTGTAGAGCTACTAGTTTCTCTTCACTGTCAAGTTTCAGAAAAAGTTCTACCACTTTGCTCGACTTGTATGGTAACGTACCTCTTGTATCGACAAGTAGCTTCTTTATTACATATTCCAGAGCCAATAAGAATAGCAATGGGGCCAGCCCACCTCCTGCTTTAGTCTGACATTTGTGTAGAAGGCGTCGGTGAGTTAGTTATTGATGCTTACTTGGTAAGTTATCGACGTCCTTCATACTAAATTATTTAATTCATTAGCTCCCACTAACAAATTTTTTTTTCATACCAACAAAAATTCATTCACGTTTCCCTAGTAACAAATTTCATTCCCACGTCTATCAAGAAAGAAGCATAGTTGAAGTTGCTGATTCGATGAATCGGAAATCAACAGAAGTTGGCTCCATTGGTAGCGTCGTGGATTCTCGACCGGGGGTCTGCTGGAGCCCTGGGTTCAAGTTCGCCGAACGCAGGAAAGCACTCTTTTTCGAGTATCGGCAAAATCAATAGTTTCCGTATAAACAGGGTTTTTCAATAAGAGGTGTTATTTTGAAATTAAAAGCAAAATGCCATTTTTTCATATAAATGATCGGATGTTTATTTCATTATAAAGAGGAAGGTATATCGTTAATAGTGAAAAAAAACATCAGGCAAATGAACACCACGACACCGCTTACAGGACCATATTCTTTTCATGAAATTTCCCATAACCAAATCGCAAAGTGGCTGCCCTATGTCCTCGATAGCCTCACGAATTCCATCTTTGAGGTCTTGAATCGACGCCGGGCTGTTGGCGTAGACCTTCTCTTTCACGTAGTCCCAAAGGAAGAAGTCGCAAGGAGTTAAATCACAAGATTTCGGTGGCCAGTTGTGATCACCTCTTCGAGAGATAACACGGTCCGGAAGCTTTTCCCTCAAAAGATCAACGGTTTCGTTGCTTGTGTGGCACGCAGCGCCGGCGTGTTGAAAGTAAACGTTGTCCAGATCAATACCATCCAATTCAGGCCATAAAAAATCATTAATCATCTCTCGATAGCGCAATCCATTCACCGTAACTGTTGCTCCAGCCTCATTTTCGAAAAGTAAGGTCCAATGACTCCACCGGACCATAAATCGCACCAAACAGTCACATGTTGAGGATAGAGAGGCTTTTCAACAATGACTTTTGGGTTTTCCGAGCCTCAGATGCGACAATTTTGCTTGTTGACGAAGCCACCGGGGTGGAAATGGGCCTCATCACTCAAGATGATTTTCCGATGGAATTCCGGATCATTTTCATGCATTTCAAGGACCCAATCAGCAAAGACACGACGTTGTTGATGATCGACCGGCTTGAGTTCTTGTGTTAACTGAACTTTGTAAGCTTTAAGACCCAAATCTCTATGCAAAATGCGGTGTAATGACGTTTGTGGAATGCCTAATTCCAAAGAACGACGAGGAATGGACAAATCTGAGTTTTCTTCAACACTTTCAGCTACAGCAGCAATATTCTCGGCTGCTCTTGCGTGACGTGCACGGGTTTTATTCTTCACATCACTAAGTTGTCCCAACAGCTCGAATTTTTTCACCAATTTCTGTATTGCGGTCCGACAAGGTGCTTCACGACGACTCAAAAAATGTTCGAGTTTTACGAACCATCTCTGCCAAATTTTCACCATTTTTATAGTCGACTTTAATAATTTCAATGCGTTGCTGAAGCGTGTATCGTTCCATTTTTATCAATTGCGTAGTTCCTACTTGTAAAATGTCAAAAAATGATAGCTTCGAAAGCGACATCTACCGAAATAGCGGGCTATTCAAAATAACACCTCTTATTCGAAAGCCCTTTATATGACACTTTGCATCGAACCAAAAGCTTGCATTGTTATGTAAATTGCCATACATGCAAAATGGAAATTGTTCCGTTAGTCGGTACAAAAAAGATGTGTGGGTAGCGGAATCGAAGTGTATTGAGCTTCGATTACATTACCCGGGTTTGTTAGCGGTAATTAGGAATGAAATGATTATGGAATTGGATTTTTTTGGGTGTGAAATTTCGGATTGGGAAAAGTTAGTGAGATTTGGCTGGTGAATAAGAGTTTTTGTAACAGATTTTATGGATGGCTTTCTGAATGCCGCTGCCACCACATTTGATCAGTACCACTGGAATCTCATCGATTCCCGGTACATTATGATTCTTTGGACTTTGCTGGTGGAACAAACTTTATCCAGAGTAGATGGAGCCAATGGCTTCTCTCCGGGTATATCTATGGGCTCCGATGTTCTGGAGCTGTTCGGAGGATTAAGGAGGTCTTTGAAATATGATGCCCATCTTTGCATGGTTCTGTTTTTAACAGTGATGTTGTTGCCGATGTTATCACGGCAGAGTGTGGTCTTGAGCTGGTAACCACGTTTTAGGCTTTTCACTACTTTGATTGCTTGTCTTGTGTTGTTGCTCGCTAAACTTACATCTATTCTTCTCAATTGGTCGTCAGAGTATTTTCTTTTCTTAATTCTAATTATTTTATTCGCGAAACATCTGAGATTTTCATAATGTTCCCTCTTCGTCCTGGTTTTCCTATCTACGCATTCTTTGTACGCTTGATTCTTGTTGTCTAATGCATTCTGGAAATCATCACCGAATCTATCATTTCTTCTGCGCCGGGAATGATGTCCGAATGTTTGTTCCGCCACGGTCTTAATTGCCGCTTTCATTGTAACCCGCAGCTCGTTGCTTGTTTTCAGCGATGTATGAGATAGGATGGGAGCTAGCTGGTTGTCGACGGTCTCCGTGATATTTTTTGCCACAGACGCCGTTTGGAGCCTCTCTGTGTCGAACTTCTGTCTTTGCCGAATAAGCTTTTGACAAACGAAACAGATAATATAATTTGATCAAGTAATGATCTGACTTACAATTGGCTCCTCGGTATTTACGGACGTCAAATATACTTGAGGCCTAACGTTGTTGGATCAGAACATGGTCAATTGGGTTTTGTACTCGTATGTTGCCATCCGTTGATACGCAGGTAATTTTATGTATACATCGATGCGGGAAGCAAGTCGAACGTTTGACTAGATTTCTGCTACATGCAAATTTAATCAGGTATTGGCCGTCGTCATTTGTTTCATCGTGGAATCTTTATCTTCCAGTCACTCTCCGATGAGATATCTCATTGCAAACCTTAGCGTTGAAACCACCCAGAATTATTTTTGTGTGGTTTGTAGGCAATGGGTCGATTATATGGGGCTTTCCAAAATAAACGATACTTTGGTGGCGCCATATGTGAATATAATGCGTTGGAAAGTTACATCCTACCCTGACTTCCAGTGAAAGTTTGGTGACATTCGGCTCAGTGGAAGCGATGTTAGTGCATCTAAACTGACAGTATTGTTTGTGTCATCGGTACAAAAATGAGTTTCGAACAAAGAGCGAATATCAAATTTTGTTTTAAAATCGGTCAAATGTTTACCGAAACATTTGAATTGATGAAAAAAGTTTATGGCGATGGTTGTCTATCTCGTGCCAGAGTTCATGTGGTTTACACGTTTCAGAGATGGTCATGAGGACATTAATGACGATGAACATACGGGCTACCCACAATCAGTGATCACCGAAAACTCCATAGAAATTGTGCATGAGTTTATCAAAAACGCGCCGACGAAATCATCATTAAAATTCATGGAATCGGAGTTTAATATCTCCAAAACATCGATTTATCGAATTTTAACCGATCATTTGGGCTTACGAAAGGTCTGTGCACGTTTTGATCCGCACAAGTTAACTGATGACCAAAAATTGCTCGGAATTCAACATTCGAAAGGCGTCATTAAAGACGCGTGAAAAGACGAGAACTTCCTTTACAAGATTGTAACTGGTGATGAAACGTGATGTTTCCAATATGAACCCGAAATCAAGCGTCACAGTGCCGAATGGAAGGCTCCAGATGAGTCACCACCCAAAAATTCGCGTTTGGAGAAGTCAAAAATCAAGTCGATGCTCATTTGTTTTTACGATTCCAAGGAAATTGTCCACAAGGAGTTCATGCCAACGGGCCAAACCGTCAATGCAACTTTCTATCTTGGCGTTTTGAAGCGTTTGTTGCATCGCATTCGTCGAATTCGGCCTGAATACCGCGAAGAAGGAAGCTGGCGCTTATTGCATGATAATATACCATCTCATCGATCCACTCTTGTGACTGATTTTTTGACTAGGAATCGTATTTAAACCATCAAACACTCACCGTATTCGCCTGATATGGCTCTCTGTGACTATTCGGAAAATTGCATTTGGCTATGAAAGGAAAACGCTTTGCGTCCGTAAAGGGCATCCAAAAAGTTTGTACCGACATCCTGAAGGACATTTCGGTCAATGACCTGAAAGACTCTTCTGAAATGCTTTTGGATCGGCCAAAACAGTGTATCGAGACTGGAGGAGACTATTTTGAATAAATAAGCTCGAATTTATCAGAACAAAGCTCTTGTCGTTTCTTTTTCAGCTCAGTCTCGTTTGTTTTGGAACGGACCTTGTAGTTTTTCTGTATGATTGTAGAACGTTTCCTTCGTTTCTCCGGTCGGGGTGTGTACGTTTATCAGCCAGATTTTGAAGAATTTCAATTTTATACAAATCGCACACAGCCATTCATTGATTGCCTTCATATCATTAACGTGCGATCTGAACTCCCTGTCCACAATGAAGGTCGCTCCATATTCTCGCTTTCCAGCAGACTTCCTACTTTTGAATATTGTGTGCGATCTCATATCTTGAAAGTCATTTCCAGTCCAGTTCGTTTCTTGGATTGCCAGTATGTTTAATTTATATTGACTGGCCTGTTTGAAAATGTCTTTAACAGCACCAGGTAGTTCAGTGATCTGTCATTCCAGGATACAATGCCAAAGTCCTTTTTTCGGTTGCGAACTTGATGCCGTAGATCCAATCTATTCCAAATTCGAAACAGTATAGGGTTTTACAGGGACGAGGAGTTAGCGCATCACCCAACCTCCAATCCGATGGCATGGCTATTGCTTTCAATCCCATTATCAGGCGCGGAAGACTTCCACTTACGTCACCAGAAAGGACGTGTAAGTAGGATTTTATAGTAGAGCTGCTGGTATATTTGCAGTTTTCGGCATTTCTCGGCATTAAGTGTTCCATCATTAGAGAACGAGTGAACCCAATGTGCGATTCGGAGACAATTTACCACCATTTCGTCGTCGGGTTTAGGAGAAGGACTCGTGGGCACTGGGGATGGGGTAAACAAGGAGATTCCTCCTCTTTTATTAACCGGGCTTGGGACCGTCTATGGCAGAGTACATCAAATGATTTTCCATACAACATATTGCACATCCTGGCGGGAAGGTGTCTGGGGAACCTGCCCTGAAGGAGTTTTCTCCATATGAATGAGGTACACTCCAACATATTCTCTATTATTTAGTTTCGTACTAAGGACCCAAGGCGGATGTCACGTCAAGTCTCCCATAACGAGAACTTTTCCGTCTGCGTTCGAGACAGCACCCTTCAAAGCGTTAATCTTGACTCGGAAAGATAATATTGTCTCATTCAATGGATACACTTTAAACAAAACCTGGACCCTGAGCACACGAAATCATCTCCCCGTCCACAACTCTCTACCTGGAAATCACCGATTGCGTTGATCGTACTGTTTTAACAGCAGTGTTGGTGTCTTCGGGCCTTACGATACCCGCAGGATTTCTGAGTTGGATCGGCCATCTTGGGGTTTTACGAGCAGTGGCTACTGCCGGGGTGTTTTCCTTTCCTGTTTCGCATCAAGTCTTTTTTCTTGTTGGTTGTCCGTGCGGACTTTATTTTCTGGCATTTTTTGAAGCAGTTTCTTTGTGGCTTTCTTGGCTTCTTTTGTCAGTACTGTCTGAAACCCCTAATCATCAAGTGCCTCTTCCTTCATTCTTTAATCCCTATCTCCTTAGATTGGGCTAGGCGCCATTCTTTTATTGATGCGTGCCCTTTAGGCTTAGCCCTCAGCGTTTCTTTAGCCTTCTGCTTTTCTTCGGCCTTCTGGTCTTCTTTGGCCTCTAACCAGCTCCTCTGGTAATGCCCTACGCGGTCTAGGAGCTCCTCTAGTTCAAGGAGCCCAATTCTTACTCCTTTGCTGATTTTTGGTGAGTTGCATGCAGATTTTATTCTTTTTAAAACATCTCCCACTTTTCAGATTAGCTTTTTTTCTACATGTCACTGGACGGCGATTGCACTTTGCGACCAACTTTCTATGGAAAGATTTTCAGTTTCAGTTCCCAAGTACAGTACTTCCTCCGCATTTTTGACGGTGGCGATGAAATCCTACAACGGCGCTTTATTTGTCTGGTCCCTCCTTTCTTTTCCTATGGTAATCTCTTTGTGGACTCCAGGATGGTTCGTTACCATTTCGGTAGCGATCGCAGGAGTAACCATCGAGCTCTCGATGTTCTTTATATTTTCCCCTACCGCTTGAACATCTGGCGCATCCTACAGAGTTTCCCGCTCTTCCTTTTCAGGATGCTCTGGCGTTCAATAATTTTTTTCTGCGCTCGAACGCCGCACGAATCTCAATCTGGACCAAACTGTCGGTTAATCTCCGTTTTTCAACCGTCTTTACTGTCATTGTATTCATCGTAGTTTTTGTCATCGCTAGTACTGCTCCCGATGTGCTGTGAACATTGTGGTTGCAGCCGCTGATTGTGTCGTCATTATTTTTATGTTGTTTTCTTTTTTTGATCTTTTCTTAGTTCTTTAGTTGCTCGATTTTTATTGGCTCCCCGTCGGAGTCGCTTTTCCTTTTTTTGTGTGTAGTCGCATTTTGGTCCCATGGTTACCTTTGCAGAGCAGGGTAGCCATGCGAGGTTTGGCATAAGCTTTTATGGGGACAAGTGCTCAGAGCCAGACCACCGCTAATCGGGAGTAACGCTTTCAACATGAAAGTGTACCGAAAAGGCTTGGTACAATACATGTACAGCGAAGAGGAGCACTGAGAATTACATCTCCTGATTCGATAGTCTCTGATTCGGTGATGAGAGTTATTACAGGCATGATATCCGTTGACCTTCTTGCTATAGAGCGCCACACTATTTGCCTGCGTCAAAACGAGGCCACGAGAGAGAGAGAGAGAGATAGTTGCACGCGACGAGAGACAGCGCTCACTTAACGATTGGCAGCAGTCTTGGGTGAATCGCATGAACCACCTTTAGTATGTGCGCGACTTATCCCGGATCTGAGACCGTGCCTAATTCGAAGGCATGGCGAGATTGACTTCTAACTGACCCAGCTCTTTAGCGGGCATGGATGTTTTCAGCCTGCACAAGATTGGTAAGTCACGGTCCCCAGAATCGGTTTTGCCCGCGAAAGGAAGACGATTTCTGCCATGCATTTTTTGTGTGCGAAAAATAGGACAGGTCACGACGGGACCTCTACAGGAAGAAGAGAGAGCTCAGTCCAGATAGCATAGTCACGGTGATGCTTGGGTCGGTTGACAAATGGCACCGTGTGGCACATTATGCTCGATTAAAAATTAATTAATTTTTCGCAAAAGTCAGTTTCAAACAATTGCAATATTTTTTTACGAGCCAGTCAAAAGCAAATTTTCATTTTATTGGGAAAACCATCACCGTCGAACTATTCGAGCATTTATCGAATACCTGAAATTCATTTCCTGAAGAAATATCAAAAGCGAAAATACGTTCAAGGGAAGTCCCGGTCTGAGAACATTCCCTCCAGTCTCGCTGCAAAAGCAACGAGATGGAGGAGCCCGATGGCTTCAGCCATCAATCAGAAGGATCATGCCCATCGCCAATGATGACGGGCGAAAAAAAAGCTAAAAAGTTACGAGAATAAAGCAGAATAACCGACAATCCTGTCGGTTATCGAAATCGAGCAGCTGATCCAAGAAAAAGAGAAAGCTGAAAAAATCGAAAAAGAAAATGAAGAACTCAAGCTTCGAGTTAAATCTTTAGAAGCACTTGTTGGAACGTTCAACAAAGATAAAGAAACCAAGAAAGGCCGACAAGCAAACTCAAAATCTGAAGACAAGAAAACTAAAAAGCCACAGGAATAAGCTAATCAAGAGGATATCCTCAGCGCAGGAGGCGCAAACGACAGCAGAAATTACCATGCAGCGCTAGCTGGTCTTGAAGAAACGATGAACATTGAAGACGATACAGGTAAAACGTCTAAGTTAGATAATGATTTCATTGAATACCTTAACATTAAAAATCGGGAGAAAAAACCAAAAGGTTTGTCTGCTGGTCCGTCCGTTAAGATTAATGAAAAAAAAAGAAAAAGTCCCACCAATCAATGTATTTGGGCAAACGGGCAAGGATATGGTTCGGCTTTTGGCAGCCGAAAATAAACTAAAAGATTTTCAGATAAAAGGTGTCAAATTGACAATAAGGACTAAGTCGCTGGTTGATTTCCAGGCAACAAAATATGAGATGTTCCGCATTTCACGTACACCCCGAAAAGCGAAAAAAACCAAACCTTTTTATTGAAGGGTCTGGACTGTGGTGAGGGCACAGCCGATCTCCTTCAGTTGCTCCAAGAAGCTGCACCAGAAATACAATTTATTTCAGTTAAAAACTTTGCCACGAGAAGATCGATTGTGGAGCGCAAAAACTTGCCTCACTACTTAGTCCAGATTTGCAGCAAAAGTAGTTCGAGTGCCCTGCAGAAAATACTGTACTTGAACTTCCGCGTGGTGAGGTGGGCACGCCTAAAGAAAAGTGAGGTCAACCAGTGCTACAGGTGTCAAAGATTCGGGCATTCGGCTGCCAATTGCGCCATGAAATATAGGTGTGTTAAATGCAAAGACATTCATGCTCCCGGCGAGTGCGAATTGGCTCAGGCGGAGCCAAAAGAAAAACTATATTGTGTGAACTGCGGTGCCTTTGGTCAACCAGCATCATATCGAGGATGCCCCCGGTATCAAAATGCAAAGGTTACAGTCACTCCGGGGTGTCATTTGCACTTGCTGCGAGAGGACCAGCAGACAATGTAAATAAAATAAATAATGTAAGTGGCAATAATGAACTGCTCCTTAAAATTTATCAGCAATTAAATTCCTTATCGGAGCGAACCGATAAACAAGATTCGAAAATTAACATTGTTTTTCAGTGTTTAGGGCTTTCAAATGCCTCAAAATAAGTTGTCATCCAGCCACATTCCCACGGATAAGATTCGTCTCATCTCGATCAACGTCAACTCCATTTTTACTTTACATCGGCGGGATTATCTTCTAGAATTCATTGCCAGACAAAAGCCTGACATCGTGCTTCTCACCGAAACCCACCTCAGTTCATGGCACTCTATGAGATTCAAGGATTTTGAGTTCGTAAGAAACGATAGGGTAACAGGTGAAGGGGGAGGTGGCACTGGGATATTGGTCCGAAGACCCTATCGTTTCCAAAATATTGAAAAAGTCGAATTCAAAATCTTTGAATCTATTGAAATGTCCGTTATCAAAATCTCACTGCCAGGTGGGGATAACCTCATCGTTATCTCTGCCTATGCAACTGGTGGAACTGTTCTCAAGCTCAAGGAGGAGCTCAATTCCTTGTTCAAAATACTCGAATTGAACAGGCTGCATAACTATTATATTCTTGCTGGTGACCTGAATGCCAAGCATACATCATGGCTGAACGCCACCAATAATCCAAGAGGTGTATTCCTGAAATCATGGATAACAGAGAACCAGATTGAATACAGGTGGAATCTATATGGGTTGGAGCTCCCAACATACCCTAGGACAAATTCATATTTGGACCTCTGCATTGCTGACGCAAGACTTGAATTCATCTTTAATAGTCCTCAACGGAAACTGCAGGTGCTTCCTTATGCTAGCGACCATAACGCAATCATAATGGAAATCAATCATCACAGGGATGATTTCTTCCTCATTCCAGTTCAACATGAAAATCATCGATTGAATTTCAAAAAAACAGACTGGGGAAAGTTTCAAAAGAAGTTTAATCGCGAGTACCAGAAGCAATGTCCCCCTTCTGATGGTGGCAACTCTTGCTCAATGGTTCCTAATGACAGGAATCTAACTAACGATGAAATAGATGTCTATTTGTCGAAGTTAGAGAAGCTGACGTTGGAAACGATTGAGAAAGTAGTTCCCAAGATAAAACATCGAAACAATATAGAAGGATATGAAACACCAACCATCGCAAGGTTGAAAAGATTGAAAAGCCTTCTTCTCAACCGCGTGAACAATATTTATCGACGATTTTTGGACTACAACCATCCCTCGTTGGCTTTGTTGAAATTACATCTGAAGAATATCCGGAACTTAATCCGGTCATACTTCAGGAGTGAGGTCAGCAATCAATGGGCGGAAAAATTGAGGGGTATTAGCCCACAGGACCCAGACGGCGTGTTCGCGAAAGTGAAGAGCATATTTCGCAAGAAGTCTCGAGTGAAGGTATCGAATCTTGAAGTCACTAGTGATGAGATAAATCTTCTCGATAGGGCCAGTATCGAAATTGATAGTACGACTCCGGATAGAAATGGAAACAGGATTATATGTGAAGGATTGGATAAACTTGCCCTGATTGGAACACCTTTTGAATTGGTTCATCTGCCAAACCCTGAGAGAGGGAATGAAATATTTTCAGAGGTCGTTGAAGCAAAAGTTTCCGACTTCAAATCAAGCCTGAACGGCCAATCAATTCTTCATTTCAATGAAACATTAACATCTGACTTCATACCGAGCTTGAATCTTATTGATTATTTTGTCAGCTATGAAGACTTGTGTTTCATATTTCGCAGGATAAACAACAAGAAATCATGTGGTACTGATGGTATTCCAAATGTAGTTCTCCAACATTTGCCGGAGGTCGCTATTCGGAATTATTGCATATTGTTCAATAACATGTTGAGCAATTCATATTTCCCAAATGAGTGGAAAAGGGCTAAGGTATTTCCGATCTTGAAGAAAGGAAAAGAATCTTCATGCCCCAAAAGCTATCGCCCAATCAGCTTGCTGCCTAACATCAGCAAGGTGTTTGAAGTGATACTCAACAAAGCATTAAACGCCCACATTGAGAAATATGAGTTGATGCCGAATTGCCGATTTGGTTTGCGTGCCAGGCATTCGACCACACATGCAATAACGAAAGTAACCTCAGACATCTGTTGGAATCTAAATGATAGACAATGTGTTGGAGCATGTCTCATTGATATGGAGAAAGCCTTCGATACAGCGTGGTTAGATGGACTTATTTTTAAACTCCTTCAGGACAACTTCCCCAGACACCTTGTCGCCATGATGTGCAATATGTTATCCGGGAAATCGTTTGTTGTAACTGATGGAAATCTGACAACAAGGCGCGAATTCAAGGTCTTGAACGGTCTACAGCAGGGAACAGTTACTGCGCCCCTGCTTTTCTCAATATTCATTCGCAAGCTATTGAACAGCTTTGATTTGAATGTCTCGCCAACGCGATCATTGGTAGCGTTTGCTGACGATCTGATCATCTATACGGCAGACCGAAAAGCTACAATAGTTCAGAGCAATCTCCAATCAATGTTCAATGATGTACAGCTATACACTGACAATTGGCGAATGAAAATCAATGCGCAGAAGTGTGAAACAATCTTGTTTCGGACAACGCTGCAGGTGGTCAGTCAAGACCTGAAAGGCAATTGGAAAGATTTCCACATCATGGCTGGTGAGGGTAGTCTTGAACGGGTTCCACATAAATCCTGTGTTCGATATTTCGGTGTTTATCTCGATCAGTATCTGTACTATACTGAACATGTCAAAATCATGGTCAGTAAGGCACTTAAAGTAGTCATGGCCCTTCGAAAGCTCTTTCATTCCAGATACATTGATCAAAAGGTCAAAATTATCTGTTACAAGACCCTGGTTAGACCAGTTTTGACATATGAATGTCAGATCTGGTACAACCAGAGCGCTAGTACTATGGAAAAATTAAGAGTTTTCGAAAGGAAATGTCTTCGTGCATGTACTGGTTTGTACAGAAAGCCTGAGACGGATTGGAAACATTATATATCGAATAGAAGAATTTATCAAACTGCTGAAGTGACGAGAGTCGATATCTTCATATTGAAGCTTCTTCGGAATCATATCGCAAGATCTGTGACTGTGAGTGAAAACCCTTGGATTTCACAGCCATTCCACCCTACAGACTGGTATATAGCGACTTGCCTCGCTACTGGCTTCATTCCTCCAGAAGCATTCGTGTATTTGGACATGAATCGATATGTTTTTGATTCTGACGGCGTCCCAACCATATATCACATATATCGACGGGCCACCGAAAAGAAGATAAAATACCCTCCTAATTTGAGTTCACGAGACCAACGATTTCAATGGAGATACTCATTTGCTAGATTCGTTGAAGCTGATCGAATTGAGACGGCGCAATCCAGGTATTGGTGGCTGAATGACAATGCCTAAATTATTCGTGTTTATTTTTCAGTTCTGGTGTTTCTCGTTATTTCGTTTTTTGAGTTTCAGCTCATTATTGCTACATTAAGTTTTTTGTTTATTTATGTTAAAAATTAGGTAAAGGTTAGGTATATGTTATGTTTACTATATTCCGTTAGAGATAAGGTTAAACGCTTAGGTTAGGAACATTCTTATAGAAATTTTTTTAGTATAAGATGAAGTTTTTGATTGTATTTTATTAGAAATAAGTTACAACATATTAGGTGTAGGATCGAAGTTTCACTGCTGTGTTTTAATTATAAATAATTTTAGGATAGAGTTGGTTGGTTTTTTCTCCTTTTTCCAATTAAATTTTAAAAATATGTAATAATCGTAATTAATTGAATTTTCTATAGTTTTTTTTTTGATGAAATGAGTTAATGATAACGTATAAATTTAGAGAGCCATTTGGGCCATTAAGTTTTTGATTGTTATTGTTTGGAATTTGCTTTATATTCTTTTAAAATTTAGAACGATTAGTATTAAATAAAGCGCTTTTGACTTTGGCACATTATGCTCGGGCAGTCCTAAAAGATAAAAGGGACTCACAGTAGCCCGGGACGTTGAAGATGGGGGATCACGGTTCTGGTAACTCTTCTTCCGGCTTTCCCTTACACTAGAGGAGGGATCCTCAAGCTTGAAGCAAAACAAAACCTGGCCCGAGGTAGTACGTCAATCGGTTCCAGGCTAGGTTTTCAGGTCGACAGGGGAAGCGTTTAGTGGGAGGTCAAGTCGCTCGCGAGCATGGGAGCTCCATACTCACTGCGTAAATAGCATTCACGTTTCAACCATTAAAAAACTGCCGGTGTTGTATCGAATTTACAAAGGGGCTCTATGAAGGGAAACTTCGATAACCAGACAATGACAGTGCCAAAATGTCCTCTAGTCGATCTCGAATAGGGGTCGGTCAAATCTATTACAAATGCTAGAACACGTGTTCGGGTATATCCATTCTGCCCATTGAAGGTTGAAGAACAGTATTCGGGGCTTTAGTGCACTTGCATGTCACTCAGGCGGCTACATACTTTTTTACCTGTTGTACCATTTCAGGCCAAAACAAGTATATCCCCAGTCGTCTGAGGGTTCGTCCATAGTCGCCGTACGTGCTCAAAGGGTGATCATTAGGAGGAACTATTTAGTTGCTGGTTAATTCTTCCGCTATCCACAACTTCCACTGTTCTTCTTCCTGGAGTGGATTTCAACTCGCGTGTTCCGTCCGCTTGTACACAAATTCGTCCACCACCTTCAGCTCTGGAAGTCAGACTGTTGATCTTAGATGTTTTTTTTGCATCTGGGTGTATTTTTCTGACTGAAAGAAGGAATGATCAACGTCTATTAACAGGGAACCGTCTCATTTCTAGGCCAATTCTGCTCTCTCAGCTGAGAACACTCGGAACAGCGTATCTGAGACGATATTTAATGAGCTCTTTCTTTGCCGAATCGTAAATTCAAAGGCCTATAATTAAAGAGCCCTTCTGGTCAAACGACCGTGCAGATTATTTCGAACTGATGACCTTCAACATAGGTACACAATCTTTTTAACGCCAGTACCGCTGCCAGACATTCCTGCTCAGGAGCAGTATAGTTCCGCTGTGCGGGGTTCAACTTGTGGGACACTTAGGCATTTTCTTCCGATTTTCTATGACCTGGACTAAAACTGCTCTCACTCTATGTTGACTCGCGTCATAATAGACTGAGGACGGTTCATTAAAATCTGGGCTATGAAGTACAGGAGCTTCTGTGGCGCTCTCCTCTAACTCTTCAAATTCCCGCAAGCGGAGCTTAGTCCAGCGGAACTCTTGCCCCTTTATCGGCATGTCTGTCAGAGGTATGATGATTGTTCCGTAAAAATCGCTGGTACCACCCGCACATACCAAGGAAATGACGCAGTTGCTTTGTGGTCTTTGGTAAGGAGAACTCTTCGATCACTCTGCTCTTATTTGGGTCGGTCTTTATGTTAACATGTCCGATAATATCGCGCATTGTGCAGTCCAAATGGCATATGTGGCAAAATGGTATAATGGACGACTTGGTAAGATGAAGGCTGTTCTGTCTTTAGACTTGGATCCCAGGGGATTTGCCAGAAGACATCTTTAAATGCAATACGACGAGTTTTTCAACTAGCATTCAAAAGTTAAACTTTCAGGTACCTAGTAAGAATCATTAAAGGAATTACTCATGGAAGCAGGGGAATGCCGGTCGACAAGAGCGCTCTTGAAGGCTAGGATTCTTTAGGGAGTTCTGCCCCGACGTACCCGAGGAAATTCCCGCAGGGAGAGTGCCGGTCAACAAGAGCACTCTTGGAGGCTAGCATTCTTTGGGGAGCGCCACCTCCACGGACCCGAGGATATGGGGGGCGCCGTGAGGTTCCCTCCTGGGATGACAGGTAACGACTCTGATTGGATCTGGACTACGCTTTGGACAACGAACTGGAAATGACGCTTTGGGCTGGCGGATGTGATGGAACTCGTGTGTGAACGGCTCCAATTCATTTATCATACCGTCTCCGTCCCGGTAAAACCTTGGCAGGCCTTGGAGTACGTTCGAAGTTCGCACCATTGGGTTGGTGGTGTAGGTTCGGTTGAGACGGACTCCCAACTAGCGCTGGTCTGGCTCTGAGCACTTGTCTCCATAAGGGCTCGTGCCAACTCTCGCATGGCCTCCCTGCTCTGCAAAGATAACCATGGGACCAAAAAGGCGACTACACACACGAACGGAGATAGCGGCTCCGAGGAGGGACCCAACAAAACTGGAGCTAACAAAATCAAAAGACCACAAATACCCAGAAAAAGAAACGAAGAATAATAACGATGACGCAACCAGCGGTTGCAGCCACGATGTCAACAGTACATCGCGAACGGTACTAACAACGACAAAAACGAAGACTAACACAACGACAGTGAAGACGGAAGAAAAACGGAGAATACAGACTGAGATTCCTGCGGCGTTCGGGCGTACCAAAAAATGATGCGAACGCCAGAGCGTCCTATTAAGGAGAAACGGGAAACTCTGCAGGACGCTTCAGGTGTTCAAGCGGTGGGAGATAACATAAAGAGCACTGAAAATTCGATTGTCACTGCTGCGATCGTTACCGAAGTGACCAATGCAAGGGTCGCAAATCCCGACATCGCAACGAAAAATCCAGAAGCCAACGAGGAGATTACGGCACTAAAAGCAAAGAGTGACCAGACACCACGTGAATGCACCGCCAAAGTTGAAAATGTGGCGGAAGTACTGCACTCGGAAACGGAACGCGATAACCTCTCCCAAGGATGCTTGCAAGGTACAATTGCGGTCCAGCAATATGAAGAAGAAAGACTACTCCGAAAAGCGGGAGTTGTTATAAAAAGAATACAAGCTGCATGCGACTCTCCAAAAATCAGCAAAGTAGCAAAGGAAGGGCTTCTTGAACTAGAGAGCTCCTAGATCGCATAGGGCACTATCGGAGAAGCTGGTTAAGGGCCGAAGACGAAGAGAAGGCTAAAGAGGCGCTTGGGGCGAAATCTAGAGGCGACACGCAGATAGCTTCACCATTAAACGTCAATAGGAGAATGGCGTCTAGCCCAATCGAAGGAGATCGGGATAAAAGAAGGAAGAAAGAGGCACTTTAAGGGCGTCAAGCACCAGATCAGATCAAAAGGAGCGAAGAAAGCCGCAAAGAAACTCCTTCAAAAAAAGCCAGAAAGGAAAGTTCGTACGGACGCCCAATTACAAAACGGACCTGATGCAAAGCGGGAGAGGCAGAAGCCCCGACGAAGACCCCGGCAGCAGGCACTGCTTGTAAAGCCCCAAGATGGCCGATCCTACGCGGATGTACTGCGGGACATCAGGGGAAACGTAAGGCCCGAAGACACCAATACTACCATTAAGGTAGTAACCAACGCGGTCGGGCCACATACTGGTCAAATTCGGAGCAGAGGCCGGCAATCAAGATGCATTCTATGATGCAGTAAAGAAAGTCCTCGGCAAAAGCGCAATTATAGCCCCGCTCGAGCCGATGGCAACGATCGAAATACAAGACATTGACTGCGTGACGGATCTGGCCAAGGTAGAAGAGGCCGTCAAAAAGGAGTTCCCTAGCGTGGGAAGGATGAAAGCGAGACTGACACCAGAAAACAACAGGGAACAACGCATGGCCATAGTTGACTTGACCGAAAAGGACGCCGCACAATTCCTGACCATGGGCAAAATACGAATTGGGTGGGTTGTCTGTAGGATACGGCGAAGAGCAACGCCTCTTCAATGTTTCAAATGCCTTGGCTATGGTCACACCACACAAGTATGCAAAGGACCCGATAGGAGTTCTTTATGTTACAAATGCAGTGAAATGGGGCATAAAAGAAAAGAGTGTACGAAGGAGGCACACTGTATTCTTTGCAAGGATGCTGATCGAAGACCTGATTTTGGATACGTCTTGGGATCAGGAAAATGCCGGGTGTTCCAGAAAGCCCTAGCCAAGGCAAAATCAGAGCTTCGACGACCCGCATCCTGCAGCTAAACCTACACCGCATTTCAAGCGCCCAAAATCTACTTGAGCAGTTTGCGAGGTACATGAAAGCCGACTTCTTGCTGCTAAGTGAGCAACACAATAATAAAAGTCCTGCATTATGGTATTCTGATGAAACTGGTACTGCCGCTATCTGGGTTCGGAACAGTGACTTTCAAGCGGAGAGTTGTGGACGGGGGGATGGTTTCGTGTTGGTTCGGTGCTCAGGGATCACCTGCTTTAGTGTGTGCCTAACGCCTAACGAGTCGATATAATCTTTCCAAGCTAAGCTTAATGCTTTGCAGGGCGCTGTCTCGAACTCAGAGGGTAAAGTGCTCGTTGGGGGCGACTTCAATGCTAAAACAATCGAATGGGGCATGCCTCAGACGGATCCGCGGGGAAAACGAATCCTGGAAGTGGCGGCCAGGATGGCCCTCGTCGTACTAAACTCCGGAAACACGCCGACTTTCCGCCGTATTGGCTTTGAGGGAACCATACCGGACGTGACATTCGCCTCGGAGTCTTTAGTACGGAGGATACACAACTGGAAAGTATTAGAGGACTACTCAGCCAGTGATTATCAGTGCATTCTGCTTGAAATAAGTGATGCTGTCTCCCGACGTCCGTGCTCTCGGCCTTCTACAATTGGATGGAACATTGGAAGAATGGACGTCGAGAGGCTCGTCAAGGTTCTCATAGCAGGTGAGCCGCTGCAGGGAGCTTCGGAGGGGACGGAAGAACTGGCAGCTCAAGACGTGGTGAACTCAACTATGAGCATCATTACGACTGCTTGCTGCGCTTCTATGCTCCGTCGAAGACTCCGGCACTGCAAGCCCCCAGTGTACTGGTGGTCTGCTGAAATTGCTGAAAAGCGGAGGGAGTATCACATGCTTCGGTGTTACATGCTTCGGCGTGAGGCTCAACGGGCGCGGAACCGTGACGAGGCATGCAACCAGGTGGCAGCATACAAGTCGGCCAGGAAATGCCTTCGCAAACTGATCAACAGTAGCAAGGCTCGCTGCTGGCAAGACCTAGTGGACAATGTGAACAAGGATCCGTGGAGCCTTGGCTACAAGCTGGTCATGCGGAAGCTCGGTGCCCTACGGAAGCCTTGTATACATGACGCGGAAAAGATGGCCGCGATAGTGCGGGGACTCTTCCCCGCCCACCCCGTCCGTGTTGACGCTGTCCATGATGAAACAGCAGTCGAGTGCCCACTCTTCACACAGCTGGAGCTGGAGGAGGCAGTCCTCTCCTTGAAAGCGAGGAAGGCTCCAGGTCCAGATGGTGTTCCGGCTGAGGTGTTGCGGCTCGTCTATCACCATTGTCCTGACTTGCTGCTCAGCACATTCAACGCTTGCCTCAGCAAGGGGAAGGGAAATCCCGAATCCCCGTCTGCATACCGCCCAGTATGCATGCTAGAAATGGCTGGGAAAGTGCTAGAGAAACTCATCAAGGGAAGACTCACTGACGCGATCCGTGCTGCTGGGGACCTATCTCCTCGGCAGTACGGCTTTAGAGCAGGACGCTCTACCATTGATGCGATTGCAGAGGTGGTGAACGCGGTCCAAAGGGCAGAGGCATATAGTCGCACCAAGCGACGAATCGTCCTGCTGGTGACACTCGACGTCAGGAATGCCTTCAACTCCGCTGGATGGGTGGATATTCTGGACACACTGGAAAACTCTTTTCAAGTTCCAAAATATCTAATGCGGCTTTTGAGGAACTTCCTCAAGGATCGAAGCTCTCTCTACGACACGACACAGGGCCAACGAAAGATGGAAATTACATCGGGTGTTGCCCAGGGATCTATCCTTGGTCCGCACCTGTGGAACGTGTCTTACGACGGGCTACTGAGACTTGAGATGCCAGATGAGTCGCGCTTAGTCGGCTATGCGGATGATGTTGCGGCTCTGGTCGCTGGGCGCACCGTTGAACAAGCGCAACTTAGGCTAGGCATGCTAATGCGCCGAGTGAGGGACTAGGTGACTGCTCGCGGGCTCAGTTTAGCACTGGAGGAAACTGAAGTGGTCATCTTGACAAAAAAGAGAACCCCTAGAGTAAGGATGATCAGTATTGGAGATATACAAATCGAATCGAAGCCAGCGGTAAAGTACTTGGGGCTACTGATCAACTCGAAGATGAGTTTCTCTGAGCAAACCAGGGCAACGGTTGAGAAGGCTGCTTCGGGAATATCGGCTCTGAGTCGACTTATGGCCAACGTACGGGGACCCAGCCTATCAAGAAGACGCCTCTTGATGAGTGCTGTAGGGTCAGTGCTACTGTACGGAGCAGAGGTATGGGGCGACGTTCTCAGCAAGGAGGTATACCGAAAACGTTTGGCACAGGTACAGAGAAGAGGAGCACTGAGGATTGCATCTTCGTATTCAACAGTCTCCGACTCGGCGGTGAGAGTGATTGCAGGCGTGATACCTGTCGCCCTCCTTACTAGAGAGCGCCGCACTATTTACCTGCACCGAAACGAGGATGCGAGGGAGATAGTTGTCCGCGAGGAGAGACAGCGCTCGCTCAACGATTGGCAGCACTCTTGGGTGAATCGCACGAAGGGAAGGTGGACTGCGCGCCTCATCCCGGATGTGAGACCGTGGCTAAATGGAATGCATGGTGAGACTGACTTCTATCTGACCAAGCTTTTGAGCGTGCACCTGCACAAGATCGTTAAGTCACGGTCTCCCGATTGTCGGTTTTGCCCAAGAGAGGAGGACAATGCCTGTCACGCATTTTTTGCGTGTACAAAATGGGTCAGGCTGCGAAGAGAACTCTACAGGGAGACGGGAGAGCTCACCCCGGATAATATAGTTGCGGTGATGCTCGAATCGGTTGACAAATGGAACCAGGTGGCACATTATGCTCGGGCAGTCCTAAAATATAAAAGGGACTCACAGCAGCCGGGGGCGCTGGGGCTGGGGGATCGCTTTTCTGGCATTTCCCTTCTCCCCTCCCGCTAGGAAAGGCACTCCCCAGCTTCAAGGCGCCCCAGGGCGTAACAAAACGAGACCTAGCCCGAAGCAATGTGTCAAACGGTTCCAGGCTGGGTTCTCAGGTTGACAGGGGAGGTGTTTAGTGGGTAGTCCAGTCGCGCATGGGAGTCCCAGACTCTCTGCATAAATGGCATTCAACTCCCTACCACAAAAAAAAGGAATTACTCATGAAAATCGAACAACGTTATTACTACGGCCGATGTATACAATCCCGAGCCGTCTTACAGAATACCATCCGGATGCGAATTCATGTCGATCGGTTTGAGAGAACAATCTGTCGCGCCGCCAAAAACGTTGGTAGCGCTGCCAACATTCAATTTATGTGGAATTTAAACATAAATTTCAAATTCAAATTTTATTTCGCGCGAACCAAATTTCGGTTACTAAATCTTCTAGGTTGAAATTGTTCATATGGATACAGTTTACACTTGGTTCGTGTTGCAGTGTTTATAAAAATAGTTCTTTAATTTTTCGGCTGAGTAAATTAATATATGATTTACTTTACAGACCATAACAAATTGCCCTAAAGTTTTATTCAGAATTTTTCATATGATACTTAATATTTTTGCTAAGTAGAAATAGAGGTTCATTGTAGGCTCTTTACAATGAACCTCCATCGAATATTTCTTTAAGCGTGCTTGTAGGTTGATATATGGATTAACTGAAAACCTACTTCAATTCTACAAGCGTGACTTTCACTCAAAAGGGGCTTGAAATGACAACCCGGGTAGTCCACCCGACTTTCAAGAATCAATTTGTTCGTTATGCCCAGCAAATGTTTTTTTTGTAACAAGAAAGGGCTGGCTTATGCTCACACCCTCAGTAGTTACAATGCAAAATGCATTGACCCGTTTGCATTCAAAGTGCTTATTACAATATGTTTGAATTTGGAATAGGACGATAAATTGGTCTTTCAAATACTTCACGGATCTTCTTGCAATTGAACTGAAAACAAACATATCATTGTATGCACTAGTAAACTTGACCTTAGCCTTGCGGCTTTCAAAATTTCAGTATTTATATCTCGCTTAAAGTTGAAATTCGGATAATTCCAAAAAAACAGCTGCCAGTGTTATCATCCATCAGCAAATAATAACCATGCAGAAAATCTTTGGCATTTCCCACATCTTAACATTTAAATACAATACAAAAAGTTCAACAACGTTCTCGCTGAAGTTTATGACCTCTTAGCATAAATGCATATGAAATCAAGCATCCGGTACATACTCCTATATTTAAAATGCTTTTGAGCCACAACCTACACTCGCTAAGTACTTGCAAGTGCGATTGTCTGCACCTACACGTTAGCTTTTTCGAATTAACCTGTCTGCAAATACGCGAATAATCCAAAGATAGCAATGTCAACAATGAGCAAATTAAGCCAACAATAATGACGAATTCATTGCGTAAATTTGCATTTTATTTACGGGCTTTGGCGAACTGGAAGGAATGTGTAGCGTGAAAGTGGTTTTGTTACCTTCAACTGATAATTCCAGTATGACACATACAAGACAATGGTAATTGGTAGTCGTTTCAACATTGATGGATGTTACAACTGAATTTTGGGCGGAAACTCATACGAGTAAATTCTTGAATCACTAATTCTGCATAAGGACAAGTTTTGGTACAATACCCTTGCCAACAAATTTAGGTGGAACACGAAACTAACTTTAACTCGGAATTTCATAAACGGACGCTTAAAAATGTTAAAATCTTGCATTAATTAATTTCTTTTTTTCACCTGTTTCCAATCGAAAAACAAACTCATATTTCCTGCACCAAATTAGTGTCAACACACGATTTAATGAAATTCATGTTTATGCAAATCGAGTCTAGAGATAAATCTTGAAATTGACTGAATTACAAACGAACCGATTAAATGCACATTAACCATTTTATTTGAAATCTTTAATCAGCTAAATCTATTATAATGTCAGGGCGAAGTATCATAAATCAATTTGTGATGGTAACTGTAGAAAAAAAAAATCACTCAAGGAAAAGTATATTCAAATTGTGGTAGCTAATGCTCATATACAGATTAAAGGCGGTACAATGTGCAGTGAGTCGATGGGAAATTTATGTTTGAACCTCCTTAATACTAATTTTAAGCACGCAATAAATCTCAAACTCGAAATGTATTTGCAGACTTCCAGTCGTCGAAATGAAGTGAAGGTTAAGTTTGTAGGATTTTGTTTTCTATTTTGGCACGTTAGCTGTGCCAAAAGTAAATGTGTGGTCACTTTCCTTAATAGAAAACATTACGATTTCATAACGCATTCACGAATAATATGTTTCAAATAGCGTTGTTATTCTTGTAATTAAAATTCCATTCAATTGGCCACCTTTGGACAATGTTTGCGACTTTGATATGTGATTGGAATTTTAATAATTTAATTAACACTTGTTCGAGCTTTGTTTTGATTATAACAATAATGTTTCTTCGGGTCAAGATTAACTAATATATTAAAAGAACTTAAGGGTATGACGCTTTCATAAATTGCAAATCAAGAAGAAAACGTTTCTAAAAGATTATTTTTCATTCGGAAATCTCAAACAAACAATTGGAGTTTATTCTTTTAATTATTTATTATATAATTTGGTTATAAATTAGGTTAGCACGATTTTAGTCATACATTTTTAAACAAGTCTCTGATTCGGCGGTGCTAGTTATTGCAGGCGTGATACCTATCGCCCTCCTTGCTGAAGAGCGCCGTACTATCTACCTGCGTCGAAACAAAGACACAAGAGAGACAGTTGCCCGCGAGGAGAGACAACGAACACTTAGTGTTTGGTAGCTTTTCTGGATGAACAACATAAAGGAAAGATGGGCTGCACGTCTCATCCCTATTCTGAGACCGTGGCTCCGTCGAACTCACGGTGAGATTGACTTCTACCTGATCCAGCTCTTGAGCGGTGTTGCGAATTCCGGCGTACCGGCATTGTCCCATTCGCAACTTCAAATTGCCGCCGTAACATCTCCAGCTTCTTTTGGACCCATATACCTTTTCCTCGGTATATTTATTTATTTATATTAACATTTAACAATTTGCCTATAATTTTTGTTTCCCCATCATCTCAATTCTACCCTCTTACCCTTGTTAAGAAAATAGCCTGAAAATCATTATTACAAAACCTTAATTATCATTTCTGTTCTAATCATATGAATATATTATGTTAAAAACAATCAATAACAAGTTGGGTAGGCAGACCTATGCTCATGTCAGAAGGGTTTTGTACTCAACTTACAAAATGCAGTAACCAGCGACGAATAAAATCAAGAAACATGTCAAAGACGATTTTATTGGAGAAAATGTGAAATTCGAGGATCATACTATTATTAACAAAGTTGAAAGAATTGTGACTTCTGAGGTATTTGTTTTACTTATACCCATAGATATCTCCCTTGATAATTTTTCCAGATTTTTTAGAAACACATTTTTCATGTATTTCCACCCCCCGTGCCCCCACTGAAGCGAAAACTGCCAGTTTAAGAACTGTTTTGAAAAGCTCTAATAGGAAACTTTCAGTTGATATTCATATCGGCTACCTTTCATGAAATTTTTTTCAGGGCCCACTCCTCTGCACTGTAATCATCGATTCATGGCCTATTTTTTCGAATCCTAGAATGGTTACTAAGCCCTGTTGCTAGGAGCTCTCTCCTGCCTCTTTGACTTGTTTCAATTGTATGTACTCATTTTCATGATACCTATCATTCCTGAAATTTTCATGCAAATCCTAGCAAAGCTGTAGTGTCTAAATCGATAAAAAGCGCGTATGGCTCCATAGCCATATGTTTCCATAGTAATACAGGGCATATTGTTCCATAGTAATACAGGAAAATTCAAATCGCTATAACTTCATTAAATACTATTCAATCTTTATGAAACTTTCAGAAAAGATCAATCTTACAGAAAATCATCTGTTTGCTAAATTTTATTGAATTTAAGGGTACCGTTTGGATTTTATTCAAGAAAACATAAAATCGATAAATCATACTATTACTAACAAAGTTGAGTGAATTTCGACTTCTCATGTATTTGTTGTTGTTGTACTCATAAAGGCCTACATTCATGATTTTTTTCAGATTTTTCGGATGGAAGGTTTCCAATCGCGAGGGGGTGGTACGCGAAAAGTTCGTACATTTCCCCTTCCCCTGCCCCCCTCGGTATTCAGAAGGCAGTTTTAAGACTTGTTTTGAAAAGATCTCATTGAGACCTTTCCAATGACACCCTACTCGACTACCAATGGTGAAAATTTTTTTTGAGGGGTCACCTCCCTATACGGGGAGACCCCCCTTAAACCCCTTTGAAAATTTTTTCCACCCTTGAACTTTCAAGAGGTCACCACTTCTGACCTTTTCACAAAGTTTCATGGCTGTAGCCTCTATAGTTTCGGAGAAAAAGTGCTGTGACATACAGACGGACGGACGGACGGACAGACGGACACAGGTCGTGATTGCAATAGGGTTTTGTATTTTAGTACAAAACCCTAAAAATGTTAACTTAATAAACTCCTCGAAAGTATAAAGAACCTTAAACTGCGTAAATCATGAGGAGAACGCCTCGCAATGTATTTTATGCAAGTAAACAATTTGCTCAATCAAGCAAATTAAAGTTCAATCACACAACCCAATTATATGAAGTTAATGTAAGGCAAAAAATGCACATTTGCAAAAATATGTATAAAAGAAAGTGAATGGAAGAATAAAGTCATTGTTTTTTGCAATCATTGAACTATAGCGTTTTAATAGCGTTCATATATTTCCCGTTGGAATTTACATGGTCCGTCGATCCGGATTCTGGAGGTACAACCAAGAATTTTAGCCCGGAGGATTTAACAAAGGAGTTTGGTAAGGAAGATTCAGATGATCCCAGCTTATCGTTGAGCAGACTGGAAGATAGGGCTTCCTTTTCGAACATCAGTGCCAATCATTAGTGGGCGATTGGAGCATTAGTGGCAGGAATTATTGGGCGATTCGAGCATCAGTGGGTGATACTTGAAACCAGCAATCTCTCGTAGCGGTCGTAGGGATTTCGCTTTGTATACGCATTTTAAGGACATCATTTCTTTTCGTTCCATCCTTTGGGGAACCCACTACGGAAAGTTTAAGCATAGAGCGTCAGCAGACTTCAGAGGTTGCCAGAGGGTTTTTCTTAGCGTGAGTAATTGCTGGAGTAGGTGGGCTGACATATGGACACTCTAAAGAGGTGGGACATTCGAAGCTTAGCAAAGTTTACGTAGTTGGACAACAAAATGAGCAGCCAGGACGCTTACTTCAACCAGATTCAGAGGCTTATCTCCAACTTCAAGAAGGACAGCGAATCTAGATACAGCCTCGCGTATTTCCAGACAAGACAGTAGAAACTAAAGGCCATCTGGGCTACATATGAAGGACAGCATGAAGCATAATGCAGTCATTTAAAACAAGATGCAGAAAAGTTCAGTCAGCACACGAAGGAATTCGAGGGCGCTGAAGAGCTGGTGATGGATTACCTCACTCTCTTCCAAGCAAAAATAAACCATTATGCATCTGGATGCACGGAGCAAACGCGAAGCGATCCCATCAAACTAGAAAGGATGAACAAACCTTTCTACGCCGACTGGTATGCATTCCGCGATCTGGTCAAATGCATGATCCACAATGTCATTCAGCTCTCTAATGTCCAGAAGCTGCAGTACCTACGCAGCACACTCCGTGGGGAAACAGAGCAGTTAACACTAGAACTACCAACTGGGCTGAGAGGGCTGATATTTCAGAGGACCAATTTGAAAAAGGTGAAGTGTATGTATCCTCAGACACCGATAGTGAGAGAGAGAATATTCTCAAAATGCGAAGACGAAGAAAAACTTTAAGATTACCATCATATTCTGATAAGAGTGACGATCAGGTAAATGAAATCGCTGCCGATGGAACTATATGGAATGAAATAAAACCCGGATCCACTCCTGGACGGAGACCAAAACACTCAATTTTCAAAAACGTTATTGGGCCTACAGCGTTTGTAAAACGAAATATAATCAAGGGTACTGTGAGTAGCGCGTTTTCATTGATCATTGATCATAAAATTAAAGACCATGTAATAACATACACAGAACAAGAAGCTTTCCGAGTTCTTGGGAAAAAATTGGATCTATCTCATGAAAGGTTCAATGCTTTTCTTGCAGTTTTATACGGACGTGGCGCATATGAAGCTAAAAATTTAAAATTATCATATTATGGTCAAAACATTGGGGACCACCTTTTTTTGCAAAAACAATGACCAAAAAAGATTTTGCTGATATTTTACGGTTTGTACAGTTCGATAAGAAAAATGAGAGAAGTCAAAGATTGAAGAATGACAAGTTTGCAATGATCTCACTTGTTTGGGATTGATTTCTCAAAAAAAGCCAAAACTGCTACATACCTGTAGAGAATATAACAATTGACGAGCAACTGTTTCCAACCAAAGCGGGACGCGGGTTTACGTAATACATGCCAAACAAACCCGACAAGTTTGGAATAAAATTTTCGTTGGCATCTGATCTCAAAAGTAAATATGTAGTGAATGGGTGCCCTTATTTGGGAAAGGGCGAAACAAAGCCACCGTCGATTCCTTTGAGTGAATTTGTCGTCCTCAAATTAATTGAACCGTTCGCCTTTTCTGAGAGAAATGTAACGACTGACAATTTTTTTACCAGCTTATCACTGGCATCAAAGTTATTGCAGAAAAATACTACGCTGGTTGGAACTATTCGTGCAAACAAACGGGAATTACCGAAACTTGCTAAGCAAAAAAAGGATAAACTACCTTTTTATTCATCTGTATTTTATAAAACCAATAATGCTACATTATCTGTATATAAAAGTAAACCAACGAAAAAGATTCTAGTGCTAAGTACGAAACATACATCGAACAAAATTGAAAATTACAAAAATCAACCTGAAACTGTTATATTTTATAATAAAACTAAATTTTGGGTGGATATTACCGATCAAATGGCCAGAAAGTATACTGTGAAGTCTGGTTCTTGGAAATGGCCTCTTCACATCTTTTTCAATATTCTTGACTTAGCAGCAATAAATGCATGGGTTTCGTACAACGAAACAACTGGAGAAAATATGTCAAGAAAAGATTTCCTGTTCCAATTAGCAGAAGAACTTTCCGCAAAATATGAAGATTCATCTGAATCAGGAAGTTTCGCCGATCTCTTAGCGAGCCATAAAAGTTCTAATAGACGAAAAACTTGTCAAATAGGTTTATGCAATGAAAATAAAACCTATAATATCCGTGTAAGTTGCAAAAAACATTTGTGGCAAATGCAATTTGAAAAAAATGTCTATTTGCAAAATCTGTGATCATCGAAATATAATTTGAAAGAATGTATAAATTTTTTTCTGTTTACATAAATTTATTTACTTTATTGAATACACATCAATTTATAAATGAAATACATTTTAATTTCCTTGAAAATAGGTTTATCTTTTAAAATGTAGTTTTAAGTTTAATATTTTTCTCGAACCGGTCATTTTGACCGGTTGGTAGAAATAGGTATAGAACAATTGCTGGTAGTTCTAGTGTCAACCACCTAACAATCACCGATGCAAATTGCGAGCCTGCATGGAAGTCCCTCTGTGAACGGTACGATAACCATCGGGCTCAAAACATGATGTAGCGGTTCTTCAATATTGAAAATTGTACCCGCAATGATCCAACAGCGCTGAGACATATGCTCGATACAATGAAACAACTTTTAGCTGTTCTGAGTACGTTGAAAACGGATGCATTCTCTTTGACTACAATATTTCTGTTGAATCAGAAACTTGACGAAGAGTCAAAGAGAGAATGGCAAAAAACAATTGCTGTTTCTATAGAAATTCCTTCATTAGATCAGTTTCTCGTTTTTCCGAAACAACGCTTCTCCATGCTGGAAGCCTTGTCATCCGGAAAACAAGCCTTGTCATCCGTGTAAACAATCAAAGTCAATACAACCAGCATCGGATCCAAATTGACTTGTTCGATGTGCAAAGCGGGTCATAAATTGTTTGAGTGCAGCTCATTTAAGCAAGCAAGCATCCAGAACCGCAGATATATAGTTCGAAAAGCTGAGCTATGCTTCAATTGTCTGCAAGCACAACAAAGAGTAAACAAGTACTCATCAAAATATAGATGCAGAATTTGTGGCAAAAAATATAACACACTGCTTCACCCGGAAGGGTTAGACACCTCGAATCAGTCCAAAACAATATCCTCTGCGCCCGTACAAGGGCACAGTGCATACACTGGCATGAATGATGTGCTTTTAGCAACAGCACTGATAAAGGTGAGCATTCAAGGTGAAGAAGATTGATTCCGGAGTACAGCGTTCATTCATCAGTGAATCGGCTGTGCAGCTGCTGCAAACTAAGCGTAAAGGGTCTCGGGTCAAAGTCAGTGGAATCGATGCAATCGAAAATGTTAGGTCAAGGGGAGAGACTAAGATTTGCGCGATAGTCCAAACTGAACATGGTAGCCACGAAAAACATGGTCCCTCCACTCATCCTCACGACAATTACAGCGCCATTGCCATACACAAGAGTTCCATTCAACATTCCAGTGGGACTGATGGTTCAAGATCTAGCAGATCTCTGTTACTACAACCAGGGAATATTGACATTCATAGGAGCGACAACCATGTGCTCAAAGAGCAAAACTGGAATGGGTACTATTCGGATCTGTTCCTTGCAAAACAACAAAGGCATTATGTGCGCTGATATCCTATACCAAACTGGAGGAAGCAATAAGAACATTTTGGGAGACAGAAGAGCTTCCAGCCACTCAACATCTAACTAGGGAAGAGAAGCAAAATGAGGACTTTTACACGCAATATGTTATCCGACAACCCAATGGAACATACGAGGGTCATTCAATAAGTACTTAGCCTACAGAAGAAAAACGAAAATTTTAGAAAAGTGGCAATTTATTTTTCCAGATAATCTCCTTCAAGCTCGATACACTTGGTCCAGCGATGCTCGAACTTTTTCAACCTGTCCAAAAAATACATTTTCTCAAGGGCTGCAAAATAGGCCTCCGTGGCGGCGAAGACCTTCTCATTCGAGCCAAATCTATTCCCGGCGAGTGATTTTTTCAGGTTTGGAAACAAAAAGTAGTCACAGGTGGCCAAATCTGGTGAGTACGGTGGATGGGGCAGTAATTCGTAGCGCAATTCGACCAATTTGGCCATGGGGACGGCGGAGGTTTGAGCCGGCGTGATGTCGTGGCGGAACAGCACTTTTTTCTTCGCCAAGCGGGGGCACTTTTTCTTCAATTCGACGTCAAATCGGCCCAATAAGTCTGCATAGTAGCGCCCCGTGATTGTCTTACCCTTCTCGAGGTAATCGATGTGGATCACACCTTATGAATCCTAGAGAACGGTGGCCATCATCTTTCCGGCTGATCGAACAGTCTTCGCCTTCTTAGGAGCACGTTCGCCGGGTGAAGTCCACTGTTTCGACTGTTCCTTGGTCTCTGATGTGTACCAGTGAATCCATCTTTCGTCGACGATCACGAAACGACGCAAGAACTCCGCCGGTTTGCGCTGAAACAACGCCAAACATGTCGCTGATGTGGTCTCACGGTTGCGTTTGTTTTCCGGTGTGAGCAAACGCGGCACACATCGCACCGACAGCTTTCTTATGCCCTGTTCTTCGTGTAGAATATGATGCACCATTCTTTCTGCGATGCCTACAGTCTCAGCTATCCCGCGAAACTTCAATCGACGGTCTGCCAACACGAGATCGTGGATTTTTTTAACGTTTTCCTCCGTAGCAGCCGTTTTCGGGACACCTGGGCGTGGCTCATCAAAAACCGACGCGCGGCCACGAACAAACTCGTTGAACCTATTCTTGACGGTCGCCATCGAAGGAGAAGAGCCACCGTACACAGCATCCAAGCGGTCTTCGATTTTGCTGCGCGTTTTCCCTTCCAAAAACAAGAATCTAATCACTGAACGATATTGTTCTTTTTCCATTTTTGTACAGCCGACCGACACGCTCGCTTCCAAAGGCTATCGAAACAAAACTAATGAAGGGAATTGACTGAAACTTTGACAGTAGGCTACTGAAAAAAATGTACTGCACGATGGTAAAATTCTTTTGTAATAGCAGCGCCATCGGGCGGTGAGGCTAAGTACTTTCTGAATGACCCTCGCAATTTGATGATTTGGAAGGAGGGCGATAGATATCGCCCTCCTTGTTAGAATGTGCCGTACTTTCTACCTAAGTCGAAACAAGGACATGAAGAAAACATTTGTCCGCGAAGAGAGATAGCGCATGAGTGTTTTCAGTCTTACTTGCACAAGATCCGTAAGATACCGTCCCCCGAATGTAGAAAGAGGAAGGCGATGCCTGCAACATATTTTTTGCTTACAAAAGATGGGGCAGAAACACATGAAATCAATCTCAATTTTTTACCGCCCAGCCATTTATTTAAATTTTATACGTCTATCTGGAAACGTTTGAAGTGGGTGAACGTTGAAAACGTCGCGTGCATGGAGCATATTAGAGAGACGTGTCAATCAGCCCGAAACATCTAATTTGACAGCGAAGGGATCCTCATTTTCTGTACGTGGCTAATTTTGTCGATTGTTGTCGTTCTTTTCCTGTGATATGAGGCCTTGGAAAATATTAATTTAGCGACAATATAGGCCTTTACCAATCGACACATTTAATGAAATTCACACTTAAAGCAATGTTTCCGCACATTTGTCTCAGCTATGTGAGAGTTTCGTTATTGTTCTTGGCTTTGTTTTCTGCTTTGTGCAAAGAAGCCGTCTATGTCGCTCCGTAGCTGAAACATTAACAAAATATTCCCATAAGAACTGCATACCGTGCTCGAATTTGTTCCATTGTGGTTGCTAATTCGCTGTAATTCAAGTCTCACTTGCTTGATGAGTGGCAAAAAACCCTGACCGAGAACGCACATATCGAGACAGCATGTGTGTGTCAAAGTGTCGCAATTATAAATTTTTAATGTTTAGAGAAGGTTTTAACGCGGTTAACAGTTTTAAGCTGAAGTGGATATCATGTCTGCAGTGTAGGAGTTGCAAATATTGCCCCTTTTCTGTCGGCTGTGGACTTGTTAGATTTGTTAAAAGGTGTACCTGATGGGTGTAAAATAGCGAAGGCCCCATTTTTGATGCAGCGAATCCATCAGGACCTTAAGCCAGATTGGGAGAGGCGCAAGGGGGGCGCCAACTCTACTTGGAAGCCCAACTTTTTCCGTGCAGTACTATTTTCTCGTCAAGGACAAAGTATGAGTAATTTTCTGACAGTGCGAAGGGCTAACCGTGCTGACATGTAGTTTCAGCGGGACGGTGTCATATGCCACTCATCACGATACAATTTGCTTGCTAAAAGATACACTTGAAGAACGATTGCACGAAACAACCCTGTTAACTGGTCACCGCGCTTGTGCGATTTGACACCGTTACATTACTTTCTTTGGGGATATGTAAAGTCGAATGTCTACACCAATATACCTGAAACAAATGAGCATTTGGAAGCCAACATTCAATGCGTTATTGCCGAAATACAACCTAATTTACGGCAAAGGGTGTGTGAAAATTGGACCTTCAAATTACGTCACGTATGCACCAGCCACATATTCGAAATGATCTTCAAATATTAATGACAAAAAATATCTTTTAGTTAAAGACAATTTCATAGAAAAATAACAATTTTATTTGATTTATTTCAATTAAAAGTTCTCCGCCTCTAAAAAAACACCCTATAATACATTGTGGAGTAGCATTCGGTGGCATTGAATACAGAGTTGACTCCCTCATGTTGAAAGCTATGATTTGACCAATTCATTCCTGATGGATCCAGCCAAGGCGTGAGAATGATAGACTTGTAATAACCATGCAGACTGACAAACGGTTGGACAGACCGACAGTCAAACAGCCAGTTAACGAGAAGTCCACCTCAAATAAGCAGTTGAACTACCCCCGGATGATTCGCTGTCGCAGTTTCTGATGACAAAAGCCAATCACTCATCGAAACTGCTTACAAAAACAATGCTTGTGGTCTTAAAGGTAATATATTAAAGTAAGTTACATCCGCCAGATTTCCGTAATTCAGGTAGGAATGAAGGGTTCTCTGGGTGTTCTCTCTTCCCTTTGTGATATGACGACTATCTGCCGTGAAGTAATGAAGGTTTTTTTCATTTATTTTATATTGTTATTCATCTCAAGCGGGTCCGCTAACCTTAATGAGACGAAACTTTTGTATAACTAAAGTAGTTTGATTGACACTTAATAAAAGGCATTTCAAAGTAAAAGAAATTGCTAATTACGTAGAGTAGATATCTAATTACGTACAGAGCGTGATGAATGTTTTGTTCTGAAGCTTTGTACGACTGAAAACCGCACCCCATATAATCCTGTTGGCAGCTAGCCTCTAAAAAAAACACTTGTAAAGCGAAGCTAGTCAGCTGAACTCGACCTTCTTTATACAGGGTCAGGGTTTCCAATAAGAGGTGTTATTTTGATATTAAAAGAAAAATTCCATTTTTTAATGTAAATGATCCGATGTTTATTTCATTATAAAGAGGAAGGTATGCCGTTAATAGTGAAAAATAACATCAGGCAAATGACCACCACGACCACACTTACAGGACCATATCCTTTTCATGAAATTTTCCATAACCAAATCGCAAAGTGGTTACCCTATGTCCTCGATAGCCTTACGAGTTCCATCTTTGAGGTCTTGAATCGGCGCTGGATTGTTGGTGTAGACCTTCTCTTTCACGTGGCCTGAAACGGAGAAGTCGCAAGGTGTTAAATCCCAAGATCTCGGTGGCCAATTGTGATCACCTCTTCGAGAGATAACACGGTCCGGTAACTTTTCCCGTAAAAGATCAATGGTTTCGTTGCTTGTGTGGCACGTAGCGCCGTCTTGTTGTAGTTAAACGGTGTTCAGATCAATACCATCCAATTCCGGCCATAAAAATCATTAATTAACTCTCGATAGCGCAATCCATTCACCGTGACTGTTGCTCCAGCCTCATTTTCGAAAAAGTAAGGTCCAATGACTCCACCGAACCATAAACCGCACCAAACAGTCACACATTGAGGATAGAGAGGCTTATCAACCATAACTCATGGGTTTTCCGAGCCCCAGATGCGACAATTTTACTTGTTGACGAAGCCCACGAATTGGAAATGGGTCTCATCACCCAAGATGATTTTTCGATGGAATTCCGGATCATTTTCATGCATTTCAAGGACCCAATCAGCAAATACACGACATTGTTGATGATCGACCGGCTTGAGTTTTTTTGTTAACTGAGCTTCATAAGCCTTAAGACCCAAATCTTTATGCAAAATACGGTGTAATGACGTTTGTGGAATGCGTAATTCCAAAAAACGACAGGAATGGACAAACCTGGGTTTTCTTCAACACTTTCGGGTACAGCAGCAATATTCTTTGCTGTTCTCGAGTAACGTGCACAGGTTTTATTCTTCACATCACTAAGTTATCCCAACAGCTTGAATTTTTCCACCAACTTCTGTATTGCGGTTCGACAAGGTGCTTCACGACGACCCGAAAATGTTCGAGTTTTACGAACCGTCTCTGCCAAATTATCACCATTTTTATAGTGAATTTTAATAATTTCAATGCGTTGTTGAAGCATGTATCATTCCATTTTTATTAATGGCGTAGTTTCTACTTGTAAAATGTTAAAAAATGACAGCTTCAAAAGTGACATCTACCGAAATAGCGGGCTATTCAAAATAACACCTCTTACTGGAAAACACTTTACAAACGCACATAGTCCATGCTATATCAACGAACACTAAACTACATGCATTCAGTGGCAATGCCATAGCTCTAGTAGGCAAAATTATGCTACAAATTGAACATGATAACAATGTTTACAAAGAAGAATTTGAAATAGCAGAGAATCAACATGTACCACTACTCTCGCTAGCCACATGTAAAAAACTTGAACTTATAAAAGTGTGTTGTGAACTAAAGGCAAACCTAATTCCCATATCAACTTAATCATCTACTAAAAGTGCAAAGAAAATTTGTGATGAATATGCCCCAGTTTTCGATGGATAAGGTGAAATTTGTATTGACGTGAAACTAAAACTAGTACATAATTGTGGTGCGAAAAAGCAATTTCCGCGTAGTGTACCTATCACGTTACATACAGACTTGAAAAGTGCGCTCGATGAAATGGAAATAAATGGCATCATTGCAAAGTGACCCATCTCAGTGGTTGAATAACATTGTATTACTGAAAAAGCAAAATAAAAAATTGCATGTGTTTTTGGGTCCACGAGGGTTAAACAAATTTCTCAAACCTGTTCGATACGTTGGCAGAACTTTAGCATTTTAAGTGATAAGTGCACAAGAGAACGTATTAAGCGGATTACGAGGCGTAATAAGCATAGCAGATGATATTTTGATTTATGGATCAGGTGATACTGAAAAGATGTGCTTCGTGATCATAATCAAAATTAAGAGGCTCTTTTCTAACGTTTACAGAAACATAATTTCAAACTCAGCAAAGAAAAGATTAACTTATTTATGAACGAAGTCAAATTCTACAGCCACATACTAAGTAAAGATGGTATCAAAGCGGATGAATCATAAGTTTCAACAATTAGGAGTATGCAGCAACCAAAAACTAAAGAAGAAGTTAATCGATTTTTGGAAATGATGACATAGCTCGGGCAATATATCCCTAATCTAGCTGAGAAATCATTTCACTTGAGACAACTAACACATATTGCAACAGATTTTGTGCGGAAAGACGAATAAAGAAAGAATTTTTTGACCTTAAAGAAACTTTAGAATCGATCGCAACGCTAACATACTACGACTGCACTAAGCTTGCACCAATACAAACAGATGCATTATCTTATGGCATTGTTAGTGTACTCTTACAAGATCAACAACCGGTTGCATACTCTTCGAAAATGCTTACCAGTACACAAAGAAACTATGTAGAGATTGAGAAAGAGATGCTTGCTATTGTTTTCGCGTGTAAACGATTTGATCAATATATGTGCGGGAAACGGGACATAACAATCGACACTGATCATAGTCCCTTGGTGGTGATTTTCTCGAAATCATTATTAGAAGCTCCAAAACATGATTTTAATGCTACAATCTCAACATCAAATATACGAAAGGTAAAGAGATGTATATAGGTGCTACATTACCCAGAGAACTTGAAAGCACAATCAATAAAGAAAAACGGTACGATATTTACAAAGTAGAAAAGGCGTTTGATAATATTGAAAGAATTAACCATACAGAAGATATGCCCGTAAGTGACCCAACAATCGAACGCAACAAACAAGAAACACAGAAAGATAAAGCTTTACATAATTTGTGCAATGTAATAACAGATGGATGGCCGAGCAATAAAAGTAGTCTCAAGGAGACGCTCAAACAATTTTGGAGCTATAAAGAACTGCTCACAATAGAGGCTGGACTGATAATTAAGGGAAAATGTATATTGATTCCGAGCAATATGCGCAAAAAGATTTTTGATAAACTTCATGCTAACCATCCATGAATTGAACACCCGATCAATTTAGTTAGACCTACGGTCTTCTGGCCAGGAATTTACAATGAATTGAAATCAAAAGTGGAAAACTGTACAACATGCATGAAATATGCCCCTCAACAGAAAAACGAACCATGATTACGCATCAGATTCCAGAACATCCATTTGAGATAGTATCGATGGATATTTTTGAACTAAAAATATCCAATCGAACACAAAGATTTATCTAAATAGTCGATCATTACTTAGATTTTTTCGAAGTCGATCAAATAACTGGCATGTCTTCGCAGTCGATCATCAACATATGCAAACGACACTTTGCACGTCATGGAATACCAAAAAAAGTTGTATCTGACAATGCACAATATTTTATGAGTCACGAGTTCAATGAATTTGTTAAGGATTGGAACTTTCAACACAATACCTCGAGCGCTCATCACCAGCAAGGAAATGGAAAGGCGGAATGAATTTTTAAGATTGCGAAAATGACGTTAATGAAATCTTTAGAAAATACAAGCGATTTCTACAAAGCTCTTCCCAACTCCAAACAAGATGGGTAGCAGTCCAGGTCAACGACTTATTGTCGATGGCTGCGCTGCAACAGTCTTTAAATCGATTTTGCACAGGAAACTGAACTGTAACTGAAGTAAAGGAGCCCATATCAAAGAGGCGAATCAACGCCAAGAAGTACTATAATAGAACGGCCAAGCCAATACGTCGCTTAGAAAAAGGGGCAAAGGTGTCTATTAAAATTAATCCTAAAGACAAGTTTTGGGTTTCATGTATCGTCATTCGAGGTATTGATGGAAGGTCCTACATTGTCCGTGTTGGAAGCAACGACTACAGAAGAAATTCAGTACATATCAGAAGACGCCACAAAGAATCTACATCTAGCAGCCACGATATCAGTATCAATCTAGAAACTGTACAAAATCAACCATTATCAACCAATAATACTTTCAATCATCCAAAGCAGCTACGGAGATCACCTAGGCTGATAATGAAGTATCACTCCACCTTTATTTTAAACAAACAGGAGGTAATACATACATATGAAACTTGTATTAATTCTTGAATTCTCACTACTACATTAAGCTTGCATTCAGTTTATATTTGTATCGATATTGACTACTAAGTATTTAGCATGTAATTCACTCTTAATCAGAAGTTCAATACAGTAAGATGTGTTAAAGACGAGATCTCGGTGGTCTGATTCCCAAAGCAAGAAAAGAATAAAACAGTAGAGATCATACGCGTAAAATGTCACGATCAAACACAATGGAAGACTTGTTTTATCATCTTTTCATACCATCCGACCCATATATATATATATATATATATATATATATATATATATATATATATATATATATATATATATATATATATATATATATATATATATATATATATATATATATAAGGAGCCTTCAAAAAAGCTAAAAAATATCAAAAACTCATATCTTAATAAACTGTTTAGTTTATTAAAAGAACCAGAAATAGAATCAAATGAAATAAAAATCTCTATATTTCTTTTAATAGATGTTTTAGTATTTATTGATTCATTAATTCCTAAGGAAATAATTTTGCCCAGCTTTTTGGATAATTCACCACTGTGTGACGCATAGATGGATAAATAGGTTTCCATTTTAATAGGGTAGAATACCTTTTTTTTATAAAACCCGAATCACACTGAAGCTTGGTACAAATAAAGGATTTCAACCAGCGAAAATGTAATTCTTTCCTTCAATTTTTATGGCGCTGTCGCTTAGCACTATTTGACGCACTTTTGTTTGAAGTAATGCCTCTGAGAAAAATTTCAACACAAACTTAACTACTCCGCAAACTATATGCTGGGAGAGTTAAAAAGTTTTGCCATCTAAATAGGAAATTTAATGCATCAGGGCAGTAAATTTGAATCAGCATTTTTATCGAATTTGAGAAAACTGTTAATCATAAATACAAGTATAAAGGGTGGTCCAACCATAATGCACAATGTTAATCGTGAGTCAAACCTTACCATCAAGTTTTTCGCCCAACTTAATTTGACATTTCTTTGTTTCAGTGTTTGACAAATTCAACCGTAGAGAGATACACAATTAAGCAGCGCGTTAAGGTTGTTAAAGCGTTTTACGGAAATATGCGTTCAAATCAAAATACATTTCGTGCACTTCGTGATTTTTTGGTCAGCATAATCGACCAAAGGTATCCACAATCGGGAGAATTGTGTGCAAATTTCAGCAAACCAGGTCTGTAGGAAATGTGAAATCACCTGTGCATGCTCGTTCAGTTCGTTCTGCGGATAAAATTGCTGTTTTTCGCGATAGTGTGGCAGAAGAGCCGTCAACCTTTACACGCTTACAAGGTTCAATTGACTCAAGAACTGAAGCCTACTGACCATTTCAAGCGTCGGCAATACGCCTAATGGTTGGTTGAACAGACAGAAGGGAATGGTGACTTTACTAAGAAAATCATCTCCAGCGACGAGGCACAGTGGATTCGTTAACAAGTAGAACTACCGTATTTGGGCAAATGAGCACCAACGAGTGATTGTTGAAAAGCCGATGCATCCACAAAGAATGACTTTTTAGTGCGGTTTATGGGCTGGTGGTATCATCGGGGCGTACTTCTTCGAAAATGAGAGTTACCGTGAATGGTGTTCGGTATTGTGAGATGATAACGGACTTCTTGTGGCCAGAAACTGAGATTATGAGCCTGGACGATATGTGGTTCCAACAGGATGGTGCCACTTGCCACACAGCCAACGAAACAATGGCTTCTTTGCTCGAGAAATTCAATGGCCGTGTTATCTCACGTTGTGGTGATGTTAATTGGCCGCCACGATCATGTGATTTGACACCGTTTGACTAGTTTCTTTGGGAATATTTAAAAGAAAAAGTGTACGTCAATAAGCCAAGAACAATTCAAGAGCTAAAGGATGAGATAATTCAGCGCATTAACGACACTGAACTTCAATTATGTCTCAGTGGCATTGAAAATATGGACCGTCAGACAGAAATATGCCACCATAGCCGTGGTGAATATTAGGGTGATATTCACACATAATTGTCAGAGATCGTTCTATTATAATAAAAAATATTAACATAAATCTATGAAAACTTTTTGTTTTATTTACAATTGATGTTAGGATTAGGTCTTAGTTCGTTCCTGCTACCAGAGTTCACCACCACAACTGCTGGGGAAGCTGTGCAGATTCAAGGATCATTAAGTCACGTACTGGGACTACCTGAGCTGCGAGGTAATTATGCTTAGATTTAAGGCATTGTAGAACATTTTAAGTATTTTTGGAAATTAGTTTGTCTAATATTAAGTTAGATTAGTGTTAAGCCAAGTAGCTAGGGACCGCCAGAAGTGTTGCAACGTACCAACGAACACCACGAACTGAAGCTGTGGATACTTGTATTGCTCACGGAACAAGATCTGGGTAGTATCGAAAAACGCGTTGCCCGAAATCATGGTTGCCGACGACACGATATGCGGTTCAGTTGGCTAGTTGAAATACGACCCCAAACCTTCCTACGCCTACAAAGCATTGCCAGTACTTGAAGCACTAGCGAGGTTTCGTGAAATAATTCCAATGCAGAATGCTAACCTCTTAACGAAGATCCATCGAATTTATAGAGTACAATATACAAAAGAAATAGTGTATATTAACAACAATTCTCGACTATCCACCGTCCATGGCGAGAGATTACAAGTTGCAGCGTAATTACATGATTTCTCGAATCGATTTTATGAACATAGCGACCAAGAACGGGTTAAGAAATCATTACCAATTGGATTGTCAACAGTTGCCCACCTGGGAACGGGTGTGCCAACCAACAGCGGCGAAATAAGCTTGAAGAGAATAGTTTAAGAGTCACGGAAATCAATGAAGAGTACGACCCTGACAAAAAGGCCCCGTTAACTAGGAAGAAATAAAAAGGTCAGTCGAGTAACGGACGTTTTTTTTTTCCTTCTTTGGGTCTTGATTTGTGGAGTGAAGAGGTAGCTAAGTTTGGGAAAAATTAATCGGAAAAAGTGAAACAGTAATTTAAAGAAGAAATTAATCGGAAAAGGTGAAACAGTCATTTGAAGAAGAAATTAATCGGAAAAAGTGAAGCAGTCATTTAAAGAAAAATCAATCGGGAAAGGTGAAACAGTAATTGAGAAGCGTCCTGATGACCATTGCCCGAAATACGAATATACATGTGCTGATAGATCATGCATACCATTGGGATTCGAATGTGACGGAAAATAATATTAGAATTCCTCGAATACATTGCGAGCTAAGAGCCGGCGGCTTCTGGCGGATGCAACGGGGCCCCAATCGCAGGTTAACCCATTAAGTTATTCAGAAGAAAAGGTACCTCTTTTATTTTATATTTGAATTGCATCATTCACTTAAAGGAAAAATTGTTGTAAGATTGCTGTACGATACAATGAAGTGTGAATTAAAACGGATTTTACACTAAAATTCTTGAGTGATAATTGTAGTAGCGTAGTAAATCCTGTGTGCGCGGCTCAGGCGGTGGGACGCGCGGAAAAGTTAATGTGGGAATTAGTAGTTCTTTCCAGATCGCCAGCGCCCGTGGTTGTGGTGGAGAACCAGGTGAATACCCCTGCGATCGTATCAGTGCAAACCGAGAATAGAGGAAGGTGAGTGAAGATTTGGCCCCAATCCCAAGGTTGAGGTAGTGTGTTAGGAGCGCATTTAGCGAAAAACTACGCGCGCGATCCAGTCAAACGTACGTGTCCCCGCCAGCCGATTGTAAGTGGATCCTCCGAGCCGTTTTCTCGTTTGACGGCTTCTTGGGGGCCCAGGACAAACGAGTGGCGCTCCCTACGCCCGTCTCCGGACGAGCTTGCCGGAACCGCAGGCCCCCTCGGACGAACGCAGCGCCTACATCTTGTAGGTTGTAGTGGATGGTTATATTGGCGGCGGAATCTAATTGTAACATTGACATCGTGCGTTTTGGTTGGACCACCTTTATCATAATTTTTATTTATTTTAATGTTACAGTATTATCTATTGCAGGTCAATTTAATTTGGTATCTCTTATTTGTTTTTATTGTTCAATTTCTTCAATAAAATTCGTTGATTTTTTTCCGGAACTATCTAGGATCCATCTAAATACGTTTATAAGCTGTTTAGATACGTCTATTGCTTAAGAAGCATGCTTAAAAATATTTTATTTTACATATTTTTCAAAACCATAATCAAGATCACTGACTTAATCATAGATAACTATCGGCAAATTCAATCTTTTATTTCCACAGATTTAACTTGAATTCAATTAATAGAAAAATTAATCAAATCTTGATCAAAAGAGAAACCGTTGCACTAAGAGAGTTATATAATCGTCTAAAACTGAAAAACCTTTCTTTGAAATTCTTAATCTGTCATCTTGTGGTACTACAAAAGAACACTTAAAAGTGACGAGATTTATAGGTGCTTCGAACAGGTTCTTACATTTCAATGCTTAATCATGATTAATCTGACATGAATAATAATCCATTTAGACAGAATTGATAGTACTACATAATCGCGGGTTCCATTGACTTTGAAAAATCAAAAGCACTCAAGTGGAGTTTGTTCATTAATGATTCAAATTTTTTCGTACTATGATTCGCACGCCGATGAACATTTGCACTATAACCTATGAATAGATGCTGAATTAATATGTAAAAATTAGAAGATTATAATAGATAACTGTAAGAATTAATTCAAAAAATTGAGGCTACTCTTGATTTGAAGCTTTTAATAAATTTTTTATTTGCAAATCATTTCAGAATATTTTTTCCAATTAAATAGTTTTTTCCTCAACTTCTAGACACTTCAATTCTCAGTCAAAAAAAAAAGACTAGCCGGTAGTGAATAAGTGTCTTGTAAATTAGAGAAACATTTATTTTAAATACGTTACCAGCAGCGTAACAAATGGAACCCTCAAGATGTATCAGCTTGAAGACATGTTAATTTGTCCTATCAATAAATCTTCACTCTCACCACGAACTTCCTATTACATACCGCGTACATACTAGCCTTGTAATTTGCTTCTGTATCTGGTTAATGTGCCGACATTACAAGTCAAGATATCCAATAAGATACTCGAACATCGCTAACAATATTTCTTTTTCTATTCGCACATGCACCTATGATGAACATACATACTTGTCTAACATTTATTTGAAAATTTATCATGGGATAATGACTATATTCCTCGTTGGCCTATCTGACTGGCACGGGGTGGATTAGAATTTATTTTCGGTTGTCATTTTATTTGCGCATGCAATTATGACACACATGTTAATGTGTGGATAGCAAACAATTTAATTTGAAAGCTGTTCGCGAGGTATACTCGTATGTGGTGAATGTGTAAATTTTGGCAAAGAGCATGATAAGAAAAGCCTAAGTGAAATTAAGTCTTCGGCACATCCGAGTGAAGGTGAGAAGTGAACTATGAGGTAAGGAATTAGCACATTACTAAGTTAAATTAGTAAATAACAATGAGGTAGATGGTGATGAATAAGATATTATCACTTTATGACACTAAAATTGGCTCAGAATTCAATTCATTCATTGATTTATATGAATTATGACGCTATGTCTTTTTTAGGGTTTTGTACTGTAACTTACAAAACCCTGTAGGTCTACCCGTCTTGGTGTTGCAGCATTTTTTCTCCAAAACTACAGAAGTTTCAGGCATCAAATTTTCCGAAAACGTAAGAAGCGATGACTTATTGAAAGTTTGAGGGTGCAAAAGATATGGAGGGCGCCGTAAGGTTCCCTCCTGGGATGACAGGTAACGACCCTAACTGAATTTTGGCTACGCTTTGAACAACGAACTGGAATTTATGCTTTGGGCTGGTAGCGCCGAGGTGACTCTCACGCGTGAACGGCTCCAATTCAACTAACATACCGCATCCGTCCTGAAAAAGCATTGGCAAGTCTCGGAGTACGTTCGAAGTTCCCACCATTGGGTTGGTGATGTAGGTTCGGTTGCGATGGACTTCCAATTAGTGGTGGTCTGGCTCTGAGCACTCGTCCCCACAAGGGCTTGTGCCAACCTTCCCATAGCCTCCGTGCTTTACAAAAATAACCATGAGACCAAAAAGGCGAAATAGCGGCTACGAGGGGGGCACCAAAAAAAAAACTGGAGCAATTTCAACTAAAAACACTAAAAACAGATCGAAACAATTCAAATAAAGTAAGCAAAAACAACAACGACGACGAAGCTAGTGGCTGAAGCCACAATGTTTACAGCACATCGGGAGCGGTACCAACGATGATAAATACAACGACAGTAAAGACAAAGATTAACAGATAGTTTTATCGAGATTGACATCCCTGCGGCGCTCGGGCGCAGCAAAAAATGATGCGAATGCCACACGGTCTTAAAAAAGAAGAGCGGGAAACTCTGCAGGACGCGCCAGATGTTCGAGCCGTGGGGGAAAATATAAACAACATCAAGAATTCGATGGTTACTGCTGCGATCGCTACCGAAGCAAGGATCATAAGTCCCGAAATAATAACGAATCATTTTGAAGCCCGCAAAGTGATCACGGCAGAAAAAACAAAGGATTGACCAGACAAATCAAGCGCCGTTTCACCGCCACTGTCGAAGATGCGGCGGAAGTACTGCACTCGGAAACAGAAGCCGATTACCTCTCCCAAGAAAGGCGGTAGCAAAGTACAATTGCCGCCCAGCGACATAAAAAAGAAAGGCTCATCTGAAAAGCGGGAGATGTTCTAAAAGGAATAAAATCTGGCGATTCGCTAAAATTCAGTAAAGGAGTAAAGAATGAGCTCCTTCAACTAGAGGAGCTCTTTGAACTACAGCAGCTCCTAGACCGCATAGGGTTAAAGGCCAAAGAGGACCAGAAGACTGAAGAAGAATCGAAGGCTAAACAAACGCTGAGGACTAAGCCTAAGGGGTACGCATAGACAGCTCCGATATTAAACATCCATAAAGGAATAGCGTCTAGCCTACTCGAAGGAGATCAGGATAGAAGAAAGAAGGAAGAGGCATTTGATGGGCGTGAAACGTTAGATCAGGGGTTCGAGACAGTGCTGAGAAAAGGAGCGAAGAAAGCCACCAAGAAACCCCTTTAAAATTAACAGAAAATAAAATTCGCACGGTCGCGACACAAGAACAAAGACCTGATGTGAAACAGGAGAGAAAGAAGTCCCGACAAAGACCCGGCAGCAAGACCTGCTGGTAAAGCCCCAAGATGGCCGATCCCTGACAGAAAAACTGGGGGATATCAGGAAAAACGCAGACACCAACAGTGTTATTAAAGTAGAACGACCAACGCGATCGGGCCACATACTGATCGAATTTGGAGCAGAGTCCGACAATAAAGAAGCATTTTGCGAAGCAGTATTAAAAAGTTCTCGGCAAGGCGCAACTATAGTCTCGCTCGAGCAACGATCAAAATAAGAGACATTGACTGCGTTATGGACCTGGCCGAGGTAGAAGAGGCCATAATAAGGGAGTTCCCTAGCGTGGGCCGCACAGAAAACTATAGGGGACAACGCATGGCCATCATTGACTTGACCCAAAAGAACGCCGAACAATTTCTGAATAAAGGAAGGTAAGAATAGGGTTGGTTGTCTGCAGAGTACGACAAAGAGTAGCGCCTCTTCAATGTATCAAATGCGTTGGCTATGGTCACACCGCACAAGTATGCAAAGGGCCCGATAGGAGTTCCCTATGTTACAAGTGCGGGTGAAACGGGACATAAAAGATAAGGTCGTGATGCGGAAAAGATGGACGAGAGAGTGGAGGTGCTCTTCCCCGCCCATCCTGTCCATCTTGACATTACCGACAGTGAAACAACAATCGAGTGCCCGTTCTTCACACAGCCGAAACTGTGTTACGCTGGAAGGTGGGGATGTTCATGCTGATTAGCAAGGGGGAGGGAAATTCCAGGTGACTGTCTCCATACCGGCCGTTTTGCATGCTAAATAGCTCCACTATTGGTAATGTGCCACAGAAGCATGTTAGCAGTCATAGCATCGCCCAGGAGCTGAAGATTGACCAGAAAGCTTTAAACTATTTGCATAAAGCTGGATTCAAAAAGAAGCTATATGTTTGGATGCTGGGCCAATTAACACAAAGTAAATGATCGATTAGATTTCCATCTGCGAGGCCTTGGGCAGACTGAATAAAATCGATCCTTTTCTTAAATGAATGGTGACTAGAGATGAGAACTGGGTCTCATAAGACAACATTGTGCGAAAACGGTGGTAATCCAAGCGCGGTGAAGTACCTCAAATGGCGGCGAAACCAGAAGTGTTCTGCTATGCATTTGATATGATTGGAAAGGAACAATTTATCATGAGTTGCTTCCATACGGCCTAACACTAAATTCGGACCTCTACTGTGAACAATGTGACCGTTTGAAGCTGGCGATTGACCATAAACGGCCAGCATTGGCCAACCGGAGAGGTAGCTTGGTTGCTAGGTTTTGATGCATCCACTTTATAGTGTGGACTGACACCAAACGATTAACATGTTTTTCTTGCATTGCAAAATTTACTAAGTGATAAGAAATTGGCATCAAGAGAAATCGCGAAAATCGATTGCTAGAATTTTTCGCTAATAGCTAACAAGACATCTATGAGAGAGGCATGGTGAGGCTACTTTTAAAACGGCAACCAATTTTGAACAAAACCGTCCATATTTGACCAAAAATTTGTAAACCGAAAAATTTTGAATAAAGTCTTCGAGTTCATGTGAAAATAATAAATTTGTTTTTTCTCTTTTTTCTTTGTGCCCACGCTAGAGATCGCAATTTTGTTTCGGTTTTCATCAAATTTTCAGGAAGGGTGTATTAGGTGAGTATCTCAGCTGAGTTCGTTAACCAGCCACATCATTCGAGCACAAACAATATTACGGCTTTTTTAGAGAGAAATTAGTGATTTTTGTTCTGGCTAGAGTATAACTTCGATTTGGATGAAATTTGGTACAAAGATTTTTTGAACTCTCACAATCAAAAATAGTTAGTCAAAGGTCCCTCTTGCCGACAAGTTTCTCAAAGGATTTTATTGAAAGTTAAAATTATAGATTATGCAAACAAGTCATTTCATTTTTATAAAATCGGATGATAAATAAAAAAATCGAAAATAGAAAATCCAATATTTTTAGGGGCCATTTTCAACAAAAATCGAATAATCTTCTATAATTTAAAGCAAAACTCCGATTTGACTGAGGTTTGGCACAATGGATTTATTTTTGAAAAATTCAATAAATCGCTTCAATTCAAAATGGTGGCCCCAAAATCCAGAGAGTAAGCGAAATTCGTTATTGTTATTTTTTGTTTTGCTTTAGCACTACAGCCCCTTTCGGGCCTTCGCTTAGAGATAGTCATAATCTTGAACGAATGTATTGGCACGCTACAAGGTGGTATGGTCAGCACCATGTTTTGGTCGTGTGTCCGTCCACCCAGCTGCGATATGTTCTGATACTAAACCAGCACGTATCAAAATTGAACGGGAAAGTCCGTCCGAAGAATCACTCGGATTGAATCTCGTTGTCGCAAACGAGACTTGAACTAGGGACCTTCGGCTTACGGAGTGAATGCTCTAACCACTACATCACGCGGCCTATATTCGTTATTTTAGTAGCAGCTAAAGTGCTGAAAATATTTTCATGGAACGTTTGAAAGGGCTTCCATTGGAAGTATTTATACAACAATTCTGCGTCAAGCATTCGTTGCGAACAGACGTATTTTTAAAAGCTCCTGTCAATAATTTTTAAAAATTAAACAACTCTTTAAAAGTCAGTTGGAAATTAATTGTTTAACTGAAAAACGGTGCACCGTCGTATCATTCGAGCAATTCATCGAATATCTGAAGTTTTACTTCTGAAGAAGTTTCGATAAACGGAAAGGAGACATTCAAGAGGCAGTCCCGTCTAATGAATATTGCCTCAAATCTCGCTGCAAAAGCAACGAGATGGAGGAGCCCAATGGCTTTAGCCATCAAATAGATGCATCATGTCTATCGCCAATAATGGAATAAGTAAATTAAAAATTCTATCAGTCAACGAAATCTATCAAATAGTTAAAGCTAATAACAAAAGAGTGAGAGAAAGTGAAGAGCTTAAACTAAGGATCCATTGGCTAGAGAAGCTAGCAACCGATGAGAAAAAATCAAAGAAACTACAAGAGGAACCTAATCAAGAAGTCGTCCTCAGCGCAGGCAGAACAAACGTAAGTTCAAATTATTATGCAGCGCTAGATGATTCAATAAACGCTGAAGAGAACGAAAGAAACAAAAATTTTAAAAATTTCTATACTAAATCTGATAGTACATATATCGAATATATAAAAATTAAAAATAGGGAGAATAAAGTCAACAGTTTTGTCTGCTGGCCCGTATGTCAATATTATTGAAAAGAAGGAAAAAGTCCCACCAATAAATGTATTTAGGCAAAAAAGCAAAGATATGGTTCGGCTTTTGGCAGCCGAAAATAAATTAAATGATCTAGGAACTAAAAGAGTGAATGCCGACAAACTGACGGTTGAAACTATGTCACTAATTGACTTTCAGAATAAGTGCTTTGAATTCTGGAGAGGTTCCGCACTTTACGTACATCCCCAAGAGCAAGAAGGACCAGATTTTTTTTTGTTACAGGATCTGAACTGCGGCTAGGACACAGTCGATCTCCTTCATGGGCTCAAAGAAGCTGTACAAGAAATATAATTTATTGCAGCTAAAAATTGTGCAGTAAGGAGACCGATTGTCGAACATTAAAATTTCCCTTTTCATCTAGTCCAAATTTCGAAAAAAAGCAGTTCAAGTGCACTTCAACTAATAAGGTACTTGAACTCCAGAGTGGTGAGATACGAGTGTCTCCAGAACAGGGAGGTCATCCAGTGCTATAGGTGCCAAAGATTCGATCATTCGGCTGCCATTTGTGCCATGAAATACATATGTGTGAAGCGTAAAGATGTTCATGCACCCGGAGAGTGCAACTACACTCCGACGGAGCCAAAAGAAAAACTATATTGTGTGAACTGCGGTGTCTTTGGTCACCTAGCATCATATGGAGGATGCCTCCCATATCCAGCCGCAAAAGTAAAATTTTTTCCAAAACAAACACGAGTACACCGCAGTGTGATACCTACCGACTTTATCAAGCCCGGGGTATCATCTGCACTTGCCGCTAGAGGACCAGCAGACAACAATATAAATAATGTAAATAGCTATCAACAACTTGAGTCCCTTTTGACAAGAATTAACAAACAAGATGAAAAAACTAATTTTGTTTATCAGCGTTTAGGTCAACATATCCCCAAATAACTTGTCATCCAGACTCATTATTACGGATAGGCTTCGTCTCATCTTTATCAACGTTACCTCCATTATGAGTGTACATCGACGTGACTGTCCCTTGGAGGTCCTCGTCAAGCAAACACCTGATATCATGCTTCTCACTGAAACCCACCTCAATTTATGGCACTCCATAATATTCTAGAATAGAATTCGTAAGAAACGATAGGATAAATGGTGATAGGGGAGGTCGCACCGGAATTTCGGTTAGAAGACCCTATTGTTGATAAAATATTGATAAAGTCGAATTCAAACGCTTTGAATTTATTGAAGTGTCCGTTAATGAAATCTCACTGCCAAGTGGAGATAACCACTTCGTTATCTCTGCCTATGCAATTGATTGAAACGTTCTCAAGTTTTAGGAAGGGTTCAATTCCTTGTTTGAAATACTCGAATTGAACAGTCTGCATTATTATTATATTCTCGCTGATGACCTGAATGCCCCGCATACATCAGGGCTGAACCCCAGCAATAATCTAAGAATAGTATTCCAGAGATCATGGATAACAGAGAACCAAATTGAATATAGGTACAATCTATATGGGTCAGAGTTCCCAACATACCCTAGGGCAAATTCATATTTGGACCTCTGTATTGTTGATGCGAGACATGAATTCGACTTTAATAGCCCTCAACAAAAACTACAGAGGCTTCCTTATGATAGCGACCATGATGCAATCGTAATGGAAATCAATAATCAAAGGGATGATGTCTTCATTATTCCAGTTCAACATGCAAATCATCGATTGAATTTCAAAAAAAACGGATTGGGGACAGTTTCAAAAGAAGTTTTATCGGAGCTACAATACCAGAAGCAATGTTCTCCTTCTAATGATGGAAACGCTTTCTCAATGGTTCCTTATGACAGGAATCTAACTAACGATGAAATAGATCTCTATTTATCGAAGTGGGAGAAGCTGACCTTGGAAACGATTGAGAAAATAGTTCCCAAGATTAATCATCGGAACAATATGCAACGATATGGAACATCAACCATTGCAAGGTTGAAAATATTGAAAAGCCTTCTTCTCACACGCGTCAACAATATTTATCGACGATTTTCGGACTGCAACCGCCCCTCGTTGGCTTTGTTGAAATCACACCTGAAGAATGTCCGGAACTTAATCCGTTCATACTTCAGGAGTGAGGTCAGCAATCCATGGGCAGAAAGTTAGGGGTATTATTCCACAGGACCCAGCTGGCGTTTTCGCGAAAGTGAATAGCATATTCCGTAGGAAGTCTTGAGTGAAGGTATCGAATCTTGAAGACACTATGATGAGATAAGTCTTCTCGATAGGGTGGGTATCGAAATCGATAGTACGACTCTGGATCGAAATGGAAACAGGATTATATGTGAGAATTGCATAAACTTGCCCTGATTGGAACACATTTTGAATTGGTTCATCTACCAAACCCTTAGAGAGTGAATGAAATATTTTCAGAGGTCGTTGAAGCAAAAGTTTCCGACTTCAAATCAAGCCTGAACGGCCAATCAATTCTTCATTTTCATGAAACATTAACATCTGACCTCATACCAAGCTTGAATCTTATTGATTATTTTGTCAGTTTTCGCAGGATAAACAACAAGAAATCATGTGGTACTGATGGTATTCCAAATGTTGTTCTCCGCCATTTGCCCGAGGTTGCTATTAGGAATTATTGCATACTGTTCAATAACATGTTGAGCAATTCATATTTCCCAAATGAGTGGAAAAAGGCGAACGTATTTCCGATCTTAAAGAAAGGAAAAGAATCTTCATACCCTTAAAGCTATCGCCCAATCAGCTTGCCGCCTTACATCAGCAAGGGGTTCGAGGTGATACTTAACAAAGCATTAAACGTTCACATTGAGAAATATGAGTTGATGCCGAATTGCCAATTTGATTTTCGTGCCAGGAATCCGACCACACATGCAATAACGAAAGTAACCTTAGACATCTGTTGGAAACTAAATGATAGAGAATGTGTTGGAGCATGCCTCATTGATATGGAGAAAGCCTTCGATACGGTGTGGTTAGATGGACTAGTTTTTAAAATCCTTCAGGACAAGTTCCCCAGACACCTTGTCGCCATGATGTGCAATATTGATGGAAATCTGACAACAATTCGTGAATTCAAGGTATTGAATGGTCTACAGCAGGGAACAGTTACTGCACCTCTGCTCTTCTCAATATTCATTCGCAAGCTTTTGAACGGCTTTGATTTGAACGTCTGGCCAACGTGATCATTGGTAGCGTTTGCTGATGATCTGATCATCTATACGGCAGACCGAAAAGCTACACTGACAATTGGCGAATGAAAATCAATGCGCAGAAGTGCGAAAAAAGTTTGTTTCGGGCAACGCTGCGCTGACACGTAATTGGAAGGATTTCCACATCATGGCAGGCAAGGGTAGTTCAGAACAGGTTCCACATAAGTGCTGTGTTCGATACCTCGGTGTTCATCTCGATCAGTATCTGTACCATACTGAACTTGTCAAAATCATGCTCAGTAAGGCACTAGAAGCAGTCATGGCTCTACGAGGACTCTTTCACTCGAGATATATCGATCAAAAAGTCAAAGTTACCTGTTACAAGACCCCGGTTAGACCAATTTTAACTTATGGATGTCAGATCTGGTACAACTAGAGTGCTAGAACTATGGAAAGATTAAGAGTTTTCGAAAGGAAATGTCTTCGTGCATGTACTGATTTGTACAGAAAGTCTGAGGCGGATTGGATACACTATATATCGAATAGAAGAATTTATCAAACTGCTGAAGTGACGAGAGTCGATAACTTCACATTAAAACTTCTTCGGAATCATACCGCAACATCTATAACTGTAAGTGAAACCCCGTGAATTCCATTGCCGTCTCGCCCTACAGACGAGTATATTTCGACTTGCCTCGGTACTGGCTTCGTTTCTGCAGAAGCATTCGGGTACTTGGATTTGAATCACTTTGTTTTTGATTCTGACCACCGGGCCACCGATAAGAAGATAAATTATCTTTCGAATTTGAGTTCACGAGACCAACAGTTCTAATGGAGATACTCATTTGTTGACGCTGGTCGAGCTGAGACGGAATAATCTAGGTATTGGTGGCTGAATGGCAATGTTTACATTATTCGTGTTTATTTTCTGTTTTAGTCTTTTGCGTAAATTAATTTTTGAGTTTCACCCCATTATTGCTTTGTTGTTGTTATTTTTTTATGTTAAAAATTAGCGATAGGTTTCAATATTTGGAATATGTGTATAGTATGTTTGTTGCGAAGGCCCGAAAGGGGCTGTAGGGCTACAAAGAAGAGAGGTTAATGTTTGTTGCATTCGATTTAGATGTAGGGTTTAACGCTTAGGTTAGGAATATTGTGTTAGTATTGTATTAGTATAAGATAAAGTTATTGATTGAATTATATTAGAATAAGGTTATGACATATTTGGTGTAGGATGAAAGTTCACTATTGTGTTGAAACTATAAATAATTTTTGAATAGTGTTGGTTAGTTTTTTCTCCTTTTTCCAATTGAATCATAAAATATGTAATAATTTTCATTAATTCGAATCTGATTAAATGTTTTGGCTGATAACGTATAAATTTAGAGAGCCATTAAGTTTGAATAACTTCATTGTTTGGGTTTTGCCTTTATTCTCTGAAAATTTATAACAAATAGTAATCAGTAAAGCACCTTTGACTTTGACTTTGACTCAGTTGGTAAATGGCATTCACCTTTCAACCACAATGAAAATGCTTCCATAGTGGACTCTATCATAAAGTAGACGGTATTAATTGATTATTTTACTCATTAGTAGAAGCAGGGTTAATAACGATCTGGTCTCGTAAAGTGTACTTTTGTGTAGGATTGATTCTCGGTGGCAATTTAGGACTTAATACTATACAAGTATATTGGGATCCACCTGATCTTTTAGTTCTAATTACCCCTGCAGATTTAACAAATGTACGACGGACGAAATTCTAAATAGAATAAATCAAGATGAAAGTAAACTTCGAACCAGAGAAAGTTATGAGCATGATTTGAGGTTGCATGAAAGCCCACAAATTAGAGCGTTTCATAGTTGAATAAGGAAAGATGTTACTTTGAATCAAAATCCGTTTTGTTGTGTTACCCAGAACGATGTCATTGACATTATTTCTGACTTGTTTGAAGGCATATGGCACCATGATATCACTCAAATTGTCGATAAAGTGTTGTATCATCACATTAGATACTTTAAATAGTAGAATGCAACTTTTTTTTTCTCAATTATTCAATGTTTTCACCCCGACACTTAAAATGGCGAGCTCTGTATATATATAAAGGGAGGTCCAACCATAATGCACGATGTTTCTTGTGGGTCACATCAAGTTTTTCGTCCAACTTAATTCGACGTTTCTTTGTTTCAGTGCTTGAAAAATTGAACCACGAAGAAATACAGAATTAAGCAGCGCGTTAAGGTTCACAAAAATGGGCGTTCAAATCAAAATGCATTTCGTGCACTTCGTGATATTTTTGGTCAGCATAATCGACCAAATGTGTCCACAATCGGGAGAATTCTGCGCGAATTTCAGCAAACCGGGTCTGCAGGAAATGTGAAATCACCTGTGCATGCTCGCCAAACTCGTTCCACAGAAAACATTGCTGTTGTTCGCGATAGTGTGGCAGAAGAGCCGTCAACCTCGACTTGTCGTCGTGCCCAAAAATTGAACATCTCACGAACATCACTGTTGCGAATTTCGAATAAAGATTTGAATTTACTGGCTTACAAGGTTCAATCGACTCAAGAGTTGAAGCCTACTGACCATTTCAAGCTTCGGCATTATGCCGAATGGTTGGTTGAACAGACAGAAGGGAATGGTGACTTTACAAAGAAAATCGTCTTCAGCGACGAGGCACACTTTCACCTCAGTGGATTCGTTAACAAGTAGAACTACCGTATTTGGGCAAATGATCACCCACGAGTGATTGTTGAAAAGCCGATGCATCCATAAAGAGTGACTGTTTGGTGGCGTTATCGGGCCGTACTTCTTCGAAAATGAGGACGGCCAAGTAGTTACCGTGAATTGTGTTCGGTATTGCGAGATGATAACGGACTTCTTGTGGCCAGACATTGGGGCTATGGACCTGGACGACATGTGGTTCCAACAGGATGGTGCCATTTGCCACGCAGCCAACGAAACAATGGCTCTTTTGCGCGAGAAATTCAATGGCCGTGTTATCTCACGTTGTGGCGATGTTAATTGGCCGCCACGATCATGTGATTTGACATCGTTGGACTTCTTTCTCTTGGGATATTTAAAAGGAAATGTGTACGTCATAAGCCAAGAACAATTCAAGAGCTAGAGGATGAGATAATTCAGCACATTATCGACATTGAATCTCAAATATGTCTCAGAGTCATTGAAAATATGTATCATCGGTTAGAACTATGCCACCGTAGCCGTGGCGAGCAGTTTGGGCGATATTTTGTTCCTCACATAGTTGTCATCGATTGTTCTATTATAATGAAAAATATTAACATAATTCTCTGAACACTTGTTGTTTTATTTACAATTAACATCGTGCGTTTTGGTTGGACCATCCTTTATATGGAACTCAACTATGATAGAGCATTATTAAAGGAAAGACAAGAACACTATCAACACGCTGCAGGGCGATGAGGGGACTAACGACGGGAAAAAGGACCAGGCAACAGAAGGATGATTAAAGTAGATAGGATATTGGGTGGTTAGAGGTATGAAATAAAGAAAACTCTTCAAAAAAAACTGTCCTAGGTTTCTGATAGGGGAGCTAGAAGAGAGTTTATTTTAACCGGGATGCACTCTATTGGAGAACTGGGAAGAAGTCTTTACAATGCTCAGTAGATAACGATTTTTCACCGTAATAAGGATATCACCACCATCAGATTTATTTATGAATAAGAGATTTCAATCATTGCGGAAGGTATTGTGAATCGTTAATTCCTTTGAATAAATGTTATCGTTGAATCAAATTTCGATTAGACAAATTATATCATCATTATTTAGAGGGAAGGGTAATGACTTTTTCAGCTTTGTCGTTAACCCTTTTACCTTTTGACAGTAGAGACTAAGAGGATTGGAAATTTTGGAAGGGTCGCAGCTAAGGTTTGACGAAGACACTGGATAGCTAAAAAGATGGCTTGAAGACGATATAATTAGCAAAAAAAGAGACTACCAGTCGGTCAAAAAGATTATCCTTGGTAAGCTTACTGCAGGTAATGATCTGAACGGATAAGCCAGACTTGATTTTCACAAACAACTTAATGTTCACTGAGGCACCGTAGGACAGTCGAGATATATGTATATATCTCAGTTGGACCACAGCATGAAGTATTTAGCGGATTCAAAGACTTCGCCGGAATTACTTATGAGGAACTGCTGCTAGGTGATAGTGGCTGTGTAGGGGTTTTGGTTTTAGGAATGATTGAAGGAGCTCCTGGCGAGCTGATGGCACCATCTGCGTAGGGACTTTTAGCAAGTTGCGTTGAAGCTTAAGCAGAAGACTTTAAGGACTTACTTCTCGTTACAATATAAGATACCGATGCAAGTACAATGGAGATGTCGCGGCTTGGATCAGGAGTACGCTGTTTGACCTTACCATCACTACCCCTCCGCTCTACTGGTTTTGATAATACTAGCAAAGACTTTATATCCGAGTACACATTTGAATATTTCGGATGAAGGTTACTTAGCATATCCATAATTGATTTGATTCTTGGGCGTTTCCTGGAAACATTTGAAATGAAACTTGGTAAGATCGAAGTTACTCGGAATGCTGTGTAAAACTTTTGAGCTAAACGATCACAAATACAGTTGATCGTGGAAGTCAAATTAATTCATTCGCTCATCCGTCTACAAGATGACCTACCTGTATACACATAATTCTAAATACTGTTTCATTTTTTGCTTTAGCGCTACAGCTCTTTTCGGGCCTTCGCTTAGAAATGGTTACAGTATATCATTATTTTGATCGAATATTTCGGCATCCGGGAAGGTGATATGGTCAATATCACGCTTCGGCCGTGTTTCCGCGCACACAATTGCGATACGTTCTGATTTTAAACTAGCACGTATCATAACTGAACGGGCATTGTTCGTCCGAAGAATCGCTCGAAAAAAATGTCGTTGTCGCCAACTAGACTCGTACCAGGGACGTTCGGCTTACGAGGTGAGTGCTCTAACCACTGCACCACGCGGACTACATCTATTATACTAAGGGTGATTTTACAAGTTCATCCATAATTTTCGGAATAGAGAAACTGTAATTCCCAACCCTAATTGATAATGCTGAAGAAAGATATTCTAATTGGACAACATTAGAGAATTGTATCGAACTTAACAAATTAGCGAATTTCGCGGATCCTAGATATACATCTACTTCACTAAGTAATGGCATGATGATTAATCTATTTCAATATACTTTCACAAGCGTAGCGATTATTCACTTCCTTCTGCTTCCTTTCTAAATCAAAGGAAAGTTACAAGAAACAACCATATTTCCAGCATTCATTCAACTAAATAATAAACAAAATTTATCACTTTCGTCAACCAAATCTTTCACACTAATATGCACTCTTAATTTGATCGAATTATTTCACCAAAGCATTTATTTTAAGCATTTAATCAAGGCTTCAATCAAACCAAAACAAACCACAATCGACACTCATCATTCGTTCAAGTTCCTTTAATTAAACCATTTTCACATCCGCACAAATCATTTAGGGGTTGCAAAATCATTCGAGGGTAATTATTATTGTGGGGGACGAAACAAGGCATCTTGTAAACATCATAAATCTTCTTCCTTTGAACATTATTACACTGACCGGAATTAAGGAACGAATCGGCATGAAACTCAACACAGAACATTTCAAATTATTTGCCTTGTCGGAATTGCGGTAAATGGCCTCAACGGATTTTCCATGTGAAAATTACCCATGAAAGTCGACGGGCACCAGAGAAAGCGAAATCCATTGATCGTGCCAAAAGACGATGCCAACGAAATTCTAAATCAAACAGATGAATGATAACACATGTCGCGGGTCGTTAGATGCGTAAGTGTGTAGATAGTAAATTTGTACTTGAACTGTATCAGCTAATGCAATTGTTAATCCGATTTTCCCTACGCACAGTTCCAATCAGTGATGCTTTGCTGATCACGATCGCGGCATGTATTCCAGCGAGTATCCAAGAATAATTGAACAACTATTTTTAGAAAGTATTACTACAAATTGAGCAACTGACACTTGATTAAAACACAAAAGTATGAATTCCAGCCTAGAACTGAAAATCATTAGCGACAGGTTGTTTCGAAAAACCAACGATCGCCGATCATATATATTAATTACGTATTTTGGCCGTTGATTAGATCTTATTTGGATAAATACACAATCACTTTTCCATACATCAAATACGTCTATACACGCCCACAAATCGATTTACTAGCACAATTTTAAGACATCTTATCACTCGGTCGCCGAAATGTAATCGCACGCACGTAACATATGTACGATAGGTGTAATTAGTCGATTTGCTTGTAGTGCCAATGTTTTTGATATACAACTCGTATATTCGCGTCGATCGATTGTTACAGCAACAACATCACCACCGCAACACATTCATGTCCGATTAACATTCTAATGTGGATGTACTCGCGTATGTCACAAGCAGTAATTAACGATGCTCATTATTCACCTGTGCAACATTCACTGAGTTGATCTTCGCGAAAAGCTTTTTTGGCCGCGCCGCGGCGTGTACTCAAATAGACAAGTGACAAAAATATTGAGGAGATGGTGAAAATCGTAAGGCGATTTTTTGTCAGTGCCAGTGCCTCCTCGTTCGAGTATGCCAAAATTTTTAAGATCACTTTAAACCGCACGAGTATACATATGTGATCGCATCAATTCGTATGCGTACACTTTTTCGCAAGATCCGACAGCAGGTTGCCTCGCGGGCTAGAAAAAGTCGCCGGCCAACGCTGCTAAGGTAGTCCGCCAGTCTAGCTTGGAGTCTAGCAAAAGCGATTGACTTGGTCAAAAGGTAGGAGCAAATCAACTTCTTATGATTTGCAGTTGTTTAATTCTGCTGGAATAGTTTTTATTCGAATGATTATATTGAGTGAGCAGGTCATAGGTTTGAGAAGTTTTTGCTCATACAGGCCTTGATGCTGAAAATCGGCTGTCCGTTGCCTATTTCACTTAAGAAAGAATTTACATCGAGTCCTTGATTGGCTCGTAAGGATCAAAGGTGAGTTGTCGAGCAATTAGTTTAATAAATATCTTTAATTTTCTAAGCTTCCTCTTAATTTATTTAAATTATCAATCATAAACATAATTAACTGAGAAACAATTGAAATCAGAAGGAAATCCGTTGAACATAAATAAAATACAACCAATGAAGGGTCCACTTGACCGTTTCTGTCCATGAACAACATTTTATGCGAACTATTGTATTACAACCGTCGAAAAGCAAATTATGCTTCAATGATGTCGAAACTTACAATTTGCAAGACCTGGTCGCTGTAATTTTACCTGTTGCGCATTTCATAGCGATGATCATAAATTCCACTTGAAAGCTTTGTAAGATACAATCCAGACTCGTACTGCTACCCATAAGCCATTGCTTCAACTCTTGAAGACAATCAATTCAATCGCTGCGATATATTTTCGATTGCTACCATGGATATGCTCCAAACTGGTTGCTTCATATTCGTATGTAGCATTGGAAAACTTCCAGTAACGCTTTCCTAACGTCGCTAATGGATTATGTGGTTTCGTCAATATTTAATGAAGTTTTTCCAAGAATGTCAGCATGATAGACAACATAATACCAGAGTCCTAGATATTTAAATGCATCCAGAGTACGTTGAAAAGTTTCCGGTTTTGTACATGCGGCAACCAACGTGGGCATATTTACATAGTGTTATCAGAAGGAATAGATAATGCTGATTATCTTCACTTTTAATTTGATGATAAGCGAACAAGTTCAATGCCTATGATTTATTATCTTAGATCGATGCACCAAGCCTAGAATTTAATCAATAATTATCAATAATTGCTTAACTTAATTTAAAAGGTGCGTTTCAGGGTTGGCAGTCTGTAGAACTTCAGAATCTTAAGATTAGGATGGTGGTAATTTGAAATAGATGAAAAGATTTACATATAAATTAAACACACATGTAACAGTTTAATCAAATAATAGGTTACCAGTACAATATTTAACAAAGTAATCTGAATTGATTTACTACCATTCATAGATTAAAGGTCAAAATACGCAAAACTCGTAAATTTTGTTCGATTGCGCGTTACATACCATGGTGATATTTGGTGCGAACGACATCGTGTTCGTAACTTATTCTTAAAGAAACAAAAGAATTGATAAATTTTTCAGAAACCGAGGGACAGATCTGACGACGTGGAAGAAATCCATCAAATGGCAAAAATATGTAGTGAAAGTAGGTAGATATAAATGTCCATGAAGGAATGCAGCGATGGTCTGCTGCCTCAGCGGAAGAGGATGGTGAGATCCGCCGAAATTGGCCTTGTCTGGGGACGCGTGAATACTCTGGCAGGCTAGCATTGTGGTGTCGTGGGGCGGGTTCTTTCCCCCTAACACAAGACCCACTACAAAAACATTTTTCGCATCCACGAATTTGAAAATGGTTCCTTTATTGTCGACCGGAGTCGAGAAAGGAGGTAACCGGCTAAGGACTATGAACTCGCTGGTTCAGAGGACAAATTGGGCCTTGCGAAAACGGACGGACTTGAGGAGACTTCATCGTTACCGACGATACTTATGGTCCCAAAATAAGAGTAGGGCATCTAAGTGGAAGCGGTGTCCCCTTGCACCCACACAACCGGATCAAGATCCAAACGTAGACGTGGCCATGTATTTCCCATTTGTGTGAAAAGCTCATTCAAACATAATTTGCATGAATTTTTCCATCAAAATGTTTGAAACAAGTAAACAGTTACAAACAACCGTTCCAAGTCCTAAGTAAATCTTGATTTATTCAATCGTGATTATTTACGGCAATTCATCTAACTACTACCTCCTCGCTAAATTTTGACTTCAATTATTATTTCTCATTATATTCAATGGTGCATGCATTCTGATAAATAATGAGCAATAGTTTTTTTGAATAAACAAATTAAAACAAGGTCAAGAAAACAAGGGCACTCATCTACATCCTCGCCGGGCGCCCGCTGATGACGTGAGTGAAATGACTGAAACTGATTACAATTAATGAAAATGGTGCGGTAAATTCCAAATGCGACTCCTGCACTGAACGTAAGACAACTTCTTTAATAAGATATGATGTCGAGACAAGCCGGTATGGGTCAACTACATCCGCAAGTGGTTTCGTTTTAGCTACTTTTCGAATAGAAATCATCTGACTAACAAAGCAGCTACAGATTGATCAAATGTCGACTGTACTCTAGCAATGCAAAAACGCTATACACGCCAGATTCGCAATATTTGTTATGCCGAATGAGGCAATAGCCGGCACCTGTTGCTTTCGCGAAAACGGAACGAGCTTTTTTTTTTTTATCAAAGCTAACTAATGATCAACTGATGTATACAGCGACAATCCTAGTTGAGACATTTTCCGGGACGCTCAAAACAAATGTCACCTGGCCAAGCCCTTTTTTTTTACTCCCCACTTAAAGCGCTAAACACGGTGAACCATAATTTGTGTATCTCATAATGATCCACTGATGTACGCAACGAAAATCTCGTGTTGTTACGCCAAAACGAAACTTTTCTGCGACGCGAAATTTCAAGGATCGAGTAGAAATAGAAAAACGGACAATGTCAGAATTGTCTTGTGAGCGACGGCACCAAAGGCTGATGATGACAATAAGAGGGAAAAGATAAACTTGTGGATTTTCGAACAAATTATTGCACAACAGATTGATGTTAATCCCGAATGGATTGAATCAGATTTCAGTCATGACTGGTACTATGACACATTACGACTCCTCCGCGCTGAACTCCATATCGTTTTTCATTCTGATTGGACATTTCATTTGCATCTCAAGCGTTGGAATTGCCATCTAGTTCTAAATCAATATCGCCATTAATAGCAGTACGCGATGCATCCCAAGGTTCCGATTCTCTCTCTTCGTTCCGTGAACCATTACATCGTGCGGGTATAGCACCGTAATGTGATTAGGTTGGACGATCATACAATCCACTATTGATGATACATCCGACGTCTGTGCCAGATTACCAACAATTGATGTGGCTTGCAATTCACGACACTGCCAAATGAAAATCCACACTGCTCGGATAATTCCCCGTTTTCATGCCACCTTGAAACTGCCTGTGGCTCGGCATGGCGCCACCAAATGTTCGAGCGCCCAAACGTCGTCCGTCAACAGAAATAGACGAAAAAACCACCGAATTGCACACTAATCCCTACACCGTGAAGCACACCAGCAACGAGCAATTGAATTATTTGGAAACTTTGCAAATCTTCACCAGGCAACGATTGCGCGCAGCCCTTAAACAGATTGAATGCAAGTCGAACGGACACACCCCATAAATCGCGAGCAACACTCGTCAGTAGCCACTTGAGCCTTCTTCACTAATTGAATCCGCAGCAGCAACCAAACGGGTCCCGCGAAGAGGGCAGCTGATTCTTGTGTATGTTTCTCGCGAAATTCGTCGTCTAGCAGCTTCGCTACTCGGAACCGGAACAGCGCTCCCGACCGCTTTTGCGGTTTTTAGTGAACGGAAGCTCGGAAAGCTCGGAAGCGCGTACAATTCACACGGCAAACACTTAATCTACGTTGTGCATCGTAATACCTTCAACTAGCGCTAAAACACGCGAACAACGAGAACAAGCGTCACACACAACTGCCTCGCCCGGTCGTTCAATTCAGGCTCCCCGTTTGTTGTCGTCGTCGCCTTGTGGGACCGCTCATAACCAGTCGGCGAGCCTTCCATCCACTTTCGATTTCATTGCGAAAGTGGAATCGTGGAAAAGCTCCGTTGGAAAGGGGATTGCTGTGTCCTGATTTCAATTGCAAATTAAAATAATGAATATTATTTTGAACTTACAATTGAAATTGGGATCAGCAATATGTTGGTTTGCAAGCAGTTTGGTTAGGCAGCTGCTCGATTATAACAAATATGTATACTGGTTGTGGCTTGAATCACCTCTTAGGTTTACCTGCCTTGCAGAAGGTCGGAGGCATAAAAACTTCAATGATTCTGGCGGGTATATAGGTTTAATTCAGCAGAAATCAAAAATGGAGTAATGAAGCCAAGCAGCAATTACAAAAAAGAAACAAGTAAGTAATCTACATTGTTAGCAATCAATCAGCTAAACAAACCGATCAACGACCGCATTGATCAGCAAATTCCAGCTAAGAATATTGGTCACAAAATCAGCACTTGGGTGAATGACTAGAACTTGCAACATAATTAAACCAATGCATTTGAACACTGCCCGTAAAAGCAGCATTTGGGTGAATGGCCGAAATCTGCAGATTAGCAACATAACTGAATCAAAAGAAAATTACTGAGTTTACCACACACCATATATAAATAAAGATACCAAAGAACAATAAAGGCACCTGTGATTTACAATCAAGGCAAGTCGTTTGATTATTATTCCACAGCCGTTTTTTTAAAGTCATTGTATTTCATTCCAGAAAATTGGTCCGTCGAGCCGGATTCTCACAAGGATTCATATAGGAGTGCAAGGATTCGTTCATACGCAAACTTTCTTGGATCACCTTCAGGGATTTTTCATTTCGAATCCAATGCAAAGCTATCATAGAATCTCTCCAGAGAACCTCCGCCTCGAACTTTATTTGAATATTACCATTCAACTAGTTTACCAGTTTAGCTGATTGTAAGGCAGCAGTAAGTTCAAGCCTCGGAAAAGTAAAAGCCGTGGGTTCTCTGCTTCTGAGAGGTGGAATTAAATTTTTGGCACATACAAAAAAGACAAAAGTGTGCCCATCAGGATATATACTTCGAACATACGCAACAGTACCATAAGCTATCGGGCTTGTTTCTGCGAAGATATGTAGTTTTCATTCCGCTGGTGACTCGGAGTCGGAGATAAAGCGTTGAATTGATAGCTCTTGTAATAGGTGGAGATCGGTAGTGTGTTTACACCATTCGCTCTGCAATTCAGGAGGAAGAAGTTGATCCCATGGTTACTTCATTCGCCAAGTTTCTTGAAAGATGATTTTCATTTTGACCATAGGGCGATAGTGACCCCACGGGGTCGTAGATAGTTGCAAGTGCTTATAATACCTCTCGTTTAGTCACGTTGATCGTTAGTATGCTGCAGGTCTTCTCCAAAGCGACCACTAATTCATCCGTTTCAAAATGCCATAAAAGGCCTAGTACCTTTTGTTTAGCGTTAACTTCAGGCTGTAAATTAAAGAGATCGTTCAATCGTCTGTCATTCGATCGCGATTTGCAAATTTGCATAGGCACGGTTCAAAATTTCGCATGTATCATAAAATAAGCGCAGTGCATCCTCAAGTTCCTTCAAACTGTAAGTCTGTAAGTCATCCATTTAAAAGGCAGAAGAAAATTTCGCATCATCTCCAAGCCAATAATTTTTTCCCAATCGCCTAACGTTTTGAACCATAAAAAAACGGTGAACTAAACGGTCTTCAGGGGCAAGGTTAATCTGCCAGAAAGTCTTTTCAACATCTGCAATGATCGCATATTTTCCAACTCGGAAATTCAGCTGCATAGTTAAAATCGCAGGAAGTAAATTTAGCTCTGACCATAGTAAATGATTCAGTGAAGCGTTATCTCCCGTTCTCGCCGAAGCGCCAAATGCCATACGTGTTTTAGTCGTTTCTTTATCCTCGCAATATACTGGTCGGTGAAGCATGAAATAGGAGCGAGATTCGCTATAGTCATCGCAGCGTTGTGCAATGCCTGTAGAGATTAATTCCTGTATAATACCGCCAAATCTCCCTGACGATTATTGTTCAGAACACAATCCTTATTTAACCATAATAAAGATAAAAAAATGAAAGAAAGTATATACCCTTTAATTCTACTATTTATTTTAAATTTCGTATACAATTGTTTCGTTCTCTACTTGAGAACTTCCTCAGTACTACTATTCCCTAAACTATAAGTATCCTAATATTTATACTAAACTCATTAACGTATTAATATGAATCTCTAATTACACCTAATCCCTCAAAGTACTTTTACTTAATCTCTAATTACCTGATCCTTTACCATTCAAAAATTTGTTTTTACTTAATTACTACTTAACTACCTTCATTATTTTGTAAGCTTGAATAGCCAGGTGTATCCGTTACCTGGGTCGCCGTTCCAAATGTCCTGCCGAGTTTCATACCGAGTTTCCCTTTTGCAAATATGTTCGTCGATCAGGCTGTCAAAACCGATCTGCATCTTCGTTTCGCCTGAAGAAATACAATCCAGCTTCCAGAGGTTTTCGATTTGATCCGTCACCTCTTGTACATTGAGCGAGTGATTTGAAAGGACTTCACAGGGAGCACCTGGAGTAAAATTTGCCGATATTGGAGCTTGTTAGGTCCACCCGAATAAGGTGTTAATGGCGACCAATTTTTCGTTTGATGGTTTAAATTCATCGGTTAAGACAGACCGATAAATATCAGCCCCTGGTAGCATCTCGATGCCACCAAAGGATTTCGCAGCGATCGAGTCATCATCCGCAACTCGAGACCTTTCAAGATTTCCGAATCAATACTATCAGTGTCATTAAAAACATCAGGGCAAATGTCCGGTACCACTACTGCGAGAACGTCAACGAACCGTTCGTCATGTAAACTACGTAATGGCACTTTGACCCGATTAAATTGTTTTCCCTTAGAAATGTTTTGTACCTCAGAACTAGAAAACTTTCAACTTCACCGTATCGTATGTATTCAGGCTCAGCTCTTGAACGACTCTCTCTTTTAGATAAGTTTGTTGCGTCCCGCCATCCAACAAGACGCGTAAAGTAACAGACCAATTATTGTTTATAGCAAATACGAGCGCTGTTTGTAGCAAGACTTGGGAAATTGCATGGATGGAAGGAGAACAAAGAAAAGCCGAACTGTTTTTATTGGCGTAATGACTTTTCTGAGCTTTGCACTAATGCGTTATACGCGGGGCCGTACATTGAAGTTGCGTGGTTATCGTTACACGAAATGCACTTTAATCACTTGTTATGATAGCTCTTCGCGTTGTGAACTCGCCTAGTACATTTAAAGCAACAACCAGGATTCTTCAAACGATAAACTCAAAGAGCCATCACAGCATTCGGCAGTGTGAGTGTTCTTCTTACAAAACAGCCATGGCATCGCGTTAGTGGTGGTTACAAGCCCGTCAGTAGTTTTGTACTTTGGACTAACTGTGTTTGTTGCTGGGCGAATTCTGGAGCTACTTGCGACTAAAGAGACGTTCTCCAAAGAATTTATTTCTCTTTTTAGAAATAATAATTTGTCACAATGCACAATACGTAAAGAACAAGTTTTACTGTTACCGGTGGAGCTACTTTTATCATTGTCTAGTTCATCATCGTCACTTATGTGATCGGAATGTTCTCAATTGCGCGGATTCCGTCGGTGGAACTCTAACACAAGCTCACGAGGAAGAGATTTCAGAATTAAGCTCTTTAACATTATAGAGTATTGAGATGAATGGACGTTTAAAGCTGTTAACGATCTGGTATGTGAAACAATATTGTTGTACAGTTACCGTAGGTTCGTTAGGTGATCAGGAGAATGTATGTGTAGAAAGTACATAAATTGTTGCATAGTATGGTCGATCAGTCGAGAGGGATTACCATATTGCTCCAACAATAAAGAGAGTGCCGAATCGTAGTTAGCGTTGGTAGGTGTGAGGCCGGCAATCGATTCTGCAGCCTTTCCACTCAAATGGTTCATAAGATAATTAAATTTGTCGGCACCATTTATATCTGATCGATCATCAACAGGGTTCCCAAAAGGGAAGCCAGTTGCGAAGGTCACCACTGAAAACCTTTAGTGTCAATTTAGGAAGCTTCGCGACATTTACAGCACGTTCCGACATAACGGAGGTCCGAAGTTGACCCGTCGTCGACGATGAAAGTTTGCGAACACGCGTAAGCCGCTGTTTTAGTCAAGATAATATGCCGGCTGTTTTGTCTTGGTACTCGAATATGGACTCGTATTCCTTTTGCATTACTTCAGGTTTTATTAAAGGCTTTAACTCGCTATTTAAGCGTTTGAGATTATCACTTGCGACTGTTATTCGTTCGATATAGGAAACTAGTTCCTCTTCTACCTCAGCCAATGCCTCATGGTTCCCGGGTTTCGGCACCAGCTTTAAAGAAATAAACATCGGATTCAGTTCTGTAAGTACTTTGTATTATAAGAATAAATGGATAATATAATTAAATGGCGGAGGTCGTATTCACGGTCTAACCTATCTGTCCGAACTCTACTTTTAGACTGCTTCGTATAAAACGATTGTTAAGAGAAATGATAAAGAGAGAGCAAAAAAGCAAACAGTTATAATACAAGAGGAAAAATAGGCAAAATAGGATCGAAAAAATCCGAAATAGAATAAAGCATCCTTTTACGCTTAGAGAAATAACTAAGGTAAACAATTTTTAGGCAACCCAACCAATTATCACTACAACATATACAATTCCTTTGCCCTTGAAATGGACATGGTAATTTCAGCCATTTAAAAATTATTATTACTGCATCAATATCATTTTAAATTTTTATTCCAGTAAACTCTTTGTGTACGAGTAGATCAAAATACAACTTCAATTTTCCAAGCAAAACGCGTTTAAAAGTTTTCGCACTATATTGAAAATTAGCACCGCAAAAACGTTCAAACGATTAGAGAAGGAAAATAACAAAAAATGCGCTGAATATGCCATCGAGATTCCAACAATCGAAATATTCCTACACGTTTCTCCGTAGAACTTTTCTCTCGATACTCACAAGCCAACAAGCGCACACATTACCAAACTAATAAAAGCGCAACCACTGCAATGTGTATATTGAGCGGTCCGGAAAATAGTTTTTGGATGCGTTTAGAAAAATGATAAAGAAGTTCATGCTCTGTTCACATACACAAATGAACCTACTTGATTTTATTTTTCACTTTATTGTGAAGATTCTTATCATTCGAAAAGATCGTATATTTTGCGTACAATTTCGAATACATGATCGTACATCGTACAAGGGCTTTAAAGGTCGTATGAATACGATTGAAATCGTTTGTTTGGCAATACTGGATTCAATTGGCCAGTCCTTCTCCACAGGCACATCGTCATCCAAGTCAATGAAGACTTCGTTCACATAATAAACATCCAGAGAGGGTGGCATTGATTGCAAAGAGATGCGGAAGAAGGTGTTGGCGTAATTATGCGCGTGGGTGTGCGGTTGTGTTGAGTATGCCAAATTCGGAATAATGAAACGCAAAATATCTTAGAAACATACGAGTACAATTAATTTAAAAACGAAGTTGTCAGGGTTCAAAACAATATCTAATCAATCAGAAAGTAAATTGGTGATATTTCATCTGAAAATTAAATATCTTTACCACATCTACGTTTGTTCGGCAATGTATGTAATGATTTTCCTTCATCCATCTCGGTCGTTCGAGATTTTCTGAAGAAAATTCAAACTGACCTCCCATCGGTTATAGGCGTGAAGTCCTGGAATGTGCAAACGAACTGTACACATTACGTCAACAAGTCCGCACACGCTTAGTTTAATCCAAGGTGGCTGCAGAGTACCTGGTGCGGAGAGGAATTTCGGTCACAGGTCTTCCGCGAGCAGACTAACTCCGACAACAATTTTCTCACACACCAAATCAAATACGCGATTAAAACACGTCAAAATAACTTCCATCAGAACGGTTCTACTTTGTGTTAATCTATTTTCATCTCCTTCAGACCGTACGTACAGTCCAAAAGAGAGAAACAGGAGTTATCATCAATTAAAACCCACGCTCTCCCGATTATTCACAGAAGCAGTGCCGGAACTGAACTACTCGAATCTAAACCCTATTCAATCTACTTTAATCGAAATCACAAAGCCAAGCTACAGCATCGTGTACCGAACCGAACCACCGATCAGTCGCGGATTAGTAAGACACTACCCCCTCGGAGCTATGATCACCTCCCCGTTTTCTTTTCCTCTAGAAAAAAAACGACTATCAACTGAAAAGGAAAGTTTTTCTTTTTGTTTAGCAATTCATTATTTTATTTCTTCTTCTTTGCAGCACTACAGCCCCTATCCTGCAAACAGCCCCTACAACTGTCTCGGTTCGTTGACCGCGTCCGAGTCTAGCTTCGCTCCAATTATTCGCCTCAGGACACGTTGCTCAAAGGCGTTCATTATGTTAGCGGATGATTGGGTTAGAGTCCATGTTTCACACCCATAGCATAACACAGGTCTTACTACAGATTTGTATACTTGGAGCCTTACCAGTTTTGCTTTGCCGTCGAGTTTCAGGAAGAGTTTTTGGCAGTTAATAATGACCGGGACAAATTGTTGACGTCGTTCGCATAGGCTACTACTTGGCTCGAGTTGTACAGTAATGTACCTCGCGTATCGACAGGTAGTCTCCTTATGACGTACTTCAGAGCCAAGTTGAATAACAATGGAGCCAGCCCATCTTCCGGCTTTAGTCCGACATTTGTGTCAAAGGTATCGGTGGGTTAGTTATTGATGCGGACTTGGGAGCATATCAACGTAATTGTTATTTGATGAGACGGGCTAATTTTGCTGGGATGCCAACGTAAAGCATTATTTGGTACAGTACGTTACGATCAATACTGTCGTATGCTTGCTTAAAGTCAACGAAAAGTTATTGCACGTCTATGTTGAACTCCCAGCATTTTTCAAGTACCTGCTTCACTGTGAACAACTGGTCTATTGTCGATGTACCTGCTCTAAAACCACCTTGATACTTCCCAATAATACTGTTTGCGTATTATCTGATTTTATTTTCTAAGATTTTAGAAAACATTTTGTACGCCGTACAAAGTAGTGATATGCCTCTATAATTTTCGCCCAGTAACTTACTTTTTTTGTGGACAGGGAATATAATTATTTGGCTCCACTCTTTCGGCATATGTTCTTGTTGCCAAATGTACTGGATGACTTTGTGAAGAGCTTTATGAATCTTATCGATGCCCGGCTCTTTATTATCCTTTTGGTCTTTGATGATGGAACAAACTTCATCCAGAGTTGGTGAGACCAATGGAAGCTCTCCGCAGACATCTAGAGACTCCGATGTTCTGGAGCTGTGTGAAGGATTAAGGATGCCCATCTTTCTTTCATCTTGGTTTTATCAGCGATGATATTGCCGATGTCATCACGACAGAGCGTGGTTTCGGGCTGATAACCACCATTCAAGCTTTTCACTACTTTGTATGCTTTTTTTGTATTGTTGCTCGCTAGACTTACATCTATGCTTCTCAATTGGTCTTCACAGCATTTTATTTTCATGATTCCAATTATCTTATTCGCTACTATTCTGAGATTTACATTGTGTTATATCTGCTTCCTAGTTTTCCAAACTATATATTCTTTGTATGTCTGATTCTTTTTGTCATTTCTCTTGCGCCGGGCTTGATGTCCAAATGTCTGTTCTGCCACGGTCTTAATAGCAGCTTTCACTTCCATTCAGAGCCCGTTGCTTGTCTTTAAAGATACGTCTAATTAGATGGGAGCTAGCTGGTTGTCGAGGGTATCCGTGAAATTTTTGGCCACAGACGCTGTTTGGAGCCTTTTGATGTCAAATTTTTGTAGCGGGCTGGTCTTCGCCGAATATGCCATTGACATACGACATCGATAGGTTAATTTGATCAAGTGACGATATGGTTACAATTGGCTCGTCGATATGTACGGACGTCAAGTATGCTCGAGACCCAGCATTGTTGGATCAGAACATGATCGATCTGGTTTTGTGTGTTGCCATCCGGTGGTACCCAGGTCCTTTGATGAATGCGTCGAAGTGGGAAGCTAGTGGAACGTATGACTAGATTTCTGCTACATACAAAGCCGATTAGGCGCTGGCCGTTGTCATTTTTTTCATCACGGAGGCTATATCCACCAGTCGTTCCCCGATGAGATATCTCATTGCTAGCCTTAGCGTTGAAATAACTCAGAATTATTTTTGTGTGGTTTGTAGACAATTACGCTAGAACTAATGTTTACGCCCCGATCTAAGAAAATGACGAAGAAACGAAGGAAACGTTCTACAATCACGTGGAAATACTAGTCGAGATTGGGATGAGGAATCATGGAAGCAGTGGGTTGAGGAAACAAGGGGATTGCCTTCTCCTTTCTCAAGTGGGCTTGGGAACGTCTACAGCCCTCCTATATTGCCAATTCCAATCTTCGAAATAAGAGAGGAAGAGAGAGAGAGAGGTCAAAAAGAACAGCAGTTTCGAGAACTAAATGGAAATGAATAGTCTACCTATTATCACTCTTCCTGGTCGTTTTCCTACGATTTTTCGGTAGGAGAATGCAATTGTGAACAGGTAGATCTGTGACACGCAATCCCAGATTTTTGCATAAGCATACCACCTGCTGATCCAAAATTCAGGGATTGCATGTCACAGATCTACCTGTTCACAGGTGGTATTTCAGTATTTCGCAGCAGATTTTCTCAATCTCATTACAGTATAGCTATTTTTCGTTTAAAAAAAACTGTATTCCACCTAAGACTTGGAAACAGGCAATTGAGATAAGGAAACTGGCGGTAGCGTAGAATAGTATTTAGATTATGATTTGGATTTTCATTTGAGTCATATATATTAAATTTGGAATCATCTACAAAAGTAACGTTGTTCCAAAACTCAGCATCCTTAGTAAGGTATTCTTTGGAAACATTAAGCACTGCTTCCTGTTCTCCGAGAGATTTGATTTTTTTCTGACCACTCGTCCCTTATGACCAGCTCTCCTCAGTACTCTCCGTACAGTTTCGTCACAAACCCGCTTTCCTCAATTCTACTCTAACGCGGCAGCTAATAAGGCGCGCTTAATTTAGAATTTTCACGAATTCTTAGAACCATCACACGACTCCCATGCTCATTCAAAAACAACATGGGCCCTGTTTTTTCTTATCCCGGCTTTGAAGTGCTTAATTATGCATTGATTTTGTGGTAGAGCTTTTTCTAGGTATGTTTGCCATTTCCCGCAAAGATTTACTGGCTTTTTGTTGCGATATTGCTAATTCACGAATCGTAACAGACGTTTTTAGGGTTCTGTCCGTACATCCGTGTGTCACACCATTTTATCTCGCAAACTACATAAGCCAGGAACATGAGATTGTAGGTAGGTGCAAAGTGACGCCCTCTTCAAAGTTTCACCACAAAAAAATTTATATTGTGTTTAAGGGGGGTCTCACAATATAGGGGAGTAGGCCTGAAAAAAAAATTTCGTCGTATGTGGGCAATATGGATATCAAATGAAAGGTCTTAATGTGAACTTTTCAAAACAGATCTTAAAATGACAATTTTTGCTTTGAGGGGTACAGGGCAAGGGGGAATATACGAAAATTTTGTGTCCCCCTTTGATCCGAAAAATCTGAAAAAGTTACAGAGGTGAGACTTTAGGAGTACAAGGACAAAAAATACCTCAGAAGTCGAAATTCGGTGAACTTTGTAAATAATAGTTCATACTATAAATTTAACATTTTCGCCTATAAAATCTAAATGGGACCTTTAAATTTTCCAAAAACTACAATTAAGTTTTTTGAAAGCAATTTTATGCATTCTGAAAATTTCACAATAATTGAACAATAAACAGCTAAGTTACAGCCGATTGAATATTTAACAAGTACAACAACATTAACACGTGATACTAGGGAGATACACGTTTGCAACGGGCCTAGACACTAGAAATATGTTATGTAGGAATTTTGATAAAATTTTTAGAAATGGTTTGTAATATTGATGTATAATCATGACTAATCCAGCGATGGGGTCAAAACACTTGAAACAAAATGGCGGCGAATTTAAAAACATAATAACCCTAATAATTTTTCGGACTGCATTTATGGATTCGTATATTAGTCAAGTTTTGATATGCAGAATACGAGTATATTGTTTAATCATCTAATTGTTTTGAAAAGTCCTTCTGGCAGGAGCACTCTACTGCTACTTCAACTTGTTTTTAACTTACGTCTCTTTTTTCACTTTTTTCGTAAATTTTCATTCGAACGCGCTCAATCGGTAACTAAAGTTCTTCCCTGCATACATAGAACTGCAATATCGAATTAGGTTGTTCGTTGTGAATCAGAAAAGTAATAGTGAAATACGTTGCACTAGGACACTGAGAACTCTACGAATAACTAAGTGACATAGACTTTGTAGTTTGGTTTTATTTGTGAACAAAATAAATTCTAAAGGATTGATATACTTCGAAAAAAAAATTTTCTAGCTAAGTGCAGATATGCTAAAATATATTGCAATACAATTTTTTTTAGAAAATCTGTGTCAAAAACTGAATTATCAGCAGAACTTAAGGTATGTTTGGCTATGTACGAGAACCCAGGTGACACTGTATATAGATTACTTACATTACTCCAAGGTTACTTACATTACAGAAGGGAATTTCGCTCTTCATTATGTCCCAATCATATATAGTATGTAGTTAAATTCACCATGAAACCTTACCTGAAATGTAAAGAAAATAACATTAATAACGTTTTGTTTTGAAATCTTAATTAATTTTTGTTATTGCAACGACAAGACAATTATATGTTAATTTATCTAAATTGTGTTTTTTTTTTCGAAGAATAAGCTTTAAAGATATTTTGACTGTTCTGTTTTGAAAATTGGGTCACGAATAAAATAATTATCACCTGTCAAGAAAATATTTTTGAAATTCGAAATAAAAGACGGACAGCATAACGTGTCTGTTCATCGACAAGGCCAGTGAAACACTGTAAAATGATATCAGAAAGCGTGATATGCATTTACTACCTTTAAAATACTACATAATAACATAAAACACAAGCTCTCAGCCAATAAGTCAGTCAAAGTTTAAGGTAATTTTAAACCGCATGAGTGGATCATTAACCATTATTTTTTATTCAAAAACCAGACACATTTAACGAGTGATTGATTGCTTACAGGAGAAACATTAAATGTCAAGAAATTGCCAGAATAATCAGAAGAGCCTGCAGAAAATATGGAAAGGATGTAATATATTGTGAAGTTTGTTAATATTAACAATCAAGTGAAGCTTGTGATACATTTGTTGAATCTTTAAATAATATATTTTGACAGCTACTAATATGAACAAGAAATTAATTCTGAGATATTTGTTCGATCCGGACTTCTAAATGGAGCACAAACGTGTCATCTTGAGACCCAGAACCGATGTGAGCAAAAGTTTTGGTATTTTTAGTTTTCCTCCTTTAGAAAATGGTTCAAACGAAAAACGAATCAGTTTATTTGTATAAATTGTATGGTTTTTTTTTTTGAAATACGAAGGTACGCAAATGTGCACCTCAGGTTTATCTGTGTGGAAAATTTTCAATATTTCTCATTTTTCGTTGAGTGATACATTTCAAAGCAATTATTTTTTTAAATGCATAAGTATACGTTGCACTTAATGCAAATTGTTCGGCAACGGGACAAATATGTTGGATGCCTGCATTTTGAAGCGTACTTGTCTTTCATGAATCGCGGCAGGCGTGTGATTCCATCAAGGCGTACTTCTGGTTTCGGCTGTTGTAGGACGGTCCGATGTTTTTTTTTTTTGGTTCCTCGTTTGCGTCCGATTGTGCCTGTTTTTCGATAGCTGCTCTCCTCGTGCCCGGTTGCAGAAAAAGTGGATCAACAGTTCCACCCTCATATTTGATCATGGCTGTTGCAACATTCAGCCTGTAGTCCAACAGACCTAATGTGTTCTTGGCAGGTACTCCTTCTTCGTTGCAACACTCTATATACATTATCCAGCAGTTGACGATACGTAAATCTATAAAATGGCAAAAAGCGCTAACTGTCCACCTCCTAGTTTGTATGGCAGTGCGATAATAAGCGATCAGCCTATCACTTAGATCAATCCCACCCATACATTTGTTGTAATTTCTAACTACGGCTGGCTATGCTATTTTATGCTTTGCCTGCAATCAATCAATCAAAAGCGCTTTATTTAATACTAATCGTTATAAATTTTAAAAGAATATAAAGCAAATTCCAAACAATAACAATCAAAAACTTAATGGCCCAAATGGCTCTCTAAATTTGTACGTTATCATTAAACGCATTAAAAAAAAAGAAAAACTATAGCAAATTCAAATCAATAAAGATTATTACATATTTTTTAAATTCAATTAGAAAAAGGAGAAAAAACCAACAAACACTATTCTAAAATTATTTATAATCTTAACACTACAGTGAACTTTGATCCTACACCTAATATGTTTTAACTTAATTCTAATAAATGCAATCAAAAACTTTATCTTATACTAAAAAAATCTATAACTATGTTCCTAACCTAAGCGTTTTACCTTATCTCTAACCTAATATAATAAACATAATATAAACCTAACCTATCCCTAATTTTTAACAAAAATAAACAATAAAACTAAATGTAGCAATAATGAGCTGAAACTCAAAAACTAAATAACGAAAAACACCAAAACTGAAAAATAAACACGAATAATTTAGACATTGTCATTCAGCCACCAATACCTAGATTGCCCCGTCTCAACTCGATCAGCCTCAACGAATCTAGCAAATGAGTATCTCCATTGGAACTGTTGGTCTCGTGAACTCAAATTCGGAGGATATTTTATCTTCTTATCGGTGGCCCGTCGATATATGTGATATATGACTGGGACACCGTCAGAATCAAAAACATATCGATTCATGTCCAAATACACGAATGCTTCTGGAGGAATAAAGCCAGTAGCGAGGCAAGTCGCAATATACCCGTCTGTAGGGTGGAACGGCTGTGAAATCCAAGGGTTTTCACTCACAGTCATAGATCTTGCGATATGATTCCGAAGAAGCTTCAATATGATGATATCGACTCTAGTCACTTCAGCAGTTTGATAAATTCTTCTATTCGATATATAATGTTTCCAATCCGTCTCAGGCTTTCTGTACAAACCAGTACATGCACGAAGACATTTTCTTTCGAAAACTCTTAATTTTTCCATAATACTAGCACTCTGGTTGTACCAGATCTGGCATCCATATGTCAAAACTGGTCGAACCAGTGTCTTGTAACAGATAATTTTGACCTTTGAATCAATGTATCTGGAATGAAAGAGTCTTTACAGGGCCATGACTACTTTAAGTGCTTTACTGAGCATGATTTTCACATGTTCAGTATAGTACAGATACTGATCGAGATAAACACCGAGGTATCGAACACAGGATTTATGTGGAACCCGTTCAAGACTATCCTCGCCAGCCATGATGTGGAAATCTTTCCAATTACGTTTCAGGTCTTGACTGACCCCCTGCAGCGTTGTCCGAAACATAATTGTTTCACACTTTTTCGCATTTATTTTCATTTGCCAATTGTCAGTGTACAGCTGCACATCATTGAACATTTTTTGGAGATTGCTCTGAACTATTGTAGCTTTTTGGTCTGCCGTATAGATGATCAGATCATCAGCAAACGCTACCAATGATCGCGTTGGCGAGACGTTAAAATCAAAGCCGTTCAATAGCTTGCGAATGAAGATTGAGAAGAGCAGAGGCGCAGTAACTGTTCCCTGCTGTAGACCATTCAAGACCTTGAACTCGCGCATTGTTGTCAGATTTCCATCGGTTACAACAAACGATTTCCCGTATAACATATTACACATCATGGCGACAAGGTGTCTGGGGAAATTGTCCTGAAGGAGTTTAAAAATTAGTCCATCTAACCATACCGTATCAAAGGCTTTCTCCATATCAATGAGACATGCTCCAAAACATTGTCTATCATTTAGTTTCCAACAGATGTCTGAGGTTACTTTCGTTATTGCATGTTTGGTCGAATGCCTTGCACGAAAACCAAATTGGCAATTCGGCATCAACTCATTTTCCTCAATGTGTGTGTTTAATGCTCTGTTGAGTATCACTTCAAACACCTTGCTGATGTTAGGTAGCAAGCTGACTGGGCGATAGCTTTTGGGGCATGAAGATTCTTTTCCTTTCTTCAAGATCGGAAATGCCTTAGCCTTTTTCCACTCATTTGGGAAATATGAATTGCTCAACATGTTGTTGAACAATATGCAATAGTTCCTAATAGCAACCTCAGGCAAATGTCGGAGAACTACATTTGGAATACCATCAGTACCACATGATTTCTTGTTGTTTATCTTGCGAAATATGAAACACAAGTCTTCATAGCTGACAAAATAATCAATAAGATTTAAGCTCGGTATGAGGTCAGATGTTAATGTTTCATTGAAATGAAGAATTGATTGGCCGTTCAGGCGTGATTTGAAGTCTGAAAAAATTTGGTTCCCTCTCTCAGGGTTTGGTCGATGAACCAATTCAAAATGTGTTCCAATCAGGGCAAGTTTATCCAATCCTTCACAAATGATCCTGTTTCCATTTCGATCCGGAGTCGTACTATCAATTTCGATACCAGCCCTATCGAGAAGATTTATCTCATCACTAGTGACTTCAAGATTCGATACCTTCACTCGAGACTTCTTGCGGAATATGCTATTCACTTTCGTGAACACGCCGTCTGGGTCCTGCGGGCTAATACCCCTCAATTTTTCCGCCCATTGATTGCTGACCTCACTCCTGAAGTATGACCGGATTAAGTTCCGGACATTCCTCAGATGTAATTTCAACAAAGCCAATGAGGGATGGTTGTAGTCCAAAAATCGTCGATAAATATTGTTGACGCGTGTGAGAAGGAGGCTTTTCAATCTTTTCAACCTTGCGATGGTTGGTGTTTCATATCCTTCCATATTGTTTCGATGTTTAATCTTGGGAACCACTTTCTCAATCGTTTCCAACGTCAGCTTCTCTAACTTCGACAAATAGACATCTATTTCATCGTTAGTTAGATTCCTATCATTAGGAACCATTGAGCAAGAGTTGCCACCATCAGAAAGGGGACATTGCTTCTGGTACTCGCGATTAAACTTCTTTTGAAACTTTCCCCAGTCTGTTTTTTTGAAATTCAACCGATGACCTTCATGTTGAACTGGAATGAGGAAGAAATCATCCCTGTGATGATTAATTTCCATTACGATTGCGTTATGGTCGCTATCATAAGGAAGCACCTGCAGTTTCCGTTGACGACTATTAAAGTTGAATTCGAGTCTTGCGTCAGCAATGCAAAGGTCAAAATATGAATTTGTCCTAGGGTATGTTGGGAACTCCGACCCATACAGATTGCACCTGTATTCAATTTGGTTCTCTGTTATCCATGATTTCAGAAACACACCTCTTGGATTATTGGTGGCGTTCAGCCATGATGTATGCTTGGCGTTCAGGTCACCAGTAAGAATAAAATAGTTATGCAGCCTATTCAATTCGAGTATTTCAAACAAGGAATTGATTTCCTCCTTGAGCTTGAGAACAGTTCCACCAGTTGCATATGCAGAGATAACGAAGAGGTTATCCCCACCTGGCAGTGAGATTTTGATAACGGACACTTCAAGAGATTCAAAGCTTTTGAATTCGACTTTTTCAATATTTTGGAAACGAAAGGGTCTTCGAACCAATATCCCAGTGCCACCTCCCCCATCACCTATTACCCTATCGTTTCTTACGAATTCAAAATCCCTGAATGTCATGGAGTGCCATGAACTGAGGTGGGTTTCGGTTAGAAGCAGGATGTCAGGCTTTTGTCTGGCAATGAATTCAAGGAGATAATCACGCCGATGTAAAGTAACAATGGAGTTGACGTTGATCGAGATGAGACGAATCCTATCCATGGGAATATGGCTAGATATTTTGAGGCATTTGAAAGTCCTAAACGCTGAAAAAAAATGTTAATTTTCGAGTCTTGTTTATCGATTCGCTCTGATAAGGAATTTAATTGCTGTAAAATTTTGAGAAGCAGCTCATTATTGCCACTTACATTATTTATATTATTTTGTGGCTTGTGCAAATGATACTCCGGGCTTGACGAAGTTCGGAGCTAAGACACTGCGGTGTATTTGTGTTTGCTTTGGGGCAGATTTCAATCTTGCATCCTGATATCGGGAGCATCCTCGATATGATGCCGGGTGACCAAAAACACCGCAGTTCACACAATATAATTTCTCTTTTGGCTCCGTCTGAGCCAATTTGCACTCACCGGGAGCATGCAAGTCTTTGCATTTAACGCATCGGTAATGCATGGCGCAGTTGGCAGCCGAATGCCCAAATCGTTGGCAGCGATAGCACTGGTTGATTTCTCGCCTCTGGAGGCGTTCCCACCTCACCACTCGAAAATTTAAATACCTGATTTGCTGAAGAGCGCTTGGACTGCTCTTATTTGTTATTTGTACCAAATAAAGTGGTAAATTTTTTTTTTCTACCGTCGACCTTCTTGTCGCGAATGTTTTAACTGAGATTAACTGGATTTGTGGTGCTGTTTCCTTGAGAACCTGAAGAAGATCGACGGTATCTTCTCCGCAGTCCAAGCCCTTCAGCAAGAACGTCTGGTTCTTCTCGCTTTTGGGGGTATAAGTGAAGTGCGGAACCTCCCCAGAATTCAAAGCATCTTTCGCTGATTTGAAATCAACCAGTGATTTCGTTCTAATTGACAGCTTCTCGGAATTTATTCGTTTGATTTCGAAATTTGTCAATTTGTTTTCGGCTGCCAACAGCCGAACCATGTCTTTTCCGCTTTGACCGAAGACATTAATTGGCGGAACTTTCTCGGTATTCTTGGCTCCTTTTTGAGGAGGACCAGCAGAACTACGGGCTGGTTTCTTCTCCCTATTTCTACTTTCATTATTTTTATTTTTTAAATATAAGATAAAATTATCATCTCTAGTACCTTCGTCTACCTCCATATCCTGTTGGAGTCCATCCAGCGCCGCAAAGTAGTTCTGGCTTTCGTTGGTGCCACCAGCACTTAATACCTCTTCAGTGATTATTGGATTTGCAGCTTTCTTTTGTTTTTCGATTTTTCGTATCGGATCACTCTCTTGACCTTTTTTTGCCGTCTTGAACATTTCTTCGTACGTTTGAATTCTTGCTTTCAACTCTTCGATTTCACTTCGAAGGCGACACACCTCCTGTCTATCCTCGAGCACTTGTGTTTTACGACCGGCACCTGCGGTATCCTGAGCGCTCGTGTCTCCGCTTGTTGACACTTGCCAATTTCACACCGTCACTCAGAGGGAAGCCGTCGGGCTCCTCCATACAGCAGTCCCGAGTTGTCTTTGGTTTGTTGCCTTTTCTTGATTTATTGGTATGGTTGGTCGATGCCTTCGATGATTAATTCTTCCCCAATAAAATCAAAACTTGCTTTTGACTGACTCGTACAAATTAATTCAATTATTTGAAACTGACTTTTGTGAAAAATTAATTAATTTTTAAAATTAATGACAGGAGCGATTAGAAACCTGTCTACACGCAACGAGTGCTAGACGTAGAATTATGCTTTGCCTGCTTACACCATCGTTTACAGGTCCCGGCTGGTGCACTTCCTGCGCCTGAGGACAGCATAGTAATGGCTTTAGTGTCTTTCCACTTCGAAACACAGACATTCCCATCGCTTCTCAGCTTCTCATCCCATTCGCCTCTTTTGACTTGCTTGTCATTTTTCAACTTTTTGGAAAGTTCACCAAACTTTTTACTTATAACTGTTCCTGCGGTGAAAATGTTCTGTTTGTTTGCGCTCAAATAGTCTGCAAGTTTCAGACTTGTGAAAAATCTGCCCGTGTACAAAACAGAATCTTGATCAATCGTCCGGCACAGCAGTTTGACAATGCTTCCACCTAAGCCTAGTTTAGTCATGTCCTGTGGAGGTACCGTGTTAGAGCCAACTTAAATGACACAGTCCAATACAAGACCGCCCGTTGTAGCCAAAACAAAATTTTTCAACCCTAAAGGATTTGGTTTCGACGGCACATATTGAGGAAAAGCCACATCTTCCTGGAAATGGTATCATCTGCTCGTCGATGGACATGTGTGTTGAATGAGGCAGACTGTGGCACTTTCGAAGGATTTTAGATAATAACGGCCTGATTTTCCAGAGTTTGTCTCCATCTTGATTTTCTGCAGTGTTATCAGTAAAATCAATGTGGTTTCGGAGTTCGAAGAAGCGATCGCGCGTTATAATTTCGCTTATGACTGGTACAGCAAGGTCTCTTCTCCAATACTATCTCGCTTGGGGGTAATTTAGCGTACTCATCATGATTTGTACACCAGTGAAATCGATCATTTCTACTTCACTTTTTTTTCACCGATCGAAGGTCTCTTTGCCGCACCGAATATAAATTTGTTTGATCTGCCACCAGCTTCCAAAATTCGAGGTCCAAATACTCAAAAAAGGAGTATGGAAAACTAATCTCTGAAGCTCCTTCACAGTTGCAGTTTGTCATTAGAAATATCCGGACCACGAGCAGTCATTTACTTTGACAGCCAGAACATTCTTGAATTGCTACCCTCAGGTTGTTGCATTACATCGTCCTGTTCCTCTTCTGATTCCAAGATGGTGGTTTCTGCAGCATCCTCGATCGGCACTCAATCTCTATCATCGTTATCGGAGAGATCATCATCACTACAATTCAAGAGCTCCACTATCTCTTCATCCGTTAAGAAACGTGACTTGATTTCTCCTGAAAAATAGAAAATCTGTCATATTAACAAAAACTGTAGTTCAATTCTGAGGTGTACAAGTGCGTACCTTACAAAAAGCACGTGATAAACTGACGAAAAACTTACCGAAACTAAACTTTTCTACCGATTTTGTAAACTTTTGTCCGATCCGTCTTCAAAACACCAAAATTATTAGAACTTTCCTGCCTTTTTCGCTTAAAATAAACGTCCACTCGTCATCCACGCTCAAAAACGACTGAGCATTTGATTCGAATGCTATCTTAACGATATTCTTGTTACATACAGTAACCATCTTCTGCAAGTTTCATAAATTAAACAAGTTGGGTAGACAGACCTATGCTCATGTCAGAAGGGTTTTGTACTCAACTTACAAAATGCCGTAACCAGCAACGAATAAAATTAAGAAACACGTCATGTTCGAGGATCATACTATTATTAACTAAGTTGAAAGAATTTTTTAATTCTGAAGTATTTGTTAAAATTATACCCATAAATATCTCGCTTGATAATTTTTTCAGATTTTTTTAGATCACGGGTGTCCATTTGCGAGGGAGAAAACACGTTGTTCATGTATTTCCCCCCCCCCCCCTCTGTGCCCCCACTGAAGCAAAAACTGTCAGTTTAAGAACTGTTTTGGAAAGCTCTTATAAAAAACTTTCATTTGATACTCATATCGGCTACTTTTCATGAAATTTTTTTCAGGGGCCACTCCTCTGTACTGTAAGCATCGATTCATGGCCTATTTTTTCGAATCCTAGAATGGCTACAAAGCCCTTTTGCTAGGAGCTCTCTCCTGCCTCTTCGACTTGTTTCAATTGTATGTAGTCATCCTCATGATATCTTTCATTCCTGAAACTTTCATGCACATCCTAGCAAAGCTGTAGTGTCTAAGTCGGTAAAAAGCGCATATGGCTCCATAGCCATATGTTTCCATACTAATACAGGGCACATTGTTCCATAGTAATACAGGAAAATTCAAATCGCTATAACTTCGTTAAATACTGATCGATCTTTATGAAACTTTCAGAAAAGATCAATCTTATCAATAGTCATCTGTTTGCTTTATTTTATTGAATTTAAGGGTACCATTTAGATTTTATTCAAGAAAACATAAAATCGATAAATCATACTATTACTAACAAAGTTGAGTGAATTTCGACTTCTCATGTATTTGTTGTTGTTGTACTCATTAAGGCCTACATTCATGATTTTTTTCAGATTTTTCGGATGGAAGGCGTCCAATCGCGAGGGGGGGGGGGGGTACGCGAAAAGTTCGTACATTTCCCCTTCCCCTGCCCCCCTCGGTACTCATAAAGCACTTTTAAGACCGGTTTTCAAAAGATCGCATTGAGACCTTTCCAATGACACCCTACTCGACTACCATTGGTGAAATTTTTTTTTTGAGGGGTCAACTCCCTATATGGGGAGACCCCCCTTAAACCCCTTCGAAAAATTTTTTCACCCTTGAACTTTCAAGAGGTCACCACTTCTGACCTTTCCACAAAGTTTCATGGCTGTAGCCTCTATAGTTTCGGAGAAAAAGTGCTGTGACATACAGACGGACGGACGGACGGACGGACGGACGGACGGACGGACGGACAGACGGACACAGGTCGTGATTGCAATAGGGTTTTGTATTTTAGTACAAAACCCTAAAAAGATCGCAGATGTTCACTTATTGTTTCTTTTTCGCAATGGATGGCTCTTGCAAGAGAAAAACAAACAGTTAAGGCAGGTATACATTTGTGTACCCAGGGTCTGAAGAGGTTATACTCGTCTTTGAAAACAGTTATTTTAGAAAAAAATTTCATAAGATCGTTAAGAAAGGCTACTGAAATAGCAGTAATAACTAAGAAAATGCTACAACTTTTCTATTAATAATTTTAAAAAATCGCAATAATATATACCAATATTCAAATTACCTAGCAAACATGACTTCTAAAATTTCCATGGCTAATATAATCATTGTAAAATGTCAAAGGTACAAGGTAAATATTGAATTAAAAACTTATACATTTATTTAAATTTTAAAATTTTCAAAATAAATCAATAATTTTAAGGTGTATTTTCGATGCTTATCTATTTGGTTTGTGACTGTGGCGCCAAGCCTATCAGGTTCGAATATAGTCTTGGATAAAACTTTTGACTGCTATAAAGCTATAAAGGATTTTATTATTTAAGCATGTTACAAGTACTACACCTTCGAAACAGGGTTGCCAATAAACAAAATAATAGCTTCATACATTAAAACTAGGTGGCGATCCTTAACACATATCGGAAACGTTGTACAGTTTATATCTTTAACACTTCCCCGTAAACTGAAGAAGTGTTTGTTACATATATATATATATATATATATATATATATATATATATATATATATATATATATATATATATATATATATATACATATATATATATATATATATATATATATATATATATATATATATATATATACATATATATGTATATATATATATATATATATATATATATATATATACATATATATATATATACATATATATATATATATATATATATATATATATATATATATATATATATATATATATATATATACAGGTCTGTATAATAAGTAACCGGTCTGAGCCTCCCCCGCGCCGTCAAAGCGTCCGCTAACCGGTACCTGGTGCTGTAGTGGTGGTGGGGGTCTAGGTGAAGGGAACCGGGCTGCAGCAGTTGCCTCCAAGCGTTGGAGAGATAGCATCGAGCGAGAGCGGAGTGCGTGTTCAGTTACGTCGTCGGAGCGAAAATGGAGCGTACGATCGAGCAACCGAACCAGAGTTTTTTAACAACGTTATTACAGGAGACGAGACGTGGGTTTTCGAATACGATCTTGAGACGAAACGGCAGAGTTCGGAGTGGCACACACCCGCGTCACCACGAAAAAGCGAGCATGAGCAAATCGAATTTGACGTGAAAGGCATTGTTCACAAAGAGTTTGTGCCACGCGGCGAATCCTTAACACATATCGGAAACGTTGTACAGTTTATACCTTTAACACTTCCCCGTAAACTGAAGAAGTGTTTGTTATATATATATAAATATATATATATATATATATATATATATATATATATATATATATATATATATATATATATATATATATATATGTATATATATACATATATATATACATATATATATATACATATATATATATATATATATATATATATATATATATATACATATATATATATATATATATATATATATATATACATATATATATATATATATATATATATATATATATATATATATATATATATATATATATATATATATATATATATATATACGAGTATATATATATACATACGAGTATATATATATATATATATATATATATATATATATATATATATATATATATATATATACAGGGTCTGTATAATAAGTAACCGGTCTGAGCCTCCCCCGCGCCGTCAAAGCGTCTGCTAACCGGTACCTGGTGCTGCAGTGGTGGCGGGGGTCTAGGTGAAGGGAACCGGGCTGCAGCAGTTGCCTCCAAGCGTTGGAGAGATAGCATCGAGCGAGAGCGGAGTGCGTGTTCAGTTACGTCGCCGGAGTGAAAATGGAGCGTACGATCGAGCAACCGAACCAGAGTTTTTTAACAACGTTATTACAGGAGACGAGACGTGGGTTTTCGAATACGATACTGAGACGAAGCGGCAGAGTTCGGAGTGGCACACACCGGCGTCACCACGAAAAAGCGCGCCAAACAGTCGAGGGCAACGTTGCCACAGCCTCCTTACAGCCCGAATATGGCACCAGCGGACTTCTTTCTGTTCCCCAAAATCAAGAGACACCTTAAGGGGACGCGGTTCGGGACTCTGCAAAACGTTCAACGTGCTACGACGAGGGCTCTAGACAGCATCGAGGTTGCCGACTTCCAGGGAGCGTTTGGGGATTGGAAAATCCGGTATCAGCGTGTTATCGACTCCAATGGGGACTACTTTGAAGATTTCTAAAGAAAAATTGTACATATTTTGCCAATAAAAAATTTCCTGAGGTCAGTCCGGTTACTTATTATTCACACTCTGTATATATATATATATATATATATATATATATATATATATATATATATATATATATATATATATATATATATATATATATATATATATATATATATATATATATATATATATATATATATATATATATATATATATATATATCAATTGCGAAGACTAATCTTGGAACACATATTCTTAAATCGAACTGAATTCAGAAGCTTTGTAAACATATCTCCCAGCTGATTCTCAGAACGCGCAAATTCCACATCAATGTCATCTTTTTGACAAAGCTCTCTAGCAAAACGTACGTCTATGTGCTTTGATCTTTTGTGAAATTCATAGCTCTTGACTCGTTTAATTGCACTCGCGTAATCTCTGAATAGCACCGATACAGTCTTGCTTTTACCGATCTCGGACGACAATTTTTCAAGCCACACAAACTCATTCGCGTCTTGAATGGCAACTACAAATTCTGCATCCACGGTTGAAAGTGCGAAAGATTTCCGCAACTGTGAAGTCGAGGATAGCACAGTGTCGTTCACGAGTGAGACAAAACTATTTGTAAGCCTTCGAGTGTAGATATCTCCAGCTAAGTCCGTAATAGAGTAGGCCCGCTACCAGTCGAAGTGTAGAAAAATGCCACATCAGAGGTACCACACAAGCACCAGAGTATGCGTTTGACGAAAGCCCAGTCGAATATTGTAGGGTCTGCCATTGGTCGAGCAACTTTTCAAACGGCAAACGCTAGACCGGGGCGAGTAACGTTTGCCAAATACAACAGAGAACCTACCGCTGATCTGTAGGGAACGGAGCTGTCAAGAGGATCACTGGATGATTCGTCCGGTTGTTTTCCAGCAGGGGTTTTCACAGAAATGTTTTTTTTTTCAAGCCAAAAAAACTTTCTCTGTGTATGGTCTCTATGAAATGTGCACACCAGGCTCATATTGCGCGATCTGCATTCCCATAAATTAATCGAGAGAGCCCACTGGGATCTTGAAATCTGAGGTCGGCAGACTCAAGAACGAGTTGACTGCATCTTGTGTCGAACCTGCAATGAGACCATCATCAACGTAGATGATGACACACCGTATCCAACATTGATTCCTAACATAAGAACTATTCCATTCATTCAGATATTGTATCAAATTCTCAATCCTATCTGGTGTTTCCACGTCCTCGACTTTTTCTTTGATAACATATATCATGTCTGTTAATTTATTGTCAATAACAACCTGCCGTGCATAATCCACTATGTTCGAGCAATCTATAAGATCTATCTTGTCACATGGAAAACAGAGGTAAGTCAGGAAAATCGGTCCCACGAGCCACCACCAGTGATATCGTGATGGTTTGCCGCGAAAGTAGTTGGCAATCAGATGATGCGGTTTCTAACGGATGCACAATTGCAAGACTGCAAATTTTTTTTGCGACCAATTTCGTCCGAATTTCCACTTCCTCTGCTTATTCACTATTCTACACCATGTCCATCATTACCATCTTACGATGTTCGTGTTCACGGCACTTTTTGTGCGACTTTGCCCGAAAAATTCTATTTTACTTCATTGGTCGGAAGTAAGCTTCGCCATGAGAACTTCACCATCGCTGTTAAGAGCGACATTCGACCGTTACAATGTTCAAACACAATCCACGTTGCCGAATGCACGCCAAGGCTACACACAATTCTTTTTTGATCTATTTCCCGGGATTTTCCAAATATTTCACGAATAGATCACAACGAAATAACAACGAATGACGCGCTTCTTTCTCTTTTCAGACTCCCCTCGTCCTTCTAGCAATCCGCCCGCAAGCTGAACAATACATAGCAATCCGACCAACTATGCCAGAAACCGATAAGTCTGCATAACTCGAATCGATTGGTTTTGCTTTGTTCCTTGCGCCTGAAGTCAGGCAAGATTCGCAGCAGATGCAGAGAGACCGGAAAACAAGCCCAAAGACATCAAGCTGCACCACGCAATTCGAGAACAGAAATTCTGTATCCAAAACTAAGTTGGAGTTAAGATTGTAAGACGTAAATGCAGCCGCGGCCCAAGAAACTGAAATTTCGTACTATCCGCGGTTCAACATGACCACGATACCGAACTCGACAACACGACACAGGTTTTCCACTACTTCTCCCCCAAATGCAAGATCTTGAATGAGAAACTCAAGCATGAGCGACAAAATGCACACGCAACAACCGTATCCGCGAACAATAACTTTTTCTCTCCTCATGCACGTCAGACAGCAAAGATGAAGAAGCGTTCATTCATTGCCGCGCAATTCTCCCGATATGCGCAACATGTAGCGATCAGAAAGAGACTCCCTGATCCGCTAAAGCAGATCTCCTCACCTCATTTCAAATGCCAGCGTAATCTAAATGCTGCAACGGCGGTTTGTCGCGCCCAAGCAGATTTGCTTCTTTGTTTGCTTGTCGCAACGGTGGACTGAGACGAGCCTCTTGCTCATGTCCGAATTTGAATTGCACATTTGAATTATTAAATTAATATAAAATAATACATATGTTAGAAAAATTTAAATCATGATAAAAATATAAATATCATAAGGATTATAAATGTAAAGAAAAATTTAAGATTAATATATAAAAAAAAATTATAAAAAATTTATATTTATAATAAAAAAAATAACTTTTTTTATTTTTCTAATTTACAAAAATATAAAGTTGAATAATTAAATTTTTCAAATCTGCAATTAAAATTTGGAACAGTTTTATGCCAGTTTTCGAGCAGTTTGCTTGTGTGACTGCTCGATTACTACAATTTCTCATATGACGTCTGTCCTACTTTTACCCTATAAATAATTTTTGAGAAGGGTTTGTTGATTTTTTTTCCTTTGCCAATTAAATCATAAAATATGTAATAATTTTAATTATTTTGAACTCGCTATCGTTGTTTTCTTATGAAATGTATTTCATTGATAACGTATAAATTTAGAGAACCATTTGAGCCATTAAGTTTGCGTATTTTTATTGTTTGGAATATGCTTTATTTTCTTTGAGAATTCATAACAATTAGTATTCAATAAAGCACTTTAACCTGAACTATATAATCTAGCTAATAAAAATTAATTGAAAATTAAATTATGAATAAACCCTCTGTAACGCAGTGTGACATTTCTGTCACAAAATGATTCTTTGCCTACCACAGTTCAAATAATTTTTCTAGTCCCTTTTGAGTCGATGTAACATTCGCGTAACAAACCGATGTATCGACTTAGTAACAAAAAATGTAGAAGCCGTTAGTGCCACGTGCAAGCCAGTGTTCGCCTCTTGTATACGAGTACTCATACAGTTGCTTCGTTCCCTGCTTAGAAACTTCTTGGGTACTAATTCTATAACCCTAATCCTATCTTTGTATACTCGTATACAAAGGTTTTTTACAACGCTCATTCCCTAATTACAGTTCATTCATTAAAAGGATACTTAATAAGTTTGAACAGACAGAGGTTTCCATTACCTGTGTTACTATCCCAAAGTTCCTGGCCCCTAATTCATTTTGGGTATAAATTCCAGTTTTCCTTTTTTTTAAATGAAAATATCTAATTACTTACGTAATCTTTATTCCCCATCTTCATTAATATTATATTTCCTACCTACTTAAAAAAAAAATTATAATCTTATCTTTCCCTCAAAAAAAATTTCATTCATTTCCTACTAAAGAATTTCCTTCTTTACTTACTACTAACAAAATTTCATTCTTTCCTTCCTACTAACTAAATTTTATTAAATTGCCCATGACAATAATATTGATGCAAGCTTTCAAATTTTTTGCGCAATTGAAGTTGAGTATTTGATGAGTGGGAGAAGCTAGTATAGATGCTAACTGTTCGGACTTTCAATCTGGGGGTTCTACTGGGACAGTGGGTTCAAGTTGCTCTGGGCGCAACGACATCTTTTTAGTTTCGTCAAGTGTATTTTTTTCTGTGTTTACGACGATTTGCTACAGCTAAGCGTTATCATGGTCATATGCGATTCGCCATATGTGGAATAAGAATTGTTGCATTTGCCAAAAGTCAAAAGACGGACGGAGGGAACGAGATTGAAGTGTATTGATATTCAATCATGTTACCTCTGCAAGGCAGCGGATGATTGGGAAAAATGGGTGGCGGGATTGGGAGGACTAGTTCAAACCACCTACGTGCTTTTGAAAAATAGTTCAAAAATAGAAACGCGTGATAAAAACTGTGTATTTTTGTAAAATATTTAAGGTAAGTACACGTACTTTGTGGTGTAGATAAGGTTTTTGTGTAATTGAAATATTTCGATGAGTTTGACTTTCGGACATATTTGTACCAGAAATTTTACATTGCCTAACTTGGGTAAATTATTCTTTGTTATGAGAGTACTAATGAAAAATATTATTTTTCTTTTTTAGAATGGCTCTTCGAGGTCTTCGGGATGACAAAATAGCCGAGTTGGTAAATACTTACGAGGACAGTGAATATAGCTTTGAAAATGATGATGACAGCGTTGCAGATCTAGGTTTTGGTGGTGAGAATTCAATAGAGCAAAAGAAGTTTTCCGGCGACGAAAATGAAGGTGATACACTAAATCTTGATGAGATCATTCATAATTTAGATGATAATTGACAGTCTACATCTACTACTGCTGATGTGTCAGCTGGATTGCGCTCAGCTCAACCGGAAGGATGTGCTAATAAATATCGAAAACTAAACGTGAAATAGAAGAAAAAAAATCTGAAAAATTTGCTTTGGAATGATGAGCAGTTACGTTTTCTAGGAAACGAAAACTTACCAGCAGATATATTAGAACTTAACACGCCAGTCCAAATATTCTTGTGTTTATTTCCCACGGATTTGATTGAATTCATGGCAACACAAACTAATTTACATATTTTGCAGTTTCCACAACAAAAATTTAGCAATTTATTGGCATAGCGTATCTCATGTCTTTGATTCACCTTCCTCGCATCACCAGTCATTGGAATTTCATTATTGGAACTCCTATCATTCAAGAAGTTATGCCGATAAAATAGTTTGAAAAGATTCGAAGATATATTCATTTCAATGACAATTTACAAACCGTGCCCCGTGAGCTTCCCGGATTCGACAGATGATTCAAAATACGACCAATTGTTCGAAAATTGAACGAAACTTTCGCCAAACTTCTCATGGAGCAGTACCTTTGTGTTGATGAAGGGATATGTTCAACAAAAGCCAGAAATAACTTGAAAAGATATAACCCAAAAAAAGCCTCACAAATGGGGCTACAAGATTTACGTTCTTTGTGGAGTCTCTGGGTTTGCTTACAAGATTGAACGTGAAACTGGTTCGGAAAATGTGGTACTGTCTCATGAGCCTGATCCGGGTGCCTCTTCAAATGTTGTCATGCGTCTATCAAGAGCAATACCTCGCAATCGAAATTATAGAGTGTATTTTGACAATTACTTTACATCTCTGCCGTTGATAGAATGCTTGTCAAAAAATAGTATCCTAAGCCTTGGTACTGCAACTCGGAACCTACTGACAAAGAAATGTCTAAAAAAGACAGAGGGTATTCTATTGAGTATGTTTTTGATGTCAATGGAGTGGATATTTCAATTGAATCCTGGAAAGATAACAAAGTAGTAAACTTAGCTTCAAGTTTTGTGGGAAAAATGCGAAAAACCCAGGTGAGGAGGAGTGACAAGAAGAACAAGCAGAACATATCAATTGATCGTCTACATATTGTTGGAGAATACAATCGCCACATGGGTGGCGCAGATCTAATTGACAGCATCATGGGGCTCTACAAAATAGAACTTCGCAGCAAGAGATGGTGGGTTCGCATGTTCTACCATGTATTAGAGTCAAAATCAAAGACAAAAGCGCTTTATTCAATACTTATCGTATTTCAAAAGAATATAAAGCAAATTCCAAACAATTAGAATACAAAAACTTAATGGCCCAAATGGCTCTCTAAATTCATACGTTATCATTAAACATATTTCTTCAAAAAAACTTTAACAAATTCAAATTAATATGGAATGGAGGAGAAAAAAAAACCAACCTACACTATTCCAAAATTATTTATAATTTTAACACAACCATTGACTTTGATCCTAAAACTAATATATTATAACCTAATTCTAATAAAAATGCACCCGAAAAGCTTTATCTTATACTAAAAAATTCTATCACAATATTCCTAACCTACTCATTTAACCTTATCTCAAAACCTAATAAATAAACATAACATATACCTAACCTCTCCCTAATTTTTAACGAAAATAAACAACAACAACACTAAATGTAACAATAATGAGCTGTAACTCAAAAACTAAGTAACGAATAACACAACCTGAAAATAAACACGTATAATTTAGGCATTGTCATTCAGCTTGATCAGCTTTAACGAGTCTAGCAAATGAGTATCTCCATTGGAATTGTTGGTCTCATGAACTCAAATTCGGAGGATATTTTATCTTCTTATCGGTGGCGCATCTAAATATATATATGTGATATATGATTAGGAAGCCGTCAGAATCAATAACATATCGATTCATGTCCAAATACACGAATGCTTCTGGGGCAACGAAGCCAGTAGTGTTGCAAGTCGCAATATACCCGTCTGTAGGGCGGAACGGCTGTGAAATCCAAGGGTTTTCACTCCCACTAACAGATCTTTCGATATGATTCCGAAGAAGTTTCTATATGAAGATATCGACTCTTGTCACTTGAGCAGTTTGATCAATTTTTCTATTCGATATATAATGCTTCCAATCTGTCTCAGGCTTCCTGTACAAACCAGTACATGCAAGAAGATATTTCCTTTCGAAAACTAACTTTTCCATAGTACTAGCACTCTGGTTGTACCAGATCTGATATCCATGTGTCAAAACTGGTCTAACCAGGGTCTTGTCACAGACAATTTCGACGTTTTGATCAATGTATTTGGAATCAAAGAGTCTTCACAGGGCCATGACTACTTTTAGTGCCTTACTCAGCATGATTTTGACATGTTCAATATAGTACAGATACTGATCGAGATGAACACCGAGGTATCGAACACAGGATTTATGTGGAACCCATTCTGAACTACCCTTGGCCATAATGATGTGGAAATCTTTCCAATTATGTTTCAGGTCTTGACTGACCCCCTGCAGCGTTGTTCGAAACAAGATTGTTTCGCATTTCTGTGCACTGAATTTCATTCGCCAATTGTCAGTGTACAGCTGCACATTATTGAACATTTTTTGGAGGTTTCTCTGACTATTGTAGCTTTCCAGTCTGCCGTATAGATGATCAGATCATCAGCAAACGCTACCGATGTTTGCGTTGGCGAGACGTTAAAATCAAAGCCGTTCAATAGCTTGCGAATGAATGTTGAGAAAAGCAGAGGTGCAGTAACTGTTCCCTGCTGTAGACCATTCAAGACCTTGAATTTGCGCATTGTTGTCAGATTTCCATCAGTTACAACAAACGATTTCCCGTATAACATATTGCACATCATGGCGAAAAGGTAGTCCTGAAGGAGTTCAAAAACAAGTCCATCTAACCACACCGTATCGAAGGCTTTCTCCATATCAATGAGACATGCTCCAACACATTTTCTGTTGTTGAGTTTTCAACAGATGTCTGAGGTTGCTTTCATTATTGCATTTGTGGTCGAATGCCTGGCATGAAAACCAAATTGGCAATTCAGCATCAACTCATATTTCTCAATGTGGGCGTTTAATGCTCTGTTAAGTATCACTTCAAACACCTTGCTGATGTTAGGCAGCAAGCTGATTGGGCGATAGCTTTTAGGGCATGAAGATTCTTTTCCTTTCTTCAACATCGAAAATACCTTAGCTTTTTTCCACTCATTTGGGAAACATGAATTGCTCAACATTTTGTTGAACAATATGAAATAATTCCGAATAGCGACCTCCGGCAAATGTCGGAGAACTACATTTGGAATACCATCAGTACCACATGATTTCTTGTTGTTTATCTTGCAAAATATGAAACACAAGTCTTCATAGCTGACAAAATAATCAATAAGATTCATGCTCGGGATGAGGTCAGATGATAATGTTTCATTGAAATGAAGAATTGATTGGCCGTTCAGGCTTGATTTGAAGTCGAAAACTTTTGCTTCAACGACCTCTGAAAATATTTCATTCCCTCTCTCAGGGTTTGGTAGATGAACCAATTCAAAATGTGTTCCAATCAGGGCAAGTTTATGCAACCCCTCACATATAATCCTGTTTTCATTTCTATCCGGAGTCGTACTATTAATTTCGATACTGGCCCAATCGAGAAGATTTGTCTTATCACTAGTGACTTCAAGATTCGATGCCTTCACTCGAGACTTCTTACGGAATATGCTTTCGTAAAAACGCCAGCTGGGTCCTGTGGGCTAATACCCCTCAATTTTTCCACCCATTGATTGCTGACCGCACTCCTGAAGTATGAACGGATTAAGTTCCGGACATTCTTCAGGTGTAATTTCAACAAAGCCAACGAGGGATGGGTGTAGTCCAAAAATCGTCGATAAATATTGTTGACGCGTGTGAGAAGAAGACATCAATCTTTTCAACCTTATGATGGTTGGTGTTTCATATCCTTCCATATTGTTTCGAAGTTTAATCTTGGGAACTACTTTCTCAATCGTTTCCAACGTCAGCTTCTCTAACATCGACACATAGAGATCTATTACATCGTTAGTTAGATCCCTGTCATTAGAAACCCTTGAGCAAGAGTTGCTATCATCAGAAGGAGGACATTGCTTCTGGTACTCCCGATTGAAATTCTTTAGAAACTTTCCCCAGTCTGTTTTTTTGAAATTCAACCGATGATTTTCGGGTTGAACTGGAATAAGGAAGAGATCATCTCTTTGATGATTGATTTCCATTTAGATTGTGTTATGGAGCGTCATAAAGAAGCACCTGCAGTTTCCGTTGAGGACTATTAAAGCTGAATTCAAGTCTTTGGTCAGCAATGCAGAGGTTCAAATATGAATTTGTTCTAGGGCATGTTGGGAACTCCGACCCATATAGATTGCACCTGTATTCAATTTGGTTCTCTGTTATCCCTGATTTCAGGAATACACCTCTTGCATTACAATCTGTTGTGCGTAAAAGGAACCAGTCATGCATAGCTAATAATAAAAGATATGCGTCTCAATTTTTTTCTACGCATTCTCGAATGAATGGACTACGACGCCATCAGAAGTTTATTTTAGTCTCTTTCGAAAATGCGAGAAGCACGTTTTTCAAAATGAGTGCCGCGTACGCAAAGCGATTTGAGGCGGTCTTCCTGTGCAAGCACCCACAAGGCCCAAAATTACCTCAGTCCGCCGCTGCCAAATACATTAAAAAGTCGAAAAAGTTTGTTCAAAAGTGGGTGACGCAATACGAAGTGTGGAAAAACGTCGATGACCAGCCCAATCGAAGGAAAACGCGAGCGACCACGAGCAAGCAGGACAAGAAGATCATCCAACTTTCCGAGCGTGAGCCCACTCTTCGACTGCGCGAAGCTATGGCCAGACTCGCTAAAAAGGGACTGAACGTTGCCATTAACACTATTAGGCAGCGCTTAAGGGAAGCGAACATTTCATACCGATCTACGAGCTCGAAACCGTTTTTGTCGGAAGCTCATAAGAAAAACGGAAAGAGTGGGCCATCGAAAACATTGATCGCGATTGGTCGAAAGTTATCTTCTCAGATGAGGCGACTTTTTGGGCATGGGTCCCAGTAAAGCGTGCTTGGTCCGTCTGTCGCAACCCTTAGATACAGCGGACTGTTAAGCATCCAATACAAATTAATGTCTGTGGACGCTTCTCGGAGGATGGCTTTGGCTGCTTGGAGGTTTTTCCTGAGGATCTTAACGCAGAAAAAAGTGTCAAAATTTACAAACGGGGATTCCCTAAATCAGCACACAAGTTGTTTAGACCGAATTGCGATGACTGGGGTTTACAAGAGGACAATGATCCGAAGCACCGTAGCAAACTCTGCAGAACCTGGAAGGAGGAAAATGGTATCGTTACGATGGATTGGCCTTCTCAATCTCCCGACCTCAACCCAATCGAAAATGTGTGGGGTATCATGAAGGCCAAACTTGCTGGAATGCCTGTCTACACATTAAAGCAGCTTTCGCGGATCATTCGTAAAATATGGCGTTCTATTTCTCCTCGTTATGCAGAAAATCTCGTTGAAAGTATGCAAAGACGGTGTCAATCTGTTATTGACAATGACGGTGATTTCACTGTTTACTAATTCGAATGCGCGCTACTACATCCTATGCAGATTAGACCTAAATGTGAAAAAAAATATATTTCATAATTTTGAAAAAATTGCGATTCCTTTCTTGTTGAACGGACTGTATTTGTGCCGTTCAGCCATGATGTATGCTTGGCGTTCAGGTCACCGGTAAGAATATAATAATTATGCAGCCTGTTCAATTCGAGTATTTTAAAAAAGGAATTGAGCTCCTCCTTGAGCTTGAGAATAGTTCCACCAGTTGCATAGGCAGAAATACCGAAGAGGTTATCCCCACCTGGCAGTGAGATTTTCATAACGGACACTTCGAGAGATTCAAAGCTTTTGAATTCGACTTTTTCAATATTTTGGAAACAATAGGGTCTTCGAACCAATATCCTGGTGCCACAGCCCCCATCATCGTTTACCCTATCGTTCCTTACGAATTCAAAATCCTTGAATGTCATGAAATACCATGAATTGAGGTGGGTTTCAGTGAGAAGCACGATGTCAGGCTTTCGCTTAACAATGAATTCAAGGAGATAACCACGCCCATGTATAGTAACAATGGAGTTGACGTTGATCGAGATGAGACGAATCCTATACATGCGAATGTGACTGGATGAAAAATTATTTTGAGGCATTTGAAAGCCCTTAATGATGAAAAACAAGATTAATTTTCGTATCTTGTTTATCGATTCTCTCCGATAAAGAATTTGGTTGCTGGTAAATTTTGAGATGTCGCTCATTATTGCCACTTACATTATTTACCACATTTTCTACTGGTCCTCTAGCGGCGAGTGCAAATGATACTGCGGGCTTGACGAAGTTCTGAGCTAAGACACTGCGGTGTAGTTGTGTTTGCTTTGGGACAAATTTTACCCTCGCATTTTGATATCGGGAGCATCCTCGATATGATGCGGGGTGACCAAAAACACCGCAGTTAACACAGTATAATTTCTCTTTTGGCTCCGTCTGAGACAATTTTCACTCACCGGGAGCATGCACGTTCTTGTATTTGACGCAGCGGTAATGCATGGGCGCAATTGGCAGCCGAATGCCAAATCATTGACACCGATAACACTGGTTGACTTCACTTTTCTGGAGGCGTTCCCACCTCACCACTCGGAAGTTCATGAATCTTATTTGTTGAAGAGCATTTGGACTGCTCTTATTTGATATCTGCACCAAATAAACTGGTCATTTTTTTTTCTACCGTCGACCTTGGTCGCGAACGTTTTTATGGAGATAAATTCAAATTCTGGTGCTGCTTCCTTCAGCACCTGAAGAAGATGGACGGTATCTTCTCCGCAGTCCAAGTCCTTCAACAAAAAGGTCTGGTTCTTCTCACGTTTCGGGGTATATGTGAAGTGTGGAACTTCCCCAGAATTTAGAGCATTTTTAGCTGATTCGAAATGAAGCAGTGATTTCGTTCTGATTGTTGATTTTTCGGCATTAACTCTTTTTATTTCGAAATCAATTAATTTATTTTTGGCTGCTAATAGCCGAACCATATGTTTTCCGCTTTGACCGAACACATTAATTGGTGGAACTGGCTCTGTATTTTTGGCATTTTTTTAGGAGGGCAAGCAGAACTGCAAGCTGGTTTCTTCTCCTTATTTTTATTTTTTAAGTAAAGGATAAAATTATCATTGTTATCTTGACTAACATTACCTTCAATACGTTCGTCAACGTCCATTTCTTCTTGGAGTTCGTCCAGCACTGCATAGTAGATGGATGACTTGTTTGACAGCTTTCTTCTGCTTAGCTTCCGTATTCGTTTGTCGTACCGAACTTTCTTCACTCTCTCGTACATATCTTCGAACGTTTTCAGTCGTAGTTTCAATTCCTGTATTTCAGCTTGAAGTCGGTTCACTTCTTGTTTGTCTTCGACTACTTGAGTCTTACGCCTGCCATCTGCGGAGTCCTGGTTACTCGTGTGTTTTCTTTTATTGACGCTTGCCGCCAATTTCGAATTGCTACTCTCCACGGGGCCCCTCAACGGAGGGAGGCCGTCGGGCTCACCCATACAGCACTCCCGAGTTAGTCTTTGATTTATTTGCTTTTGTTGATTTATTGATTCCGTGGGCCTTCGACGATAAATGCTTTTTCCAATAAAATCAAAATTTGCTTTTGACTGACTTATAAAAACATCAATTGAATTTTTTGAAACTGACTTTTGTGAAAAATTAATACATTTCTAAAATTAATGATAGGAGCGATTAAAATGACATCTACACGCAACGAGTGCTAGACGCAGAATCTACCATGTATTAGATTTGAGTATGGTAAACGCGTGGCTTCTTTACAATAAAATTCAAAAAGCGAAGGGCTTGAACGACAAATTATTGAACACAGCAGATTTTTGACTTGAAGTTTCCACAACTTTTTTAGGCTTGGTGTGCCATCGAAATCGAATACCCGTCGATCCATAGAAAATGAAATTCAAGCAAAACGACACAAAGGTCTCGCAAAACGTGTTTCTCCAGAGGCAGTCAGGCGAGACCAGACAGGACACTGGCCTGTTTGGACAGAAAAGAGAATTCGATGCAAGTTCCCAAATTGCTCTGAGGTCTCGTAAACAATGTGTGAGAAATGTGGAGTTGCTCTATGCTATAATAAACAAAATAATTGCTTTAGACAATTTCATATAAGTTAAGTTACCGTGTCGATGCAGTGCAACATTTCTGTAACACTCCCTAAAATTGTTTTGTTTCAAAATTTACATGAATAAACAGAATTTTGGAGAACACGTGTATTTTTGTTTATTTAGATGAATGATTTTCCCTACTTATTTTAAAATTTTAAAATGTTGCCCTACAGAGGGTTAAGAATGAATGACCATGGATTCTCAGAGCAATAAAAATAAATAAGCCGGAATAAGTTGAGAGAGCAAGCCGAATACAGAAGTCGGCAGAAATTTCCCCAATCCAGTCGCTGAGAACTTGTTCGCTTTTTCAATGCATAAAATTATTCAGTAACAAGGCAATATTGAAGTTATGATGTTACAGCAGTGCAAGACTCAAAAAATTAAAGTTAATCACCAAACGTTTAAATGAACAAAATATAATAGTAAATTAAATCTAATCATGGCTACAGGTTTGCAATAAATTTGGAATATAGTGCCCCGAATAGATATTGTTATATGTACAAAGAATTCTGCGAGCTACTGTCGCAATTGTTTTCACAACCATTAAGAACATCAACAAAATGAATTTACTCGAAACCCCGAGAACCCACCAAGCATGATCAACATCTGAAAGGAACGTCACTCCATTCATTAATTTGCTCGAATCTACCAGGTACCTCTCGGCAGAACATTCGCCAATGTACGGGAAATGGGTTGAAGAGGTAGAAACCCTATATGAAGGCGAGCTGAATGAATGGGGGGATCATTCATTCGACTGCGAAAACTGCTATAGTGTGTGGAAAGCGAATTGAAAAGCGATCAAGTAATAGTGAAGTGATTTGAGAAGACAATTGCGATAGAAATTTATGGACAAGTGGAAGGTAGAATTTTAATAGTGAAAATTAAAAATTGTGAAATAGTTAGTAAAGTCATTGTGCATTTTTAAGTAGTTGAATAAACTCTTTTAAGTTAATTTAAAAGACATTGCGTTTTCACTTTCCCGAAACATTAAAATTATTGGCCGCGAACCATAACACGCGACATTGGTGTCAGAAGTGGGATGGAAAATTTTGGAAGTGGAAACGTTTAAAGATTTTTAAAGTGCACAATAGTGTAAATCAACGTGGAAACTGGTGGAAAAACAGCGTAAAAAAAAATAAAAATGCCAGGAAATTTTCATCTAAAAATTTATCAATTGACCATATCGAAGCTCAAGGAGGAGTTGGAACAGCAAAATCTGGGCACACAAGGTACAAAGGCCATACTGATTGCACGCTTGCGTGACACAATCGAGTCGGAAGGCGTGAATCTGGATTCGGGTGTTCTCTCTGATGCGGAAAAAGGCGCAGAAGGTGGAGAAGTAGAAACACCAAAATCAAAGGAGCCACAAAATGCGCTTATGCAAATGTTACTGCTGATGTCATCCAGTCTAACTGCGAAGCTAGATGAACAATCAGCGAAGCTAAATCAACAGTCATCTAGTCTCACTGCGAAGCTAGATGAGCAATCAGCGAAGCTGGACCAACAAGCGATGGAAATCAAGGCAGAAATCACACAGAAGCTGGAGAAACAGTCAACCGTAATGAAAGCGGAGCTCGGTAGTCTAAACAAACAAATTAAAGGTGTCGAGGAAAAGGTTGACCAGGTCGAGGAAAAGGTTTACCAGGTCGAGGAGAAGGTCAGCCAGGTCGAAGAAAAGGTCAGCCAGGTCGAGGAGAGAATCAACCATGAGGTGGAAAACATGAAAAAGGAATTGTAAGCAGCGAAGGCAGTAGTAACCACCTCACCAGCCCCGCTTATAACCGCAGCGCATAGCACATCCAGATATGTGAAAGCACCAATATTCGACGGGCAAACGGTCTGGAGCATTTACAAGACCCAGTTTGAAGCTGCCGCTAGGGCAAATCACTGGAATGAGCAGGAACGAGCATCTGCATTAATTCTTGCTCTAAGAGACCCAGCTGCCGAGCTTTTGCAGACTATCCCCGCCGAGTTGCACTCAAACCCGGCTTCTATAATGAATGCGTTCGACATGCGTTATGGAGACGATCATCTGAAGCAGATTTATCGGTCACAGCTACGGCATCTGGTGCAGAGGTCTGGTGAAACCCTACAGCAGCTAGCCCAAGACATTGAGCGACTAGCATTTTGGCTTACCCAGGCTACGACCCAGAACATCGAGATGATGCAGCAACAGAAGCATTCATCAGCGCACTAAAGGACCCGGAATTGCAACAAGCCGTGCGTTTAGCTCAAAAGCAAATGGTGAAGGACGCATTGGCTTAGTCTGAACTTTGAGGCAGCAAAAAATGTGACTCGTACCACTGCCCGGGTTCGCGAGGTAGTGGCAGACGAGCGCAGATTTGAGCGCGTCAAAATTGAGCGAGAGCCGCAGGTAAATGGTGCGCCTAGATGCTGGAATTGCGGAGAGAAGGGGCACCTACGAAGAGACTGCAAGAAGCGAAGAAAACCGAGCTATTGTCCAGGGTGTGTAGCTAGGAGAAGATCTAGAACGAGTCAGGAGCCCAGAATGGAAACCCTTCAAACGGAGGGGTCGGGAAACATGTAAGAGCCAACTTCGTGGGGCAGAGGTTGGCTAGGAGGATTGACGTCCTCAGCACCACCATCATCGTGTCAAGACTACATCGTGGAGAAGCGGACTTATGCCTTCCGGGTCAAGTTGACGAAGAACATTGCACCATAACCATCGACACTGGCGCAACCCGATCGATCATCCGACCAGACCATGTGAGGCAACAACTACTTCGAAAAGGCAGGATTTTCTCACTACGGAAAGCTACGGGAGAAAATGCACCTGTCCATGAAGAGGACAACCTCTAGATACAGTTGGGAGACCTTGCGTTCCGACATAACTTTCTGGTCGCGAACATTATGGATGACTGCATTCTTGGAATGGATTTTCTGCGCCCACATGGAATCACGTTGGATTTGGGCAAACGGGTATTGAAATGGCAGAATGTCGAAGTATTGATGGAGGGTCCCAACGTCCAAATTCCCAAGACTAATGTGGTAGCATGTACCGACACTGGTGTACCGAAATCTTCTGAGAGCATTGTATGGGCCAAGCTTGATGGTGTTTCTGGAGATCACCTATCTTATCTGATAGAGCCAACGAAGACGTCCACATTGCGCAGTTTGATTGTAGGACGAAGCCTTGTAAGATCCTTAAGGAACGGATACGTGCCGGTTAGAGTCCTTAACACCGCAGACTCAACAACGAGCATCAAAACTGGAGAAGTCATCGGCAGCTGCCAGCCTGTTTCCACCATCACCTCTTTGGAAGCTACTCACGACCATCATTGGAAAAGGAGGCAAGATACAGACAATGCCCGGGAACCCACGTCTGCAATATCGAAGCAGGTCAAATGCCCAGTGCAGCTATTCAAACGAGCCTCTGATCTGGTCACCAAGTTCAGTGACATCTTCTCAACAAGCCCGGATGACCAAGGCTGAACGAGTGTGGTAACTCACGTTATAGATACACAGGGAGCCAAGCCGATTCGACAAGCACCAAGACGTCTTCCTATAGCCAAACACTGAGAAGTGAGCGCACTGATCTCGGACATGGAAAAAACAAGGCGTTATCGAACCTTCTGTGAGTCCATGGGCCGCGCCAGTAGTTCTAGTGAAGAAAAAGGATGGTAGCACTCGTTTTTGTGTCGACTATAGGCAGCTTAATGACGACACTAAGAACGATAGTTACCCGCTCCCACGCATCGATGACATCATGGACACTTTAGCCGATGCCAAATGGTTTTCTACACTCGATCTCAAGAGTGGCTACTGGCAGGTAGAAATCGACAAAAAGGACAGAGAGAAGACCGCATTTTCAGTTGGGACCGGATCGTGGCAATTCGTGGTGATGCCATTTGGGCTTTGCAATGCTCCAGCCACTTTCGAACGCCTGATGGAATACGTGCTACGTGGCCTAACCTGGAAAACCTGCTTGGTGTACCTAAATGACATCATCGTCATCGGGAGAACGTTCGAAGAGCATGTGCGGAACTTAGAAGAGGTTTTCTTTCGATCGCGACTGGCGAATTTTAAACTTAGTCCCGACAAATGTACCCTTTTTGCAGCTGAAGTAAAATACCTTGGACACGTTGTATCAGCAGAAGGGGTCAAAACAGACCCTGAGAAAATTGAAGCCGTGAAAAGCTGGCCAACACCAAACTACAAGCGCCAACGACGAAGTTTTCTGGGTCTGGCAACCTACTATCAAAGACTTTGCCAAAATAGCTAAGTTTCTCCATCAGCTAACCGAGAAAAATCGTCCGTATGCCTGGAATGAAGAATGCCAGACAGCCTTCGAGACCCTGAAGGAGAAGCTGTGTGAATCACCCGTGCTGGCATATGGCAATGTTTGTAGTTGACACCGATGCGAGCAACGGCGGTATTGGAGCTGTACTCTCCCAGCAGATCAATGGCGAAGAAAGAGTCCTCTCTTATTACAGTCGAGTTCTCTTAAAAAGTGAGAGGAACTACTGCGTGACCAGGAAGGAGCTATTGGCTATAATAGAGACCACGAAGCAGTTCCACAAGTACCTATATGGCCAGAAATTTGTTCTTCGAACGGACCATGCATCGCTGAGATGGCTACTTAACTTTAAAAACCGCGAGGGACAAGTTGCGAGAAGGATCGAAAGATTGCAGTCATACGACTACAAAATTGTTCATCGGAAGGGCGGAATTCATGGAAATGCTGACGCCCTATCCCGCCGTCCATGTCCAGCTAACTGCAAGCATTGCCGACGGATTGAGGAAAAGGAACCGCCCGTTGATCTGCGATTGATAACGACCGAATTCGATGAATGTTAGTCACCGGAGGAGATTCAAAACGCCCAGTTAGCCGATGAAGACATCGGACCGTTGCTCGTATGGAAGGAGACGACTGGGCGACCTGAGTGGAAAGACGTTTCAATGCATGGCGCAACCCTGAAAAGCTATTGGGCACAATGGAATTCTCTTCAAGTGGAGAGTGGCATACTCAAGCGGAAATGAGAAACGGCGGATGGCAGCTCCTATAGGATGCAAACTATACTACCCAAAAGCCGAATCCACGATGTGGTTAAGGAAATGCATGAAGGACCCTCGGGAGGCCACCTTGGTTTTAACAAGACCGTAGCGAAATTGCGAGAAAGGTTCTACTGGCTCCACGCTCGAGAAGACGTAGAGGACTGGTGTCGCAGATGCACAATTTGCGCTTCCGTCAAAGGCCCAAAGCGACGACTGAGAGGACAAATGCAAACCTATAACGTGGGGATACCGTTTGAAAGGATTGCCGTTGACATCGCAGGACCCTTTCCTGAATCTCAGAAACCCCAAACTATCTCGGAGTACGCAAGTGAGCTAAGACAACGGTTGAACCAGATACATCGGACAGTGCGAAAACACCTCGAATCGGCTACTGACCGCATGAAGACCAGGTATGATCTAAAGGCTAATTCTACTGGCAAGATGACTTGGTGTGGCGACATAACCCGCAACGGCGAAAGGGTAGGTCTCCAAAGTTGCAACATAATTGGGAGGGACCATACTGAGTTACAAAGCGAATCAACGACGTCGTGTACCGAATACAGGAACATCGTAAGCCAAGAGCCAAAATGAAAATCGTGCACCTGGACCGTCTTGCCACATATTACATCCAGGGAGAATTGACTACAACTGGCGATGCATCTTTTTGGGGCGAAAAGAACTGAGGTGGGGGCAGTGTTACATGTACAAAGAATTCTGCGAGCTACTTTCGCAATTGTTTTCACAACCATTAAGAACATCAACAAAATGAATTTACTCGAAACCCCGAGAACCCACCAAGCATGATCAACATCTGAAAGTGACGTCACTTCATTCATTAATTTGCTCGAATCTACCAGGTACCTCTCGGCAGAACATTCGCCAATGCGTGGGAAATGGGTTGAATAGGTAGAAACCCTATATGAAGGCGAGCTGAATGAATGGGGGGATCATTCATTCGACCGCGATAAAAAACTGCGATAAAAACTGCGATAGTGTGTGGAAAGCGAATTGAAAAGCGATCTAGTAAAAGTGAAGTGATTTTAGAAGACAATTGCGATGGAAATTTATGGACAAGTGGAAGGTAGAATTTTAATAGTGAAAATTAAAAATTGTGAAATAGTTAGTAAAGTGATTGTGCATTTTTAAGTAATTGAATAAACTCTTTTAATTTAATTTAAAAGACATTGCGTTTTCACTTTCCCGAAACATTAAAATTATTGGCCGCGAACCATAACACGCGACAATATTTTCGAAATGAATTGTCTTTTGTTCGCGAAGAACAGAATCAGCTAATTGTTTCAAGGTAATAAAGAGGATAGAATTCATTGGTTTTGCACCTGTAGTTATTTTAAGGAAAAGAAATCAACCGATTTATCAAAAACAAAGAAAAGGCCCCGAGTGATCGAAAGACTTTTCGAATTCGATGCCAATTTCTTTCCATTATCGCTGTCTAGCTTTCATTGGTTAAAATTTTTGGTAATTGTCACTCGCCTAATAAAATATTTTATTTGAATTGCATTTAAGCGCATTTTTTATTACTCACGTTTAAGATATTTGGCACAGGTTTTTAAAAAAGTTTTGCATTTCGTGCAAATTCAAATAAATATATCATGGTACTAATTAAAAATTTTTGGTTTTTATCGCTTCATTTCAACTGAATTTCAAATGCTGTTAAATTTTCTGGGATGCAACATTTTTGATTTACTATCGTCATAAAAGTGAAGAGTTTTTTATTCGAAAGTGTCTCGGATAGTCTTTTTTCAACTTGTTTTAACGACGAAATTAAAAAATGTTATGCATGGCATTGTTAATTTCATCGAACTTTGCAATTTCATAGTTAAAAATATATTCAGATCTGAACTGCATCTTCAGATATATTAACACGAATTATAATGTTATTGGTCAATTCGTTTCGCAGCAAAAAACTTGAGAGGGCCCATACAATGAATACATGTTCTATAATAATACTGGATTAGAAAAGAATTTCTTATTCAATTTTTCTATGCAAATGTGTTTTTATTTTTAAAAAACTAAACATGTACATCTCATTTCATCGAATGCTAATATCTCCTTAAAGTATTAATTTTTCTTTTATTATGGCCCTATATGCTTTACAAACTAGTTAAAGTATTTTTCCGACCTTAATTACAAGCGATAAAGTTGACAAAAACCTATTTATTTTATGGTCCAAAAATATTAAACTTACTTTACGACCTTTCCTGCTGAGTGTTGATGCAAAATGACAAAAATAATTACCGCACGTTTCATCGCTTTTTTGATTCAAGATGTAGTTAACATCACTGTTGCTCATTTATTTTGAATTTTTCTTCTTGTAGTCACCAATGACACCCTTATAAGTAGCCGAAGTGGACAAGTTTCACATGATTCCAATGTTCGTATATTGCAACAACTTACAGAGTTGATATAATTATGGTTTTCCAAGAAATACAATATCAATCAATTCATGCACCAGTTCTTCTTCCGTTTGATGTGACCGCCAAAAACTCAAAAATATTTATCCACCAAGTGAATCTCAACATTCATTATATTTATCTTACGAAAATGTGAAGAACAGTAGAAGGTTGAATTCATACTTTCAATTGTACTAAGGACAGTGCAAAAAATGTTTAAAATTTCTTGTGCACAGTGGCTGCCCAAGAGGATCACAATCGACTTAAAATGATTTATGACCTGATTTTGTCAATAAAATTTATAAATTACAAATCGTCTTGGATTACTTGAATCTTGTCCTAAAAATAAATTCCATTTATAAATGCTGCAAAAATAATCAACTTAAATGCCAGTGAACTTGATAAAATAAATTCATTAACAATAAGATACGAATTTATTAGTTGCTGGTGACTATAAAGTATTAACTGATCAGCTTCTTGGAAAATTTATAACATACACCACACTGATTTCATATCGCCATTAAAATTATAAAACAAATTTTGCTTAAGATAGAACCTTAAAAAATTAATCAACATAATCTTTACAAGTCACCTTAGAAATCAGTCGATTCGTTTGGATAAAAAGACGCAAAGATCGTCTTGTTCGAAGCTGAAAACCAGTCACCATGAATTATTTCCAGCGAATTAATAAATGGGCTAATTAATGAAATATATCGCATGAATGGACCAAGACAACATTCTTTTATACTAAACTGATACCATTCGCTCGTCCGATGTGTGGGGTGCAATTCAAGAAATGTCCCTTCACCGCGTACATGGATATCTTGAATAATTGCTTATGATAAGAAAACATTCTTGTCTTAACGATTTTCTTTTTCAGTAGACGAAGTCTCTGAAGACAGAAAATTTACTCGGAACATTAGACTCGCTAGCAGTGTTGGTAAGTTTTGCATGTTATTAGGCTAAAGCATTTTAGAATCGAACAAGTGCCATCTATGATACTACGGGCGTAGTGAATCATTAAGCTTCATTTCGTTTTCATCGAAAAGCTTTCGTGTATGAATGAATTTACGCCTTGTAACAGTTGTGTTATCTCTAGATGTGACAGCGCCGATTCAAAGTTAAAGTATTTATTTATAGTGAAATCGCGAGAATGAAACAGTCATGTCAAATATTGTTTAGGCAGTGTACAGTGATGGAAAACTATCGATAGTCGGCACTAACAATAGCGCTCAATAGTTTTCAATAAACTATCGATAGTTTCGATAGTTGGTAAATTGCTCGAAAGGAAATTCCTGGAATTGAACTATGTCTTTCCATGAAGTACGTTAGGTTTTTAATATCAGGATTTATTTGACTGGTTTTATTAATTTATGAAATATAAAATAATATAATTTAATTTATTGATTGAATTGATTTTTTTTAACTTTGTTGTATAGATATTTTAGAGGTCTCGGTATCATCATTTGAAGTAGTATTATCTTTGTTTTTCAATTTTAATAGCATTTCTTCTTGCAAAAGTTTTGAACCCTCACCTGCGTTAGTTGGCATTCTGAACCCTTCTTTCTTAAAGTGAGGATCTAATATCGTTACGATTCTCGGAATTGATCGACATTCATACGCAAACAGCATACTTTTTTTTCCTTGTTGAGCTTGCTACAAATGAGTTTTCTTCAGTTGTTTCCAAATGTTTTTCCAATTTCGCTAGCTTGTCGTGGAGCCTAAAAGTTATAGGAATAATAAGGGAAATTGTAACGTAGTTTACTCCAGATAGTTTTAAGAAATTTTTTAGAATTTGAAAGGAGTTTTTCTAGATCTTTCAAGACAGTGATTTCGTCTGCAGTGAGTGGTATGGGAGAACTTGGTGTCGTCAACAATGTCTTGAATATAGCATCATTAGTTTCCAGTATCCTTTTGATCATCAAATAGGTGCTATTCCCTTGCGTACAAACTTCCTGTATAAGAGTTAAAGCTTTTCTTGTACTTTGCATTTGCTCATTTTCAAACTTTTCCATCAAAACTGTGCTGCTTTAAAAAATACAAAATTTTATTACATTTCCCGATTACATGATTGAGTTCATTGCCTTGCGAATAACATGGCAGGTTACATATTTTTAAGATTTCACAGGCTTTAATCATTGACGACGCATTGGCGGTTACAATACATGTAAGTTTATCAACAATTTTCCATTTTAAAAATACTTCCTTCAAACTATCGACAATATTGTCTACCCGATGATTTGTAGAGTCCACAAGTTTTTTTTTTAACAATACAGCTGCTTTCAGTTTAAAATTCAAAATAATTTAACAAGTTACCGATAAATCACTAGAGCATGAAGTCCATAAATCACATGTAATCGCAATATAACCATCCTCTGATATAATTACTTTTAATTTTGTATGCAGTTCGGAATAGTGTATACCTATAGAATTTTTGATGCTATGCTTACTTGGTAGCGCAAATCTAGGGTTTATGACGAAGATGAAATTTCGAAACTCGTGATTTTCTACAATAGAAAATGGTTGAAAATCTAGAGCGATCATCCAAGGCAAGTGTAGTGAGTAAAGAGTTTTCAATATGTCCGTAAAGGACTGCAGCGATGTTCTGCTGCCTCGGCAGAGGAAGGTGTTGGTTCCTGCCGAGAATGCCCTCGTCCGGAGACGCGTGAATGCGCTGGCAGGCTAGCATTGCGGTGTCGTGGGGCGGGTTCGTTTCCCCGGCACGAGGACTCACTACAAAACATTTCGCATTCACGAATTGCTTGCAGAGATCACAAGAGGACGACCGAAGTCGCAAATTTGTAGATAACCTCCACGAAGGAATTATGACTTGTTACGAGAACAAGTGCAACCTGACAAGAAAGACTAATTTGGGGTGACCTCGTCTTTACCCAAATACATTCAGGGCCCACAAATGAAAGAGGGGCAACCGGGTGGTGGTGGAGCCCCTTCATGCCCACCCAACCGGAATAAATCCAATGTTAAATTGTTGAAGTGGCCAGGTATTCCTCTTCTGAGTGGAAAACTCATACAACTTGAATTATATGAACTTTCCCATCAGAAGGGGAGTACCCCGGTGACCAATTTATGTCATAGAATTATACAATTGAATTGCATAAACTCTATGCCATAAAAAGGCACTTGGCTTGGGCCACTCAACCCATAAAGTCACCTGAAACAAAAAGATTATATGGGATTATTAATGCCCGATGGCTGGCTCATTTGTAACGTGAAGAGCCTACCATCGTACCGGGTCCTATACCCGGTCAGATAGAACGAAATGAAAAGACCGGCGTTCTAATCTAATAATCCATTATTATTGTTTCATTCTTTCTATGCAAACTCAACAAACATGGCTTTCTCATTATTGCAACCCAATTTCAGTTAAATTTTAAAGCAATAAAAAACAATATATATAAAAAATTTAAAAGCAATAGAAAACAATATATATATAAAAAATTTAAAAGCAATAGAAAACAATGTATATAAAAAATTTGAAAGCAATAGGAAGCAATGTATATAAAAGAAATTAAAAGGCAATGAAAAGCAATGTATATAAACAATTTAAAAACCAATAGAAAGCAATGTATATAAAAAATTGAAAGGCAATGAAAAGCAATGTATATAAAAAAAATTGAAAGCAATAGGAAGCAATGTATATAAAAGAAATTAAAAGGCAATGAAAAGCAATGTATATAAACAATTTAAAAAACAATAGAAAGCAATGTATATAAAAAATTGAAAGGCAATGAAAAGCAATGTATATAAAAAATTTGAAAGCAATAGGAAGCAATGTATATAAAAGAAATTAAAAGGCAATGAAAAGCAATGTATATAAACAATTTAAAAAACAATAGAAAGCAATGTATATAAAAATTGACAGGCAATACTACAATGAATATGAAAAATTTAAAGGCAATAAAAAAAAAGGTACTTACCCAACCTTTTCCGACGACGAGCGCTCGTTGACGGGGCTGGGACGGCCTGAAAACTTTTATTATTTATTTTGTTCTATCTACTAATTAATTCAATTATCGATTTGCGGCACGATGATCATAAGAGATAGTATCCAAATTCACTTTCTGTATGTATTCAGGATGCACCCGATTTTCCCATGCCTCTGGGCATTGGTAGCTTTAATTTCAGTTGACAAACGCGACGCCTCTCGCTATAAAACAATTCGTCCCGCGCAACAATCCAATCAAAGTGCGAAACTTTCTCTTCTTTTCTGAATTTTACACACCAGGGGGACGAAGGTAGCACAGGACTAAACACCTTTCAATATTGAGCGTGATATCACAAATCATTTTGCGATCGCATTAGATTATTAATACCCTTTAATCAAATCCAATGCTGGTCTCAAACACAACTCCCAAACTACCGTCACTTGCACTCTAGGAATTTTCAACTTCTCCCCCACGTCAATTCGCGCGAGACCTCCAACAAAAACCAAATTCCCGGCGAAACCAAATTCCTTTCAACTTCCAAAAATTAACACAAGCACACACGAGTTTCTCTTTTCCTTCAAACACTTCACTTCAAGCTAAACAATTCTTAGCAATCCTCGCGCTTGAGAAGTTAAAAGCAAAATCCCCCTTGGAACCAAGTCAAAAGAAAATTCTCAAATCAAAAATGAATTTGCAAACGGCCGTTGTGTAGCAATCGCGTGCTCTCCCCCCAAATGACTTGCAATACGCTCCGCCGGCAACTCTCTTCCTTTATTATTCCCTGTTGTCTTTTACTGTAGCAATCGAGTTCCGATCCAAATATGCTCGACAATATACAACATGAAACTAACGGGATATATCGCAGCTAAAGACTGATCAAATTTTTCCGTTACACGGCTTGCTCTCCAATGCGTCGTGATTTCAAACGACTTATTGAGAACCCGTTAAATGAATTCATTAGGTTTGAAAACATTAACGATGGTTTTATATAAAATTAATTGAATTCATTTTCTGAAGACAATTCATACATTGTACACAATAATTGTACAATTTTATCAAAAAGACTTTTAGTCAATATTTTGGTAATATTTTAACCCTAGTAAGGCACTTAGTGACTACCTTACGTGAGTTTCGTAAGAAATTAACAATTATCAAAATTTTCAATAGAAACATAAGAAAAAATAGTTACGAGTTGTATAATTTGGCGATTAAATTACCTATTTATGCTATTAAATATGTACGTTCAGTTATTTTGGATGTTTTGTAAGTGGTAGTGTATTTTTTATTGTTCTTCTTTACGCGTTAAATAGAGAGATATTTTATTAATTCTTTTTAGGTTTAAATTATTTCGATTTATCGCAATCTGGTCAGGTGGTGCAAGAGCGAGAGAGTCCTTTTCAAATTTAAATTTTATTTTGTTTTCTTTTATTAAATGTAAAGTTGAAGGCCTTTGGTAGATTTGAAGAATAAACACAGATTATTCTTGCCTTGCTGACTTCAAGGTATTTACGCGATCGGCTTTTTTTGGAAATTAAGTTGAAAGCTGCTGATGATGGTAGATGTTAGAATTTAATGTTAAATTTCACCACATTAATAAAAAAAACAAAATTAAATGATTCTTTTGCTCGTGGAATATTAATTATTTTAAATGTTTCTACGGTTATTCCCTTTATTGTTTACTACGATTATATATAGTATGTATAAAAATATTCTCGGTTCGGCGATTTTCCGGTTTTCTAGTTTATTTGTGCTGAGCCTGGCAGTATTCTGCGCTGTCTAGGTAAAACTCCATAGAGGTGAGAACAAGACAAACCAGCGGAATAGCCATACTCATCGGAATTAAGTAGAAACTATGTCGGACGGATTCCCACGGCGATTGCAAGCGGAAAACCAGAACAGAACTCCGTACTCGGCGCTGTCTCTTCAACTTTCACTCGCGAAAACCTGGTCGCAGCTGCGATCAGTCAAAACACACCGACGGTCGCGACAGGGCCCCAAAACGGTAACTGGGCACTCGACTAGGGCCTCACACAGGTTGGATGCGTTTTCCAGTAAGGAAATCCCAAATGCAATTTGCGAAAACGCACAATTATGTGGGAACGAGGAAAATTCCACGCGAAAAGAAAAAGAGTGAGGGTTGCGATGGGGAAGGTGACTGAATCGTTCCTCCTTGTTAAATTGAGTTTGTGCTGTGTGCCTGTGGCAGCGCTGGCTTTTAGAGCCATAGCTCCTCGATTACTACACAAGGCATTGTCAATTTGTTTCTTTTTTGTTGAATTAGCATTCAGTCCTGCTGAAATATGTATATGCTAATCAATCATAAACTTATTGGACTTCTTGAGTCCTCATCACAAACGGAATTCAAATTTTTCACACCTTTCGGAGCAGTGTCAGCTTCAATATTAAATTCTTTAATATAATCGTTATGGCACCTCTTCAAATGATATTTCAAATTTGATATGTTTCCACTTGTTTTATACTCCTTCCCACAGGTTAAACATTTGGCAAACTGTTTACATGAAGATTTTTTAAAAAATTCAATAATTTCGAGAAGATTCGTTTTGTCATAATTTCTTCAGGCTTGCATGAAAGAGATGATATTGATATGGAGAACGGATATGACTCAGAGTGATTCTCAGATTCGGCTAATGATTGGGACAACAAACTTGGTGCTTCTGTTGCTACGAAATTGACGAATTTGTAAAAACTTTAGAACAAACAGTATTCCAATCATTTAGGTACGACTTATGCATTTCATTTTTTTGGAAATGAACTTGTCCATTTTGAGACTCGTATTTACAGGAAGCTGTAGCTTGATGCAAGCGACCCTACTGAATATCAAAAGGTGTAGGTTTCAGCAGCTTTTATAATTTAATGCTGTTTTGTCAAACTCGAAAGTTGGCAAAACTAGCATTTAATTCATGGGTTGGAGTGACTTTATAGGCGACAACGAATACGAGTCGGTGCGACACAAATTGAGTGCAGTTCGATTTTTTCATAGTCTAGCGCATAATTTAAGTTCGGAAATGGGGAGCAAGCCCACTTCTAAGGTAAATGAATCAGTTATTTTAAAAAGGGCACAAGTTACAAATTTTTTCGAGTTAAGTATGTCGAAGAGTTTGTATATGTTCCCACAATGTTTTCACCGAAAATGGCACTAGTCCACCATTTCATAACAGTAATATAGGTCCTGTCACTCATGATTTATTTTGAAAAAGTTATAATTCCGCGGCTTGTTGCACAATTTTTTGTGTCTCCTGAAAACTTTACGAAAGTAGACTTGAATCCTTTTTAAAATAACCGATTCAAGTAAAATTGTGATTAAGGTTTCAATAATGTTTTATATTAATATAAAATTTATACCGATTAGTATTGAATAACGCACTTTTGACTTTGACATTTAAATCAGAATTGACAGTTGGCGGTGGTGGCGATGATTGCAGCCAAGTAAAGTAGTTCTCGTGGGAGATTCAAACTAGAATTTACAGACAAGCATATTATGAAACTCAGTTCAAATATTTTCGCAATATTTTTGCCTGTGAATTCCAATTTAAATCACCCTCGGGAACTACGTTATCTGCCTGCAATCATCGGCAACACCTATAACTGCCAATTCTGGTTTGAATGTGAATTATAGAAACTTGAATCACTATTTTAATTACTTTAGAGGTGGCTTTGCGTCCTATTTCAGGGCATAAATTGTCCTCTAGACGATAAAGAATCTAACTGCACTCAATTTTTTTTGTTCCGATGCGTATTCGTCGTCGCCAATAACATCACTCCAAAGAGCAATGCTTAATAATTTGACGGCTGAGGTAGTCCTCGTTCTTTAAAGAATTTCTAGCTAACGAATTCTAGAATTTATACTTACGCCTTCGCATTTGATTTAAACCTTTATCCCAGTCAATATAATCGGCCACTTTCACTTCACTCACAACACAAAACAAGCACAATAGACACTTAAATCGTTCGTTCTAAAAACAAGAAGTTTTCTAACAAAATATAACAAGTTGGTAGACAGACCTACGCTCATGTCAGAAGGGTTTTGTACTCAACTTACAAAATGCAATCACCAGTAACGAGTATTATCAAGAAACATGTCAAAGAGATCTGCTTATTTAGAAGAAATTCCATTGTTTCTTCATTTTCAACTAGCAAAAAACACTCAAATAATGAAATCTCAAAAGTATTTATGTCATTGACCTTATCTGAAAATTTTAAGAACATCAAATCAAAACTGCAGTGTCTGGTTCGATGGAAAGTCCATAAAATACCAAAATAGTGTGTTATTATTGTTGCAATTGGAGAAATTTCAAATGGATATAACTTCCGTGAATATAATACGAATTTCATCAAACTTGCAGAGTATTAGGACTTTGTATAGGTAAGGTTGGGTTCAAAGGCATCCATACGATTTTATTGGAGAAAATGCGAAATTCGGAGATCATACTACCATTAACAAAGTCGTACGAATATTGACTTCTGAGGCATTTGTTATTGTTGTATTCATAAATATCTCCCTCAATAATTTTTTTCATATTTTTTAGATCGCAGGTGTCCAATCGCGAAGGGGAAACACATCTTTCGTGCCCCCAATGAAGCAAAAACGGTCTATTTTTAAAAGCTCTCATAAAGACCTTTCATTTAATACTCATATCGGCTACCTTTGATGAAAATTTTTGTTGGGGAGCCCCTCCCCTGTACTGTAATCATCGATTCATGGCATCAGAATTTTTTTTTCCGAGCCCTATGTTAGAGTGGTTACAAAGCCCCTCTGTTAGGATCTCTCTACTACCTCCTCGACTTGTTTCACCTATGAGTATTAATTGTAGGTACTGATCTTCAGTCATTTATTAAATTGAATCGAGTGTTGAAAGCATGTACCCGAAATATTGAAGTTGGGGAAAAATAGCTCAAAATTATTCAATCTTCGCATTTAAAACAGCCACTATTTTCTTTTACGATTACTGATACCACTAGCTGAACCAATTCTCAACGATTCTAGCAACCATATAGTGTCTGAGTCGGTAAAAAGCGCGTATTTTTCCATAGCCATATGTTTCCATAGTAATACAGCGCATATTGCTCCATAGTAATACAGGAAAATTGAAATCGCTATAACCATAATCTTTATGAAACTTTCAGGACAGGTCAATTCTATAAATAGTCATTTGCATACCGAGTTTGGTTGAATTACTATTAGGATTTTATTCAAGAAAACGTAAAATCGATAAATCATACTATTACTAACAAAGTTGAATGAGTTTTGACTTCTCACGTATTTGTTGTTGTTGTACTCATAAGGACCTACATTCATGATTTTTTTAGATTTTTCGGATGAAAGGCGTCTAATCGCGAGGGAGGAGGGTTGTATGCGAAAAGTTGGTAAATTTCCCCTTCCCCTACCCCCCACGGTGCTGATATGGACATTTTAAAACTTGTTTTGAAAAGATCTCATTAAGACCTTCCTCGACTACCAATGGTGAAAATTTTTTTTTGAAGGGTCACCTCCCTATATGGGGAGGCCCCCTTAAACCCCCTTCAAAAATTTTTCCACCCCATAAATTTCAAGAAGTCACCACTCCTGACCTTTCCATAAAGTTTCATGGCTGTAGCTTCTATAGTTTCGGAGAAGTGCTGTGACATACAGACGGACGGACGGACAGACGGAAACAGGTCGTGATTTGAATAGGGTTTTGTATTTTAGTACAAAACCCTAAAAATTATTGGATCATTTCAACACGACAGAACAAGCTTATGATCGTGATTCTAGTCCAACAAATGAATTTGGTTAGTTTGTATTTTTAACCCTTAATAGGAAACAAAAGTTTTTCAGGCACAGCGAAACTTTGTTTAGCATTGTTTTTTCAAAGGAGAAATAATTTTGATTTTTAATGATAAGAGTTGTCATACAAAAAGATAATTAGCCTGTACTTTTCTCAACTACTGTCTGTTTTGCGGTTTCAATAATCTTGTTCCAGCTTTACCGCGTTTTCAAAAAAATTTCACACTCCTACAAATAATTATCCAATTTTATTAAATCAATACTAAGCACGAAAAATAAGCATTTAATTCATTCAAAATCCCAAAAGCAAGAGAATATTTTTCATTATTATGACTAAATAAATTATAAAAGTATTAATGAGTGTAATATTTTACGATGACAATGGTGTGTTAAGGGTTAAGTCGAGCAGTAGAAAACGAAAGCAAAATTTATGAACGCAGGAATGTAGCATAAGCAACCATTGCAGTTCCAGGCGATAGAAAACGAATATCAACCCATTTTTAGGGTTTTGTAAAATAATTTTACAAAACCCTTCTAAAATCGCGTCCTGTCTGTCCGTCTATCTGTCTGTCTGTCCGTCCGTCCGTCCGTCCGTGTGTCACAGCAGTTTTTCTCGGAAACTACTTAAGCTAGTAGCATCAAATTTTGTATGTAGATGTAAAGTAGTGTTCTCTTCAAAGTTCAAGTACAAAAAAATTTTATAAGGTATTTAAGGGGGGTCTCCCCATATAGGGGAGTGACCCCCCGAAAAAAAATTTCATTGAAGGTAGCCGATATGGGTATCAAATGAAAGGCCATGATGAGAACTTTTCAAAACAGGTCTTAGTTTGGCAAAGTTTGCTTCGAGGGGCGCATAGGGACGGGAAATACACGGAAAATTTGTGCCCCCCCCCCTCGCGATTGGACACCTGTGATCCGAAAAATCTGAAAAAAATCAGGAATGTAGGCATTGATGAGTACAACAACAACAAATACGTTAGAAGTCGCAATTCACTCAACTTTGTTAGTAATAGTATGATTTATCGATTTTATGTTTTCTTGAATAAAATCTTAACGGTACCCTTAAATTCTATGAAATTCAGTACACAGATGATTATTTATAAGATAAATTAAAGATTGAATCATATTTAGCGAAGTTATAGCGGTTTGAATTTTCCTGTATTACTATGGAACAATATGCCCTGCATGTATTAGTGTGGCAACATATGGCTATGGAACAACATGCGCTTTTTACCGACTCAGACACCACAGTTTTGCTAGGATTTGCATGAAAATTTCAGGAATGATAGGTGCCATGAAAACCTTTGAGAATCAGTTCAGCTAGTGGTGTCAGTAATCGTAAAACAAAATAGTGGCTGTTTTAAATGCGAAGATTGAATAATTTTGAGTTATTTTTTCCCAACTTCAACGTTTAAGGTGCATGCTTTGAACACTTGATTCAATTTAATGAATGACTGAAGATGAGTACCTACAATTAATACTCATAAGTGAAACAAGTCAAGGAGGCGGGAGAGAGCTTCTAGCAAAAGGGCTTTGTAACAACTCTAGGATTCGAAAAAATTGGCTATTAATCGATGATAACAGTACAGGAGAGTGGCCCCTGAAAAAAATTCATCAAACGTAGCCGATATGAGTATGAAATGAAAGTTTTCATGGGAGCTTTTCAAAACAGTTCTTAAACTGTCAGTTTTCGCTTCAGTGGGGCACAGGGGGGAAATACATGAAAAATGTGTTTCCTCCCTCGCGAATGGACATCTGAAATAATTATCAAGGGAGATATTTATGAGTGTAACAATAACAAAAACCTCAGAAGTCTAAATTCGTTCAACTTTGTTAATAATAGTATGAGCTTCGAATTTCATAGTTTCTCCAATAAAATCGTCATTAACATGCTTCTTGACTTTATTCAATCTGGTGACTGCATTTTGAAAATTGAATACAAAACCCTTCTGACATGAGCGTAGGTCTGTTTACCCAACTTGTTGTAATTTTCTTTGTTTTCATTTGGACAAACTGAGGTGAAATTTCAAGGACAGTATGGCATCAGTATTTGAAAGGGCTGCCGGTATGGTTTTAGGGTTCGGCCACATTGCGATTTTTCTGCCGTAACCAGCAATTTTTAGACGCAAATACGAACACACTGCGACAAGATTTGCAAAGGAACTTCAGGCATGCGCAGAACTAATACGCTCATTTGAAGGTATGTCTTTGCCAGGAACACATGCGTTAACTCATTTGTGCGCTATTCAAGAAACTTCCGTGCACGTCAGCGTCAAATGTCCAAATGGCGTGCGCCTGCGCAAGTAGCACAAAAAGGAAAAATCGCAAATTCCTGCGACTGCCGACCTGGACAAAATTGTCGAAAATCGCAGTGTGCGGGCTTCCATTTAACCATGTGTAACTTGTGACAGAAGTGCGGCTAAATAGTCGTAGTCTGATGCATCCCTTAAAATGTTACTGTTTCTCTAATTTCAGAACGAATCTCACTAACAATAAGAGCGCCATCCCTGGCTCTGGGTTGAATAGCATCGGTAGAAGTAAATAAGCCCAGTTTCGCAGCAGAATCAAATGGAAAGCCAACCGGCCAATATTTAGTCAGAAAAATTTCGGAAATCAAATTTACGTGGCCAAAAAAGACCATTTGCTTTTAATTCAAAGAACAATGTTGGAAATTATCGGAAACTATCGATAGTACGCTTTGACTATCGATAGTGGCACGATAGTAAAATACTATCGATAGTGTCGATAGTGCTATCGATAGTTTTCTGCACTAGAGAGCGCTCCTACCAGAAGGTCTTTGTAAACAACCTAGGGTTAGAAACAAGTTTTCTAATGGCGTGAATCGATAATTTGAATTATTCGTCCAGCACTTGGATATGAAATCGTTCAAATTTATGCAAAAGATGCACAGTTTTTTCCATAAGCACAGTGCAGCCGCCATTTTGATCTAGCTTAACTGATTTTTAGGGTTTTGTACTAAAATACAAAACCCTATTGCAATCACGACCTGTGTCCGTCTGTCCGTCCGTCCGTCCGTCCGTCCGTCCGTCCGTCTGTATGTCACAGCACTTTTTCTCCGAAACTGTAGAGGCTACAGCCATGAAACTTTGTGGAAAGGCCAGAAGTGGTGACCTCTTGAAAGTTCAAGGGTGGAAAAATTTTTCAAAGGGGTTTAAGGGGGTCTCCCCGTATAGGGAGGTGACCCCTCAAAAAAAAATTTTCACCATTGGTAGTCGAGTAGGGTGTCATTGGAAAGGTCTCAATGAGATCTTTTCAAAACAAGTCTTAAAATTGCCTTCTGAGTACCGAGGGGGGCAGGGGAAGGGGAAATGTACGAACTTTTCGCGTACCCCCACCTCGCCATTGGAAACCTTCCATCCGAAAAATCTGAAAAAAATCATGAATGTAGGCCTTAATGAGTACAATAACAACAAATACATGAGAAGTCGAAATTCACTCAACTTTGTTAGTAATAGTATGATTTGTCGATTTTATATTTTCTTGAATAAAATCCAAACGGTACCCTTAAATTCAATAAAATTTAGCAAACGGATGACTTTTTATAAGATTGATCTTTTCTGAAAGTTTCATAAAGATCGAATAGTATTTAATGAAGTTATAGCGATTAGAATTTTCCTGTATTACTATGGAACAATATGCCCTGTATTACTATGGAAACATATGGCTATGGAGCCATATGCGCTTTTTATCGATTTAGACACTACAGCTTTGCTAGGATTTGCATGAAAATTTCAGGAATGATAGGTATCATGAAAATGAGTAACTACAATTGAAATAAGTCGAAGAGGCAGGAGAGAGCTCCTAGCTAACGGGCTTTGTAACCATTCTAGGATTCGAAAAAATAGGCCATGAATCGATGATTACAGTACAGAAGAGTGGCCCCTGAAAAAAAGTTTTATGAAAGGTAGCCGATATGAATATCAACTGAAAGTTCTCTATGAGAGCGTTTCAAAACAGTTCTTAAACTGACAGTTTTTGCTTTAGTGGGGGCACAGGGGGGAAATACATGAAAAATGTGTTTCTAAAAAATCTGGAAAAATTATCAAGGGAGATATCTATGGGTATAAGTAAAACAAAAACCTCAGAAGTCACAATTCTTTCAACTTTGTTAACAATTGTATGATCCTCAAATTTCACATTTTCTCCAATAAAATCGTCTTTGACATGTTTCTTGATTTTATTCGTTGCTGATTACTGCATTTTGTAAGTTGAGTACAAAACCCTTCTGACATGAGCATAGGTCTGTCTACCCAACTTGTTCTGAATGCTCGGCCGATTGAACATGTTCAAGTTAATCACTATTCCTTAAATTTTCATGCAAATTGAAAGAAAATAAAAGTGCCTAAGTCAATTTAAATATATATAGAGTTTTCCAATAAGAGGTGTTATTTTGAATAGATCTTGTGATATAACACCTTGCGACTTCTTCCCTTGGGGTCACGTGAAAAAGAAGGCCTACACCAACAGCCCAGCGTAGATTCAAGATCTCAAAGATAAATTCGTGAGGCTATCGAGGACATAAGGCAGCCACTTTGCGATTTGGTTATGGGAAATTTAATGAAAAGGATATGGCCCTGTAAGCGTGTAGTAGTGGTTATTTGCCAGATGTTATTTTTGCTATTAACGGCATATATTCTTCTTTATAATGAAATAAACATCCGATCATTCGTATTAAAAAATGGCATTTCTCTTATAATATCAAAATGACACCTCTTATTGGAAAACCCTATATCAACCATAAGCACGTGTTATTGTTGTTGTAATTCCATAGAATTGAAATGGCTATTACTCACTTGATTATGATTCGATTTCAATTAAATTTTGTAAACGTATAGACCTTATATTAGTCTATATAATTGCAAAGTTTCAAGAAGTTTAAAGGTACCGTTTTGATTTTATGGGCAAAAATGTAAAATCTACAAATCATACTATTGTTAACAAAGTTGAGTGAATTTCGATTTCTAAGGTAATTGTTGCCCTTGTACTCATAGAGGCCCATGTTCGTGATAATTTTCAGATTTTTCGGCTGAAAGGTGTCCAATCGCGAGGGGGGGGGGGCACAAATTTTTGGTACATTTTGCCTTCCCCTGGATCCCCTAATTCATAAAATGATTTTTTTATTTCAGACTCTAAAAGTTCTAATCAAGACCTTTCATTTGATACCCCACTCGACTACCTTTGATTAAAAAAAAATTTTAAGGGCCAATTCGTTATTAGGGGGACCCCCCTTAAAAAATTTTCAAATTTTTGTTAAGACCTTGACTTTTGAGAGACCATCATTTCTGACCTTTTCACTAAGTTTGAGCATTCTAGCTTCTATAGTTTCTGAGGAAATCAGCTGTGACGCACGGACAGACGGACAGATATACGGACAGACAGGTCGCGAAACTAGTAGGTCTTTGTAAAAAAAAATTTTACAAAGACCTAATAACTAAGATTCGTTGAAATCGAACCGTAATATTTTAATATTTTCCTTTTCAGCAATTGTGTGCGCATTACGATGAAAATATATCAATATGGTTTTCTGCTGCAAAAAAATTATGTAGCTCCAAAAATCTTAGGAATGTGAGATCCCCTGAGCAACATCGAATAAAATCCTCTCATTTTTTAGTGCCGCGGGAGATGCCGGGGGTCGGAAAGGTCATGTGGGTATTCACTACACCCTCATATAAAGTGTATTGAACTCGAGTTTAATAATAAAGTTTTATTAATGTAACAAAACAAGTAATGCGTATAAAAAATATTAAGATGCGTTCTCGATGGCGGTCAAAAGGAGAGAAAGTGAGACAGAGAAAAAATATTAAAAACACTGCGATTGTCGATCTTTACAGCGGCTACATTCAATAACACTGCTATTGTCTACGGATCATTATACAGCACATCAGCTGTCATGTCGCTACACTATTTCCTCCTGAGTAGTTTTGACGGTTGATTTGAAAACTATGTAAACGTCACTTAAATAGAGGATTGTGCCATTTCCGCAACAGCAGCTTTCGATATTGGTCCTAGATATGTCCTCGGGATAATGCTTAGTTGTGTTGGTGGTATTGACTTGGAGTTGTTAGCTGATTTAGTGAAATCTCGAAAACGCTGGCTTAAGTCGGTCATATTGACGTTCCTTGCTTTCTACGGGTATCCAGGTTAAAAACGTTGTGGAAAATTCGCAAAAGATTGTAAGACCTAGACCTACAGTTTTTTTTAAGGAAAAATTCGATCTTCGCGCCGTTTGAATAAGCAGGAGCGATTGTACCGTCCGCGTTTGAGAAATGTGGGGAAATGCGCAGGACGAACGTAAATTCGTCGGGACAGGATGCATTCTTTCACTGGCCAGAGAATAGTGGATAAAAGCAACTCATCTTTTGTTTTTATTCGACTTGAGTCACCTCAAAAAACGATGCTTCTTCCCAGCAAACCATCGTTCATCAGTTTGCCCACCATCAAAACATATTTTGCACTTGTCTTTGTGCATTATTATACCCCAGCATTAAAACTTTCAAAAAGACCTTATTTAATTCTCATTCCTTCAACCCCACTCAAAAAGCGAGCGAAACGATCTTATTTACTTTGAATCCCTTTTCGTTTGCTTTCCTTGCATGGGGGAACTTGATCTATTTCAGTCGGCGACCGACTATGCAGGTAATCAGATGTATGCTCGAATGTGCGCGATTTCATTTTCGTAGCTTATGTTGAACTATTACATTAATATTGGTTAATTTTGTAATTGTAGTTGTTCACAAAATATGCAAATATGTCGGGAAATCCCCAGAAAAAAAAAAACCATCCGGATCTTTTTATCGAAAAAGAAAGATTGAAAACGAAAAACAGAACAGGAATCAAGTGCAGGCCTTAAAAACGTTTCTCATCATTCCTCCAGTGAATCCTAGTGATGCGAAACAATTTGAAAAACATTCTGAAGAAAATGTGACCAGAAAAACATTAAAAGAAGTAAGTATATACTTAAGACATATTTTCACGAAAACATAAAAATTATGTAAATATTCTTGTACGAATCACCATTTTTAAGTGATACTAGTAATTCGAATTGTAATAAAATTGTTATCATTACCGTCATAAAATTGATAAATTTTTTATTAAATTTCACTTTTTTGAAATGTCGTTTTGACAAATCTTTTTGACGCAGCATGTGTTTTTGGAAATATTTCACATATTAATTAAAGTTCTCTAAAAAGCTGAAACCTTAATAAAATCTGATTGAATTTTATAAATAATCTTGTAAAAAGTGGCTTGAATAGTTCAATTTTGAAAAGTTTTTTACTAAGTGAACTTCCAACATTGTTTTTCCAAAATATTTTTATTAACACCAAAATATTTCTCAAAACCTTATTTTTATTAAAACCACGAAATCCTTCAATAGTACATAAGCCAGTGAGCTGATTCATTTTTGTTTTCAAATTAAATTTCACAAAATTCACGTCAGAGTATTCGATTTCGAAGTTACAAGCAAATGAATACTTTTTAATAAGAAATATAATGTGTAATCAACATAATTGAATGCATTTGGAAAATTGAAAATTTTTTTCAGTTACGCAGTACGATGGAAGATGATCTTTCTTCAATAGATGGAAACGAAGCGAAAAAACTTGAAGTGGACACAGAAGCAACTGTGAGCGGGAGGCAAAAGAATCTGTAAGTATCGATACAAATTGTTTCAAAAATCTTGTGAAGTCTTGTGAAATTTGTTAAACAAATGTTAATTATTAAAAAATTCACTTTGAAATTTGTAGAATCCGTTCAGTTGTTCACAAGAGAAATGTTGATCATGTTGTATTAGCTGTAAGATTGTATTTAAATTCTTGATAACTGTTTCAAACAAATTTTTCTTCACTTGTGAAACGTATTGGAATTTCGTTTCTTAAAAAAATCACGTTTCAGTTTCTAAAATGCCCAAATTTTTAAGTTGGTTCCCTGCAAAAATTCAACTCGAAAAGTAGTTCAAAGATATTTAAAAAAAACTCAAAGCATGTAATTCCAAATATTTTAATTTGAACTATGCTCAATCGATACAATGTATCGGTAGTGTTTTTAGCTCTACACATTTTTGTGTAAAAATGTGAAATAGATATGATCACAAATTCTATTATGAAACTTGAATTTCAAAAATGAATTTTATTTTGCTACAGAACGAGATGAAAAATCAACCGGATGCAGTTGAGAAAGATTTGGAGATTCAAGCAGAAAACGACGATTCTTTGAAGACCAGCGATCAGGAAGTCGTTAACGATATTCAACACATAGAGGTGCCTCAGACAGTTTTATCGAGTGACTGTGGAGAATGGCCTGTAACCATCACCGATTCTACTCGTCTAATTCTTGTGATTCGTGGTCCACCTCAAATTAAAGAAATGAATTTTCCAGTCGATGCTTCAGGTAGAAAATTCACATTGAAAAATGTTTTCCGAAAATTATGTAACGGAAAACAAATCAAAAGAGAATGGTTAATTTACTCCGTTGCAAAGGACAAAATATACTGCTTTTATTGTCGCCTTTTTGGTACGGAAACTATATCGGTATCCTCATCGTCTGGTTACTCAGACTGGAAAAACATGTCAGTATATTTATCTCGCCATGAAAAATGTCTAAACCATATTAAAGCTATGCAGTCTTGGCAAGAATTATCGCATCGTATGCATTTGAGCAAAACCATCGATGAAGAAAACCAAAGGCTTATCAGGGCTGAAACTGAACACTGGAATGAAGTTTGGAAAAGACTGCTTTGTATTGTTCAATTTCTCGCTTCTCAGTGGTTGGCTTTTCGAGGAAAATCAGATGTTCTTTTTGAAGACAACAATGGCAACTTCTTAAAGCTCGTGGAATACATAGCAAAGTTCAATGTCGTGTTAGCCGAACATTTAAGTAGAAAATCGTCTGGAGAAACTCGTACTCTTTATTTAAACAAGACGATCCAGAACGAATTTATCTCTCTGATTTCGAAAGAAATCAAGGGAAAAATTCTATCTTCTTTGAAAGAAGCAGTGTACTTTTCAATCATTTTGGGCTGTACTCCAGATGCCAATCACATAGAGGAAATGACAATGATAGTTCGATTCGTGAAAGCTATTTCAGGGGAAGTGTCAATTCAAGAACATTTTTTGGGTTTCGTTTCAATCAACGATTCATTAGGAGAAGGGATAAAAGATTATCTCTTAGAAGAGCTGGCTAAGAATGGTTTGCAGTTGAACAATATGCGAGGCCAAGGCTACGACAACGGTTCAAACATGAAAGGAAAAAACGTAGGCGTACAAAAACGAGTTCTTGAACTCAATCCACGAGCGTTTTTCGTTCCATGCAGCAACCATTCTCTCAATCTGGTAGTCAACGATGGAGCCAAGACATGTTTTGATGCTTTGGATTTCTCCAGTATCGTGCAAGAAATTTTCAACTTTCTGCCTCGACCTACCGCTGGAGTATCCTCAAATACCACATAACTGCTTTGACAGTAAAACCTCTAAGTACAATGCGCTGGGAAAGTCGAATTGATGCAGTCACTCCCCTGAGATTTAATGTTGGAGCTGATGCTTTGTGATGATGCTTTGTTATAGGCAAGCGAGGATCAGAAGCAGGATGCGTTTGCAAGGAACACTGCTAAAGGGATTGCAAAAAAACTCAAAAATTTCAAATTCTTGTGCAGCTTAGTGGTCTGGCATTTAATTTTGTCCAAAATAAACCTCGTGAGTAAACATCTCCAAGAAATATCTAACAGTTTAAAAACTGCTATGGAATTGATTGACAGTGCAAAAACTTTCCTGAAAAGCATGAGAACAGAAGAAAGCCTAAATTCTGCAATAATTGATGCCAAAGAACTTGCGGAAATTCTTGATGCAAATCCCGATTTTGAAAGAGAAACGCGCATTCGCCCAAGAAAGATGAAAAGGCAATTTGCTTACGAGCAGCAAGATGAACCAGTTCCATCGGGAATATAATCTTTTATAGTGAATTTCTACTATGCAGTACTGGATGTAGCTATTGCGTCGTTTGATGAGAGATTCTAGCAAATGAAGAGTCATAGTGACAATTTCAGCTTTTTATATGACATTCACGAACTCGAACTAACAGAAGATTCTCACACATGGGGAAGAATGTGACATCGATGGACAAGAAATACATCAAGAACTTGTTATCCTTTCGCGAATGATTCCGTCTGAAACCACTCCACTCAATGCGTTGGATTACATCACAAAAAACAAATTAATCAATACTTTTCCAAACGTTTTTGTATCTTTGCGAATTTTGTTAACTTTACCAATTAGCGTAGCAAGTGGAGAAAGAAGTTTTTCCAAACTAAAATTGATCAAAAACTATTTAAGATCGTCTATTTCTCAAGAACGATTATGTGATTTGGCTACCATTTCAATAGAAAAAGAATCCTTGAAACACTGGACATTGCGACGACATTGAAAAATTTCGCCCTTATGAAGGCAAGAAAAGTAAATTTGTAGAATAGGTTTCTGCTGATGTAAGAAATTTTTTAAGTTGAAAATACGAAACTTTTCGAAATATTGATTGGTTGTATATAGATTATAAATAAATAATGATGATTATAACAAAAAACATTGTTCATTATGAAGAAATTATTTATCACTCACTCCCAAGGGCAAAAAAACTATCACAATTGAAAAGTTACTGTTAATGCAAAAATGTTTTAATCAACACCGCGAAAGTTTAGTTTTAACTTTAAAGTTGTTCTAAATTGAATAAAAGTTTTTTTTACTGAACATTCGAAAACTGGAGCACTTTTAAAAATTAGGGGGGCGGGGGGCGCCAAACAAGTTTTTGCCTGCACCTAAAATCATCGTTTGTCCGGCCCTGTGTACGGGTGCTCCAATGGTTTCTTCACTCGGTCGACACGAATAAATACATGCGAACAAGTCGAGAGCTCTTTATGGAACAATATATTGTATAATATATTGTTATTAGCATTGCACAGACTAGCTTCATATGCTCACGAAATTTCTCAACAAACAGTTTCGGATCCGGCGGTATATCTTCCTTAACGAAAAATTCTCCGGGGATTCGAAGTGACGTGCCGTGTACTAGCTCTGCGATCGATGCCACCGCTCAATAATTCCGTAAGCCGCAGGATGGTCTGCCGTGGTTCGAGTCTTCTTGCAACCTACCAAATGAGTTAGTGACTGGAAAATCAAAGACTCAAATTGAGATCCTTGATCCAATGTCAGTACATCAGGTTCTTGTAAAATTCAGTGGCTATTGCGTCTACTGTTATTGCTTCGTATTGGGAATCTATCGATCATGGTCAAGACATAAGAGAAACCCTTGGATTGTATTAGCGGTCCAACGATGTCGATATGGACATTGCTAAATGTTGAGTCCGGGTTCTCAATATGTCCATATGGAGGTTTCGTATGTCTTCTAATTTTGCTACGTTGGCATAAAAGATATGTACGCGCCCATTCAAGAATGTCTTTTGACATGCTAGGCCAAACATATTTTCGACATATCAATTTCTTCGTAACGCATCCGCTGAGATGTGATAATCGATGCGCTATTTCGAAGATCTCCTTCCTTAATACTTTGGGGATTTATGGTCGGATTTCGGATGTTGACACGTCGCAGTATAAAGTAGTATCGCACTCGTCAACTCGCAGTTTTCTCAAAACTAGAAACGTTTTCGAACGGAGAAGCAGAAGTCACAGCAACGGCTAGTGTGGTTGCACTAATTCGGGACAAAGCAGAGAAAATATTCCTTGAAAATTGTTCAATAAAATCCAGTTGTCGCAACTGCCTCGGACTTGCTTTGTCAGCTTTCTGATCGAAAGCAAATGTTATTGGTTTGTGGTCGGTTTTAATAATTAGCGGAATTTGACTGCACTGTAGATCACCTGCAGTTCCCGGTCATATGTGCTATATCTTCATGGAACATTGGTGAACTTATTCGAGAAAAACCCATGCGGGTCCCAAGTATTGCTGTTGAATTGTTCAAGGAGTGCGCCCATCTGATGCATCCGATTTAATGGTAGGATATCGTAATAACGTTGGATATTTGTCGGGAATGGTGTTGGAGTTCAAGCGACGATAGTCACCACATGATTTCCATACACCGGTTTTTTTTCGCATCGGGTTTAATGGGCTTGCCTACGGGCTGCTTGACAGTTGACATATGCTCTCTTGAAGCATGTATTGAAATTCGGTTTTCGCATTACGAAATTTTTCGGGAGTTAAACGCCACGCTCTTTCAGCAACTGGTAGGCCTTTCGTCAGTATGTGATGGTAGTCACCGTGACCCATAATTTTCCTCATATCTGCTGGGATTGTGATGTCAACGAATTCCTTGAGTAGTTCGTGGTATGGCTGGCTTGATTTTAGCGTCGTTATACTAAAAATTTCACCGTTATCGAGCTTTGCGATACACGATAAGTTCTTTCTGCATCGATGATTTTCCTTCTGCGGATATCCACGAAGAGGCCAAAATGTTTTATCAGATCAATACCGATGATTGGCTGCCTAACATTTGCGATGACAAATTTCCAAGCAAATGGATGTCTTGAACCTAGGTCGAGAGTTAAGATCTTGTATCCATAGGTTTTAATTATTGCGTTATTGCAGCGTATAGGTTAAATTGCATTGATGCAGTTTGGTCTTTGTTCTTTGGAAGAGCTGAAACATCCCCACCGGTATCCACGAGAAAACGCAATTTGCTTTTTGGGTCAAAAATTAGAAGTTTCTTGCGTCCAAGTTGATCATCCTCGGTCGCCAAAATTCGATTCGACGTTCCTAATTTTCCAAATTCAAATCCGCTTTACTTTTCCAGTGACATGGAGATCTACATTTACGGGCATGTTTCCCAAAACGATTGCGGAAAAAGCATGACCCTCGATGTTTTTAACTGGAGCGTTGCTTCCTATTCTGGGATTTCGATCGCGATCGATCGCGCCTCCAGACTTTTAGTCGATCAATGCGATTCAATATTTGATCCAATACTTCGCTTGTGCTTCCTTGATTATGCGTCGATGCAATGAGGGGTGGTTGCTGCAAATCAGTCATCAGGCCCGCCATTTTTGCTAGCTTGTCAGGTTTTTCTGGAAGTTGCTCCAAAAGAAGTGAACGCAACATAGCATTCGTCACCTATTCTCCACCAGTATTAAGCAGATGTTGCAAATAATGCGATGGCTTCCTTCCGTCCATATTTAGCCCTTGAAACAGGCGCCTCAGTTTCGATTCGCTGGACTCTGCAAACGCTGCTAACATCTGTTGTTTCACGGCGTCATATTTATTTTCCGGTAGTGGATTTCTCGCGATCGAGATGACGTGCGGCAATATTTCCGCCTCGGCGTACTGGATAACGTATTTAAATTTTGTTTCGTCCTGCGTTATATTGTGAGGGTGAAAAGTGGCTTGCACTTGCTCGAACCATAATTCTGGGTCCTCTTTATAAAACGCGGAAAATTTGGCGATGCGCGACGCATCGCAGATTCGCAGATGTCGACGGCCTTGGCGTGATCGCTGGCAAATTGGTTGACGATTTCGATGTTTTCGGCGTGTTCGTTAAATAATCTGTTCCGGGCGCTATTTTAAAAAGTTTTTTAGCGTCACTTCCCTACTTTCACGAAAACACAGTTCTTCAGAAATCACTTTTTATAAGGGGATCACGTCAACGGTCATCACTGTGGGTATTCACTACACACTCATTTAAATTGTATTGAACTCGAGTATAATAATAAAGTTATAATAACAAAACAAGTAATGCGTATAAAAAATATCAAGATGCGTTCTTGAGGGCGGTCAAAAGAAGAGAGAGCGACGATAGAAAAAATATTAAAAACACTGCGATTGTCGATCCTTACAGCGGCTCCATTCAGTATCACTGCTATTGTCTACAAATCATTATTTAGGAGCTCAGCTGTCATGTCGCTACAGTCCGTTTTTCCAGTTTTTGGCACAAATGTCGAAAATGGTACAACGTATTTGTTGAGCTCAAAATTAAAGCTTACTAAATGTCCTGCGAAAAAAATATTCACATTTTGTCACCTACGCTCTATCGCTAAAAAAAAAGAGAGAAGAGGAGTTACTCTTTTGAACCAAGAAGCCAGCGGAAAACTCCGCCGAATTTCATTAAAGAACAAACCAGTCGAAAGACTAATACTGAAGCGAGGAGAGCTCCGGTAAAAAAATGCTTACAATAATGTTTCGACAATTTCGACAATTATCTACCCCATCCAAAAACATTGAGCAACCAGCTTTACAAAGCAATCCTTTACGGCTATGAAAAAACATATGGAGAAGCGAAAAAAAACTAACAAAATTTGATGCTTCATTCAAGCTTTGACGATGTGTTCATACGGAAGCATATTGAGTGGGCGAACGAGAAATCGTATGGGTATGTAAAAATTGGTGATGGTAACAATGAAAATAGATTGCCACCCAAATTCTAGTCTTCATGGCTACAGCGGAGCGCAGGGCTTGGAAGAAACCATTTGGGATTTTCCCGATAGCTTCGTTGAGTGCCAAACAAAAAATAAACTTAATTACTATTTGCCCCAATCATCCAGAAGACACAGGCGCTAAAGTCATCGATGTTACTTGTGATGCAACGGTTGCCAATTTTCGATCTTTTAAGCTACTAGGAAGTGTCGTTACGAATATTTATCAATAGCGCGAACTTCAGTTTGAAGATATTGATCGTGATTGTTTGATTCGCCCTGACCCATGGTACATGATTAAACTCATCCGTAATTCTTCGGCACGGTCAAAAGTATTTCTGGACAGTAAAAATCAAATCATACGGTGCTATTTAGTAGGAATACACGAACCCCAAAATAGTGAATCGTTACACCTTCTTCGTAACGCTACAGCCCTCCTAAGGCCTTCAATCCCTACAAATAGCACCTCCGACTGTTTCGGTCAATTGTATACGTCCTCCAATCCCGAAGTCCGATCAGCGATGAACTGTCTTCGTCGACCGAGTCAGACTAGCGTTTCCATGGGCCTCTCACCAGCCTCCGGCCATCAGTTCTCTCAACGAATACCGTTTGGGTATCTGTTGTTCATCCATACGATTCACGTGGCCAGCTCATTGCAACTTCCGCAGTCTTCCAATCATTGAAGCCTTCGGCTTGTCAAAAACTTCCTACAGCTCATCCTTGTACCGAATTCGCCATTGGTCCCCGTCTAGCTTTGCTCTGATTATTCACCTCAGGGTCCATCTTTTGAAGGCGTTCAATATGTGTGCGGAAGCTTTTGTTAGAGTCCAAATTTTATACCCATAGTATAGCACAGTCTTATCACAGATTTGTTCTTAGAGCTTTATTTTCCCGTGTATGCAGCTGCTCTTCAAAATCGTCAAAACTGAATAAAATATTTTATTTGCGAGTTGTATTCTTTGGCCTATTTAGTCTCCTTCATTACTGGTTTTCGTTATTTTAGCGCCTATACCATACTAATTCACCCACATTTTCGTTACTGTATTCGCCAAGCGTGATATTCCGGGCATTAGAGGCATTTTTTCTCGACTTCGTCATTAGCTTTGTTTTATTCTCAGTTTTGCATCGCTGTCGAAATTCAGAAGAAGATCTTTGGTGGTTGTTAACGAACGTGTCAAAATTTTGATGTCGTCCGCATAGGCTACTACTTGCCTCAAATTGTATAGTAATGCACCTCGTGTATCGACAGGTAGCTTTCTGATGACATATTTCAGAGCTGAATTGAATAGCAATGGTGAATGTCATTTACGCAGAGAGTGTGGGACTTCCATGCTCCGAAGCGACTGGAATACCCACTGAACACTCCCCTGTCAACCAAAGAACACAGCCTGGAACCGTTTGACACATTACTTCGGGCCAGGTCTCGTTTTGCTACGCCGTTCGGCGCCTTCAAGTTCCGGGATCCCTCCTCTCTAGCGGGCGGGGAGAGGGAAAGGGAATTGCCAGACAACGCTCCCAGCTGCTGTAAGTCCCTTTTACCTTTTAGGACGGCCCGAGCATAATGTGCCACCTGGTTCCATTTGTCAACAAATTCGAGCATCACCACGACTATATTATACTGGCTGAGCTCTCCCGTCTCCCTGTAGAAGTGGTTTCGTAGCCTGTCCCATTTTGTGCCCGCAAAAAATGTGTGGTAGGCATTGTTTGCCTCTCCTAGATAAAACCGACGATCGGGGGATGGTGACTTCCCAATCTTGTGCAGGTAAGACTGAAAAAATCCATACCCGCTCAAAAGCGGGGTCAGATAAAAGTCAGTCTCACCATGCCTACGATCTAGCCACGGTCTCACATCCGAGATGAGGCGCGCGGTCCACTTTACCTTCGTGCAACTCACCCAAGACTGCTGCCAATCGTGGAGTGAGTGCTGTCTCTCCTCGCGGACAACCATCTCCCTCGCGTCTTCGTTTCGACGCAGGTAAATAGCGCGGTGCTTTCTAGCAAGGAGGGGAACAGGTATGATGCCTGCAATAACTCTCAACGCCGAATCAGAGATGGTCGGATATGAAGATGCAATCTTCAGTGCTCCTTTTCTCTGTATAGGTGCCAGGCGTTTTCAATATAGCTCCTTATTGAGGGTGCCGCCCCATTTTCTGACCCTACAGCACTCATCAACGTCTTCTTGATGAACTAGGTCCCCCGTTGTTGGCCATAAATCGACTCAGAGAGGATACTCCCGATGCAGCCTTCTCAGCCATTACTCTGATTTACTCAGAGAAACTCAGCTTCGAGTCGATCAGTAGCCCCAAGCTCTTCACTTCACCGCTGGCAATTGAATAGCAATGGGGTCAGTCTAATTCCCTGCTTTAGTCCGATATTTGTGCCAAAGGTATCGGTGAGATGGTTATCGATGCGGACTTGTGAGGTTGTCGACATCATTATTTGCTGGGATACTAAAGCAAAGCATCATATGACACAGTGCGTTACAATCAATATTGCCGTATGTATACTTAAATTCAACGAAAACCTTGTGTACGTCTATGTTGAACTCCCCACATTTCTTAAGTAACTGCTTGACTGTGGAAAATTGGTCTATCTTCGATCTATCTGCTGTAAAGCCACCTTGGTACTCCCCAATAATTCTGTTGGCGTTGGATCTGATTTTATTTTCTAGGTCTTTGAAAATATTTTGTACACCCTACCTGGGCGTGGCTCTTCAAAAACCGATGTGCGACTACGTCAAAAATCGTTGAACCAATTTTTTACGGTCAGAGCTACTGTTTGACTGCGTAACAAGAATCAAATCACCGACCGATATTGTTCTTTCTCCATTTTTCTAAAATCCGCGGAGACGACCGCTTCCACACGAGGTCGAAACAATTCTACGAGTCCGATTCAGCTGAATTTTTGATAGTACCCGCCTACGAGAATGTACTGTACGATAGTGAATCTCTCTTGCGATAGTGGCACCGACAGTTCTAGTGCTAATGCTTTGAAATGAAGACAAGGGTTTGCAAAGCATTGCCGACGCGATGAAATAGTCACTACATTTCGTTCAAAAAATTTTTTTAAACTAAGGCAGATCTAGAAACACGACGTAGCCAAAAACGAGCCATTCAATTCGTCTAGATTAATTCTTGTGGAAATTGGAAATGTGGTGAATGCACCTACAGCTCGTAGGCGACTAGTACATACTATATATATGTATATATATATATTTATATATATATTTATATATATATATATATATATATATATATATACATATATATATATATATATATATAAATATATATATATATATATATATATATATATATATATATATATATTTATATATATATATACATACATATATATATATATATATATATATATATATATATATATATATATTTATATATATATACATACATATATATATATATATATATATATATATATATATATATATATATATATATTGTTACATGTACAAAGAATTCTGCGAGCTACTGTCGCAATTGTTTTCACAACCATTAAGATCTGAGTTTTGTAGACTAAGATCCATTGCTAAAGGCGAAATAAGGACTGCCATGAAGAACTACTTCAGCAGTTTAGAGACCTCCCTTATGACAAATAATGTCAAACCCTTTTGGTCCTATATCCGATCCTTAAAATCTTCCTCTACTATCCCCTGTAATCTTACATGGAACAATATTGAAGCATCTTCTCCACAGGATATTTCAAACCTATTTGCTCAATTCTTTTCCTCAACATTTTTACCTCATGACACAATATATTCTTCCACCAACTCAAATGAAGCCAGTCCAATCCTTATCGCATCCTACTCTACTAATCCTCTTGAAGTCGAATCCCTTATTAATTTACTCGATCCTAATGTCAGTCCCAGTCCTGATGGATTACCAAATATATTTGTGAAATCACTCAGTTCCTCTATATGTTTTCCCTTATCCCTTATTTTCAACCTCAGCCTTAGCCTTGGAAAGATGCAAACGTTGTTCCAATCTTTAAAACGGTGATCCGTCTATTGCTTCTAAGTATCGTCCCATATCTCTGCTCTCCTGTTTCCCTAAACTGCTTGAACGCCTTGTGCACAACAGACTTTCAGAATCATTGAGCTCAGTTATAAATCCGCAGCAACATGGCTTCCTGAAAGGCTAACTTAGCTAAATTCACAGACTATATCGCAAAAGCTCTGGACAAACAGTACTAAGTGGATGCCGTCTTTACTGACTTCTCCAAGGCTTTTGATTGTGTGAACCATTGTATTCTTTGCCAAAAGCTAGCCATGCTTGGTATCTCCGGTTCCCTACTCGCCTGGATCTCGTCATATCTTTCCAATCGTTCGTGCCGTGTTGTTCTTAATGGAACAGCTTCCTGTCCTTTTTCCCCATCTTCCGGTGTCAAGGGTCAATCCTCGGGCCTCTCCTTTTCCTACTGTTTATTAATGATCTCCCCTCTGTAATATCCTCTCCCTGCCTCCTATATGCTGATGATTTCAAAGTGTTTCGTATAATTAAGACTCTTGACGATTGTCAGTTTCTCCAAAAGGACCTACTTAATCTGTGTAGCTGGTGTTTGTCAAACTCCCTTTGTTTAAACGTTTCAAAATGTTTTAAGATGAGTTTTACTCTCAAAACAGTTACTTTAACGTACAACTACTCCCTTTGTGATGTTATTATCTCTTCAGTGGACTCATGCAAAGACCTTGGTGTAATTTTTGATACCAAGCTCAAATTTGATATCCATATCCTTAGTATAATTGCCAGAGCATCGAAGACTTCCGGATTTATTCTGCGACATCTCCATAAATTTGGAAGCATTCATACCGCTGTTCGTTTATTCCCCGGCCTTGTTCGCCCACTTCTTGAGTACTGTTCAGTTGTGAGGTCTCCTCGACAACACTAGAAACTCACTAGAAACTGTACAGCGAAAATTCACCAGGGTTTTGTTCTATAAATTTAATTTGCCGTATGAATCCTATGAACGTCGGTTGTCTATACTTCGTCTTCGTTTTTAGATCAACAACAAATTGTACCACCATCATATTACATCCGGTCTTAGCGACGATTTGCACTTCAGGCAGATTGCACGTACTAACCGTTCCAGTAGTCTTCTTGAGGTTCCGTACGCTCGGACAGAACTATATTTTCACTCATTAATGCCACAAATCATCAGGAAACATAATGAGCTCGAGCTTGGATCTTTTTCCTCATCTTACTTTGATTTCCAAAATAGATTACGATCTTTGGTAATTACGAATTCCATTTAATTAATAATAATACTGTATGTAACTTTTAAATTTTAAATTATTATATTCTATTTTCATATTGTTTCTTTGCAAGCAATAACATTTCCACTCAATTTTGCACTTACTTTCTTCAAATTTATTAAGTTATTAAGTCTATTTTGTAATTGGACTTCTTAGTCTGTAAAATGGATCAATAAATAAATAAATAAAAGAACATCAACAAAATGAATTTACCCGAAACCACGAGAACCCACCAAGAATGATCAACATCTGAAAGTGACGTCACTCCATTCATTAAATTTGCTCGAATATACCAGATACCTCTCGGCAGAACATTCGCCAATGTACGAGAAATGCATTGAACGGATGGAGACCCATATAAAGGCGAGCTGAATGAATGGGGAGATCATTCATTACAACCGCGATAGAAAAACTGCGATAGTGTGTGGAAAGCGAATTGAAAAGCGATCAGGTAATAGTGAAGTGATTTTAGAAGACAATTGCGATAGAAATTTATGGACAAGTGGAAGGTAGAATTTTAATAGTGAAAATTAAAATTATGAAATAGTTAGTAAAGTGATTGTGCATTTTTTAGTTATTGAATAAACTGTTTTAATTTAATTTAAAAGACATTGCGTTTTCGCTTTCCCGAAACATTAAAATTATTGGCCGCGAATCATAACACGCGGTAATATATATATATATATATATATATATATATATATATATATATATATATATATATATATATATATATATATATATTCCATTAAGGACATAACAATAAATAAACAAATTTCAATTAATCGATTCTGTGCGGCTAATCGCGACGTTTTGTTGAAACCACATATCGTTCATGTCAAGTTCATCAAATTCTGGCCACAAATAATTTTCCAACATAGCACGATAGCGCTCTCCATGGACGGTAACATGACGGTCATTTTCAGCCACGAAAAAATACGGCAAAGAGTAATTTTGTGCGGTGTCTCAAGAAGTACATGTGGGTTTTTTGCTGACCAATAACGCAAATTTTGTTTATTAACAAAGTTATTGAGCCAGAAATGAGCTTCATCGCTGAAGATGATTTTTCGATGAACCTCTTCGTTTTCTTCAAGCTTTGCCAGAGCCCAATTGGAGAAGTTTCGGCGTCTCGAATGATCTAGTGGCTTTAGTTCTTGAATGAATTTGATCTTGTAGCCATGCAAGCCAAGATCTTTTCGCAAACTACGCGACAGTGTCGTTTGGCTCATTTTGAATCGATACACTTATGGCTGCGATATTTCCTTTGCTTTAGGTGGAACGGCCACTTTTTGGTACCGGAACGTCCAATAATGAAAATTCGGACTCGAACTTATCCAATATAGCACGCAATGCTTGTCGGGTGGGACGATTATTACGGCCGAAAATTGGAGTAAGCGCTTTTAAAGTTGCGACCACCTACTCAGAATTTCGGTAGTAATTTTTAACAACTTCCAAGCGTTGCTGGTTTGGACATTGGCAGTTCATTGAAAAAGCTTAAGAGTGCGTTCATATAAAGATACGAAATTTTTATGCCAATAATGGAAAACGAAGCATTAAAATCGGCCTGGTGTCCAATACCGTCGAACGCTCAACTAAGCGTTCCAAACAGCTGGTATTCTAACTGCTTTACAAGTAACTTTCCAAAGATTCCGACTAATGGAAAATCACTTTACCAGCATATTCTAAACATGTTTAGGAATAAATATATAGTATGTATACTAAAAAACATAAATCAATTTTCGCAGCATATCACACTAGGTGACTGTCTTACAGCCTCTGTGGCTTTGGACTCTGACTGCAAATCAAGCCAAAATTGATGAACAAAAATATCAAGAATCTAAAAGCACCGAAATATTCATGCACTTACATGTTCATTTGAATTAAAAGGTTTAACTGTTGGATTTATTATAATATTTACCTGAAAAGAAAAGAAAGTTGCTTTTAATTGTTGCTATATTTTTTTTGACAAAGATTTCAAAATTATTTATGAAAATTGTTTGTGTTTAGCTACTTAGTTGAGTTGCATTATTTTTTTTGAAAAATTATTCGAGTATATAAATGCTAGAAGAAGTTGGTTTCGACATGTTGACTAAGTCTCATTCGGCCATCATACTTTAGACACACACGGGTAAGGATTGCAATCCCGCGCTGTTTCCAATCCCGCGGGATTATCGCTGGATTGTATTAAATCTAGCGGGATCCCGCAGAAATTTGATTTTCTATGAAACTCAAAAAATTAAACATTTTTGTAGTGAAATTATAAATTTATTTAAAAATATCAATTTAAAGCATCTCCTTGTACCTAAATAACTAATTATTGTACATATCAGTAGCTTATCTGAGAACGACTTTATATATGAACTGCTAAACACAATATTTAGCCACAATATTCATCAACGCAAAGCTGTCCTTGCATTTTAATTTAACAAAAATTAATTCAAATTATTATATGAGCTAATTATAGAATCAATCAATCATATGAATTATATATGCATATTTAACATTTTTATTTTCACTCATTAAAAGAAAGCAAATAATATGTTACATTTATCTTAAAAGTATCAAGCAACTATTCATTCCTCCCTTTGAAAATATGATCTTAAAAAACATATAGCATTAATCTTTTGATCTCCCAACCTGCTTCTTATGGAGCTACATATATAGCCAGCAGCCAAAAATGCTCTTTCTGCTTCTACACTTGTTGGCTTCATGGTTAGTAAATAATCGTGTAACAAAGTCAGATATTTCCCTTTAATTCCATCGGTTTCAAAAGTCGTTATTTCTTTTCTGAGGATTTGATCGAAATCTTTCTCTTTTCTATCTGCAATGTGTTCAATGTAATCTACATTATCTTGTTCTAGTTGCATTTCTAATTCCTCCAGCAAAGTCAAATTATGTGGCAATGGTGGTTGGCAATCATCGGCACGCACATCATCTAACAATTCAAAATTTTCAAATTCATCAGTTATGACTCGGGATAGAATTTTTTTCATGTCTTGTCGTAGTTTGTTCTTTTTCGGCATTACAAATATCGGATTGGGTGTTTCCAGCTCTTGCTCATATTTTTTTGGATGCTGCAAATAAGTTAATGTTGGTGCGATTTCATTGCGCCTTACTTTAACTATCACTCTTAGAGCCTCGGCGAGTTCATCGCTTAAAAAATTATTCTGCTTCTCCAGCTTCTCTATAATAAAACGAAATGTGGTATCTGCAGTAAGAAGTGTTGATTCTCGTCTACACAACACTTCGACGCCCAATTTTAATGGTTGCAAGCTGTCAACCACGCTTATGATTTTGAACCATTCTTCGTCGGTAAATTTTATTTCAGATCCAATGTCGATAAGAGCTTTCTCAATGCACATTTTTAAGTTGTAAAACCGCTCTAACATGTCGAACATACTATTCCACCGGATACGGCAATCTAAAATCAGAGCTAATTCTTTCCCAGTCTCTTCTCTGACGTATTTTTGTAAATACATATCATCTTTTGTAGGAGACCCTCGGAAAATTTTGACCACTTTTCTAACTTTATCTATAACATTACTATAGCTAGAGATCAATTCAGCAGGTTGTCGCTCTATAGTAAGGTTCAAACCCTGTTCATCATGAATTTCTTCTAAATCTTCATCGCAATCAATTTGATTGTTGAAATTTTCAACATCAGGTAAGGCTTTTGACGTAAGCTGTTCATCCGTCAACCGTTTTTTATAAAGGATATTTGTCACGGCTAATTGTATTCCGTGTGCAAAACAAAGCTGTTGATGGCAAGATAGTAGTTTGCCAACTTTTTCCATGACACTTGCACCGTCTGTTGTAATGCCGATAATATCAGTTTCAAGATCAAGGTCAAAACTTGCCAAGCGTTCTTTAACTAACCCGACACAATGTTCAGCAGTACATGAGCCATGGATCCGAACTAAACCAAGATTTAGAAGTGTATCTTTGGAATGTATATTTATATTTAAAAAACGACGGTTTTTCTGAGATGTCCACTCGTCAAAACTGAGTGAAAATCTTGCCAAATCTTTTTTCTGACATGAGATTTCAGTCATCATATCTGCTTTAACTTTTTTTGAATAATTAATTACTGTAGAGCGAATTGTATTGGACAAGCTCGGAATTTGAAACCCACTCTTCGAAAACAAATATCTCAAATCGGAAGATGTGCAAAATGAGTTCATACTGAACCCATCCTTACAAATCATTCTAGAAACCATTTTTTCTAAAGAATTCTCCCTTTTGAAATATCCATCAATAGTTTTTTTGGATTTTTTTATTGGAAGTTCTTCCTCAATAACATTTCCTGATGAAGAGTATGGTTGTGCAATGAGCTCTGTACTCTTCTGATCTAATATTATATGATGTTTTGCTCTAAGATGGATTTTCAAACCAGTGACTGATCGTTGGCTGATTTTCAACGAATTAGAACATAAAACACATTTTGCACTTGCTGCATCATCTGACTTTTGAAAATATTTCCAAATATTATTTCCAACTATTTCATTATTTACGATATTTTGTGTTGGTTTCGATATAGACATCATGCAAAAGAATCTGTAAAGCAATAATTTGATACCCTATAAATACCTGAAGACACGCAATATAAGTCAGAAGTTGAACTTTAGCAAAATAATTTTCTATAAATTACTCAGCTTAAGAAGTATTCAATATTAGAAGAATAACAATAGAATAAAACTCAAAGTCATGAGACAACAAACAAACACAATACTTACATGTAAAAGTGAATCAAATATTGAAGAGTAATAAATTAATTTGAAACCAAATCACTGACACAGGGGTAATGATTGCGCAGACTAATCTTATTATGATTTAACTTCCACTGCCAATGAACATTTTGAAAAATAACCGGCGGGACTAGAACAAAATCATCTGCAGCCACACGAACAAATACCGACTCAAATGCTAATTGATTGGCGGTGACGATGCATCGCGCAAAGCATTGCAGATAACATATTTCAAAGAATTTGCGGGATTTGATGCTGCGGATCCGCACTTTGTTGTGGGATCCAGCAGGTCGTAGAATAGTGCGGGATCCCGCAGAATTGTGGGATCCCACATTGCGGGAATGCAAACCCTACACACGGGTGATGGCGACCACCATGCTTAGAGATGAATTATTTTAATTTATTCTTCTTATGAGAACTCAATATGTTTTTGTAACTACGAATTATGTTCAGGCTTCCAACTGCTAATTTGAAGCTCTCGGAGCCATCCGAAAAACGAGATTGATGACCGTACGATGCAAAAACCTCAAGTGCAGAGCAAATTAACGTAAAGATTTACATTTAAATTGATGTGAAGAGGGTCAAATCATCAATAAAAAGTTTAAGTACCTAAAGCTAAACAGAATTTTCAGGATAGCCATAGTGTTGATTGTCATACGAATCCTTTTCATTTTATTTTAAAGCCTTCTTATAGTTGATAAAATATAATTAGAGAATTTGAGTAACTTCATTTTATATCACAACTCAGCGACGGTTAAATAAAGTCTAATTATTAAGATTGAAACTGGCTAATCCTCTTCAATTATGTTACCCTCACGCAAAACATCAGCGACAAAGTGACTTTGACGAATATCTCCCAGAAGCCATAAAATGTTATCCAGTTTGCGATGAAGACATAAATCAACGCTTGTGTTGTGCTCAACAAGGCAACAACTAGGCGAACCTAAACCATTCATTCCAGCATAAAATATTCCTCCAACGTCGTCGTCTGCAGACAATACGGAGCATCTATATTTTCTAGTGAAACTGTCAACTTCAAATGATATATGAGGTTTGGAAGGTCTTTGCTGCTGCTAACATACTGCAAATACACTACACGCAGCAACGCTGAGTTACTGGCAAAACCCAGCATGAAGGCGAGCCAACTGAAAGACCAAAGGAAATTTGCCGGTGGCCAGAAGAATTAAGGCGTCTCGATGCATTCAAGAAACAAGTGTGTAACTTGCAATGGAGGTGACTCCTATTTGTTGTATCAATTTCGACTGGCAAGGAATGAAGAATAGTCGCGATTAATTGGTAACATCTAGCGATTGAACTGCATTCACTTCCATTCTTTCGGTGTATGAAACCATTTTGTGTATAGTTTGGATACAGTGAAGCGTAACGTAGAGCTACTGCTGATACTTCTCTGGTATGCAGGGCGCGATGTGTTTAGAAGCATTTGTTTCAACTGTTTAGCGAACATCGCTGACCATTCTAATAAATTAAAGTCACGTGTTCATTGACGATCATTTGTTTTAATCGAAGTGACTATTTATTTGAAGGAGGCTGAGATTTAACATTCGCAACAGGTTTGCTTCGAAGCCTCTTCGACTATATTACTGTAATTAATTTAATGTTACAGTTTAATACTTTTCTATTTATCCATGTCATTGTAGTATTTCCTTTTGACTTCCTTGTCACGTAGTATAAAATATTGTAAAAATATTTAATCTTCATTTGCACACACTTTATTCTCTAAAGTACTTCAGCTCCTGCGAGCCAATTATGATTTAAAATGAGACTAGCGTTCGTATATCTAAAACCATAAATTCCATTTCCAATTGAAAAATTCCTTCATTTCGAATTATGGTTTATAATATTTCAAAGATTTTAATCGAAGCATAAATTCCGTCACTTTGGTTTGCTGCAGAAAAGTTTATTACTTTTGTATAGGGCAGTCGACAGTTTGCCTGGAGTAATTTTTCATAACACTTGTAGAAGAATATTAAATTACATTTTATTCATGATGCGCTTAATTAATTGCTAACGAAGTCAATGAAATATATAAATTAATTAGAGCCCGGGAGATGAGATTAAGTAATTTGATGAGTTATAGAGATAGTTAGCATCCACATCCACTTTCGAAAACCATTTTTTCGAATCGTTGATCTGCTCTAGTCCCTTTCTCAGTTGATCGGAGAATCTTTGCAGTTGTCTGTTGATTTTGCTGGAGGTTGTGTTTAGCGTTTTCGTGGCTTACAGTATGATTTTGCCTTGATGGTTGATCAGGTTCTTGAACGTTTCCTGGTTTGACGACAGCGTTTGTACGTCTGTGATAATTTTGTCGTTGACTCCAAAGATAGCAGTAAGCATTTGCCCCAATATTCCTCGTTTCACTCGGCCATGCGCAAACCGTAAGACTTCGATTTTGTTTTGTGTAGCATCGATCAGTTCTGAAATATGATGAACTAGGTCCGAACAGTGTACGCTTCCACCTTGACTGCTTTGAGAACACAGAGAGTGTAGGCTTGTTTTCAAGTTGTGTCGATTGTTTTCATCAGTGGCTGAGTCAGAGAATGGAAGCTCGATGTTTGGCTGTAATGCTCCACGAATGAAACTACTTTTTCCTATTTCTTCTGTTAAAGACCACCATCCAAACGTCGTATAGTGGCCTCTGCTCCAGTAGGAGAAGGTAAGACTCCAAGTACGAGTAGGATGAAGAGCAGAACCGTTGAGAGGCTCGGTAATATTTTTGCTGGTTTTCTTTTCCGTTCTTGCGTGTCTATATCTTCTGGTTTTGGTCGTTTAACAGGCTTTGCATTTGTCTGAACGTTTATAGCTGATACTTATCGGGTTTGTGGTTCTTTATCATTCATTTTCACTGATACTGTTCGAACTAACCCGTCTTTTCCTGGGTATGTGGCTCCAATCTTGCCCAGTGGCTATTGGATTGACGAAATGTTACCAGTTATAACTAGTACAAGTTTACCGGCTTTCGGGTTCTCTTGCTTCTCCAACCATTTGGACCTGTGCTGCAAACGTTGCAAGTACCCTTCTGACCATCTTTTCCTAAAAGATTGTTTCATTTGTTGCACTTATTGCCATCTTCTCAATAAAGTGCAGTTTGCTTCGCGAGGGTCACCTTTTATTTCAAATAAGTTGTCTCCAGTAAGGAAATGACCTGGAGTCAATACGGCGTCATCACTTGGATCGTGACTTATTTGCGAAAGCGGCTGTGAATTCATACAAGCTTCGATCTGGGCTTAATGTGTGTTCATTTCATCGATGTTCAGTATCTGATTTCCAATCGTCTTATAGAGGTGAGATTTAATTGACATAATGCCGGCTTCCCACAGTCCGCCAAAATGGGGGCTGCTGGAAGGGATGAACTTCCACTGTATTCCGTGATTAGCAACTTCTGATGAACAAGCTTGCAGTGATGCTTTGTAGATCGCTTGTAATTGTTGGTTAGCTCCCAGAAAATTTGAGCCACAATTGCTACATATTGTGTGACAAATTACTCGCCTTACCACAAATCGTTTGATTGCTGCGATGCGTGCATTTGTTGTCAAATCGGACACCAGCTCTAAGTGAACGGCTTTTGTCGTCATACAGACAAAAATGGCAATGTGTGCTTTTGTAGTTTTGGCACCTCTTCCTCCACTCCATTTAATGATTATTGGACCTGCATAATCAATTTCGGTTTGGAAACAGGGTTTAGTTAGTTGAACTCTTGCGGCTGGCTGATTTCCCATAAAATGAGTCCTCGGTCTGGCTGTCATTTTAAAGCATGTCATGCATTCCCGAAGCACTTTCTTGACCTGTGTTTGTCCTAATATAATCCAGTATTTTAACCTTAATGTATTCAGAGTCAAATGACAGCCTCCGTGTAAGGATATATAATAGCAGAATGTTTCGCCGTTTCTATAGCGCGTACAAAATGAATGCGACCGCCCACCCTTAGGATACCTGTGCTGTCCATCCAAGGTGCTAATCTTTTTATAAGGCTGCTTCTATGTACGTCTTTAGTTCTTGCTAACTCCTCACTTTCGGTCTTGAATGCGAGGGCTTGAGACATTTTTATACATAGATTAGCTGCTTCTTGAATTTCGCTTAATGATAACCTTTCCAAGCGTTTCAGATTGGGATTTGTATTGAACGCGAACCGTTGGCACAGTGCTGTAGCTCCGTCAAGTTTGTTGAACGACGAAAATCTCGTAAGAATTGATGGTTCTTCTTCTATATTGGTAATTAAGGATGCTATCCTTCTTTCTTCTTCCCTTTGCGTTGTTGGCTATAGTGGTGGTGGCATTCGAAGAAGACGTGCATTGAGCCAGGTTGGTTCCTTCTACCATAGGACTGAGTTGAGAAGTTCGTTTGGAAGTAATCCTCGTGATGCAATATCAGCTGTTTTATCATTGCTGGCCACGTAATGCCAGTTTTCAATCGAGCTGTGTTCTTGGATAATACTGACACGATTTGCGACGTAAACTTTCCATTTGATGGGAGGACTTTGTATCTAATGAAGAACGGTGGTCAAGTCGCACCAGCAAAATCTAGATACGTTTGTCCAATTATATGCTTTTGTTACTTCAGTCATAAGTTCAGCTAATAATACTGCTCCATTCAGCTCAAGTCTTGATACATTCCGGAGATTGGCTGGAGAAACCTTTGATATGGCAGGAATGAATGTCACCTTTCTTGCTGATGGAGTTATGACTCGGAGGTATTACCGCTGCTTATGCTCTAAACGAAGCATCACAGAAACCATAAATATCAATTTTATGGGATGGACTGAAGTCAATCCACCGTTTTATCCTCAGTTTCTCGAGGACAGGAAGCTCTTGTCTTACTTTTGTCCAAAGTTTTGTTGTCGCATCATCCAAATCTTCATCCCAACCCTTGTTGTCTAGCCAAAGTATCCTTATCGTCGCCTTACCAATGATAATGCATGGCTGGAGCCAGCCAATAGGGTCGAATAGCCAGGCAATTTCAGCTAATATAGACCGCTTTGAAGACGCTTTGTGCTCGATTGGCCTTGCAATAGTAAACAAAAACTCGTCTGTTGCTAGGTGCCACTGAATACCTAACGTTTTGATATTCTCCGTAGCTGCTATATTCAAAGGAAGCGATCTTTTCCGATCTTCTGTTGGTATATCCGTTCCAATAATGTCGGGTGATTTGCAGACCATTTCTTCGAGTTAAATCCTCCTCTTTTTAGGAGATTTCGGAGTTCTGCCTGTAGTTGCAGAAGATCACCTAAGTTGTCTGCTCGAGTCAGTACGTCATGAACGTAGACGTCTCGAATTGATTTCATATGCAACGAGCTTATGTAACGTTCGTATGGCAAGATACGGTACACATGTTGTTCCGTATGTAACGGTGCTTAACTGATAACGTAAAATGGGCTCATTATCGTTGAAACGCCATAAAATCCTTTGATAGTGCTGGTCTCGTTCATGCATTGCAATCTGTCTGTACATCTTCTCGATGTCGGCTGTAACTACGTATCTATGCTGCCTGCATCGCATGAGAAGATGTAAGAGATTTCCTTGAATTGGGTGACCAGTGTGTAATAAATTGTTTAAGGATTTCGCCTTGAATACTACTCTTAGCTTAGTAGTACTAATGTTTTCCTTGATCGATTTGCTGGAACTCTTTTCATATAACCCAAGTCAATATATTCTTTCATGAAGACTCGATATTGCTCGTAAATTTTTGGATCACGTTTTAACTGGTGTTACAGACGTTTAAATTGTTTGTATGCGTCTGTTACTGTTTCACCGATCTCAGCTGTTGGATCTGCATTGCCCTTGAAAGGCAGGCTAACAGAGTATCTTCCCGTACTTTGCCGAACCACGTTTTGACATCATAATTCTCGTTTTCTCTCTCTTCTTGTGTCAACTGATTTTTGAGAGGAATTTCTTCAGTCTCCCGAAATTGCCGTAAGGCTTCCTCTTAGCCTTGACAAGATACAAATGCGCAAAGTGATAGTGGTTGTTTACACGGCACTAATCCAAACAAACGCCCATCCAAGTTTTGTCCTTTGTGCGCATGATTGATCGGGGAGTAGTCCTGGTAACAAAAGCCTGTCGTAGAGATTAGCTCCAATCATAATGTCGATTGTAGAAAGCTCAATGAACCTTGGATCTGCTAAGTCACGGATCGTCAGCTCGTTGGGAATGATCAGTGGAATCTGAGTGCATGAAAGAGGAGCAGTTATTGTAGTGAGAATCAGTGGGGTAAATCTTAGTTCTTCTGGGTGACCCTCCGCAGATTGGACCAAGGCACACAGCTTCGTCTCTCCTCTCGACGTCACGTTCTCTACAGCCCCTATGCCACTGATCTTGAATTTGGTGTGGCTGTGCTTTGCCCGCAGAAGACTGACAGCTGCTTCGCTAGCGAAAGATCACTGCGCTCCAGAATCTAGTAGAGCACGAAACGTCAAACATTCTCCATCTGGACGACAGATTATCATATGCGAGTAGCACGTAGTTTTGGTTGGTGTATGCACCATGTCCTTGAACAGTAGTTGATGTTCCTGGCTGCTGTTGAGGCTCTATGGGCGATAAGTGAAGCAATGTATTATGCTTCTTCCCACATACTTTGCAACCATGAGTGGACGAGCATTTGTTGGCTCGATGTTGTCCGAAACAGTTGAAGCACAGATTACTCTTCTTCACCACATCACGGTGGGCTTAAATAGAAGCTTGTTTGAACATGCTGCATTCAAAAAGCATGTGTGCTGCTTTACATAGTATACAGGAAGTCTTCGCTTTAACTTGCGTTGTATTTGCTTTGATCGGCCTTGGCGTAGGCTTTCAAGGAGACAGAGCTTCTAACATTGAAAACCATTGCTTCAGAAACTCTAAAAATTGATTCAGAGAAGGAATGCTACTCGAGTTCGAAATATGTCTCTGCCACTCTTTTCTTGAATCTTTGTCAAGTTTTGGTTCAGCATGCAGATTGTGGTGAGTGAGAATGAATCAGCTTTCAACGTTTTGAGGTTCGCTAGAAGTTGATTCATCGTGTCTAGCATTTTTCGAAGTCCTATTGGATTGTTCCGTGTGCAGAATTCTCAATGTTGAATTAGCGTTGTATCATCTCCTGTGCAATAATACGATGATTGTCATATCTATCGACAAGCAACCTCTAGGCCGGTTCATAGTTCTCATCCGTTATGCTTAAATGGTTTACCAATTGCTCTGGTTCACCTCGGAGAGAGTTTCTCAGATACTGCAATTTTCGCACGTTTGTTAGCTGTGCGTTGCTGTCAACCAGAGTCTGAAACAGGTCCCGGAATGCAAACCATTCTGCATAGCTACGGGTAAAAGACGGTATTCGCACTCTCTCTAACTTGGTTGCGTCTGATGGAATTGAACTTGATCGTTCCACTGAATACTCGTTAAGTTTCGATTGAAACAGGGTAATATAGTCCATTACTATATCTTCAAGACTCTCGTACTCTCTAGTGTATTCTTCCAATTCAGAGCCTTTCAACCGGTCACAGGCTGCTTCGTGCTGGTCTTCACACTTCGACCACATAGCTTTTAGTTTTTCCATCCTAGTTTGGAAATATGCAAGCCTATGGCGGGACTCACTATCTTTCTTAAAATTAGTGATGAGCCTTTGAATCACTTTGAACGCGGTTTCCTGACCACTCATGTCGATGTTGCCTAATTTGTCGTTGCTAAACGAAAATGCTACCTCTCTTGTGCTAAAACCTTTTGGAAATAGGTCCACAAAAATCTTCAGACACCAATTGTCTATAAAAAAAAACTCTCTTGAGGCTGCTCCCTGCGATTCTGCGTTGTTGGATTCGCCTGAATCTCACTGAGGCTGATCTCCTTGCTGATTGATTCTCCAAAATTAACTGCCCCAATAGCTATGTCAGCTTCGACCTTGGTATCTTAAAACTCCTCTACCGTATCTCCAGGCAAGTTCTTATGAATGATCCACTTCCTAGAGAATCCGGCTCGACGGACCAAATGTTGCTGCGTGAAAAAAAAAATTAAACTAAATGAATAATTGCTTGGATAACAATGTTTATTTTTCCCAGATCTGTACACATTCATTGTAAGATTTTGCTGACATACAAAATTGCCCGTAAGTAATTTTTGCCACTTCAATCAAGTTCTTCATTCTTGAATTGAACTTTGAATTGATTTTTTGTTAGCAGAAAAATGTTGAAATGGTAAAAAGTGTACATGTGCGAATTATTGGAAGTTCAGTTGCGGTCATTAAACTTGCAATATTGCAAACTGAAGTATTTTATTTTCAATTCAGTGTTACACTTTTAATAAATTTTATGAACTTTAACTTATATCTAACAACAATGTTCAAGGAAGGAGATCTTAGAATTCAAACAGCTTTCGTCCAATTGTTCCATTGACAAGGTTTAACAAAATATATGAAAAATTATTAAACATCCGCCTAACAATCTTCATATTTGAAAGCTCGATTTTAAGTTTACAACAATTTTGATTTCAGAAAAACAAACGACCCTTTTATGCTCTTCTTTCAGTAATGTTTTTTCTCAATAAAGGAACAGACAGAGAAGACTACATATCATCATTTTTGTAAATCTGAAGAAAGTATTCGGTACAGTTGACGATAATCTTTTATGTCGTAAAGAAGAATCAGACGGTATTCAAGGCATACCGAATCAATTGTTCAGAAACTACTTGAAAGTAAGGTCGCAAAGAACAGCATGAGTAGAGACACTACTGTCAGCAAAGCTAGGGAAGTGACGAGACCAGGCTATTCTAATAGTCATGTAATTGGATCTCAACAACACAAAACGATCGACACACTAAAGAACGAAGACAAATGGACGACTGAACGGAAAGACTCAATATGCTCCTACCAACAGGACATGCAAGCGTCATTTAGGCGCAGTAATAAAAACGATGTATAGGATAGAGCGCTTTACACGAGAGGAACAGAAACTTGAATAATCTGTTGCTGAAAAAATGCAGAAAACTAAGTTCCCGCTGCTACATGACTCTGCATCTACAGGCAAAGTAGCGCCGATAGTCACCCTCCAGAGGAAACGCTGTACAGTTCGATTGTCCTTGATTGTTATGACGAAGCAAGGCTTATCCGAAAGGCGGCAAGAGTCTTGAAACGATTGAAGGTGAGTAGGGACAGCTGGAAAAACTTAAACATACGTTAACAAATAGAATTCTCAAGCTGGAGGGGCTCATTTACCGCATTGGGCACTATAGACATATGTGGCTTAAAGCAGAAGAGCAGCAGAATGCTAAGCACCCTGTCAAAGCAACAAATAGCCCCAACGCCTTATACTAGCAAAAGGTTCGCCTGCAGCCCAAATGATGGAAATCGGGAAAACAAGGAGCAAGGATGAGGCACCAAATTGGAATGCTCCATAGAGTTCCAGACAGCACTTAATAAGAGGGCGAAAAGGGCTCCTCATCCCAAACGCTAGAAAAGAGCTGTTCAAAGAAGGACGATGTGAGGAAACATTGAATAACACGATGCAAACTTGTGCAGCAAGCGCTGCTAGTCAAACCAACAGATGGCAGATCGTATGTAGATGGTTTGTAGGGAGCTGTCAGATATTATGGCACCAAAACTGCCGCCAGAATAGTTCGGTCAACCCATCTGTTGGAATCCGGACCAGATATTACTTACAAAGATGTATGCAGTGACCCGGTCAGTAAGGTCCTTGGTCAAAGAGCAACTATAACCTCGCTTAAGCCAACGGCAATCTTCGAAATCAGAGACCTTGAATTGTCGGAAGTAGAAAAAGCTATAAAACGGGAGCTCTCTGATTTAAGTGGAGTCAATAAAAGATTGACTTAGGACAACAACATCTGACACCTGACTAACAAAGACGTGGGAGAAATTTGAGCCCGGTTAGAAGAAGCTATAAAATGGGAGCGCTCTGGTTTAAGTGAGGTTAAAGAAAGATTGACTTAGGACAACAACACCTGACACCTGACTAACAAAGACGTGCAAGAGATTTGAGCAGGGAGTAAAATAAAGCCCGGTTAGCTGACCTACAGTTTACGGCCAAGAGAAGCAACTAACACATGCTTTAAGTGGCCTGAATATAGCCATATTGTACAGAGCAGTAAGCGGGCCCGATAGGAGTTTCCTGTGCTAAAAATTTGGTCAAACGAAGCACAAAAGAAAAGCATGCATGCACTTAATTCTCTGCAAGAACGCTTATCCAAGACAAGAGGAGCTGAATCACACCCTAGAAACAGAGATGTCGACTTTCGAAGCAATCTTTGCTAACGCCAAATCCGTACAGCCATGACCTGTGTTCTGCATATAACCTTACACCGTAGCGTAAACGTCCAGGATCTACTTGATAGGGTAACGCGGAACATGAAAGGCGGTTTGATGCTGCACGACGAACAACACCACGAAAAGAAATTACTAAATTAGCATCCTGAGAAATCTGTTACTGCTCCTATCTAGTTTCGGATAAATGCTTAATTTCTACTGCAAGGCTATGGACAGGGAGATGATTTTATGTGAGTTTGGTGCGCACGAACTATATGCTTTTCTTTATATCTAACGGAAAGCAAACTTATGCCATTTTTTAAAGACAAACTCCACCCTTGGTAGGGCGCTGTCTTCAATATAGAGGGCCAGGTCCTTGTTGAGGGAGATTTTAATGCCTGATCTATTGAGAGGATACACCTCTAAAAGAATCCAGGGAATAGCTGCCAGGACGAAACTTGTCCTGTTGAACGTCGCTAATACATACGTTAAGATTCCACTAATATTCCTCCGTTGGGGATATGTAGGAATCAAGCACGACATAATCTTCGCTTCGCAGTCCGTTGTATCCAGGCTACACAATTGGAGAGCACAAGAGGACTACTCAGCCGGTGATCACCAGTATAGTTTGTTTGAGATCCGTTACGGTGCCTTCCAGCACCAATGTTCCCGGTTATTAATTTTTGGCTAGTATATCGGGAATATGGCCGTTAAGAGGTTCATTGATATGCTCACAGTGGGTACACCGCCGTGGGCAGATTCGCTGGGGAGAGGAAGACTGACAACTGAGCTGTGGTGAACACAACTATGCGTTTCATCAAATCTGCTTGTAAGTCTTTAATGCGCCGACCGAGGAACTGGCAAGGCGAGCCTCCAGCGTACTAGTGGTTAGCTGAAATTGCTGAACAGCGAAAGAATGCCACAAGTTCCGACGTGAAAATCAACGAGTGCGGAATCGGGATGAGGTATGCGACCGGTTAATAGCATATACTTGTAAGTCGTACAGGAAATACCTTCTCAAACAAATCAACAGCAGTAAGGCCTGCTGCTAACAAGATCTCATGGACGGTATGAGTAGGTATCTATGGGGCTTTGGCTGCAGTCTAGTTATGCGGAAACTCAGTACTTTATCCAAGGCGTACTTACATGAAGCAGAAAAGAGAGACAAAATTGTCCGGTCTCTTTTCCCGCCTCTCCCATTCACGCTAATGTTGTTCAGCGTCAAACAGCAATGCGGTGTCCACTTCTCATGCCGCGGTGTCCACTATATATATATATATATATATATATATATATATATATATATATATATATATATATATATATATATATATATATATATATATACATATATATATATATATATATATATATATATATATATATATATATACATATATATACATATATATATATATATATATATATATATATATATATATATATATATATATATATATATATATATATATATACATATATATATATATATATATATATATATATATATATATATATATACGAGTATATGTATATATATTTGTAATGTTGGGAGGTGAATGCCATTTCCGCACTGAGTATGGGGATTCTATTCTTACGAGCGACTGAAGCAACCGTTAAGCACGTACCCTGCCGATCTGGGAACAACCCTGGAACTGTTTGACACATTATTTCGGACATTCAAGCCAGGGGATCCCTCCTCCAGTACAAGGAGAGGAAGGAAAGGGCATTGTCGATAAGTCATCCCCCAGTCCCAATGTCCACCGACTGGTGTGAGTCCCTTTTATCTTTAAGGACTGCCCGAACAAAATGTGCCACCTGGTTCCATTTGTCAGCCGATCCAAGCTTCACTGCAACTATACTATCAGAGGTGAGCTTCCTTGTTTCCTTATAGAGGTCCTCTCCCATTTTTCGGATGCAAAAAATGTGTGGCAGACAGCGTCTTTCTCTCCTGGGCAAAGCCTACAGCCAGACGACCGTGAGTTGTCAATCTTGTGCAAGTAAGACTGAAAGCATCCATGACTGCTCAAAAGCTGGGTTAGATAGAAGTCTGCCTCACCACTCCTTCGATTGAGCCACGATCGCAAATGCAGAATGAGCCGCACAGTCAACTTTCCTTTCGTAAAATTCACCCAAGACTGCTGCCAATGATTGCGTGAGCGCTGTCTCTCCCTCTAGCAAAGAAGACGACAAATATCACGCCTGTAATCACTCTCACCACTTAATTAGGAACTGTCAGACTTCCTTATGTTTTCGCTTGGACGCAGGTAGATAGCACATCACTCTCTAGCATGGAGAGCGGTGGCTATCACGAATGCGCTGACTAGCACCACCGAATCAGGGAATTTCGGATATGCGGATGCAATCCTCACTGATCCTCTTCTCAGCACTGGTGCCAAGCGTTTTCGGTGCATAACTCTACTGAGAGCGGGATGGGAAAGAGGGAGAGGTTTTGTTAGAAAAAAGACTCCCCAGCCCCAACGCCTCTGGCTACTCAACTGAACGTAATTTGCCACATAGATCCATTTATTACCCGACCCAAGCGTCTCCTTGATCACACTGTCCGGGAAAAGCTCTCCAGTTTCGCTGAAAAGGTCCCGGCGTAGCCTGTGTCGTCTTTTGCATGCGAAAAACATGTGGCAGGCATTGTCTCCCTCTCCTGAGCAAAATCTACAATCGTGGGGCCGCGACTTACCAACCTTCTGCAAGTAAGACCGAAAACACCGATGCCCGCTCAAAAGCTGGGTTAGACAGAGTTCAATCTCACGGCTTTCATTGAGCTCCCGTCTCAAATTAAAAGAAACCGCACAGAACATGATTGAAAGTTGTCGCTCCTCGCGGGCAACTGTCTCCCTAGTGTCTTCGTTTCAACGCAGGTAGATAGTACATATCACTCTCTAGCATGGAGAGCGATGGTTACGATGACTAGCACCAACGAATCAGAAACTGTCAGATATACGGATGAAATCCTTAACGCTACACTTTTCTGTACCTATGCCAAGCGTTGCCGTTACAGCTCCTTGGTGGGAGTGTCGCCCCATTTCCTGCTCGTTAAAAGTTCACATTTCTTCTGCTCTACGACACTTGTAAGAATTGCCTCCTTGATGGGTTGGATCCCACTACGTTGGCCATTAGTCGACTAAGAGCTCATAAGTCTGAAGCAGTCTTATTCCCTGATTTGCTCAGCACAACTTATGTTATCTGTGAGTTGATCACCAACCCCAAGTACGTCACTGTTGATTTGGGTTCAAATAAAACTTCCCCAATACTGAATAAGTTTACTTTAGGGATTATCAGCTTTGTCAGAATGACCATTTCTTTAGTTTTCTCCACTGCTAGGCTGAACTCACGAGCAGCCATCCATTCCCTCACTCGGTGCATTAGCATACCTAGTCTAAGTTACGCCTGATCAACTGTGCGTTCAGTGACTAGCGCCGCAAAATCATCCACATAGTCGATCAGGAGTTAATAATCCAGTAACTTTATGCCGGGTAGCCCGTTTTGCAATATGCTACGCAGGTTTGGAACAAGGATGCTTTCTTGAGCAACAACTAACGTAACTTCTATGATTCCTCAGCCTTGTGTCTTGTCATAAAGCAGGCTTCAATATTTCATGTAGTCCTTCAAAAGCCGCATACGGACTATTATAACTTGAGAAGGCTTTTAAGTGTACTCAGAATGCCCACGTTTCTAGCTGAGTTGAAGGCGTTCCGAAAATCAAGTGTCACCAACAGAACTGCCCCTTGCTTAGTTTGGCTGGGTACCTCCCCCTGTTTAACCATCTTCACCACTGAGGCAACCGCATCAATGGTGGAGCATTCTGCACTAAAGCCGTACTGCCGAGGAAATAGATCCCCAGCAGGACGCATTACGCCAGTAAGTCTTCCTTTAATGTAATTTTCTGCCATGTCTAGTATATATAACGGGCGGTTTGTAGATGACAAACCAGGATTCTCCTTCCCCTTGCTGATTGGTACGAGCCACGCAGACATTCTCTGAATGTACAGATGCTGTCTGACCCTAGAGAATTCCTTGTTTTCATTGACAGGACTGCCTTTGCCAGTTCCAGCCATATGATGAACGGGCATTTTACTGCTGATTCTCCGTGGATAGTGTTAATACGGATGTCATTTACCTCGCAAACTGCTCATGAAAAAGTTGTACAGTTGTACTGCGATGTAGGTTCACCTTCTAAATACCGGTCATGTTGGTGCGCTTTGAAGTTGGCTAGGGCTTTCTAGAAAACTTAAGATTTTCCTTATCCCAAGATGTGCTTGAGATTTCAATAAGGAGGCAAACTACATCCTTTGTAAGGATACTCATCTAAAACTAGATGAGTATCCTTACCAAGGATGTAGTTTGCCTCCTTATTGAAATCTTTTTTTTTTGTGTCCCATTTTGCCATATTTGTAGCAGAGGGTCCGTCTGCTGGCTCCCTTGCCTTCTTCTGCGATCTATCCATAACCAAGGCTCTTAGAGCAGTGGCGAGGTACTGCTCTTCGCCATAACCTACAGATCACTTAGCCCATGTTTATTTTCAGCTTCCTTTTTGCTCAGGTCGATGATAGCCATGCGTCGTCCCTATTGTTTTCTTGTGTTCTGCCCTCAGTACAATCATGACTGAACAAGAGGTACATTCGTCTATCGCACAACGCGTCATCAAAAAGTTTTTAACCAATGAAGGTGTTAAACCGTCGGGAAATTTTACTGGTTTAAAGGCGCAGTTTGAGGACACTACATTTTCTCAAAATCGAGTATATTCGTGAGCCAGGGAGTCTAAAGATGGGCAAGAACCTGTCGGAAACCAAATTCATGATTGACGTTCGAGGCCCTGTCTTACAAATTACAACATCTGTGCCGTTTGAGAGCTTATTGAACTCATCGATTTTCTTATCGATTAACAAACAGTAAATGCGGCCTGCTATTGACGATTGCTACAGTCAGTGCAAACCTCTTACCGCAACAGACGACAAGGAATGCCCATTAGAGAGGTCACCCTTACCCATGAGAGCGCTAGGCTGCCCACCGCGGCTTTGAAAAGGAATAAACTGGCAGAAATGGGCTGCGAAATACTCGAACATTCTCATTATATTCCAAACTTAACTTGATTACTTTTTGTTCACGCCCAGAAAGAATTACTTGGAGGGAAACGATTTGAAAGCGATAACTGGCCGATACCCCGTCCTAAAACTTTTGGTGATCAAGCAATATTCACGGGAGGAAGGCCGCAGGTTCAGATGGTGCTCCAGCTGAGGTGTTGCAGCTTGTCTGTCACCATTGGCCTAACTTGCTGCCCAGTACATTCATTGCCTACGGGACCGAGTTTTCCCGGTACGATGGAAGGTAGCGAAGCTCATGCTGATCAGCAAGGGGAAGAGAAATCCTGGATCACTGTCAGCATTGCACCTGTTATGCATGCCAGACACGGCTAGGAAAGCGCTAGAGCAACTCATCATGGGAAGACTCACTAACACGATTCGCTATCTTTAGAGCAGGACGTTCCCTCACTAATGCAATTGCAGAGGTGGGGAGCGCGGTGACCAAAAGGTCACACCAAGCGACGGGTGGTCTTGTTGGTGACATTCAACGTTAGGAACGCCTTCAACACCGCTAGATGGGTGGATATTCTAGATACGCTAGAAAACCCTTTTCAAGTTCCGGTGTCTGAGGGACTTTCTCAAGGATCGAAGCCTGCTTTACGACACGACATAGGGCTAAGGATAGATGGAAGTTACATCGGGTGTCGCCCAGGGGTCCATCCTTGGTCCAGACCTGTGCAATGTGTCTTACAACGGGTTACTGAAACTGGAGATGCCGGATGAGTTGCGCTTGATCGGCTACGCGGATGATGTTATGGCTCTGGTCGCTGGGCGCACCGTTGAACAAGCGCAACTTTGGCTAGGTATGCTAACACGCCGAGTGAGAATCCCTAGAGTAAGGATGATCAGTTTTGAAAACACAATAATCGAACGAAGCTAGCAGTGAAGTGCCAGGGGCTGCTGATCAATTCGAAGATGAGTTTCTCTGAGCAAATCAGGGCAACGGCTGAGAAGGCTGTTTCGGGCGTATTGGCTCTGAGTCAACTTACGGCGAACGTAGGGGCATCCAATCCGTCAAGAAGACGCCTCTTGATAAGCCCTGTAGAGTCAGTGCTATTATACGGAGCAGAAATATCAGTCTAGAACTGAAGAAAATCACAGTGGTCATCTTGACAAAAAAGAGACTATCATAAGGATGATCAGTTTTGGAGAGTAACTGGGCTACTGATCGACTCGAAGATGAGTTTCTCTGAGCAAATCAGGGCAACGGCTGAGAAGACTGCTTCGGGAGTATCGGCTCAGAGTTGATTTACGGTCAACGTAGGGGGACCCAATCCGTCATAAAGACGCCCCTTGATGAGTGTTGTAGGTTCAGCGCTACTGCATGGAGCAAAATTATGAAGCTTTCAGTAAGGAGGCACAAGTACAGACAAGAGGAGCAGTTCGGGCTGCATCTTTATATATTCTCTGATTCAGCGGTAAAAGTTATTGCAGGCGTGATAACTGTTGCCCTCCTTGCTAGAAAGCGCTGCGCTTTTTACTTGCGTCGTGGCGAGGACGCGAGGGGACGTTGTCTGTGGGGAGAGACAGCACTCATTTAACGACTGCCCTGAGTGAATTTCACGAAGGGGAGGTGGATTGAGCATCTCATCCCGGATGTGAAATTCTATCTGATCTAGCCTTTGAGCGGGTATGGGCTCTTTTAGTCTTACCTGCACAAGATTGGTAAGTTACGGTCCCCCGATTGTCAGTTTTGCCCAGGAGAGGAAGACAGGGACAGGCCGCGACGAGCTCTCTGCAGGGAGACGGGAGAGCTCAATTTTGATAGTATAGTCGCGACGATGCTTGAATCAGTTGACAAATGGAATCATGTGGCACATTATGTTCGGGCAGTCCTAAAAGATAAAACGGACTGACAGCAGCCGGGGACGTTGGAGATGGGGGATCGCTTGTCTTTCTATAGGAGTAGGAGAATCTATGGCCTTGGCGAAGTCAGGTATTCCACTTATTTCTGTTGGCGGCGCAGAAGGTCTAACTACGTTTGACTTACTCCAAGTAGGTGGCTTGTAAATATCAATCTACATGGGTTTGATGTGATTTCTACGTAGATTACTAGCAATTTCTGACAAAGCAATATTGTCATCAGATGATCAATTCTCTGCTAACACAAGTTCCCGAATATATTCTTCTTCTTTGTAGCAATACCCGAATATCAGGTGTTTCATTTTCAGTATCAAACTCAATAATGGATGGAGTTAAAGTCAGATGAAATGTCTTTGGGGATATCTTCTGAGCTAATGAGTGCATGCTCAAATTCTTCTAAGCTCATGTCTACCAATCCTTCTAAGCTCATATCTTTTAATTTAGTCTGCTCATTATTCCTGAAAGTTCAACAAAATTTTCTATAGATAAAGTACCATCTCTCATGGTGGGACACTGAGAGAATCACCTCACATTTGATAACTATTCAACATCTATACAAAATTTATATAATTATTTATCTAAAAGATTATTTTCTTCTGGTTGAGGTAGTCGGTCATGTGGAGATCTTGATACGTAGAATTGCGAGGGGCTTCCGCCGTTGCAGCGCTTTCCCGCCTCGCTAATTCTTCGGTTCTGTTGGATCGTGCGGGGGAGTGCAAGACCGCCTCCGTTGCAAACGCTGGTAGTCCTTTATCTTCAGTGGAAGAGGACCAGGCTAGTCTTGCGGTTTTGCCGATCTAGGACCGCTTACGTTGTTCGGGCTTAATTTGGCTGGAGGCTGCCTAGTGACGCAGTACGTCGAGACGTTGGCGGGAGTAGGACTGGGCACGTAAACTTTCGGGGGAGCGGTCCTAGGCCTGCAGGCTTCCCACATCTCCTTGAAACCGACCATATCCAGTTAGTTGAACTGCTGCCATTTCATGGAAAACACACAAAATAGATTGAAAGCTGTCTAGGTTAATTTTCAAGCGACTAAACTCGCATATTGTTAACGCGATTACCACCCTAATAGATACGCGATTAACGCCAAAGTAGTTTTCAGAAGAAGTTACATAGTTCAATTATAAAGCCGCTAGGTCCGCATATGATTTAAACAAGAGTTTCAAAAAGGATTACCTAGGTTCTTTCTAAAGCGACTAGTTCCGTATGCAGGCGATTAACGCCGGAAGAGACAATTCAATGTAAGTCCAGACGTTGACTTTGGTTTAAGTTCTAACAATGGATGGTCTCTGTCCTTAGAACTACCAGAACTATTTGAACAAGATTTCCAGTTACTTACGGCTGCATTTGCATTTTCTTAAAAGCCAAACTCACTCACAAAAAAAATGTCTTCACATAAAGCCATTCATAAAAAAGCATGTGCAGCATAGCTTCTTATGAGATAATCATCTTTACCGTAAAGTTGTATTTGAAACTTTTCATAACAACTCAATTGCATGAGAAAATCATTTTTACCGTAGTTTAACCGAAATGATTTGTGGTATCAATAACTAACTCAGTCTTTCCATTTCGCTTTTCCCTTTCCATTTCGCTTTTCCCTTTCCACCCAAAGGACAACAATGGTACGCTCTTCCTTTGCATTACAGGGACTACTCTCTTGAGGCGCCATAAGAATCAGGGTTCAGAAGTGCTCTCTCCTTCGCAAGTTTGGACCAGGTACAATTGTCGGCCCAAGGTAAACTCTGATCCGCAAGCAGCGCGTATCTTATCATAGATAGTCATGGGCTAGCTAAGCAGCCAATCACGTGAAATCAAAATCCATGTAATGGAGGACACTTGGGCGCAGCTTGGGTTGGGGTGCAGATCAGAATCCGTCGCAAATATGATGTTGGGATAACAACTTCCGAATACACATAAGGACTCTTATATCATTTGGCCTTGCTAGTCATACAATGGTGAAAAGCCACCACTGCATAAATCATAAGCAGATCCAAACGATATTGATATCGAAAGACACACATGTTCGGAAGTTCTTAGTTGCTGGGGCACGACTCGTGCAATATCCGTTAGGTGTTACCTACCCGCCAAAAATCTGGACACCTTGTAGGGTCACCTAGAGGCGATAGACTGTCTTGTGCTCACGACTGATGACACAGCTGGGCTTTTCGGGCCCTATGTTAGTCGCCATTTTGTAGCGAATTGGTATAATTAAATGTCCGAAAGTGGCAAAGTAAGGCGAGGCACCAGTTTTCGGGCCCCATGTTAGTCGCCATTTTGTAGCGAATTGGTATAATTAAATGTCTGAAGGTGGCAAAGTAAGGCGACACACCGGTTACGGAATGATAAGACGCGACCGCAGAGCGCAAGTGATGGCGGACAATCTGCGGTTGTCTTTTTATTCCGTCACCGGTTTCTCGCCTTACTTTGCCACCTTTGGACATTTAATTATACCAATTCGCTACAAAATGGCGCCCAACGTGGAGCCCGAGAAGCCCGACTGTAACATCAGTCGTGAGGATGAGACCACCCACCGTGTCTAGGTGACCCTACAAGGTGTCCAGATTTTGGGCGGGTAGGTAGCCTCTAAGGGATATTGACCTAATCGTGCCCCAGCAACTAATAACTTCTGAACGTGTGTGTCCTTGGATATCAATATCGTTTGGACATACTGGGATCCAGCATCCACCCAGCCAGGAGATCTTCCACCGTCTAAAATAGCCAAGATATTGGCTGGCTGGAAGTTGGTATTTACAGGCCAGAATGACCCTACGACCATCGATGCGCTTCGCGCGCCCACAAAAGCGCTTGAAGCTGTACAACACTCCCAGCGGTCCACACCCAAAGGTGATTTCTCCAGCCGACAAGAGCAATCAGAATGACGCTCAGTAGCTGAGCTCAAACCTAGCGTGCCTGGTCTACCCGCGCCAGCTTGTCTCATTCCACCCATAGTAGATCGCGCGTCAGAGACCACAGAACTAAACAAATAACATCAAACTGAATTACACGAAATGGCCCCTAGGCGTTGGAACTGCCAGCAGACAGAGCATCACTCTACCGCATGCCAGGCAGAGGCTTACGACTTTTATCTCCGTTGGGCACCATTTTGTAGTGAAATGGGTATGGTTTCAGTACACGAATCTGTGGCTGCTGACGTTCTTCAGGCAGTACCTCGCTAATTCTTCGGTTCTGTTGGATCTTGCGGGGAAATGTGAAACCGCTTCCGTTGCCAACGCTGGTAGTCCTCTATCTTCAGTCGAAGAAGACCAGGCTAGTCTTGCGGCTTTGCCGATCTAGGACCGCTTACATTGTTCGGGTTTAATTTGGCTGGAGGCTACCTAGTAGAAGCACTGCATGACTTAAGTAGGAACCGGCACGTAAACTTTCGGGGGAGCGGTCCTAGGCCTGCAGACTTCCCACATTTCCTTGAAACTGTTCGTATCTACTTTGTTGAACTGCTGCCATTTTATGGGAAATACAGAAAATAGATTGAAGTGTCTAAGTTAATCTAAAGCGGCTAGACCCATATATTGTTAACGCGATTACCGCTAGGATAGATAAGTGTGTAACTCCAAAGTAGTTTTCAGAAGAAGTTACATCGTTTAATTATAAAGCGGCTAGGTCCGCATATGATTTAGGCAGTTTAAACCGAGATAGACAAGAGTTTTAAAAAGGATTTCCTAAATTCATTCTAAAATGGCGCATGTAACTAACGCCAGAATAGACAATTCAATGTCAGTCTAGGCATTGACTCCGGTTTAAGTTCTAACAATAAATTGCCTCTAACCCTAGAACTACCAGGACTATTTACATAAAATGTCCTGATGCTTACGTTTGCCTTTTCATTTTCTTAATATTAAAACCCACTCAAAAATAAATGCCTGCACAAGAAGCTTTTCATTAAAAAAGGCTTATGCAGCTTAGCTTATAATGAGAAAATCATTTTTACCATGAAGTTATATTTAAAACATTCATAACAACTCACATTCATGAGAAAATCATCTTCACCGTAACGTAGAATTTTCAGTGCAGAGTTTACTTTACGAAATAAAACATCTCAAGCGATCAATTAACTCTTCATCTCGATAAATTCTCCGGCTGCATGATTCATTATCAAGGTCAACAAGACCAAAATAATCCCAGCAAACCAAAAAGTAGTGAATGCACTTCTTGCATTCATTCACAGAAAATCAATTAAAGCCCTAATAGAATTTTGGAACAAATCATCTATTACCTCTCGTCAGTGAGAATGCATGTGGGTTTCCTCTTTCGAAAACTTTTTAGCCGTCTTGCCCCGCACCCTTTTATAATCATGGCGGTTTATGTTTTTAAATTTCTTAGTGCCAATCGATTCAATTGACTGGCATAGATTGTGCAGTATTTTGCTTTAATAATATAGGGTTTTCAATTAGGGATATGACAATTTTGTATCTTTATGTGAACGCACCCTTAAACTTTCTTAACGAACTGTCAATGTCAAAGGGTTAGTTAAAGTCAACATTTTTACCATGGTAAAGTCAACGAACCAGCAACATTTGGAATTTATTCAAAATTACTACCGGAATTCTGAGTCGATGGTCGCAACTTTAAGAGCACTTACTCCAATTTTCGGCCGTAGTAATCGTCCCACCCGGCAGACTGTACATGCTTTAGTTGATAAGTTCGAGTCCGAATTTGCCGAAAAGGCAATTTGGGTAAACGTATTATCTCGAAAAATGGTCCGGTCGAATGGCCGGCTCGTTCATGCGATCTAACGCCATAGGGTTTCTTTTTATGGGTCTATATCAAATCACTGGTCTATACTAATAAGCCAGCAACTTCAGACAAGCTCAAAGACAACATCCAACGCGAAATTGCCAACATTGCGGTCGAAATGTGTGCCAGAGTGGTGGAAAATCGGCTCCAAAGAATAAACCGCCGTAAACAGGTTCGTGGTGATCATATTCATAAAATGTAATGCTTGCACTACACCCACAATAAATTTCAACTTAATATCTCAAATATTTCTATGTTTTTCAATAGATAAAATTATGTCCATAATAGAAAACACTTTACTTACCAATTTGCCTAAAATGTCAATCATAGTCAATTCTCAAAGATACAGGATACAAAAACGTTGAACATACGAGTATGTATGTAATATTGAATAGTCTTTATTCATATAAACTGCTATAAAATAGATAAATTGATATTATGTAAGTATTCGCGTAGCGGCTGTTGCGACAACTGAGTGACGACCGATGGGTTGAACGGCTTACTGTAAAACGGCTTGCACACGACGCACGACGGCTGAGACATGACCTTTCGACTGCTCCGTAGAACGGGTGAAACACAACCCCCCCATCGACTGACACGACTAACTCGTAGAGCAGCTGCCTCACGACGACCGCTCACATACACACAATAGCTACATACTTTACATTCGGCCATTCTGATTCAGTCATCGGCCTCCGATGACCAAGGATCCTCGCTGTTGACTACGTATCGCCATAGCTTCATGTTATCGCAACTCGTGGCTGTTGTGTTAGGCCCTTCGACACTTGCAGCTTTTCGAACACCATAACGCCCGTTACGCTTTATTTTCGTGATCTCATATGGGCCTTAATACTCGCTTGCCAGTTTTCTACCCGTTACAAATTGAGTTCGGTGAATTGCCATCAAATCACCGACTTTATACCCATATTCTGCTTTTCGCTTCTTGTTGAATTGTTTACTATAGGCGGCTTGTGCTTGATGAATTTCAGCCTTAGCGTTTTGCCGCAACTGCTGCCTCTCAACATCGAAATTATCAAACATATCACTTGAAGTGCCTGTATAATGTGATCTTCTATGACATTCTTCATATTGACTCCAAACATCAACTCAAATGGTGATCTTTTAGTCGATACCTTAATCGTGCTGTTCATTGCTTTCTATACCTTTGGAACAAATTTATACCATTTAGTAGGCTCTTCCGATGAAAGCTTCGAAATAATGGACAAGATCGATCTATTCACACGCCCAATTTGACCGTTCCCTCGTGGAACACTTGTAGTGGTCGATACTTGCTCGGTGCCGTTTTCACGCGTAAACTGCTCAAATGCCTGTGCCGTAAATGCAGCGCCTCGATCACTAGCAATTCGAGTCGGATTTCCAAAAATCGTGGTCCATTCCTCCAACTTCCTAAGGACTTCTTCGCAGTTTGTGTTTTTCGTTGTGTACAACCAAACGAATTTGGTAAATCCATCCACCATGGCGAAAATATATTTATACTGCTTTACAGTGGCATCCATTGGGCCCAGATGGTCAATATGTATTGTGTGTAGCGGCGAATCTCCTTTTTCTATTGGAGTCAAAAATCTCTTTCTTCCCCAGCTTTTTGTTCTACATGATACATTTCACGCAGTTATGAATAACATGTGTGACTTTGCCTTTCAGATGCGGTATCCAATATTTCTGCTGAATCGAATGCATCGTTTTTTGAACAGCGAAATGACCAGTGTTATGAGCTTCTGTGATAATTTCTCTTTCCATTTATCGTGGCACCACTAGAAGATCCGCTCCGTCTACCGCTTTAAACAGAAGACCCCCTTTTAATTTAAAATTCTCGTACGGCCAGGTAGTTAGAATTTCAGTGATTGGTGTTATCATGGGATCATCTTGCTGTGCCTTTTTAATTCGTGCGGTCAATTCTGAGTAGACAAACATTATTTGTTACGGATAGCGGCTTAAACAATCGACGTGCTTTAGGCGTTCTCCTTTACGGTGTTCGAGCTGGTAATCAAAATCCTACAGGTAAATCACCCATTGTGCCACCTCTCGGGGGACGTCCTTTTTTTTAATGGTCTGCTTGAAAGCCGCGCAATCCGTTACCAGCTTAAATGGTATTCCCAATAAATATTGTCGAAACTTCTTTAATGCCAAGAAAATGGCTTTAGCTTCTTGGATATAGCTGTGTTGCTTCGCTTCCGCCTCAGAGGTTTTCTTACTCCAAAAATATACAGGATCTAACTGATTTTCAAACCATTGCAACAACGTCGCCGCAAATCCATCTTTCGATGCATCTGTGTGTAACTCTGTTTTCGCATTTGTATCGTAAATCTTCAAGACTGGTTCTTCAACTAAAGCAGCTTTTAACGACTGAAATGCTAGCATTTCTGCGTGGCCCATTTTAAACACAGCGTTCTTCCGTAGCAAATTAGTAAGCGGCTTGGCGATCTGGCAATAGTTCCTTATAAATTTTCGGAAAAATCCCGTTAAGCCTAGAAAAGACTGAACGGCCTTTATTGTTTTCGGAACCGGGAATTTTCGAACAGCACTCGTCTTTTCTATGCCGGGCTTAATGCGACCATTTTCGACAATGTGTCCGAAGAAATCTACCGATGCTTGTAGAAAACGACACTTCTTCCATTTGATTTTAAGTCCCGCTGCAGCTGCAACGTTGAAAATTTGCTTCAGTTTCGCAATGCAAAGTTCAGCCGTCTCCGCATGTACAATTATGTCGTCCATATATAAATCCAAGACGTCCTCGTCAATTAGGTTCCGGAACACATAGTTCACAAATCGAATGAAAACTGCTGGAGAGTTACGGAATCCAAACGGCGCCTTGTTAAACTCGTACAATCTATTTTTCGTGATAAACGCTGTGTATTTTTTACTATCCTCCTCAACGGGGACGTGGAAAAAGCCATTTTCCAAATCCATTACGGTGAAATATTTCGCTTTCTGCAGCTTCAGCAAAACTTCATCGACAATCGGCACGGGGAAACAGTCCTTCAAAACGTATTTATTGAGTTGACGGTAGTCAACGCAAACTCGATTAGTCCCGTCCTTTTTCTTGACAATAACCATTCGGCTAGCGAAATTCGATGTGGATCGACGAATGATGCCCGCTTCTAGCCACTCATCAATCTGGTTCTTTACAGCATCCATCTCTCCTACTGCTACGCGACTTGGTGAATGTTGAAATGGCAGGATTTCACTCTCAGGAACAATCTTCAGCTTCACAGGACATTCCTCGGTAAATGCAGCTGGCTGATAGCTGTCGACCATCCTCTGCACGATATGTTCGTACTGTGGGGGTACAACAACGTCAGTAAGAGACTGGACAATGTTGAAGGTACTTATCTGATTTGTTTCCTCAGTTTTCTCCCCCGAAGGAGGAGAAAACTTATAACCGACCGGGGTAGACTTCATTTCGAACTTCCTGATGAAATCATCTCCTAGAATAGCATCGCATCCCATAACGCTGTCCTTCACAACCAGAAATTTGTGGCTCGTCCGTATGCTATCCACCCGCACTTCCGCAACGACTTCGCCAATAGGGTGGGTTGTTGTGTTGCCTAAGCCTTGTAATGCTGCACTGCCGTTAACTGCTACAACGCTGCCGAATTTGCTGCCGACTGTTCTTCGTACGAGTGAAACATCAGCTCCCGTATCCACCAGCGCATTAACCTTATTGGTGTTGACTGTCAATTGCTTCAGCCGATTTTTTCCATATATGACATTCACCACCGCATTGTTTGTGCATTGCTTTGACATGTGTCCGGTTTTGTTGCAGCGAAAGCATTTCATCTCCGCCTTGCAGTCTTTCCGCAGGTGATCCGCCGACCCGCAATTATAACAATGTTGCTTTTTCGACTTGGTTCCTGTCGAACTTGGCTTCACTTGTTGTTCTCTTGTGAACTACACTTTCATATATATCATATTCGGTTTTTAATTCTTTGAATGACTTACACCGGTAAAGATTAAATCGGAAATCACTCTTCAAATTCAGACCGTCCACTGTCTATCGAATAATGGATTCAGTATCGACTATCCCTCGACTGGCAATACGTTTCATTTGAAGCAAGTATTCATGAAACGTTTCATCTTTGCGCTTCTTACGTTCACTCAGCTGCTTGTGTATTTCAGCACCGCATATATATTCTCTTTCGAACTCTTCTAACAATAATCGGCGTAGAGCACTATAGTCACACACTGTTGTAGTTGTTGATTCTAAGAACAGCTTTGCCGTGCGAGTCATTTTCGCTCTCGCCTGTACGTACTTCTGCTTTTCATGAAGTCCATAAGCGTCGGCGTTCAGTTCAAAATTACTTAGCCACTGCCTTATGGTCATGTTTTCACCGTCGAAGTCTGGTATTATTCTCGCGAAGTTTTCGACCACTAGCTTGGTGTGATTCCTTCCGACTTCATCCGCCTGGATTTTCAGTGATAGCAATTGAATCAACTGCTGCAAAAGTTCACCATCATTGGTGGGTGCAGTAGGCGCGGCGGGTGTGGCGGGCTTTGCTGCTCTGGAAAACCGCCTGCTGCTATATTTGTGTACGAACAGCTAGGTAACACACTGTATTGCTTCTCTGTACTGCTTACAGAAAGCTCGTCGCACTTAACCGCTGTTGGTAACGTTGAAGCTGTATTCAACGGCACATTTTTCGCTCTTTCCGAATCGCTCATACTGCTGCTGCTGTCAACCCGCTGCACTGCTCTCGTATTGTACGGTTTTCTAGATTGTGCCACTTGCTGTTGCCTCGTTTGCACTGCACTGCCGACGATAAACAAAATCATGCGCCAAATCCACGGCGAATGCATTACTCAACTATGTTCTCAGACGGTTGAGCCCCCAAATGTAATATTGAATAGTCTTTATTCATATAAACTGCTATAAAATAGATAAATTGATATTATGTAAGTATTCGCGTAGCGGCTGTTGCGACAACTGAGTGACGACCGATGGGTTGAACGGCTTACTGTATAACGGCTTGCACGCGACGCACGACGGCTGAGACACGACCTTTCGATTGCTCCGTAGAACGACCAACACGACCCCCCATCGACTGACACGACTAACTCGTAGAGCGGCTGACTGACGACGACCGCTCACACACACGCAATAGCTACATTCTTTACATGTATATACATTTTATACGTGCCTGCTGATCCAATACTCAGAAACTAATCAAGTCGAAGTGTTTAACGTGAGTACATGATATGAATAGGCCTAACCTTACAGTCTCCACAGACAGGGTTGAATCAATCATCAACCGACACCTCGCATCCAAAGGACGAGGTTCTAGTAACCCCAGCTGAGAACCCGCCACACACTGGTGGTGCGCTAATCTTCTTTCTTGCTACACAATAAAAACCACAAACCACCACGTTTCAGCCTGAATAGGTTCCTCCCTATGTAGGGGTGACGTTAATCTGTCATGGGCTCTCCCTAACCCGTGGTACATATCGGGACTCCTTCCGAATGACATGACCAATTTTCGCTGATTCTACGTCTAGCACTCGTTGCGTGTAGACAGGTTTTTAATCGCTCCTGTCATTAATTTTAAAAATTAATTAATTTTTCACAAAAGTCAGTTTCAAAATATTGAAATAATTTTTTACGAGCCAGTCAAAAGCAAGTTTTGATTTTATTGGGGAAGAATTTATCGTCGAAGGCATCGACCAACCAAATCCATAAATCAAGAAAAGACCAAACCAAAGACAACTCGGGACTGCTGTATGGAGGAGCCCGACGGCTTCCCTCCGTTGGGGGGCCCCGGGGAGAGTGACGGTGTGAAATTGGCAAGTGTCAACAAGCGGAAACACACGAGCACCCAGGATACCGCAGATACCGGTCGTAAAACACAAGTGCTCGAGGAAAGACAGGAGGTGTGTCGCCTTCGAAGTGAAATCGGAGATTTAAGGGCAAGAATTCAAACGTACGAAGAAATGTTCAAGACGGCAAAAAAAGTTCAAGAGAGTGGTCCGATACGAAAAATCGAAAAACAGAAGAAAGCTGCAAATCCAATAATCACTGAAGAGGTATTAAGTGCTGGTGGCACCAACGAAAGCCAGAACTACTTTGCAGCGCTGGATGGACTCCAACAGGATATGGAGGTAGACGAAGGTAATAAAGATGATAATTTTATCTTATATTTAAAAAATATAAATAATGAAAGTAGAAATAAGGAGAAGAAACCAGCCCGAAGTTCTGCTGGTCCCCCTCCAAAAGTAGCCAAGAATACCGAGAATGTTCCGCCAATTAATGTCTTCGGTCAAAGCGGAAAGGACATGGTTCGGCTGTTGGCAGCCGAAAACAAATTGACAAATTTCGAAATCAAACGAATAAATTCCGAGAAGCTATCAATTAGAACGAAATCACTGGTTGATTTCAAATCAGCGAAAGATGCTTTGAATTCTGGGGAGGTTCCGCACTTCACTTATACCCCCAAAAGCGAGAAGAACCAGACGTTCTTGCTGAAGGGCTTGGACTGCGGAGAAGATACCGTCGATCTTCTTCAGGTTCTCAAGGAAACAGCACCAAAAATCGAGTTTATCTCAGTTAAAACATTCGCGACAACAAGGTCGACGGTAGAAAAAAAAATTTACCACTTTATTTGGTACAAATAACAGATAAGAGCAGTCCAAGCGCTCTTCAGCAAATAAGATATTTAAATTTTCGAGTGGTGAGGTGGGAACGCCTCGAGAAACGAGAAATCAACCAGTGCTATCGCTGCCAACGATTTGGGCATTCGGCTGCCAACTGCGCTATGCATTACCGATGCCTCAAATGCAAAGACGTGCATGCTCCCGGTGAGTGCAAATTGGCTCAGACGGAGCCAAAAGAGAAATTATATTGTGTGAACTGCGGTGTTTTTGGTCACCCGGCATCATATCGAGGATGCTCCCGATATCAGGATGCAAGATTGAAATCTGCCCCAAAGCAAACACAAATACACCGCAGTGTCTTAGCTCCGAACTTCGTCAAGCCCGGAGTATCATTTGCACAACCCGCTAGAGGACCAGCAGAAAATGCGGAAAATAGTGTAAATAATGTAAGTGGCAATAATGAGCTGCTTCTCAAAATTTTACAGCAATTAAATTCTCTATCGGAAAGAATCGATAAGCAAGATACAAAAATTAATCTTGTTTTTCATCGTCTAGGGGTTTCAAATGCCTCAAAATAATTTGTCATCCAGTCACATTCCCATGGATAGGATTCGTCTCATCTCGATCAACGTCAACTCGATTGTTACTATACATCGGCGTAATTATCTCCTTGAATTCATCGCCAGACAAAAGCCTGACATCCTGCTTCTAACCGAAACCCACCTCAATTCATGGCACTCCATGACATTCAACGATTTCGAATTCGTAAGAAACGATAGGGTAATAGGTGATGGGGGAGGTGGCACCGGGATATTGGTTCGAAGACCCTATCGTTTCCAAAATATTGAAAAAGTCGAATTCAAAAGCTTTGAATCTCTTGAAGTGTCCGTTATCAAAATCTCACTGCCAGGTGGGGATAACTTCTTCGTTATCTCTGCCTATGCAACTGGTGGAACTGTTCTCAAGCTCAAGGAGGAACTCAATTCCTTGTTTGAAATACTCGAATTGAACAGGCTGCATAAATATCATATTCTTGCCGGTGGTCTGAACGCCAACCATACATCATGGCTGAACGCCACCAATAATCCAAGAGGTGTATTCCTGAAATCATGGATAACAGAGAACCAAATTGAATACAGGTGCAATCTATATGGGTCGGAGTTCCCAACATACCCTAGGACAAATTCATATTTGGACCTTTGCATTGCTGACGCAAGACTCGAATTCAACTTTAATAGTCCTCAACGGAAACTGCAGGTGCTTCCTTATGATAGCGACCATAACGCAATCGTAATGGAAATCAATCATCACAGGGATGATTTCTTCCTCATTCCAGTTCAACATGAAAATCATCGGTTGAATTTCAAAAAAAAACAGACTGGGGAAAGTTTCAAAAGAAGTTTAATCGGGAGTACCAGAAGCAATGTCCTCCTTCTGGTGATAGCTACTCTTGCTCAATGGTTCCTAATGACAGGAATCTAACTAACGATGAAATAGATGTCTATTTGTCGAAGTTAGAGAAGCTGACGTTGGAAACGATTAAGAAAGTAGTTCCCAAGATTAAACATCGAAACAATATGGAAGGATATGAAACACCAACCATCGTAAGGTTGAAAAGATTGAAAAGCCTCCTTCTCACACGCGTCAACAATATTTATCGACGATTTTTGGACTACAACCATCCCTCATTGTCTTTGTTGAAATTACATCTGAAGAATGTCCGGAACTTAATCCGGTCATACTTCAGGAGTGAGGTCAGCAATCAATGGGCGGAAAAATTGAGGGGTATTAGCCCACAGGACCCAGACGGCGTGTTCACGAAAGTGAATAGCATATTCCGCAAGAAGTCTCGAGTGAAGGTATCGAATCTTGAAGTCACTAGTGATGAGATAAATCTTCTCGATAGGGCTGGTATCGAAACTGATAGTACGAGTCCGGATAGAAATGGAAACAGGATTATTTGTGAAGGATTGCAGAAACTTGCCCTGATTGGAACACATTTTGAATTGGTTCATCTACCAAACTCTGAGAGAGGGAACCAAATTTTTTCAGAGGTCGTTGAAGCAAAAGTTTCCGACTTCAAATCAAGCCTGAACGGCCAATCAATTCTTCATTTCAATGAAACATTAACATCTGAACTCATACCGAGCTTGAATCTTATTGATTATTTTGTCAGCTATGAAGACTTGTGTTTCATGTTTCGCAAGATAAACAACAAGAAATCATGTGGTACTGATGGTATTCCAAATGTAGTTCTCCGACATTTGCCTGAGGATGCTATTAGGAACTATTGCATATTGTTCAACAACATGTTGAGCAATTCATATTTCCCAAATGAGTGGTAAAAGGCTAAGGTATTTCCGATCTTGAAGAAAGGAAAAGAATCTTCATGCCCCAAAAGCTATCGCCCAATCAGCTTGCTGCCTAACATCAGCAAGGTGTTTGAAGTGATACTCAACAGAGCATTAAACGCCCACATTGAGGAATATGAGTTGATGCCGAATTGCCAATTTGGTTTTCGTGCCAGGCATTCGACCACACATGCAATAACGAAAGTAGCCTCAGACATCTGTTGGAAACTAAATGATAGACAATGCGTTGGAGCATGTCTCATTGATATGGAGAAAGCCTTTGATACGGTATGGTTAGATGGACTTATTTTTAAACTCCTTCAGGACAAGTTCCCCAGACACCTTGTCGCCATGATGTGTAATATGTTATACGGGAACTCGTTTGTTGTAACTGATGGAAATCTGACAACAATGCGCGAGTTCAAGGTCTTGAATGGTCTACAGCAGGGAACAGTTACTGCGCCTCTGCTCTTCTCAATCTTCATTCGCAAGCTATTGAACGGCTTTGATTTTAACGTCTCCCCAACGCGATCATTGGTAGCGTTTGCTGATGATCTGATCATCTAGACGGCAGACCGAAAAGCTACAATAGTTCAGAGCAATCTCCAAAAAATGTTCAATGATATACAGCTGTACACTGACAATTGGCGAATGAAAATCAATGCGCAGAAGTGTGAAACAATATTGTTTCGGACAACGCTGCAGGGGGTCAGTCAAGACCTGAAACGTAATTGGAAAGATTTCCACATCATGGCTGGTGAGAGTAGTCTAGAACGGGTTCCACATAAATCCTGTGTTCGATACCTCGGTGTTTATCTCGATCAGTATCTGTACTATACTGAACATGTGAAAATCATGCTCAGTAAGGCATTAAAAGTAGTCATGGTCCTTCGAAAACTCTTTCGTTCCAGATACATTGATCAAAAGGTCAAAATTATCTGTTACAAGATACTGGTTAGACCAGTTTTGACATATGGATGTCAGATCTGGTACAACCAGAGCGCTAGTACTATGGAAAAATTAAGAGTTTTCGAAGGGAAATGCCTTCGTGCATGTACTGGTTTGTACAGAAAGCCTGAGACGGATTGGAAACATTATATATCGAATAGAAGAATTTATCAAACTGCTGAAGTGACGAGGGTCGATATCTTCATATTGAAACTTCTTCGGAATCATATCGCAAGATCTGTGACTGTGAGTGAAAACCCTTGGATTTCACAGCCGTTCCACCCTACAGACGGGTATATAGCGACTTGCCTCGCTACTGGCTTCATTCCTCCAGAAGCATTCGTGTATTTGGACATGAATCGATATGTTTTTGATTCTGACGGCGTCCCAGTCATATATCACATACATCGACAGGCCACCGATAAGAAGATAAAATATCCTCCGAATTTGAGTTCACGAGACCAACAATTCCAATGGAGATACTCATTTGCTAGATTCGTTGAAGCTGATCGAGTTGAGACGGGGCAATCTAGGTATTGGTGGCTGAATGACAATGTCTAAATTATTCGTGTTTATTTTCAGTTTTGGTGTTTTTCGTTATTTAGTTTTTGAGTTTCAGCTCATTATTGCTACATTTAGTGTTGTTGTTTATTTTTGTTAAAAATTAGGTATAGGTTAGGTTTATATTATGTTTATTATATTAGGTTAGAAATAAGGTAAAACGCTTAGGTTAGGAACATTGTTATAGATTTTTTTAAGTATAAGATAAAGTTTTTGATTGCATTTTTTAGAATTAAGTTAAAACATATTAGGTGTAGGATCAAAGTTCACGGTAGTGTTAAGATGATAAATAATTTTAGAATAGTCGTGGTTGGTTTTTTCTCCTTTTTCAAATTGAATTTTAAAAATATGTAATAATCTTCATTGATTTGAATTTGCTATACTTTTTTTTTAAAATGTGATGAATGATAACGTACAAATTTAGAGAGCCATTTGGGCCATTAAGTTTTTTTATTGTTATTGTTTGGAATTTGCTTTATATTCTTTTAAAATTTATAACGATTAGTATTAAATAAAGCGCTTTTGACTTTGACTTTGACCAATTTTCGCTCGCAATATGGTTGGGCTGGTGATCCAGCCTCGGGTCTGGGGAGACGGCACTTCCCAAAGATTTGCAGATCTGGAATACCAGCTCTGGTCCATCTCCCTAAGGATTCACAAACCTTGAACTACCAACCGCTAATCAGCATTCAGTAAGCTGCACTACCTGGTATGACTTTAGCATGAGCCAACAAAAAGTTTCCCTTAGTAGTATTGAAAAGATACCACTATGACACAAAACGATCGTCTAGAAAACAAGTGGTGCATCTAGGGTACCAACGCGACTTCTGAGAAATTTGTTGGAGGTACATTGCGTGCACCGCTGTGACGGAAAAAACTAAGGGTTAAAAAAACTTCTTCCGGCATTGTTTGTCAATTTTGATTGCTATTTGAACAAACTGCCTGTTTCGAGCTGCCCTACACGAACTACAAAGCTCTTCTGGCAGAGCACTCTCTTTGCAACACCGCTTTCTTTCTTTTTAGACACCCTACACTGAACGTTTGCCTATGCGTTTCTATAGCATTCACCTCTAATTATAAGTGATCATCCCAGTTTATTGCTATTTCGAAACAATCCTATTAATAAAAAGTAATGATCCATAAAAATCCAATTGAATTGCTACAACACTTTCAGATAATACGAATTTAACGCTATTGTGTATTCTATCGTCATTCTAATGAGCTTTGATGAGTATCGCTTTTCGGACAAACCCGAATTTTGCATATCACGTTGTATTTTATAGTATTGTTTCAACGAAACAATAAATTGTTCTCATCAATTTCACTTTTTTTTCGCGTAATTCAGGAGTGTGAAGAATTTCGGCTGAAAAGTGATTAGAATTTTAATGAGAATTATTAGATACCTAGTACAGTAGTCGTTTAGCCGGTTTATTGGTAATTTGTCTGCAGCAAATTACCCGCGTTGGGCGCATATTTTGACGCACATGCCACGTATGATTACACATGTCTCTTCGTAAAAATGTTAATTAATTTCATGGGTTGTCTACAGTAGATCAAATCCTGCCATCAACTTCTTAGACTGAAATCGTTAAACAAAAAACTGAATCAATTGTGCTTACTGTCACTTGACCGTCATCAAATCGGGAATAGTCACGCGCTCACATGACGAAGTTCAGTTCATGCGGACTGCAACATTTATGGTTATGTGTTGTGACATGAACTGGCAGCTGAACGGGTAGAACAAGCATCAAGAAGTTTTTGCAATTAATCTGTCGGATTAAACTTTAAAATTCATTCTGCCTGCTTGGATGCAGTCAAGCATACGCGAAGATTTGATCATTTAGATTTGTGATTTACGGGCACAAAATAAATTACTTTCCCAATACGAACCACGTCAATCAATTTATCTTAAGTTTGTTTACGGGATTTTTCTAAGCCGCCATAAATGGATGTGTTATACGGAACGCTTTTTATAGGTGCGCTTAAAATATTCACTTGCAAGAAATGCTTTTCTTGATCAGGTTAGGAAAAGTAAATTATTTCTAAGTTTTAAGAATAAGTTCTATAAAGTGACAAGAATAACTCAACCCCCATCATAATCAGCATACTTTGGAGCAATTAGATTGGTTCACGCAACCAACTAATACGAATTAATAAGACATTTAATCGGGTGTGGAAATTGTAATGTTTATAGCCTCCAATCAACTCATGTATGTTCGAAATCATTCAAACTCTGGTCCAAAAGAAAAGTGGAAACTGTATTGCGGAGTTAAGATTACATGCTACAAGTAACGAATCATTGCAGAAAATTCTGCAACAACATTTTATGTTGGGGCAATTGATGGCAACAAGTATTCACTTGTTCTAGCTCTCCGAGGTGTTTATTGGCTGCGTTGAATTTAATTAGATTCACTGTATTATTCTGCAGTGAATTTAAACGTGACAAATGATTTACGTGACCACTTGCATATAGCCACTAATTGGCGAATACGAAAAGGTGGCGGCAAAACTGCTCGCGCCATGTTGGGGAACAAGTTTTGACTTTATATCACCCCGGGGAGCAATTCATGAATGGCGAAATTGAAATGGACGTTTTTCTTTATCATGGCGTTGAACAGACTGGTATGTGTTGATGAATGAAATGTAGACATGAAAATACTGAGCGATAAGAAAGCGAGTGAATTCGAAGATATCATGCATTTAAAACGTACTCGTATATTTTGGGTTCAAAGAAAAAAGATCGATTCCCAATGTAAATCAGTTGTTTTCACTGATATGATTTTGGTTGCAAGTTGATGGAAACTTATTAAAAAGTCGAGTCGATAGTGGTATGCTCCTGCCATTTTTTCGGGTTCTTTTGCTTCTGCTGCCTACCCCGTTATTTACTGATATTTTAAGACCTGATATTGAAAGATATTATCAAGACCTTTCATTTGATGCTCTACGCGACTAACTTCGGTGAAAAACATATTTAAGGAATCACATCCTTATCTGGTGAGACCCGCCTTAAAATCCTGTGAATTTTTTTTTTTCGGCTATGAAACTTTCATTAAGGAGCAAATTCTGAGCCTTTCACAAAATTTGATGACTCTAGCTTCTCTAGTTCCTGAATAAACTTGCTGTGACCCACTGAAAGACACACAGATGGATGGATGAAGGAATAGGTATCGATTTTAATAAGGTATTGTTAAAAAATGTTTTGAAAATGCCTAAAAATGGATATAACACCGTTATATCATTTGCTGTTACCGTCTTTTGATATCACTCCCCTTCTCTTGGGGTTATTTTAGATGGAGCTCTCTGATACCGACCAATTCAGCCGGAGACGGGTGTGGGTACACTCGTCGAGAATGCAGCCGACCAGAATTTACTTGTCATGAAATTTCTTGCAGAAAATCTAAAATGAAGGCTACTGCTAAGCCTTCCTCGTCCCTTTCACGCTTATTGGAAACCCGTACAACATACAAAAACACTTTTGTCACCACAAAAGACCGGTCCGACCATGCGCTACAGAGCACTACCACTTTTCCCTCCAAACGGACGCTCTTATAGCCAGGAAAGTTATTTATTAATAAGCACTACCGAGTATCACTACTTATCCTCCACAATTTAGGCTCTTATAGCTTGGTAAATAGGCCAGGGAAATTTCTCTCGAGCTGCGTACTTCATAACCTGCAAATTGAATAAATTCGAGTATTTAGTTAAAGTCAAAGAAATTCAAATCCAAACTCTCGACGTTAGTTCTGATATATTGAAAATAATTAGTTCCAAGTCTACCATTTACAATTTGAAGAAAAGTATGAAATGATTGAATTACTCTACTTCCTACGCTATTAAGGAGCCTCTTTACTTTTGCTTCCACCGCAAAACTTTTCTTCCAATACGAAATGTCTTCACCTCGACTAGCATCTCCAACCCTCCAGATCTTCCAGATTGTTACCAATCTTCCCAGGCACCCACAATCTTCTGTTGGTTGAAAATATCTCCATGATGTTCAAGGAACACTACATTTCGAAAAGTTCACGACTATACACTTCGTTGTTACATCCTAAGCGACTTAATTTATTGCTCATTTGCACTCCAACACGTCTTTATAGTCGCATACTTCAGTTCTCTGACTCCCAAAAATAAACCACAATTGTCACAGGTAAGATTTGTCACCTCAGAAGAAAAAAAAGCGCGGTAAATTTCCCGACCATATATATATTTTCGCGTAACGGCAACTATTCACCCATCTCAATATTTCTTTGTTAAAGTTCAGCCACCTCTTTTCTTCTTCGTAGCACTACAGCCCCTCTCGGGCCTTCGCTTCCTGCAAGTAGCGTCTCCAAATGTCTCGATACATTGACCGCGTCCCTAAATTTTGACATCCGAGCTACGATGCCCTGTCTCCCTCGGCCTAGTCAGGCCAGCGTTTCCTCGGTGTCCCCACTGGTTTCCGGCTTTCAGTTCAGTTTTTGGGTATCATGTGGCCAACGCTTTGCAGCTTCCGCTGTCTTACAATCGTCAAAAATTTCATACAGCTCATGGTTGTATCGAATTCGGCATCGGTCTCCATCTAGCTTCACTTCGATCATTCGCCTTACAGGACACAACGCTCAATGCCGTTTAATATATTTGCGGATACTTGGGTTAGGGTCTATGTTTCACACCCATAGCATAACACAAGTATTATCACAGATTTGTATACTTGCAGCTTTGTTTTCCTGTGTATGCAGCTGGTTTTCAAGATCGTCAGAACTGAATAAAATATTTTATTTGCGAGCTATATCCTTCGGCGTATTTCGTCTCTCTCTCTTTACCAATTTTCGGTATTTTGGCATCTAAATACACAAACCTCCCACATTATCGATATTGAATTCCCAAAGTGTCATGAGCTTTGTTTTATTTTAATTGATTTGTTACCCTACCAGTTTTGCTTCTCTGTCATGTTTCAGGAAGAGTTCTTTGGCAGTTGTTAATGACCGTGACAAATTGTTGATGTCGTTCCCATAGATATAGGATAGACTTGTATAGTAATATAGGCATCGGTGAGTTGGTTAGTGAGGTCGTCGACTTGGGAGGTCATCGACATTATTGTCATTTTGGTACGACGGACTAATTTGGCTGGGATACTAAAGCAAAACATTATTTGGTCCAGTACGTTACGATCGGCACTGTCGTATGCTTGCCTAAAATTTATGAAAATTTGGTGTACGTCTATGTTGCACTCCCAGCATTTTTCAAGTACCTGTATGACTGTGAACAATTGGTCTATCGTCGATCTACCTGCTCTAAAACCACCTTGATACTCCCCAATTATACTGTTAGCTATTTTATTTTCTAAGATCTTTGAAAATATTTTATACGCCGCACAAAGTAGTGATATGCCTCTATAATTTTCGCACTGTAACTTGCCACCTTTTTTTTGGATAGGGAATACAATTGATCGGCTCTTCTCGTCCGGCATATGTTTTTGTTGCCAACTGTGCTGGACGACTTTGTGAGTAGCTTTATGGACACTGTTGCCAGCAAATTTGATGAACTCTGCTGGAATCTCATCGATGCCTGGGGCCTAATTATTATTTTATGCGTTGATTGTGCAGCAAACTTCATCCAGAGCAAACATCTATAGTCTCCGATATTATCGAGTTGTGCGGAGGGTTAAAGAGGTTCTGGAAATATGATGCCCATTTTTTTAAATCTTGGTTTCATCAGCGATGATATTGTCGATTTCAGCACGACAGCGTCTGATTTTGGGCTGAAATTTTATGCGACAGACGCCGTTTGGAGCCTTTCAATGTCAAACTTGTGAAGCGGGCCGGTCTTCGCCGGATATGCCTTTGACATATGACATCGGTGAGTTAGTTTGATTAGGTAATGACATGAGTTACAATTAGCTCCTCGATATGTACGGACGTCAAGTATGCTCGAGGCCCAACGTTGTTGAATCAGAACATGTTCGAACTGGTTTTGTGTGTTGCCATCTGATAGTACCTAGGTAATTTTATGTTTGCGTCGATGCGGGATTCAAGTTGAAGGTATTGCTAGATTTCTGCTACGTGAAAAATCAATCAGGCGCTGCTCTTGACATTTGTTCCTTCGTGGAGGCTATATTCTTCAGTCGTTCACCGATAAGATATCTCATTGCCAACCTTGGCGTTGAAATTACCCAGTATTATTTTTGTGCAGTTTATAGGCAATGAGTCGACTAGTCTTTCCAGGTGATTGTAGAACGTTCCCTTTGTTTCTTCGCCCTTTTCTGCGGTCGGGGCATAAATAGTAATCAGCCAGATTTTAAAGAATTTCGCTGTTATTCGGATCGCACACAACCGTTCATTAACTGCCTTCAAATCAAAAACTACGATTTGAACTACTTATCCACAATTAAGGCCACTCCAATTTCTCGCTTTCCCGTAGGCTTCCCATTTTGAACATTGTGTGCGATCTCATGTCTTGAATATCGTTTCCGGTCCAGTTTGTTTCCTGGATTGCTAGTATGTTTAATTTATATTGACTGGCCTGTTGTACGAGGTCCTTAAAGGCACCAAGGTAATTGAGTGATATTATATTCCAGGATCCAATGTCATAATTCTTTTTCCGTTTGTGAGGTCATTGCCGTGAGTCCAATCCAGTCCGAAGCCCTTCTGCAGGTTTCGAAACATTGTAGGATTTTCCATTGACAGGGAGTTAGTTTGTCGCCCAACCTCCATTCTGCCGGCATGGTTATTACTTCGATTCCGTTATCAGGTGCGGAAGACTCGGCTTCATCCTCTTACGCCCCCAGTAAGTAGGGTTTAGTAGCAGAGCGTTTCTCGGCATTTAATGTCACATTATTGGGGAACTAGTAAACCCAATGTGCGACCCCGAGGAGTAGGGAGTATTTCCAATCAGGTTCTCTTTCATTCAGATTTCACTTCACACTGTATCGGCTCTGGTGACGCAGTTAGAACTGTTTTTCATGTTTATTTGATCGGTTGTTGATAAGACTGATGAGAAATTAAATCGAAGTTAAAAGCGCCTTAATCAATATTAATCGTTATAGATTTTCAAAGAATATTAAGCGAATTCCAAGCAATTTTTTTTGTGGTAGGAGGTGAATGCTATTTATGCGCAGAGTGTGGGACTCCCATCGCGACTGGACTACCCACTAAACACCTCCACTGTCAACCTGAGAGCCCAGCCTGGAACCGTTTGGCACATTACTTCGGGCCAGGTCTCTTTTTGTTACGCCGTTTTGTTACGTGAAGAGCGATCCCCCAGCCCCAGCGCCTCCGGGTGCTGTGAGTCCTTTTTATATTTTAGGATTGCCGAGCATAATATGCCACCTGGTTCCATTTGTCAACCGATTCGAGCATCACCGCAACTGTATTATCCGGGGTGAGCTCTCCCGTCTCCCCTTCGCAGCCTGACCCATTTTGTACACGCAAAAAATGTGTGACAGGCATTGTCCTCCTCTCCTGGGCAAAACCGACAGTCGGGAGACCGTGACTTACCGATCTTGTGCAGGTAAGACTGAAAACACCCATGCACGCTCAAAAGCTGGGTCAGATAGAAGTCAGTTCACCATGCCCCCGATTCAGCCACGATCTCACATCCGGGATGAGGCGCGCAGTCCACCTTCTCTTCGTGCAGTTCACCCAAGACTGCTGCCAATCGTTGAGCGAGCGCTGTCTCTCCCCGCGGACAACTATCTCGCTCGCATCCTCGTTTCGGCGCAGGTAAATAGCGCAGCGCTCTCTAGCAAGGAGGGCGACAGGTATCACGCCTGCAATAACTCTCACCGCCGAGTCGGAGACGGTTGAATACGAAGATGCAATTCTCAGTGCTCCTCTTCTCTGTACGTGTGCCAGGCGTTTTCGGTATACCTCCTTGCTGAGAGCGTCGCCCCATACCTCTGCTCCGTACAGTAGCACTGATCCTACAGCACTCATCAAGAGGCGTCTTCTTGATGGGAAGCAATAAAAAATACTTAAAACTTAATGGTCGAAATGGATCTCTACACTTATAAATTATTAAGCAAAAATATTTAATCCAAAATCAATACAAAATTCAATTTAATGAAAATACTTATTTAAGGTTTTCTATTAAGGACATAAAAACAAATAAATAAATTTTAATAAATCGATAGTGAGGCGCGCTATGTGGCTAGTAGCACCAAATATCGTTGGTGTCACGTTCATCTAATTCTGGCCACAAATAATATTCCGACAACACGATAGCGCTCTACACTGACGGTAACATAACGGTCATTTTCATTCTCGAAAAAATACCAAATCCCACCTCAGGCATGAAAACCGCACCAAACAGTAATTTTTTGCGGATGCGACAGTGCCTCAAGAAGCACATGTGGGTTTGTTGCTGACCAATAACGCATATTTTGCTTATTAATAAAGCCATTAAGCCAGAAATTAACTCCATCGCTGAAGATGGATTATAATATTAACGCAGCAGAACACTGAACTTTTATTCTACATTCATTATATTAGAACATAATTCTAAAGAAATTAAATGAAAAACCTGATATTAACCTAATTTAATGCTAAAACAATATTCCTCAGCCTAAATGTTAAACCTTATCTCTACCCGCAAGGGGAATGCCGGCCAACAGGAATATTTTTGGAGGCAAGTATTCTTTGGGGATTGCCGTCCCCACCGGCCAGAAGATATGGAGGTTGCCGTGATGTTGCTCCCATGATGACAGGTAACGACGCAATCTGAATCTGGACTACGCTTTGGACAACGAACTGGATGGAATTGATGCTTCGGCCTGGCAGATATGATGGTTTGAACATAGTTGCTTTGCACGGTAACGGCGAGGTGACACACGTGCGTGAACAGCTATAATTCATCACACCGTCTCCGTTGCGGTAAAACGTTGGCAGGCCTGGGAGTACGTTCGAATTTCGCACCTCTGGGTTGGTGGTGTAGGTTTGGTCGGAAGAGACCCCCGATTAGCACTGATCTGGCTCGGAGCACTTGTCCCCATATGGTCTTGTGTCAACTCTCGCAATGCCTCCCTACTTTGCAAAGATAAGCATGGGACTAAAAAGGGGACTACACTCACGAACGGAGATAGCGGCTCCGAAAGGGTAAGCAATCAAACGTGAGCGGTTTCAACTAAAAACCAAAAACAGATAAAAAAAAAAACCCCAAAAGAGATTAGTAAAAATATCAACAACGACGACGCAACCGGACGAAAAACGGAGATTGCCGGGCAGCCTTGTCAAGACTGAGATGCCTGCTGCGTTCGGGCGCAGCAGAAAACTGCTACCAGTGCCGGCACGTCCTAAAGAGGAAAAGCAGGAAACTCTGAAGGAAGCGCCAGAAGTTCGAGCGAGGGGGCATATAAAGAACGTCGAGAATCCAATGGTTATTGCTGCGACCGCTACCGAAGCAAAGGATTTGAGTGCCGAAATAACAACGGACCATCTTAAGGTCCACAAAGTGATCACGGCAGGAAAGGAAAGGAGTGACCAGACCAACGAAGCGTCATTGTGTGAACCTTCCCTAGGAAAGGATGCCGCAAAGTACTTTTGCCGTCCGGCGACATCAAGAAGAAGGGCTAATCTGAAAAGCGATGTTCTAAAAAGAATAAAATCTACATGCGACTCGCTAAAAATCAGCAAAGGAGTAACGAATGGGCTCCTTGAACTACAGGAGCTCCTAAGCCGTATAGGGCATTATTGGAGGAGCAGAAGGCCGAAGAAGAACAGAAGGCTGATGAAGTGCTGAGGGCAAGCCTACAGGGAGCGCACAGATAGGCCGCCCACTATCAAACATCAATGAAAGAATAGCGTTCAGCCCAATCGGAGAAGATCCGGATAAAAGCAGGAAGGAAAAGGCGCTTGATATGCGTTGAACGCCAGATCAGGTTTTCCAGACAGTGCTGACAAACGGAGCGAAGAAAGCCGCACAGAAACTCTCCAAAAAGTGCCTGAAAATAAAGTTCGTACGGACGCCCAACAAAAAGAAGATCTGATGGGAAACATGAGAGAAAAAAGCCCTGAAGAAGACCCCGACAGCACGCACTGCTCGAAAAACCCCAAGATGGCTGATCCTATGCACAAATGCTGTGTGATATAAGGTGAAATGTAAGGCTCAAGGACACCACCACTGGTATGAATGCAGTACGACCAACACGGTCGGATCACATACTGGTTGAATTCGGAGCAAAGGCCGACAATATAGGAGCATTCTATGACGCAGTAAAGAAAGTCCGGCAAAAGCGCAAATATAGCCTCACTCGAGTCGATGGCGACGATCAAATAAGAGACATTGACAGCGTGATGTACCTGGCCCAGGTAGAAGAGGCCATCAAAAGGGAGCTCCCTTGCGTGGAGAGGATCAAAGCGAGACTGACACAGAGAACCATAGTTGGCAACGCATGGCCATCATTAACTTGACCCAAAAGGACGCCGAACAATTTCTGAGCACGGGCAAAGTAAGAACATGGTGGATCGTTTACAGGATACGACGAAGAGCAGCACCTGTTCAAAGATTAAAATACGTTGGCTATAGTTACACCGCACAAGTATGCAAAGGACCCGATGTTACAAGTCCGGTGAAAAGGGACCTGAAAGAAAATAGTCTACAAACGAGGAACAGTGTACTGATCCAAGGTCGGATCTTGGGCATGTCTTGAGATCAGGGAAATAAGCCGATGTTTTGATACTGATTGAGCAACATCACGACAAAAGTTCTGCATCATGATATTCTGATGAAACTGGTACTGCCGCCATCTGGGTTCGGAGCAGTGATTTCTAGGGGGATAGCTGTGGCTGGGTGGGATGTTTTCGGGTGGGTTTGGCGCGCAGGGGGCACCATCTTTAGTATGTACTTAACGGTAAAAGAACCAATATCATCTTTCCAAACCAAGCTTAATGCTTTGGAGGGCGCTGCCTCGAACGCAGATGGCAACGTGCTCGTTGGGGGACACTCCAATCCTCAAGCAATCGAATAGTGCATGCTTTTAACAGATCCGCGGGGCAACGAGTGCTAGAAATGGCGACCAAAACGGCACCCGTCGTACTATAAACGCCGACTTTCCGTCGTATAGTATGCGAAGAAATCAGACCGGACGTGACATTCGCCTCGGAGTCCTTAGTATGAAGGATACACCATTGGAGAGTATTAGTGGACTGCTCAGCAATCTGCTTGAGACCCGTGATGTTGTCTTCCGTTGCCCGTGCTCTCGAGCTTTTACAATTGGGTGGAACATCGAAAGGATGGACGTCGAGGTACAAACGGCAGATGCTCCGCTGCAGACTGATTCGGAAAGGACTGAAAAACTCACAACTCAACACATGGTGAGCTCAACTATGAACATCATCACGACTGCTTGCAGCGCTTCTATGCCCCATCGAAAACGCAAGCACGTCAAGCCCCTAATATACTAGTTATCGACTGAAATTGCTGAAAAGTGAAGGGGATGTCACAAGCTTCGGCGTGAGGCTTAACGGGCACGGGAACTGACGAAGCATGCAACTGGTTACCAGTATGTAAGTCAGCCAGGAAATTCCTTCGCAAATGGATTAACAACGGCAAGGCTTGCTGCTGGCAAGATCTCGTGGAAAATGTCAACAAGGATCCGTGGGGCCCTGGCTACAAGCTAGTTATGCGGAAGTTTGGTGCTCTACGGCAACCTTGCAAACATGAAGCGGAAAAGATGGACGAGATAGTGCGGGTACGCTTTCCTGCCCATTCCGCCTATGTCGACGCTACTCACGGTGAAACAGCAATCAAGTGCTCACTCTTCACACAGTCGGAACTGGAAGAGGCAGTCCTATCATTGAAAGCAAGGAAGCCTCCAGGCACAGATGGTGTTCCAGCTGAGGTGTTGCAACTTGTCTATCACCATTGTCGTGACTAACTGCTTCGCATAGGAAACGCTTGGCTATGGGACGAGAATTTCCCGGTACGATGGAAGGTGACGTGGCTCGTGCTGATCAGCAAGAGGAAGGAAAACCCTGGATTGCCGTCTGCATAACGCCCGGGCTGCATGCTAGTCACTGCTGGGGGAAACTCAACAAAGGAAGACTCCCTGACGCGATCCGTGCTGCTGCTGACCGCTTTCTTTGGCAGTATGGCTTTAGAGCAGGTGGCTCTACCATTGATGCGATTGCAGCGGTGGCGAGCGCGATCCAAAAGGCAGAGGCACATAGCCGTATCAAGCGGCGGATCATCCTGTTAGTGACATTCGACGTTAGGATCGCTTTCAACTCCGTTAGATGGGAAAATATGCTGGATACACTGGAAACCGAAGCCTGCTTTACGACACGACACAGGGCCAACGAAAGATGGAAGTTGCATCGGGTGTTAGCCAGGGATCTATCCTTCATCAAGATCTGTGGAACCAGATGATGTGGATACCTGATGAGTCGCGATTGATGGGTTGTGCAGATGATGTTGTGGTTCTAGTCAGTGGACGTTCCGTTAAAAAGCGCAACTCAGGCTAGGTAGGCTGATGCATCGAATGAATGATGAGCACTGGAGAAAACCGCAGTGGTCATCTTGACAAAAAAGAAAATCCCTAGAGTAGAGATGATCAGTATTAGAGACATATGTACTAATCGAATCAAAGCCAGCGGTGAAGAACTTGTGTGTCGACTCGACGATGAGTTTCTCTAAGCAAATCAGGCCAACGGCTGAGAAGGCTGCTTCAGGCGTATTGACTCTGGGTCAACTTATAGCCAGCGTAAGAGGACCCAATCCATCAAGAAAACGCCTCTTGTTGAGTTCTGTACGAGTAGGCTCAGTGCTACTGCACGGAGCAAAAATATGGGGCGACGCACTCAGTAAGTAGGTGTAGCGAAAATGCTTAGCACAGATACAAAGAAGAGGAGCACTGAGGATTGCACCTTCGTTTCCGACAGTCTCTGATTCGGCGGTGAGAGTTAATGCAGGCGGAATACCTGTGGCTCTCCTTGCTGGAGAGCGCCGCGCTATTTACTTGCGTCGAAGCGAGGACGCGAGGTAGATGGTTGCCCGCAAGAAGAGACAGCGCTCACTCAACGATTAGCAGCAGTATTGGGTGGATTGCAAGAAGAGAAGGTGTACTGTGCGGTTCATCCCGGCTAAGAGACCGTGGCTAGATCGAAGGGGTGAGACTGAATTTTACTTACCCAGCTTTCGAACAGGAGTGGGTTTTTGAGTCTTACCTGCACAAGATTAGTAATTCACAGTCTGCGACGGGATCTACGGGAGTCATCTCGGATAGTATAGCCCTGGTGATGCTTGGCACGGTCGACCAATGGAACTAGATGACACATTATGTTCTGGCAGTCCTAAAAGACAAAAGGGACCCATAGCTGCCTGGGGGCTGGGAGATCACTTGCCTGGCGATCTCTCTTTCTTTCTCCCTTTCCGCTAGAGGAAGGGTCCCGTAGCTGGAAGGCACCTCACGGCATAATAAAACGAAACCTGGCCCGAAGTAATGTGTCAGACCGTTCCAGGCTGGGTGGGTCCTTTATTAGCACAGTTTAATAGTTCATTCGCTCGTGAGCATGGGAGTCCCATCAGTGCGTAGATGGCATTCACCTTCCAACAAAAAAAAAAAATAAAAACAAAAGTCTACGTATTCTTATGCTTACGGGCTACTCCGTGATGGCTGCTCTTCAGCTAGCTAGTTTGTAGAGGAATTTCGGTAGTGGGTCTTGACGAGAGTAGGCTACGATCAAATACAATTTTTCAGCCACTGATTCAAGTGCCTCGTTTAAAACGTGATTAAAAATTTTTGCATAGAAAATTAGAAATTTTGAACTTACTTTACCGCTTCTTTTCAGGGCTTTCAACAAATCAACGGACCATTTTCAACCTTACGCGTTCTCTATCTACTCGAATTCAAACCGAAACATTCTACGCTTAGCAAAATTGCCAAACTTCAAATTGCGGCACCGTGTGATCGAACCGATAGCTTTAAACAACTAGCCGCGGATGACTGAAAACAAAGTGAATCGACGGCATACGCACCTTCCACCTCTGTGTCCGTTGGAGAGTCTCCAACTACTGAACGGAAAGAGAACGTTTTCTTCTAGCAATTAATGATTGTTTTTATTTGTACTATTTTTCTAGTGTGACTTCAGCAACAATAGAAATAATCGACAATTTACCAATGGTATAAATCTATGTTAACTGAAGGGCGGAGACCAGGGGGAAAACCGACGAAGCCCTGGTCTGACTCGATCGACGATGGCAGTTCACCACTACTCAGATTTCAAAATTACGCCACTATCGAAAGAGAGATTCGCTTTCGCATTGAACTTTCTCGTAGACGGCTACTGTCAAAATTACAGCCGAATCGAACTCGTATGGAAGCGGGCGCATCCGCGGATTTTAGAAAAATGGAGAAAGAGCAATCTCGGTCGGTGATTCGGTTCTTGTGTTCGGAAGGGACATCGCACAGCGAAATAAAAGAGCGCATGAATGCTGTGTATGGTGTCTTCGCTCCTTCGATGGCGACCGTAAAAAATTGGTTTAATGAGTTTCAACGTGCTGCACGCCGATTATTGATGAGCCACGCGTAGGTGCCCGGAAAACGGCTAGCACGGAAGTTAACGTAACAAAACTCCACGATCTAATATTGGCAGATCATCAATAGAAGGTGCGCAAGATCGCTGAGACAGTAGACATCTCAAGACTACGTGGGTCATATTCTGCATGAAATTTTGGGCATTGGAAAGCTGTTGGCGCGATGGGTGCCACGTTTGCTCAGTTCGCAGTGTTTGACACTGTTTAAGTGCAATCCGAAGGAATTCCTCCGTCGTTTTATGACCGCCGACGGAACATGGCTCTACTGGTATGCACCAGAGACCAAGGAGAAGGACTTCACTCGGTGAACATGCTCTTAAGAAGGCAAAAATGTCCTATTGGCTGGGAAGTTGATGGCCACCGTTTTCTGGGACTCACAAAGTGTGACCTGCATTGACTACCTGGAGAAGGGCGACACGGTCACAGGGCTCTACTGCGGCGAACTACTGGGCCCGATTTGGCGAAGAAAATAGTGCTCTTCCACCATGGCACCTCCACCGTCACCATGGCAAAATTGGTCGAATGAGGCTACGACCTGCTACTCCATCCACCGCATTCTCTAGGTTAGCCCAGTGCGACTTCTTTTTGTTCAAAAATTTGAAAAAGTCACTAGCCGGGCGGAAATTTGACTAGAATGAGGAGATTATCGCCGCCACGGATGCCTAGTTTGCAGACCTCGAGAATAAGTATTTTGCAGACGGGGTAAAAAAGTTGGAGCATCACTGGGTAAGTTTATCGAGCTAAGAGAAGATTATGTTAGGAAATAAATCGTCACTTTTCCAAAATTTCAGTTTTTGTAGGCTAAATACTGATCGGACCGCCTTCGTAGTACGCTGCACCATGATTTTTTAACTCTATACGGACGTGCGTATGAAATAATACTCCGCGTTAATTTAATGACACATTGAAATTTATTTAAATGATAACTACAACTAGATAAATCAAAGATTGCCGGTGCCATTCGTATTGGATGTTGCGGAGCGCGTTAGGCACGTCTGGACTCGATCAACTCCTGTTGAAGAGTGTTGGCTTGACGGTGATTCTGCAACAACACCGCTGTGGTCGGCAACATCTGGTTGTCGTCTGTCGTGAACGCCACAAATCGTTCAGATATTTTCGATGATAGTTTGAGTTTTCTGAATCTGCTTGTGATGTTGATTTGTTGGCATCGCTTAATGTTTGCTGTGGGCTACTGTCGCTTGATTTGCTGATTTCCAGCATTACCACTGGACTCTTGGCGTGAGGTGCTTCATTCTTGGCTACTGATTTCCGGCTGCAACGGGGAATTCAAGTTGGACAAGGGGTTTTGCGGGTAGGTGCATTGGTACCCCCCGAAAAAGTCATATTCTAACCAATTAAATCGTGCGAAAGACTTTTCACTTTTCACATATATTTTGTGAGTTATAATTAATTACAAATACAAAATCTAAAAAAATTCGAAATTTAGTATCCTTTATAAATCAAACAACTATATTAAAAAAGTTGAAGTTGAATTTAACAAATCATACATTAGAAAAAACAAGGTGAGTAAGCAGGAGAATGCTCCTACCAGAAGGTCTTTGTAAACATCCTAGGGTTAGAAGCAAGTTTTCTAATGGCGTGAATCGATAACTTGAATTATTCATCCAATACTTAGATATGAAATCGTTCAACTTTATACAAAAGATGCACAGTTTCTTTCATAAGCACAGTGCAGCCGCCATTTCGATCTAGCTTAAATGATTTTTCTGAATGCTCGGCCGATTGAACATGTTCAAGTTAAACACTATTCCTTAAATTTTCATGAAAATTGAAAGAAAATAAAAATGCCTAAGTCAATTTTAAATATATATAGGGTTTTCCAATAAGAGGTGTTATTTTGAATAGATCTTCTGATTTAACACCTTGCGACTTCTTCCTTTGGAGCCACGTGATAGAGAAGGCCTATGCCGATAGCCTAGCGTCGATTCAAGATCTCAAAGATGAAATTCGTGAGGCTAACGAGGACATAGGGCAGCCACTTTGCGATTTGGTTATGGAAAATTTCATGAAGAGGATATGGTCCTGTAAGCGTGCCATAGTGGTTGTTATTATCGCTATTAACGGCATATTTTCTTCTTTATAATGAACTAAACATCTGATCATTTATATTAAAAAATGGCATTTTTCCTTTAATATCAAAATAACACCTCTTATTGGAAAACCCTATATGAACCATACACACGTGTTTTCGTTGTTGCAATTCCATTTAATTGAAATGGCTATAACTCACTTGATTATCATTCGATCTCAATTAAATTTTGTGAACATATATATCTTATGGCAGTCTATATAATTGCAAAGGTACCGTTTTGATTTTATGGGCAAAAATGTTAAATCTACAAATCATACTATTATTAACAAAGTTGAGTGAATTTCGATTTCTAAGGTATTTGTTGCCCTTGTACTCATAAAGGTCCACATTCGTGATAATCTTCAGATTTTTCGGCTGAAAGGTGTCCAATCGCGAGGGGGGGGACACAAATTGCTGGTACATTTTGCCTTCCCGTGGACCCCCTAATTCATCAAATGATTTTTTTATTTCAGATTCTAAAGGTTCTAATCAAGACCTTTCATTTGATACCACACTCGACTACCTTTGATTAAAAAAAATTTGTAAGGGCCAATTCGTTATTAGGGGGGACCCCCCTTAAAAAATTTTTAAATTTTTGTTAAGGCCGTAACTTTTGAGAGACTATCACTTCTGACCTTTTTACAAAGTTTGAGCATTCTAGCTTCTATAGTTTCTGAGGAAATTAGCTGTGACGCACGGACAGACGGACAGACAGGTCGCGAAACTAGTAGGTCTTTGTAAAAAATTTTTTTACAAAGACCCAAAAATTAGTAAACTTGAGTAGCTTTTGAGCACTTTACGTCATTCTTGGTTTACTCCCAAAAGTACCCGACCTGCCTTATGAATACGGGTAGTTCTAAAACAATACTTTCAACAACTTAAAAAAAAAATTCATAACGGTGCGTTTATTATAATTTTTTTAATAGACATCCAAAGTGTACGCTTTCAGTGAATTTGTAAATATGGAAAAAATCGGGCATCGTTATGTGATACAATACTTTCATTTGAAAGGTCTAAGTCCAATCGATATCAAAACCGAGTTGGATTCTACTCTGGGGGAGTCTGCTCCTTTGTTTACAACGGTCAAATATTGGGTAGCTGAGTTTAAGCGGGGTCGTACGAGCTGCCAAAATGAACACCGCACTGGTCGACCAAGTGAGGTCACCACGTCAGAAAATGTGAAGAAAATCCACAAAATGGTATTGGATGACCGTCGATTAAAATTGCGCGAGATAGCAGACATGGCAGGCATTTCAAAAAGTGCTGTGCATCGCACTTTGACGGAAAATTTGGACATGAGCAATCTGTGCGCAAGATGGGTGCCGCGTTTGCTCACAATGGAGCACAAACATCAGCGTGAGGATGTTTCCATCGAGTGTTTGACAATGTTTCGCAGCAATAATGCCGGGTTTTTGAGTCGATTCATAACGATGGAGGAAACATGGGTCCATCATTTTACACCTGAGACCAAGAAGCAGTCAAAGCAGTGGACTGCAAAGGGAGAACCGGCTCCAACGAAAGCAAAGACAGTTCAGTCACCTGACAAGGTCATGGCATCCGTTTTCAGGGATGCGCGTGGAATAATATTTATTGATTACCTCGAAAAAGGAAAAACAATCAACGGCGCATATTATGCAGCCTTATTGTAGCGTTTGAGTGATGAAATCAAGAAAAAACGGCCCCATCTGACGTAAAAGAAAGAGTTGTTTCATCACGACAACGCAACAGTCCACACGTGCGTCATTGCGATGGTTAAAATCAATGAGTTGAAGTTCGAATTGCTTCCTCACACATCTATTTGCCAGATCTCGCTCCCACGGATTGTTTTCTTTTTTCGAATTTGAAAAAATGGCTCGGAGGCAAAAGATTTGCCAACTTTGTCGGGTCGGGTACTTTTGGGACCGCCCTGCCATGCCATAGCCCGAACCTTTGATTGTTTTTGACTTGATACTACTTACACACTTCTAAAAAATTTTACAATTGTATCATAGACGCACCCACACTCAAAAGGATGAACATCAATGTCTAGATTTCAATAGATCTTAGAAAAACCACTTAAATATCTCCTTTAATTGTAAAAATTGCCAGATGCTAATAATTAAATATTTTCAGGATATGGATATTAAATGACTTGTTGGCACACTGAAAAGCTTCAATTTCACTAAATTTTCACATATTTAAATCAGGTGAAAAGTTTACACAAAATATACGAGAAAACTGTGCATGCAGAGCAAAATTCATTTACCTCTCTGAGTTGAACAAAATGATTCGCTTTTGAAGCAAAACTAGTACAAAATAAAATGGCTAAGAAGACTAAAACAAGTCAGTAGATAGAGGTATACTCCTGTCAGAAGGGGTTTCGTAATCAACCCGTGAAATGCAGATACTTACGTTGTGTACTTATGAACAAGCTCAAGTTAACACTTCATTGATATACAGGCTAACTTACAGAAAAACCTTTTTACTCCGATTTAAGCAGCCGTCATTTTTTCTGTTGTTGTTTTCGCACATTGCGTTTAGTATTCGGTTTAAAGGTCTCAAACAGGGCGTGAACACGGGAGGAGGCAGACACTAGGCTAGCAGCATACAGGTCCGGCAGGAAATATCTTCGCAGGCTTATTAACAAGAGCAAGGCCCGATGCTGGCAAGACCTCGTGGACGATGTAAATAGGGATCCGTGGGGCCTTGGCTACAAGCTGGTCATGGGGAAACTTGGTGCCCTACGGAAGCCTTGTATACATGACGCGGAAAAGATGGACGCGATAGTGCGGGGACTCTTCCCCGCCCATCCCGTCCGTGTTGACGCTGTCCATGGTGAAACAGCAGTCGAGTGCCCACTCTTCACACAGCTGGAACTGGAGGAGGCAGTCCTCTCCCTGAAGGCAAGGAAGGCTCCAGGTCCAGATGGTGTTCCAGCTGAGGTTTTGCAGCTCGTCTATCACCATTGTCCTGACTTGCTGCTCAGCACATTCAACGCTTGCCTACGGGACGGGGTTTTCCCGGTACGATGGAAGGTGGCGAGGCTCGTGCTGGTCAGCAAGGGGAAGGGAAATCCCGAATCGCCGTCTGCATACCGCCCGTTATGCATGCTAGACACGGCTGGGAAAGTGCTAGAGAAACTCATCAAGAGAAGACTCACTGACGCGATTCGTGCTGCTGGGGACCTATCTCCTCGGCAGTACGGCTTTAGAGCAGGACGTTCTACCATTGATGCGATTGCAGAGGTGGTGAACGCGGTCCAAAAGGCAGAGGCATATAGTCGCACCAAGCGACGGATCGTCCTGTTGGTGACACTCGACGTCAGGAATGCCTTCAACTCCGCTAGATGGGTGGATATTCTGGATACGCTGGAAAACTCTTTTCAAGTTCCAGAATATCTAATGCGGCTTTTGAGGGACTACCTAAAGGACCGAAGCCTGCTCTACGACACGACACAGGGCCAACGAAGGATGGCGGTTACATCGGGTGTTGCCCAGGGATCTATCCTTGGTCCGGACCTGTGGAACGTGTCTTACGACGGGCTACTGAGACTTGAGATGCCAGATGAGTCGCGCTTGGTTGGCTATGCGGATGATGTTGCGGCTCTGGTCGCCGGACGCACCGTTGAACAAGCGCAACTTAGGCTAGGTATGCTAATGCGCCGAGTGAGGGACTGGATGACTACTCGCGGGCTCAGTCTAGCACTGGAGAAAACCGAAGTGGTCATCTTGACAAAAAAGAGAATCCCTAGAGTAAGGATGATCAGTATTGGAGATATACAGATCGCATCGAAGCCAGCGGTGAAGTACCTGGGGCTACTGATCGACTCGAAGATGAGTTTCTCTGAGCAAATCAGGGCAACGGCTGAGAAGGCTGCTTCGGGAATATCGGCCCTGAGTCGACTTATGGCCAACGTAGGGGGACCCAGCCCATCAAGAAGACGCCTCTTGATGAGTGCTGTAGGGTCAGTGCTACTGTACGGAGCAGAGGTATGGGGCGACGCTCTCAGCAAGGAGGTATACCGAAAACGATTGGCACAGGTACAGAGAAGAGGAGCACTGAGAATTGCATCTTCGTATCCAACAGTCTCCGACTCGGCGGTGAGAGTGATTGCAGGCGTGATACCTGTCGCCCTCCTTGCTAGAGAGCGCCGCGCTTTTTACCTGCGCCGAAACGAGGATGCGAGGGAGATGGTTGTCCGCGAGGAGAGACAACGCTCGCTCAACGATTGGCAGCAGTCTTGGGTGAATTGCACGAAGGGAAGGTGGACTGCGCGCCTCATCCCGGATGTGAGACCGTGGCTAAATCGAAAGCATGGTGAGACTGACTTCTATCTGACCCAGCTTTTGAGCGGGCACGGGTGTTTTCAGTCTTACCTGCACAAGATCGGCAAGTCACGGTCTCCCGATTGTCGGTTTTGCCCAGGAGAGGAGGACAATGCCTGTCACACATTTTTTGCGTGTACGAAATGGGCCAGGCTGCGAAGGGAACTCTACAGGGAGACGGGAGAGCTCACCCCGGATAATATAGTTGCGGTGATGCTCGAATCGGTTGACAAATGGAACCAGGTGGCACATTATGCTCGGGCAGTCCTAAAATATAAAAGGGACTCACAGCAGCCGGAGGCGCTGGGGCTGGGGGATCGCTCTTCTGGCAATTCCTCTTCCCCCCTCCCCTCCCGCTAGGAAAGGGACTCCCCAGCTTGAAGGCGCCCCACGGCGTAACAAAACGAGACCTGGCCCGAAGTAATGTGTCAAACGGTTCCAGGCTAGGTTCTCAGATTGACAGGGGAGGTGTTTAGTGGGTAGTCCAAAGGTATCCTCCATGGGAGTCCCACACTGCCAGACTCGGCGGGCATAAATGCCTTCACCTCCCTACCACAAAAAAAAAAAAAAAAAAAAAAAAAGGTCTCAAACAAGCAAGTTTTCCATTTTATCAGAAATTTTCAAGGAGATCCTTAAAAAACTGTGGCGACTGGTTGGATCAAAAGCCAATATGATAGGGAAATCGTGCATTCTTGATTTTGTAATGCATGAGAATTGAAATGGCAATAGCTTCATTGAAAATTGTTGGATTTTGATGAAACTTACAGGTTACACTAAACTACATAGATCTAAAACTTCACTGAATTGAACGGTACGTATCGGACTTTATTGGTAAAAATGTGAAATTTAAAAATCCTACTATTATACCTATATCTGACAATGATATAACTCACATGCATTAGATATAATATAGCATTCCGCGTCATCTAGAGGGTAGAGTGCTCGTTCCATAAGTCGAAGGCCTCTGGTTCGATCCCGTTGGTGACTGTGAGATTTCTTTCGAGTGATTCTTCAGACGGACTAGCCCGTTCAGTTATGACACCAGTACGTGTCAGAATGTATCGTAGCCGGGAGGACACACTCGAACAAAGCGTGGTACGGACCATATCAACTTGTTGATAGTCGACGATACATATGATAAAGAAAACAAGATACTCAATCTCTACGCAAAAGCCCGAAAGAGGCTGTAGTACTAAAACAAAACCAAACAAACTATTATGAACAAAGCGTAGCAAATGTTGATTTTCAAGATGTTTTTTGTTGTTTTACTCATAGACACCAATTTCTATGATTTTTCTCAGAATTTTAGTCTTACTGACGTTCAAACGCGATTGGGTTGAAGTTTAACACATTTTTCGAATGTTTCCTCTCGCTTTACAGCCTTAGATAGTTTTGAAAAGCTCTTATTAAAACCTTTGACTTCATGGCCCACACGACTCCTTTTGGAGGAAAAAACTTTTAAGGGTCAACACATATGAGGAGAGCCTCCTTAAGGGCATTTGAAAATTATTTTTATACCCAAAGAGGCAAATGCTTCTGATACACAAAGATGCTGTCTGACGCTTTTATGGTTTCGAATAAAAGCTGTCGTTACAGACTGACGGACAGACAGACAAGTTGCGATTTCAAAAGAATTCTTTTAAATTGTACAAAGCCCAAAAAGCGGGTAAGCTCCAAAAATCCTTAAAAACAGATACTGCGTTATGATAATTTTCAACCGGCTAACAAAAAAAGAAATAAAAGAAAATAAATGGAGGCCAAGACTCGGCTTAGGCTGTCGCGCCACATGAACATAATGTTACTTAGTTTTTGTGGATTGATTTTCGAGGTCTCATTCGAAATTTTTCATAATAAATTGATGAATTTCGACACACTACTATTTTATCCTTCATGCGCAATTTTCCGTTCATTGTTTTTAAAAGATTTCATTTTCCTCGTTTAATGTACCAGATGATTTTATCTTTTTACTTTTAAATTTATTTTTCTAATCTGACTTCCTATTTTGCTTTAATCTACAGCTGACACAAATATGTTGAAACAAATTTCCATTTTGTCTCAATAAAATATATAACTGCAGCGTTAAACAAACGTTTGTTGAAAATTCTGTCAACTTTTTCATTTCCCTGGACGTTATTAAAATAAGCACAATTGTTTTTGCTGGCACATTTACGATATTTATCTTCTATATGCGGTTTGGCCAACTTAATGCATTTACTGTATTTTCTTAACTTAAGGCATTTACTGCATTTTCATTAGATAATGTACCTGAAAAATTTATCTGCATAATAATTTTGTGCTTAAACGTATATGATGAGATTTAGAATTATTTGCATGTTTGTTTTTATTATACATCTATTAATATTTTTATTTACACATCTATGAATATAAATATTTTCTTTGTTAATTTCGCTCCCTTGACAACAGAATTTGGAAGAGCGTGGAAAAGTTAGCAAATCATTTGATTATAGTAGCCAAAAAATGAATGTTTGTGTGTAGTAGCGGCGATTTTTATTTATTCTTCTGATTTTGTGATATTTGTTTCTTCTTAGGGTTTGCAAAATTTTCTTTTAAATATCCTACTAAAGTCAGTACCTGTCGGTCTATTCGTCCATGTGCATGCGCCAGATCAAGTTTCTCAGGAGGTATAGAAGCTAGAATCATCAAACTTCGTCATAAGTTCAGAAATAGGTGTCTAATGTATGTCCTGCAGCCAAACAAAATTGCAACGAGTCTTAAAGGAAACGGAAACAAATTTTTAGTCAAGTGAGTACCAAATAAAAGGACTTGATAAGATCGTTCAGTATCGAGTCTCACAATCATGTACATGATCGATGCCGTGGGGCTTAGAAAAAAATAGGCGAATTAGCAGGAGAGCACTTCTGCCGGAAGGTGGCGTACAGGGGAAATTAGGAATCACCTTGTCGCGCCCTTACCGCTGCCGTCGGCTTTTTTTTTGTGATAGGGAGGTGAATGTCCATTTACGCACAGAGTGTGGGACTCCCATGTTCGTAAGAAGGCGACTGGACTACCCACTAAACACCTCCCCTGCCAACCTGGCCAGCATGCTAGTGATAGCGGAGCGGGCATAGAATTTAGTGAGAGGTGGTTGACACCATGATTTGAAAACCGGAGGTTGTTTTGACATTTTGGATTGGAGTTTGGGTTCGGGGTTTTTTTCTTGTGGACGAGGACAGACTGTGCACGTGTGAGTGTGTCAAGCAAGGCATAAGATGACAGCGTCCATTATTTACTCGTCGACAATTCTCTAAGTAGCAATATCATCATAGACCTTTTCGGCGTCGCTCAAGTTTCAAACGCCTTGCCACTTTGGAAACTTCCCGTTACTAATATACGCTTCGTACGTAGACCTCGGCTACGTTTGCAATTGCTGTAATACTTGATGCGTATGGGAGTCATCGTAGATATCCAGACTATAAAGCCGAATTTAGAAACATCTTCGAAGTTGCAAATAGGTATTGTCTTCTGCATTCAATTACTTCAGCTACAGTGCCGCTTGCATGGCATTCAATGGTGAAGGGATCATTGCTGGCCGTTGAAATACTCCTATTTTGCGGGCCATGTTGCTATCGCGCATTCATACGTGAAAGAGCTTTAAGTACGCTATCCCTAATCAGTGGTTGTTGAGCCTACTATTTCTACGAATACCACTTTTTTTACACCCTGATGAAAATCCTGCACTTCTTGCTTCCTTTTTTCCGGTTCTACCATTGAGCACGACCTAAAACTCACTATTAATCATCTTGTCTAGCTGCTTCACCCTTCCGAACACTACCTTGCCTTTATTCCACACGGAGATCCGAACCGACCTGTACAAGATTTGTTCAAAATAAGCCGAAAAAATTATTCAATTTTTCCAACGTTATAATTAAAATTATGAAATAACAATCAAATTCAACTAGTTCAAAACACAATCTCGTAATTGTATCAAGTTGGGTTAAAATTCTATTTGAACCCAAATCTACTCCCAATCGGTACAGATCCACGACTCCTGCTGATTTGCTCGTGAGGAGCTCCTTGGGTGTTTACTAATCCAGTCTGCGATTCTTGCTGAGATTTCGTAGACGAAATCCACCACCGACAATGTTCTTTTTGGATATCCTCTTCGAAGGATGCGCTGTCTTCTCCTGTTCACCGCCCTACTTATCCTAGCTGGAATACTTCCGCCTGCAACTTGTAAATTTCCTTTGCAGTTCACCTGTGGTTCCAACTGAACACCCTTTGTTATCCTATCCATTTCTTCGGGCCAGGTCTTGTCTTGTTACGCTGTGGGGCGCCTTCAAGCTGAGGAGTCCCTTTCCTAGCGGGAGGGGAGAGGGAAAGAGGAAATGCCAGAAGAGCGATCCCCCAGCCCCAGCGCCCCCGGCTGCTGTGAGTCCCTTTTATATTTTTGGGCTGCCCGAGCATAATGTGCCACCTGGTTCCATTTGTCAACCGATTCGAGCATCACCGCAACTATATTATCCGGGGTGAGCTCTCCCGTCTCCCTGTAGAGTTCCCTTTGTAGCCTGACCCATTTTGTACACGCAAAAAATGTGTGACAGGCATTGTCCTCCTCTCCTGGGCAAAACCGACAATCGGGAGACCGTGACCTACCGATCTTGTGTAGGTAAGACTGAAAACACCCGTGCCCGCTCAAAAGCTGGGTCAGATAGAAGGCGCGCAGTAAACCCTCCCTTCGTGCAATTGACCCAAGACTGCTGCCAATCGTTGAGCGAGCGCTGTCTCTCCTCGCGGACAACTATCTCCCTCGCATCCTCGTTTCGGTGCAGGTAAATAGCGCGGCGCTCTCTAGCAAGGAGGGCGACAGGTATCACGCCTGCAATCACTCTCACCGCAGAGTCGGAGACTGTTGGATACAAAGATGCAATTCTCAGTGCTCCTCCTCTCTGTACCTGTGCCAAACGTTTTCGGTATACCTCCTTGCTGAGAGCGCCGCCCCATATCTCTGCTCCGTACAGTAGAACTATTAACCTTTTTTTTTTTGTGGTAGGGAGGTGAAGGCATTTATGCCCGCTGAGTCTGGCAGTGTGGGACTCCCATGGAGGATACCCTTTTTTTTGTGGTAGGGAGGTGAAGGCATTTACGCCCGCCGAGTCTGGCAGTGTGGGACTGCCATGGAGGATACCCTTGGACTACCCACTAAATACCTCCCCTGTCAATCTGAGAACCTAGCCTGGAACCGTTTGACACACTACTTCGGGCCAGGTCTCGTTTTGTTACGCCGTGGGGCGCCTTCAAGCTGGGGAGTCCCTTTCCTAGCGGGAGGGGAGAGGGGAGAGGGGAAGAGGAAATGCCAGAAGAGCGATCCCCCAGCCCCAGCACCTCCGGCTGCTGCGAGTCCCTTTTATCTTTTAGGACTGCCCGAGCATAATGTGCCACCTGGTTCCATTTGTCAACCGATTCGATCATCACCGCAACTATATTATCCGGGGTGAGCTCTCCCATCTCCCTGTAGAGTTCCCTTCGCAGCCTGACCCATTTCGTACACGCAAAAAATGTTTGACAGGCATTGTCCTCCTCTCCTGGGCAAAACCGACAATCGGGAGACCGTGACTTACCGATCTTGTTCAGGTAAGACTGAAAACACCCGTGCCCGCTCAAAAGCTGGGTCAGATAGAAGTCAGTCTCACCATGCCTTCGATTTAGCCACGGTCTCACATCCGGGATGAGGCGCGCAGTCCACCTTCCCTTCGTGCAATTCCTCCAATACTGCTGCCAATCGTTGAGCGAGCGTTGTCTCTCCTCGCGGACAACCATCTCCCTCGCATCCGCGTTTCGGCGCAGGTAAACAGCGCGGCGCTCTCTAGCAAGGAGGGCGACAGGTATCACGCCTGCAATCACTCTCACCGCAGAGTCGGAGACTGTTGGATACGAAGATGCAATTCTCAGTGCTCCTCTTCTCTGTACCTGTGCCAATCGTTTTCGGTATACCTCCTTGCTGAGAGCGTCGCCCCATACCTCTGCTCCGTACAGTAGCACTGACCCTACAGCACTCATCAAGTGGCGTCTTCTTGATGGGCTGGGTCCCCCTACGTTGGCCATAAGTCGACTCAGGGCCGATATTCCCGAAGCAGCCTTCTCAGCCGTTGCCTTGATCTTCGAGTCGATCAGTAGCCCCAGGTACTTCACCGCTGGCTTCGATTCGACCTGTATATCTCCAATACTGATCATCCTTACTCTAGGGATTCTCTTTTTTGTCAAGATGACCACTTCAGTTTTCTCCAGTGCTAAACTGAGCCCGCGACCAGTCATCCAGTCCCTCACTCGGCGCATTAGCATACCTAGCCTAAGTTGCGCTTGTTCAACGGTGCGTCCGGCGACCAGAGCCGCAACATCATCCGCATAGCCGACCAAGCGCGACTCGTCTGGCATCTCAAGTCTCGGTAGCCCGTCGTAAGACACGTTCCACAGGTCCGGACCAAGGATAGATCCCTGGGCAACACCCGATGTAATTTCCATCCTTCGTTGGCCCTGTGTCGTGTCGTAGAGCAGGCTTCGGTCTTTTAGGTAGTTCCTCAAAAGCCGCATTAGATATTCTGGAACTTGAAAAGAGTTTTCCAGCGTGTCCAGAATATCCACCCATCTAGCGGAGTTGAAGGCATTCCTGACGTCGAGTGTCACATACAGGACGATCCGTCGCTTGGTGCGACTACATGCCTCTGCCTTTTGGACCGCGTTCACCACCTCTGCAATCGCATCAATGGTAGAACGTCCAGCTCTAAAGCCGTACTGCCGAGGAGATAGGTCCCCAGCAGCACGAATCGCGTCAGTGAGTCTTCCCTTGATGAGTTTCTCTAGCACTTTCCCAGCCGTGTCTAGCATGCATAACGGGCGGTATGCAGATGGCGATTGGGGATTTCCCTTCCCCTTGCTGATCAGCACGAGCCTCGCCACCTTCCATCGTACCGGGAAAACCCCGTCCCGTAGGCAAGCGTTGAATGTGCTGAGCAGCAAGTCAGGACAATGGTGATAGACGAGCTGCAAAACCTCAGCTGGAACGCCATCTGGACCTGGAGCCTTCCTCGCTTTCAGGGAGAGGACTGCCTCCTCCAGTTCCAGCTGTGTGAAGAGTGGGCACTCGACCGCTGTTTCACCACGGACAGCGTCAACACGGACGGGGTGGGCGGAGAAGTGTCCCCGCACTATCGCGTCCATCTTTTCCGCGTCAAGTATACAAGGCTTCCGTAGGGCACCAAGTTTCCCCATGACCAGCTTGTAGCCAAGGCCCCACGGATCCCTATTTACATCGTCCACGAGGTCTTGCCAGCATCGGGCCTTGCTCTTGTTAATAAGCCTGCGAAGATATTTCCTGCCGGACCTGTATGCGACTAGCCTAGTGTCTGCCTCCTCCCGTGTTCGCGCCCGCTGGGCCTCTCGCCGAAGTTTGTGACACTCGCTTCTTTGTTCGGCGATCTCGTTTGACCACCAGTATACTGGAGGCTTACCGTGTCGGGGTCTCCGACGGGGCATGGAAGACTCGCAAGCAGCTATGATGGTACTCATAGTTGAGTTCACCAAGTCCCTGGCTGTGGGCCCTCCACTCCCTGGCGGAGCTCCCAGCAACGGTGCGCCTGCCGTAAGCGCGTCAGCGAACCTCTCAACGTCCATCCTCCCAGTCCTCCATCCGAGGATTGAAGTTTTGGCATATGCACGCAGAGTGGCACTGTCGTGAATCTCAACCGCTATATACTGGTGATCACTAGCCGAGTAGTCCTCTAGTACTCGCCAGTTGTGTACTCTAGGTACCAGGGACTCCGAAGCGAGTGTCACATCGGGTATGGTTCCTACGCAACCCCATCGGCGGAAAATAGGGGTGTTACCAGTATTTAGGACAAAAAGCGCTGTTCTGGCCGCCATGTCCAAGATTTGCTTTCCCCTTGGGTCGGATTGTGGCATACCCCATTCAATGGCTCTAGCGTTGAAGTCTCCCCCGACCAGCATGTTGCCCTCTGTGTTCGAGACAGCGTATTCCAGGGCATCGAGTTTGGTTCGAAAAGATCGCATTGCCTCGTTAGGCGTCAGATAAACACTGAAATATGTTATCCCTGAACACCGCACCCACACAAAACCATCCCCGCGTCCATGGCCCTGCACCTGAAGGCGGGCGCTGTCTCGAACCCAGATGGCCGAGGTACTAGATTTGTCAGGGTACCACGCTTGAGAATCCTTGTTATGATGTTGCTCGCTCAGCAACAGGAGGTCAGCTTTCTTATCCCTCGCAAACTGCTCAAGTAGGTCCTGGGCGTTTGTACTTCGGTGTAAATTGACCTGCAGGATACGGATCATTTGAGTATCGATTTGGCTTTAGTTAGGGCCTCCTTGAAAACCCAGCATCTCTCTGTCCCCGGCTCATGTTTGAGGTCGCCGGGTGCTAGCTTAGCATCCTTGCAAAGAATGCATTTTGCCTCGTTCGTGCACTCCTTCCTTTTGTGCCCCGTTTCACCACATTTGTAGCACAGAGATCTCCTGTCGGGTCCCCTGCAGCCATACGCGGTGTGTCCGTATTTGAAGCATCTGAAGCAGCGGATAGGGATCGCTCTTCTCCGTATCCTGCAGATGACCCAACCTGTCTTAATTTTACCCTTCGCCAGGATTTGCTGGGCGTCTTTATCAGCTAGTTCGACAATAGCCATGCGTTGCCCCCTTGTGTTTTCACGTGTCAATCTTGCCTTGACTTCACTTAAGCTGGGGAACTCCCTCCTAATAGCATCCTCTACTTCAGCTTTGTCCGTGACGCAGTCGAGGTCCCTGATTTCTAGGGTGGCCATTGGTTCGAGCGAGGCAACGGTTGCCGCATCTCCAAGAACCTTTTGAACCGCGTCACGGAATGCATCTTTGTTTGTGGCCTCTGGCCCAAATTCCACCAGCAAGCCACCGGTCCGGGTTGGTCGAACTGCTTTGATGGCAGTTTTGGTGTCGTCTGGCTTGACCGCTCCTTTAATTTCACGGAGGACATCTGCGTAGGTTCGGCCCTTAGTGGGTTTAATAAGCAGTGCCTCTCGCAAGGGTTTGCGCCGCGGTTCGCTTTTTGTTTTCTGCGGTATATCGGGGGGTTCTTTGTTCTTTTCGTGGTTGAGCTCTTTGTCTGTTTTTTCTAGGAGTAGCTTTTTGGCCGCTTTTCTTCGCTGCCTTGTTTCGCACCACATGAAAATCCTCGCCTGGAGTGTCAACTTCGTTTATGGTCTCGTCCTTCGTCCTTTTCTCACGGTCGCCTTCAATTGGGCTACCGGCCATTCTTTTGCTGCTGCTAGGACCCACTGATGCCTCGAGGGAGAGCGTGTCTTTTTGGTGCTTTTCGGTTGCAAGCCACCTCCGCCTGTAGTGCGTTATGCGGTCAAAAAGCTCCTCCAGTTCAAGAATGCCATGCTTGACACTCTTGCCTATGTTTTTCTGCACTTCGCAGGCAGCCCTCAGTTGTTTGACGATAGTCCCCGCTTTCCGAGTAAGCCGCTCATCTTCGGCGCGGTCAAGGCCGATTGTGTTATTTGGCGCCACCTCTTGGGAGAGGACCCCGTTTCCTAGCCCTTTTGCTTCTATCGCTTGGGTCGCGTTTGAAGTAGCGTCGGCCAACGGCAAAACTTCTCCCTCCCCCAGTCTTACACTGGCCTCTGTTGGTGTCGCAGCTTGATCCGGATTGTGTACGTCTTGCATTGGACGCTCCGGGGTGCGCATAGTCCTTCTACTACGCTCAAAGGCCGCAATGATGCCAGGTTGCACAACGCACTCTGCCTTCTTTCGTTCGTTAGTCCGTCTGTGGTCTGTCTCCGATGATTTAACCTGTGATGTTGACTTTGACAGTGTTTCTGGGGTTTGCTGCCTCCCCCCGCAATCGGTGACTTGCTTTATCGGTGTTCTTGCCAACAGCGGTTTTTGCCTGAAAGGGTTCTCCGTGCTAGCATCCTGTTTGCTTGTAGTTATATCTGTTACAGAAGCCAAGTTCACCACTTCTATAACATTGCAGTCGCTGGATGACGCCAGCCGGGAGCCTGCTCGCTCACTACCCTCTGCCGCCGGTACTGGGGATCCGACCCCCTGCACCGTAATTTGGTTCCCCTTGTGGACCTGCATAGTTTGGTTTTCTGTCTGGGTTTCCGTTCCCATAGCATTTTACCTACTGCCAGGATATGTGGATAATTGATGACGCCATATATTTCGTCATGTCACAGTGAAGATCACTGACACTCAGGTATTTGTCCTGAGACTCTCCCTTCACTGCCGACCATTGTCCGCGGCTGCTTATTGGTTATTCGCAGCGAAACTTTCGGGAAAGGTCTTCCCCTATCCGCAACCCTGGGGACGCGTTTGGTTCCCCGGTCTGAGGGCACTATCGATAAATCGATAACCAAAAGAATTATTAACCTTGGCGCGAACGCAAGCATCCTTGTCAAGATTGTACTTAGCGCCAAGACTGAATTTAGTAGCGTTCAAGCCTGAAGAGGACGACAATTGGACACCGTAGTCGGATTCGTCCGAAAATTTTTGGTAGATCGATCCAGCGAATTCTTTGCCATCGTCAACACTGGTAAGGAAAACAAATTCATGGCCAAAGAAACCAATGGCGAAGTTTTTTGTGGTAAGTTTTGAATTTTGAGCATCATCAAATGCAGTCTGGTAACCAGCCAAAAACACACAGCTGATGCATTGATTAGTGGGCCGGAGGACAAAGCCAAGTCGCCGGCAATGTCTGCGCCAGCCTTGGCGAATTCATTTCCAACTTCTAACTTCAATTTACCATTCTTGTCTCCTTGAGTGGAATGTTCGATCCTTCCACCAACTTATCTTGTGTAGAAATTTCAGTGGTGAGTTTATTTATTTCAGAAATCAACTTACAGAATAGTAGTCCAATTACAAGTCAATTAATGCAAAATTTAAATACCAACATATGAATTCAAAATATGGCAGAAATTAAAAAAAAGATCACAATACGATATTAACAATTAAGATTTATAGGAATATTTATGAATTTGATTTTTCAAAGAAGTTTTGAATACGCCATGAGATTGTGATAGAGGACCAAGACTTTGCTGGTTGTGCATACGAGGTAAGCGTAGCAAAGGAGAGTGGAAGAAGGTGTTAGTACGTGCATACGGAATCTGAAATTGAAGCGAGGATCTATTAGGGCGAGCCGCATCGAATGTATTTATTTGCCCGCATAAATTATGAGGTAAAAGGCAAAAATGAAGCTTGAATAAAAGACATTCGTCAAGGAAAGATCGTCTGGACTCAAGGGTAGGAAGGCTCAAAGTATGAAGTCGGTCATCATAAGGGGAGTAATGAAGGTTAAATTTGAAGAATAGAGACCGTGTGAATCTCCGTTGAACTGACTCAACGGCATCGATGAGCTTCCTGTGCTACGAACTCCAAATTTGGGAGCAGTACTCCAAATGACTACGTACTAGTGAGAAGTAAAGACACATACAGGATGTGATATGTTGAAATGACGAAGCGGATCGTAAAATAAATCCAGTTAAGCGAGAGGCTTTCTTAATAATTAGAGCAAAGTGGAGATCAAACTTCAGTTTACAATCGAAAAGCACACCAAGATCCTTGAAGGAAGTTACATTGCTCAAAGGTATACCAACAAGCCTATACGTTGAGAAAAGAGGACATTATTTACAGGCGAATGTCATCTGATGGCATTTGGAAACATTTAAGGAGAGATGGTTTGATTCACACCAGTCACTAAGACGCTGAAGATCGGTTTGAAGGATATCCACATCTTAAAGGGAATCAATAACTCGAAAAATCTTGGTCATCAGCATAAAGGAGACAGAGCGATGTGATAACAGAAGGTAGATCATTGATAAAAAGTAAAAATAGTATGGGGCCAAGTATTGCACATTGCGGAACTCCCGAGCTCGGGTGAAATGAAGAAGAGAAGCAAGAGTTTAAAGTGACTACACATTGACGATTCAGGACATAAGAGAAAAGCCGGGAATAGAGGCAACTAGGGACATTGAACCCTAAAAGTTTCTCAAATAGGAGAGAGTGATCCACTGAATCAAAGGCTTTAGGAAAATCCGTAAAAATAACGTCCACTTGTTGTTATTGATCGAGGGCAGCTGCAATATGATGGGTAAAAGAAAGTAAATTTGTAACGGCAGATCTGCCTCTGACAAAGTCATGCTGTTGATCTGCTAAAGATCGGAGGACAAGCGGATACAGCAAATCAAAAACTATGTTTTCAAGAATTTTACTAGAACAAGGAAGAAGGGAAATAGGACGATATTGCGATCACCAGATTTGAAAATAGGGAAAATATGGGCAATTTTCTATTGGGCGGGGACTACCCCACAGGATACACTCAAGTTAAAAATCATTGAAACAGGAACACAAAGCAAAGAAGATAAAGATTTTGCTATACGAAAATTATTAGAGGAAAAAGCGCAAGAAGATTGGTTGAAGGAGAGGGAATGCTTAGCCCTACCAAAAAAGGAAGAAAAGTAAGAAGCAAAGAGTTCACAAGATTCTTGAGGAGAAGACGATGTTACACCATCTAGACTAAAATTATCAGGGGCATGATGAGAGGTTCTTAAAGATTTTACGTACGACCAGAACGCACGAGTTTGATTCAACATTAACGAAGTTTCAATGTGGTTAACATATGCATGAAGTGCAGAAGTGGCAATTTTCTTGGCCGCGGCACGACGCTTTTTAAATTTAACGAGGTCAATTAGAAGACCACTGGATAAGAATTTTCTGCGGGCAGCATCTTTAGCTTTAATTGCAAGGGCAACATCTGAATTAAACCAAGGAGCATCTTTAGGTCTTGCTGGACACACAGGAGTAAATTGCGAGATTAAGGATGAAAGAAACATATAGAGCTTATCAACACAATCTTCAATGTGGAGATTGCTGAACAAGGAATACCAATTCACGGCATTAAGGTTAGCTTCCTTGCTCGACAAATCGGCTTTTAAAAAATTAAAGCGGGAAGGTGGGGAATTCTTCGAAGAACGAGAAGATGAGATTGCAAGCTCAATAGAGAGTGGTGGATAATGAGGATCAGGTTTGACAAAGAATGAGAGTGCCACCGATGCGGACAGAGAAGAAGGTAACAAGTTGGAAAGAACAAGATCAAGCAATTTGTTATTGGCATTGGGAAAAGTGTTGTATTGGGTGAAAGAACAGAGGTGAATAAAAGAAGAAAGAGCAAAAGACACGCTACCGCCAGAAACTATGGAGACATACAAATCATTCCAAACAAAAGAGGGCAAATTGAAGTCACCACAGACCAATATGGGGGTAGAAGGAAAACGAGCATTAATGTAGCTCGAGAATTCTGCAAAGAATCGTTCGTAAACAATAGCAGGACTGTTACAAGGAAGGAAAGAGAGTCAGATAGAGAGATTAGCACAATTATACACTCAGGTGAAGATGGAGTGAAATCATCACAGTATTTACTGGTAAGGGAAACATGTTTACCCACTAGAACGCCTCCACCGTCAGACTTACCAGTAGCATCACGGTCTCTATCTCTGCGGAAGACTAAATGGTTCGGAAGTAGCTCACTATTACTAATGTCATCTGTCAGCCATGTTTTCGATAGACAGATGATATTATAGTGAAAAAGGATGGAAGAAATGCGAAATTCAGTAGTCTTAGTCCTCAGGCCACGAACATTTCGGTAAAAGCAAGTTAAGAATGAATTACTAGGCCTAAGAGATGTTTCTTCTGGAGCGAAAGGACACAGTATGGTTCTGCTTACGAATCGGAGAGAACTTTTTGACGAATACGCCAGGTGGCCAAAATTCCTTATCAAACAAGATACTTAGGTCAGCTGGAACAGTAATTTTAAAAGATGCAATCAATCTGTTCGTCTTACCATCAGGCGTAAGCTTGGCGCACTGGAGCAACTCAGGACTAAAGTTCAGTTTGTACTTTATATGAGCGATGATGTCTTCGACTGGCATGCTATATTCTAATCTCGAGAGAAATATTTGTAGCGGTGGGGATATAGCACGCAGGGGGGCACCAGGTTTCATCGCAGTTATGTTTGTCGTCATATCGCCTCCAAGTGAGGGCAGATGTAGATCCTGGTGAGCCTACAATTCGGTATCAGCATTACCTTGAGTTACAAATCTTGTAACAGAGGTTTCAGGCGGGCATGAAGACTTTGGCTTTGTCCCGATACCAACTAACCGTTGCGGTGTTATAGAAGCCGGCTGCAGAAGTTCAGGTTGCTGCTGATTAGATGTATATTGTAAATGTTTCGGTTGTGCTTGTTGCTGTAGTTGTCGTACATGCTGTGGCTTTTGAGAACCAGGTGATAGTTGCTGGTGAGGTTTCTTTGGAATGGCTCCCTGGCTGGCATCAACCACAGCACACACATCAGAGCTTTTGGCAGCAGAAGTTGGCGATAGTGCAGGATGATTGTTCACTGGGCAATCCCTATCGTTGATAGAAGGAGTACATACTTTGCTGCGAATTTCTTGTAAAATTTTAGACTGCTCTTTTAATACTCTGAGCGTGTCTGAGATTGTCACCCCGCGACAGTCATTGCATCGAAAGAAAATATTTGAGTCCAATTTCGCCCGGATGTCATAAAAGGATGCAGGGATGCTTAGGCATTCAAGGTGGAGAGACTTCGCACAATATCCATCACACTCAATGAATTTGGCTCGTAATGATTCGGGTTCATTGCACTTTTGACATTTAATGTCGTATGTTGGAGAACTTTCAGCCATTTATAATGAAGTAAAGCAAAGAAAATCGCAGGAAAAAATAAATAAATTAAATTAATTGCGCGAGGGTATTTGTAAAAAAAAAATCACAAAAAGTCCGAACTTGCTTAGTTTGAATAAATTTTTTCAGGTTAAAAATATTCATTAATTATTATCTGTGTTCCACAGGTCAGTCCATATTTCTTCCGTTTGTATTTAGTTTCCAACGAACCAACCACTTTGCCAGTGTCTTGGTTTGAGTGACCGCTTGTGGCAAATTCAATTCCCGACGCAGTCTTTGTTTTACAGTCCAATTTCCATAGACCAAAATGATAACCCTTGCCGAAGATATTTCTGGCTTGTTTTCCCAAATCAGAATATGTTGGTGGTGCCATTTTCATTTCACTCAATTAATTTGCTGGATTAGATAGGACATAAAACACAGGCTCAAAAGCCGCTTTTACGAAATAAATCCTTGGAAGAATTACACTGAGAAAAACCACCGAAAAATCTCCCGCACACTTCCTATATGAACGACGACCATCAATATTTCCCTCGAACTATTTTTGTGCTAACAAGTGCATATTGATCCACGAAACATCTCCGTTCGTTCTTCTGGCCGCCAGACACTTAAGTTCATATGGGCGGTCGGATGAGAATAGTTTCTATAGCTCGGCAACATCCCAAGTTTACCTTGTTGGTTGAACCGTGTTAGCCGATGGTCATCTGCGACTGTTGCTCGATGGTGAAAGCACGGGGTATCCATTGCAAACTCACGATATATTGTTTGTTGATAAGGTGTTAAAGACTCGATCCAAAAGTGTTTCCCTTGTCTACGTACGCACGATGTTTCGAGCTCCATTCGTTTAACCGAGAGGTAGTCGTGAATTTCCTAGGTCTCCCTACTCTACTTCCTGCCTTGTTTACAATATTTAGCTAAAAAGTTCTAATTTAAAGTAAATGTTACGTTGATTAATTAATTACAATTACTATAAGTCGACTCGATGATGATTGAGTCTAAGAACGCTTGATTCGGTTGAGTTAACCCTCGCTCTCTATTTCTACTCTCTCTAACGCACATTTCAAGAGCACTTTATAAGACGCTCACAGTAGAACGATGCCTCTATAATTTTCACACCATAACTTGTCTCCCTTTTGTGCACAGGACATATGTATTATGTTATACATTTACGCCAGTCCTCTGGTGTGTGCTCTTTTGACCGTATTCTGAATATAAGTCGATACAGAATGTTACTTAGATGGCGACCCCCCACTCTGGAGCAGTTCTGCTGGTATTCCATTTTATCCAGGCGTCTAATTTTTTCTGAAATCTCGTACTGCTGCCTGTACTTCGTCTCTGGTTGGTGGAGAAATGAGATTGGGACCTCTGGCTCTGTATCTCGACTGTTCACAGCTTCAGTAGTTGTTGGGACGCTGTGAATAGCTTCTGAAAATATTGCAGTCATATGTTTTTAATTTCTACTGAGCTATATATGATTGCTCTTCGTGCACTTTCGTAAAGACTTGTTTGTGGATTGAAACCATCCTCAAGTTTCCATGTCATGGTTGGGTCCATATAATTGAGTTGTCTGTTTCATTTTCTATAGTGAAATTTATGTCAGGGTATATTTCATTCATACAGGCAATCATTCCGTTTTGTTTATTTTCTTGTGAGTCAATAGTAATGAAACAGCCATACACACATCGTTTGTAAAATATTACATTGAATCGTTCGACAATTTTGGGTATAAAGACTTCTCTGGATGAAATAAGATTGTAAGAATATTTCGGATATTATTGAGGACATTGAATGTCCCATACCCAAACCATCCTTTGCAATATGTGTGTTATTGTTGAACGTATGCTAGTTTTGCTTGATTGTGTTCTTTATAAGATTGAGTGGTTGATCTGTGAATCGTCGGCTGTTATTGGATGAATGTTTTTCTTTAATCATGATCAGGGTTTCATCGGCGGGTATAGACCTCTAGAGGTTGGTGATTTATAGTGATAAAAGTCGACAAGTGTCAGTCAATCTTAGAGAGATGATTGAGTTCGCTAGATCGCGGCTGTTCTGTAATGTGTACTTGTCATAAAGGTGCATTACATCAGCCAGTACCGTTGCCAAGTACAGTACTAATTGGTACGCAGGAGCTGGGCGGTAATCAATAATAGGCCCGATATGGATACTAAGTTTTTGGAGCTGAAATTGTGCTTTGAGGGATGGTGTGGATGGGTTCGGTTTTATGTAGCGGAGCTTAGTATGAGGAGGAATGATTAGTGGAGATTGCATTATAGCAATACGTAAGCTTGCTTGGAACTTATTAGTGGAATCTACGTTTACTAGTTTGTATCTGTTGGCGTTAATGAAGCCAGTTGTTTTTTGTACATAGTCCGCTGTTATTAGAATTACCGTTGTATGTCGCTTGTCAGCCTTTGTCACTGTGAGTAGGTTATCAGTTAAATTTTTTGAATGTATCTTAATATACCTGGCCTAGCCGATGGCTTATCTGCTTAACCTATCCTACACCTCTACAAAGTCACTTCCTTCCACGCCCCTTTAGACACTGAAAATAACTCAAATGCTTAAAAAAAGACAAATGGCCTGCGGATATCAAATAAACAAAATTATTTACTTCATACGCATTTGTTCAAAAATTGTTATGAGTAATGGAAAACAAATTTTCTCTTTGTTCTTTAATTTAAATATTTAATGTACAATGTACATGTCAACAAGCTGCTTATAGAGCATATAATCATGCATGGCTTAGGGTTGGATGCAAACCATTTCTGGTAGAAGCATACTGCTGCCTACTCAACTTGTTTGTTATTTTGCAAAACCCAACATATATCAATCATTCAATAACAAAAAAACAGTTTATGCATTTAGTAATCTTTTAACCTTCTCCTAAAACAATCACGAAGAACGTACAAAAATTGAAACTCCAGGGAGTAAGTTCTATTCTTGATCGACCCATAAACAATTGCGCATGTCCACCTGCGTCGAATCTGTCCAATTCGCTCTTTAGCAAATCGTCAATTACCATTATTATACTATGTTCAAGTGTTCAAACTAACTGAAATAACAGATATTCTAGTATCCTGTCCCACAAATTCAATCAGATACACGGCACTTGCAGGCTGCGTAGCGTTTTCGAGGAAAAATCCAATTAAATAGTACTATTTATCGTTTGAATTGCAGTTTTGTGGTAGCGACCACCTCCCAATGTCAATAAATCGCCAGTTAATTGGCATTTTATTACCGTCACCGATCGCATAATGTCCAATTGAGTGCGTTCTTTGAATCATTTCAACATAGCAGACCCCTAAGTGTGCTCATTTTCAACGCATGAAGGCATTCCCAGTTGTGAGATTTAGTTAAGATATAGGTAAGAGAAGTATTTTTTAGTTTCAACCGTTCTATGCTAGATGGTAGCATTTTAACCCTGTTCAACTGGAATAGTTTTATTTTTAACAATATTTGAATATTCTTTGTGTACTTCAAACTTCTCAGCTAGGATTTCTAAAAGATCTACAAACGCTTCCGTATATCTGCTAAATTGTGGAACATCAAATTCGCTGATACTCGTACGTAGATGGAGTAGCTTTAAAATAGGTTAAACGATTTCTGAGTTTGCTGGTTGAAATTTATGAGGCTCTATTATTATGAAAAATGTCGTCACTGTGAGTGGTATTTAAATGTTACTAATGAGCCATACATCTACGATGGAAAGCGGATTAACTGATAAATTTCATTGATTTGCCTTCGAAACGACTCAATTTACCTAAAAATCATCTTAATGAGCGAAGAAAACTTAGCAATATTTTGAGCTTCTAAGTTAATCGGAACAGACAGAGTCTTATTGAAAGATTTGGTTTCATAATTGAGAGCAACTAAAAGAAAAATGTTTTTTTTTTTTTAGGTAAATTTCTCGAGAGAAATTTACCTATTGCGGAGAGCATCATATATATATATATATATATATATATATATATATATATATATATATATATATATATATATATATATATATATATATATATATATATATATATATATATATATATATATATATATATATATATATATATATATATATATGTATATATATATATATATATATATATATATATATATATATATATATATATATATATATGGGATATAACGAAATTTGTGACCACGCTAGAGGTTGCAATTTTGCTTCAATTTTCACCAAATTTTCAGGAAAGGTGTATTGGGTAATTATCTCGGTTAAGTTCGTGAACCAGCTATATCGGCCGGGCAAAAACAAAATGGCGGCCATTTTAGACGAAAAATCGTGATTTCTGTTCTGACCAAAGTATAGCTCCGATTTGGATGAAATTTGGTACTAAGGTTCATTGATGTATGTGATGAATCTCACAATAAAAAATCCAAAGTCGGTACGGCAGAAACAAAATGGCGGCCGCTCAAAGGTCGAAAAACGTGCAAAATTTTGTTGTTGTAATAGTGGTCAAAGCTTTCAACAGATTTTCACGAAATTCGGTAATTTGATAGAAATTATGAGTATCTAAAGAATTACGTAAAAAATCTGGAGGTCAGGTTGCAAAAAACAAAATGGCGGCCAGTTGAAGGTCGAAATTTCAAAGGCTTTTAAAAGTCGCAATTTTGATCCGACATGTATGAAACTTTGTTTCAAGGTAGACATTACTTAGACCTACAGTTTTTGATATTTTGGTGATCATGCATGTGCAAATTTTAAAATGGCGGCCGTTTAAATATGCGTGTTTTTCATTTTTTTGTGGCCCTCTAGCGGTCACATTTTCCAACGGATTTTGATGAAACTTGAGATTATCGATTTCTGTACTATGCTCTCGTATTTCGCAAGAAATTATCAAAATTGAATGAAAAATAAAGAAGTCGAAAATTTAAAGCCTAATATTTTTAGCTGCCATTTTCTTTAAAAATTGAATTTTTTTGCCCTGTCTAGAGTGAAACTCTTATTTGAACGAGATAGTACATTGACTGATGAGGTCCTAGCATACAAAGATTTAAAATAATCCAAAATCAAATGCATGCATTCAAGATGGCGGCCCCCAAAGGTCTGAAGGCAAGCGCAATTCGCTATTTTAGTGCCAACTGAAATAATGAATATTTTTCATGGAAACGTTCTAAATGACTTTACTTGAAAGAACTTATAAACCAGATCATTTTTAAGATATTGTAAAATATTTTTAACAATCCATTTAAAAAATTATAAAATCGCGACTTGTCTGTCTGTCCGTCCGCCCGCCCGTTTGTTCGTGCGTCATATCAAGTTTTCTCGCAAACCACATGAGCTAGAATGAGGAAATTTTCTACGTAGGTCAAAAGTGGTGCCTCTTGAAATTTGCCGTGCAAGAAAATATTTTAAGGTATTTAAGGGGGGTCTCCCCATACAGGCGGGTCTCCTCATACAGGGGGACAGCATACAATTTTTTTTATTTCTGTAGCCCTCTAGCAGCCAAGCTTCTCAACAGATTCCGTTGAAACTTGAAATTATAAGTTATTAAGGCAAGTTAATTTAATTTAATTATGCAAATCGAATGACAAATTAAACAGTCGAAAATTTACAGCTTAATATTTTTAGCAGCCGATTTCAATAAAAATCTAAATGACGGCCCTCACAGTTCAGAAAAAAATTGAAAATGTATATATTAATGGCAATGCAAGTGCTGATTAAACTTTTATGGAAATCTTTTGAAATTAACTATTCGAGCTATTTAAGCCTTTGTGTGGTTACCACTGTGAACTGTGTAAACAGCAAATGCGAGAAGGGCGAAACCGGTATTTATATGTTTACAACAATTTATGATCCGCCGATTTTCAATATGTAATCCATACGCGTGCAACTCAATTTAATTAGCAAAATATTTGCGCGCCGATATAAGGTCTCTAAAAACGAACGTAGCCAGATTTTTTTTATGTTAATAAATACCCATGTGGTACAACGAAAATTGCAGTAGGAAGTTTAGTAGTAGGCAAGCCAAATTCTTTTTCGAAACTTTACGCTACATACAAGAAATTTACCTTTCCGGCTGGTGCTGCCAACGGGGATTTTTTTATTTTAATTTGGGGAAGATATGCAAAAATATTTGGAATAAACTTGAGCTGATCAGTGACAGGATTACGAGTATCTTTCGGATGGAGGAGTGCACTGTTGAGGTTTTTATTATAATTAAAGCAAAATAATTCGTAAAACAAGTTCGTATGCAGACACCAGTAATAAAAAACTGAAAAACAAATAGGATAGTAATATACTTTATTTAAATCATCGGTAATAATTAACAAGCGTAAATTGAATTTAAACATAAATTATTACAAAACTTAATGATTCCACGGGCATTCTATGCATATTTGATAACAAAGCTAAATTTTGCAGTAATCATATTTCTACATTAAATGATGATTCATAATTAAACATTAGGGGGAAAAAATGAAAAGAACCTATATTACAAAAAAAAAAATATATTATCGTCTCGAAATTCTTGATCGAAGTCTCCAAGACTTCGTTTAAATCTAAATCCACAACTGAATTCAGTAGTCCTTCCATAATTGCCAAAGTTTTTTTCCCCGTAGGGGAAGCGCTGGTCTCCACGTTTTCGTGGAAGTGGACTCCGATCTGGCAACGACCTCTGGACTACAAATAGGATATTCAATTGAAACTGACGTTTCGGGCTGGCGGATTTGATATTTTTGACTAAGTTGCACAGCACAGTACCTTCAAGGTTACACTCGCCCGTAAACGACTTCAATCTAAGTATCAAACCGTATCCATCCCCAGTAAAACCTTGGAAAGCCGAGGAGTACGTTCGAAGTTTGCACCATTGAGTTGGTGATGTAGGTTCGGTTGCGACGGACTCCTAATTAGCGCTGATCTGGCTCTGAGCACCTGTTCCCATAAGGGCCTCCTTGCTCTGCAAAGATAATCAAGGTACCAATAAAAGTGTTACATATGCGAATGGAGATAGCGGCTCCAAGATGGGACCCTATACGAGGTGTGCCAATTAAGTAATGAGACTGATTCTATGAAAACCGTTTATTTAAAAATTATTCTACAACTCTGCCATCCCTTCAAAGTCGTCCCCTTGGGCAGCTATACAACGATTCCAGCGCGTTTTCCATGCTTCGTAACATTTCTGGAACGCTTCGACTGGGATGTCTGCGAGTACTCTCGTCACGGCCGCCTGGATATCCGTAATCGCCTCAAAATGGGTTCCTTTGACCACCGATTTTGTTCTAGGGAACAAAAAAGTCATTAGGTGACATATCGGACGAATAAGGCGGCTGTTGCAACACGGCGATCCCTTTAGAGGCCAAATGCTGGGACATGGTGAGGGCGGTGTGGTTCTTTGGAGCCATCTTCGCGCACAACTTTTTCATCCCAAAATCGTCGGTTAAAATTTGTCTGACTGTTTCACGGTTCATACCCAGTTCCAAGGCCAACATTCGAACTGTTAAACGCCGATCTTCACGGATTTGGGCGCGCACACACTGCGCATTCGCGTCAGTCCGCGCCTCGTCTTCCACGCTTTCACGCCCCTCCTTAAACTCTTTATGCCATTGAAACACCTGGGCACGACTAAGAGCACTATCACCATGCACTTTTACAATTTTAGCGTACGTTTCCGAAGCTGTTTCGCCCAATCAGGTGCAAAATTTTATCGCGACACATTGCTGTTGATTTCGTTTCTTCATTTTCGTGACGAGCACCACCAACACACGTCTACTCAACACTACACAGCAGGCGAACTATACAAGCTAGAGCGATTATAAATATGTCAACGGAGAGGGGGAGGATGTCGGGGAAGGGGAAGTTAATGTCACGGTGGCAGGTTTACCACAAGCGCGGCAATAAAATCAGTCTCATTACTTAATTGTCACACCTCGAGATATCGCATCTCCGAACTCACCAAAAACAACAACACCGACAAAGACATTCAAAACCTTGCTAGCCACTAAAGATTCATAGATCGAAGGTAAACGGACGCCTGATCGGGAGGCCTCAGACACCACATATCTGCCGAATAGAATTGCGACGTCCGGGCGCAGTTAGAACAAGTTGAAGGAGCAGTAGATTGCTCCTGCCAGAAGGGTATTGTAAAACAATTAGTAAATCAAACAATATATTCTGCATACCAAAACATGAAAATTATTTTGGCTATTATGATTTTAAACTCGCCCCCATTTCGTTTCAAGTGACCCCGTCGCTTGATTAGTCATGATAACACATCAATATAACCAACCATTTCTAAAATTTTTATCAAAATTCCTACATATTTGTAGTGTCTAGGTCCGTTGCAAACGTGTATCTTCTAGTGTCACATGTTAATGTTGTTGTAATTGTTAAATATTCAATCGGCTGTAACTTAGCTGTTTACTGTTCAGTTACTCGAAATTTTTAGAACACATACAAATGCTTTCAAAAAACTTAATTGTAGCTTTTGGGAAATTTAAGGGTCCCATTTCGATTTAATAGGCAAAAAAGTAAAATTTATAAAACGTACTATTATTAACAAAGTTAATCGAATACCAACTTCTCCGGTATTTGTTGTTCTTGGGCACAAAATATTCGTACACTTCCCCTGCACCCCTCAAAGCAAAACTTGTCATTTTAAGACCTGTTTGGAAAAGTTCTCGTCAATGTCTTTCATTTGATACCCATATTGTTTACATACAATGAAATTTCAGTTTCAGGGGCCACTCTCCTATATGGGGAGACCCCCCTTAAACACGCTATAATTTTTTGTTTATGGTGAAACTTTGAAGAGGGCGTCACTTTGCACCTATCCGCAAAATCTTATGTTCCTAGCTTATGTAGTTTGCGAGAAAAAGTGGTTTGACACACGGACGGACAGGCAGATGGACAGACAGGACGCGATTTTAGTAAGGTTTTGTAAAATGATTTTACGCAAGCCCAAAAACTGCACGTACTCCGGAACACCCTATATGATAAGAGCGCAAAATGAACCACCGCGAGGTCAAAGAACAAATCGCAGCAGAAAAATAACCACCAGTGTGAGGTTGAGCTCGTCTACTATATGTTTCCAAATTACAGCCTTGGCTCCTTCAGTGTTTGGGGGGAGCGGCTTTGGAGCTTTCAGTCGTCTCAAGTAACTTTTCGGTTTAATGATCTGGGCTGCGCTTTTGTTTGCTTCTCTCATAGTGGACGCCACAAAAATTTTCGTTTGCAAAAGGTTATTCAGTGCTTTCCGTACTCTTGCGTGTAATCCGTCTATCTTTGCTGTTTTGACCGTTGCTGCGAATCTTCTTGTCTTCGATGCCTTGGTCATTTTTGTTGCTATCCTTGGTGTTGTTTTGAGAGGAGTCAGACTCACGTCAATCAGGTCCCCCACGGAACCGCTGTCTTCATACACGCGAAAAGTCGTATTTTTGGTGCCATTCTTATCCCTGCGAAGAAGAGGGGCCATGCGGGATGCTCAAAACCAAGCTAGCGCTAATCGAGAGTCCATTTCAGCCGAACCCACACCATAATGTGAACTTCGAACATACTCTGAGTTAGATTGGAGGCGCACGAGTATTACCTCGCCATTTTCACTTGAATCGTAGTCTATGTATCATTCAGCGTGATTTTTCTGATAATCTGGGAGATATACATCTCACGGAAACTTCTCTTTTCCTCGGGTACGAGGGGGCGGCACTGCTTAAAAAATACTAGCCTCCAAAAATATTAGCCCCCAAGAATACTTCTCGACCACTCCGCTGCGTGGTAGAGAATCCCGGACAACCGCTACGAGTGAGAAAAATAAGTTTGTCTAAGATACCTTTCGCAGGAAACTGGTTGATGATTTTATTGCAGGCCCTTTGGGTAAACAACTTAGTAACCGGAATTTGACGCTAGATGTCCGTACTAACAAATATCGTGAAAGCTCGAACTTTATATATGTCATTTTGAAGGTACATTTGACAGCTATCAAAATCAGTCAACAAAACAATTTTATCTTGTGGGTATCATTATGTTTTTTCACGATGAATAAGTTCGAAAATTGGAGAAAAAGACAGCATTTGCAGGAGGTTCTGTTGGGTCATTTTTTTGCAAAGAAAACTGCTGCGGAAAGTCATCGTTTGCTTGTAGAACTTTATGGCGACGATGCTTTAGCGAAAACAAAGTGTTTTGAATGGTTTTAACGCTTCAAAAGTGCCGATTTCGACATCAAAGACAAACAACGCACAGGACAGCGAAGAAGTTTGACGACGAAGAATTGGAGACGCTACTCGATGAGGATTCGTGTCAAACGCAAGACGAACTTGCCAAATCGTTAGGAGTGACTCAACAAGCCATTTCAAAACGTTTCAAAGCCGCCGGATGCATTCAGAAGCAAGGTAATTGGGTCCCCTATGAGTTGAAGCCGAGAGACGTTAAACGGCGATTTTGTATGTCTGAAATGCTGCTTGAGCGCCATAAAAAGAAATCATTTTTGCATCGGATCTTGACTGGGAATGAAAAATGGATCCATTATGACAATCCCAAGCGCAAAAACTCATACGTGAAGCCCGGCCAACCAGCCAAATCAACGGCAAAGCCAAATATCCATGGCGGTAAGGTTATGCTGTGTATTTGGTGGGATCAGAATGGGCCGTTCCAGTTATTAAGTTGTACACCCAGTCAATAATCATCGACAAACACGTCCATCACCTTTGCACCTCTAAATGACCCAATTGGTATTGGGCCACATATATTGTATCATAATGGACTAATTTGCCTGGCTTTGCTGCTCGAGTTTTGCTTTGGTAGAAAGGCTTCCGATACTGCTTTGCATAAACAGATGCTTCATAGTAACAATCGTCATTTCCACAGTAATCGTTGTGTGTTTACATCGATGCCTTCAACGCCCGAACCATCTGCCGATTGACGAACTGATCCATCATTAACATCGCTTAATCGTTCATGTCAGACCTGGAACGATGCATTCTGCACATTAACATTCACCGTACCACCAATTGTCAGGCATCTTATGAGCTGTTACTAATCGTCAACCATATTTGAACATTTCGATTTTGTTCGATGTAAACTTAATATTCACTTGTTTTCTTGTTGCCGCTGCAAGTAAGAGCAAATTGTGGCCAAGCATTGGTACGTACAGCACATCAGTCAGAACAACAATGCCAACAGACGCGGATCTCATTTCGATTGTTCCACGACAATAAGCATACACCAGTTCATTGTTTCCTACAGTAACTTGCGTCAAATCACGCTCGATTTCCTGGAATTTTTGAAAGCTGTTACGCTGATACGTTAAACGATGCGAACAATCTTGTCATGTTGTAATTTTTATTCTTATTTTCATAGTATTGAAGGCTCTCTGAACTCAAATCATTCAAAACCATTTTGGAAATATATTCTACTTCTTTTTATTCTTAGCACTACAGCCCCTCTCAGGCTTTCGCTTCCTGCAAATAGCGTCTCCAACTGTCTCGGTCCATTGACCGCGTCTTCCAATTTCGAAATCCGAGCAGCGATGAACTGTCTTCGTCGACCGAGTCAGACCAGCATTTCCTCGGTTTCTCCACTGGTCTCCAGCCTTCAGTTCTCCCAACGAATACCGTTTTGGGTATCCGTTGTTCGTCCATACAATTCATGTGCCTAAATACACAAATTCGCTAAGATTTTCGATACTGTATTCGTGAGGTGTGATTTTTGGTGTGCTTGAGGTATTTTTCTTCGACTGCGTCATGAGATTTGTTTTATTTTCATTGATTTTTAGCCCTACTAGTTTTGCTTCCCTGTCGAGTTTCAGGATGAGTTCTTTGGCAGTTTTTAATGACCGTGACAAAATGTTGATGTCGTCCGCATAGGCTACTACTTGGCTCGACTTGAATAGTAATGTATCTCGTGTTTCGACAGGTAGCTTCCTTCTAACGTACTCCAGAACCAAATTGAATAGCAATGAGGCCAGCCCATCTGGCTGGTTTAGTCTGATATTTGTGTCAAAGGCATCGGGGAGTTGGTTATTGATGTGGACTTTGGAAATATATACCCTCTTCCAGTATTCCATCCTCTCTTCATTTGAGCTTGATGACTCTGTTAGTTAAGGTCCTGATGGTATTCCGAATCTTTTTGTGGAGTCTTTAGCTACTCCTATTTATGTTTTCATTTCCTTTTTCTTCGATTCCAGCTTTTATTCAGGCTCTTTTCCTTTGTATTGGAAAAGATCCTATGTTACTCCTATTTTTAAAAAAGGTAGCACCTCAGACGTTGCTAATTATCGGCTCTACGACACGACACAGGGCCAACAAAGGATGGAAATTACATCGGGTGTTGCCCAGGGATCTATCCTTGGTCCGGACCTGTGGAACGTGTCTCACGACGGGCTACTAAGACTTGAGATGCCAGATGAGTCGCGCTTGGTCGGCTATGTGGATGATGTTGCGGCTCTGGTCACTGGACGTACCGTTGAACAAGCGCAACTTAGGCTAGGTATGCTATTGCGCCGAGTGAGGGACTGGATGGCTGCTCGCGGGCTGAGTTTAGCACTGGAGAAAACCGAAGTGGTCATCTTGACAAAAAAGAGAATCCCTAGAGTAAGGATGATCAGTATTGGAGACATACAAATCGAATCGAAGCCAGCGGTGAAGTACCTGGGGCTACTGATCGACTCGAAGATGAGTTTCTCTGAGCAAATCAGGGCAACGGTTGAGAAAGCTGCTTCGGGAATATCGGCTCTGAAGCGACTTATGGCCAACGTAGGGGGGCCCAGTCCATCAAGAAGACGCCTCTTGATGAGTGCTGTAGAGTCAGTGCTACTGTACGGAGCAGAGGTGTGGGGCGACGCTCTCAGCAAGGAGGTATACCGAAAACGTTTGGCACGGGTACAGAGAAGAGGAGCACTGAGAATTGCATCTTCGTATCCAACAGTCTCCGACTCGGCCGTGAGAGTTATTGCAGGCGTGATACCTATCGCCCTCCTTGCTAGGGAGCGTCGTGCTATTTACCTGCGTCGAAATGAGGATGCGAGGGAGATAGTTGTCCGCGAGGAGAGACAACGCTCGCTCAACGATTGGCAGCAGTCTTGGGGGAATTGCACGAAGGGAAGGTGGACTGCGCGCCTCATCCCGGATGTGAGACCGTGGCTAAATCGAAGGCATGGTGAGACTGACTTCTATCTGACCCAGCTTTTGAGCGGGCACGGGTGTTTTCAGTCTTACCTGCACAAGATCGGTAAGTCACGGTCCCCCGATTGTCGGTTTTGCCCAATAGAGGAGGACAATGCCTGTTACACATTTTTTGCGTGTACAAAATGGGTCAGGCTGCGAAGGGAACTTTACAGGGAAATGGCGGAGCTCACCCCGGATAATATAGTTGCGGTTATGCTTGAATCGGTTGACAAATGGAACCAGGTGGCACATTATGCTCGGGGAGTCCTAAAATATAAAAGGGACTCACAGCAGCCGGGGGCGCTAGGGCTGGGGGATTGCTTGCCTAGCACTTCCTCTTCCCCTCTGCCCTCCCGTTAGAAGAGGGATCCGCCAGCTTGAAGGGGACTAACGGCGTAACAAAACGAGACCTTGCCTGAAGTAATGTGTCAAACGGTTCCAGGCTGGGTTCTCAGGTTGACAGGGGAGGTGTTTAGTGGGTAGTCCAGTCGCGCATGGGAGTCCCACACTCTGTGCATAAATAGCATTCACCTCCCTACCACAAAAAAAAAAATTATCGGCCTATCTCCTTATTACCTTGTTTCTCCAAGTTACTGGAGGAAATCATCTACGAGTACCTTTTTTAGGGTTTTGTAAAATAATTTTACAAAACCCTTCTAAAATCGCGTCCTGTCTGTCCGTCTGTCCGTCTGTCTGTCTGTCCGTCCGTCCGTGTGTCACAGCAGTTTTTCTCGGAAACTACTTAAGCTAGAAGCATCAAATTTTGTATATAGGTGTAAAGTGGTGATCTCTTCAAAGTTCAACTCCAAAAAAATTTTATAAGGTATTTAAGGGGGGTCTCCCCATGTAGGGGAGTGACCCCCCGAAAAAAAAATTTCATTGAAGGTAGCCGATATGGGTATCAAATGAAAGGTCTTGATGAGAACTTTTCAAAACAGGCCTTAATTTGGCAAAGTTTGCTTCGAGGGGCGCACAGGGAGGGGAAATACACGAAAAATTTGTGTCCCCCCCCCTCGCGATTGGACACCTTCCATCCGAAAAATCTGAAAAAATCACGAATGTAGGCCTTGATGAGTACAACAACAACAAATACGTGAGAAGTCGCAATTCACTCAACTTTGTTAGTAATAGTATGATTTATCGATTTTATGTTTTCTTGAATAAAATCTTAACGGTACCCTTAAATTCAACAAAATTCAGAACACAGATGTCTATTTATAAGATTGATCAACCCTGCAAGTTTCATAAAGATTGCATCATATTTAGCGAAGTTATAGCGGTTTGAATTTTTCTGTATTACTATGGAACAACATGCGCTGCATGTATTACTATTTTTTCCCAACTTCAACGTTTAAGGTGCATGCTTTGAACACTTGATTCAATTTAATGAATGACTGAAGCTGAGTACCTACAATTAATACTCATAAGTGAAACAAGTCAAGGAGGCGGGAGGGAGCTTCTAACAAAAGGGCTTTGATTCGAAAAAAATTGGCTATTAATCGATGATAACAGTACAGGAGAGTGGCCCCTGAAAAAAAAAATCATCAAACGTAGCCGATATGAGTATGAAATGATAGCTTTCATGGGAGCTTTTCAAAACAGTTCTTAAACTGTCAGTTTTTGCTTCAGTGGGGCACAGGGGGAAATACATGAAAAATGTGTTTCCTCCCTCGCGAATGGACATCTGAAATAATTATCAAGGGAGATATTTATGAGTAGAACAATAACAAAAACTTCAGAAGTCGAAATTCTTTAAACTTTGGTAATAATAGTATGGTCTTCGAATTTCATAGTTTCTCCAATAAAATCGTCATTGACATGCTTCTTGACTTTATTCAATCTGGTGACTGCATTTTGAAAATTGAATACAAAACCCTTCTGACATGAGCGTAGGTCTGTTTACCCAACTTGTTTTACTTACTCAGGATTTGTTGGTTCCTGAACAATATGGTTTTATTAAAGTTTGATCAGCTTTAACGATTTGTTTGAATTCATAAGTTTTGCTTCAATAGCCTTAGAGGACCGTTTACAAGTCGAAACCTTGTATTTGGATTTCTCTAAAGCGTTCAACTCAGTAAATCACGATAATTTGTTGAGCAAACTTAAACTTCTTAACGTTTCTGATTATTTGCTCCACTGTATATCCTCTTAATTATCTAATCGTGTTATTTAGGTATCTTTTCAAGGCTGTCTTTCCACTCCCTTCCATACGTCTTCAGGTGTTTCTCAAGGATCCAGTCTTGACCTACTATTATTCACACTGTTTATAAATGACTTTCCATCCGTTGTCATCAATTTCTCATTTCTTCGCTATGCAGACGATGTCAACGTTTTCAAAATAGTGCCGTCTAACAATGAGTGCGCCTTGCTTCAAGAAGATTCTGATGCCATTTCATTTTGTAGTCCTTATAACCAGCTTACACTAAATGTTTCTAAGTGTGTTTATCTTTCACTTTCTAATTACCCTAGCCTTATAAGCTTTCAATTTTCGTTAAATAATTCGTAACTAATTACGGTGACACATTTAAGGGACCTAGGTGTCACTTTCGACTCTAAGTTGAAGTACGGAGTTTAAGGGGGGTCTCCCCATATAGGGAGGTGAACCCTCAAAAAAAAAATTTTCACCATTGGTAGTCGAAGAGGGTGTCATTGGAAAGGTCTCAATGAGATCTTTTCAAAACAAGTCCTGAAATTTCCTTATGAGTACCGAGGGGGCAAGGGAAGGGGAAATGTACGAACTTTTCGCGTACCCCCCCCCCCCCTCGCGATTAGACACCTTCCATCCGAAAAATCGGAAAAAGTCATGAATGTAGGCCTTAATGAGTACAACAACAACAAATACATGAGAAGTCGAAATTCACTCAACTTTGTTAGTAGTAGTATGATTTATCGATTTTATGTTTTCTTGAAGAAAATCTAGACGGTACCCTTAAATTCAATAAAATTTAGCGAACAGATGACCATCTTATAAAATTGATCCGTCCTAAAAGTTTCACAAAGATCGTATGGTATTTAACGAAGTTATATCGGTTTGGATTTTCCTGTATTACTATGGAACAATATGCGCCGTATTACAATGGAAACATATGGCTATGGAACCTTATGCGCTTTTTACCGACTCAGACACTACATTTTTGCTAGGATTTGCATGAAAATTTCAGGAACGATATGTTTCTTGAATATCTTTGAGAATTGGTTCAGCTAGTGGTATCAGTAATCGTTAAAACAAAATAGGGGCTGCTAAAACGCGAAGATTGAATAATTTTGAGTTATTTTTCCCCAACTTCAACGTTTAAGGTGCATGCTTTGAACGCTTGGTTCAATTTAATGAATGACTGAAGATGAGTACCTACAATTAATACTCTTTGGTGAAACAAGTCGAAGAGGCAGGAGAGAGCTCCTAGCAAATGGGATTCATAGCCATTCTAGGATTCGAAAAATTGGCCATGAATCAATGATTTCAGTACAGTGGAGTGGCCCCTGAAAAAAAATAAAAAACCAATTGTATCGTTTACTCGATAAGAGTCGTGCGAGACAAGTTTTCTTAGAGATGACACGGTAATGGTAGTAAACTTGAAGCGCTTAGCTGTTAACATGTATATGTAGATATTTAACACATCCTATGAGTGGGATAGGCATCATCAACGTCTCCGTTGGCTGTGGCATAATGTATGGCACTAAACCTATTGGCTCTGAGTCAACTTATGGACAACGAAGGGGGACCCAGCCCATCAAGAAAACGCCTCTTGATGAGTGCTCTAGAGTCGTACAGAGCAGAAATCTGAGGCGACGCTCTCAGTAAGGAGGAGCACTGAAGATTGCATCTTCATTTCCGACAGTCCCTGATTCGGCGGTGAGAGTTATTGCAGGCGTGATATCTATTGCCCTCTTTGCTAGAGAGCAAAACGCTATTTAGATGCGTCAAAAATAGGACGCGAAGGAGATGGTTGCTCATCCAACGCTTGGTGAATTGCACGAAGAGAAGGAGGACTGCAAATCTCATCCTGGATGTGAGACCGTAGCTAAGTCGAAGGCATGGTGAGAATGACTTCTATCTGGCCCTGCGTTTGAGGGAACATGGGTGTTTTCAGTTTAACCTGCTGCACAAGATTGGTAAGTCACGATCCTACGATTGTCAGTTTTGCCCAGGAGAAGAAGACAATGACTGCCACATATTTTTTGCGTGCACGAAATGGGAAGGCTGCAAAGAGACATCTACAGGGAGACACAAGAGCTCACCCCGAATAGTATAGTCGCGGTGATGCTCGAATCGGTTGACTAATGGAACCAGGTGGCACATTATGTTCGGGCAGTCCTAAAAGATAAAAGTGACCCACAGCAACCAGGGATGTTTGAACTGAGGGGTCGCTTGTCTGGCATTTCCTCTCTCTTCCCGCTAGAAGAGGGATTCTCCAGCTTGAACGCACCTCATGGCGTAACAAACGAGACCTGGCCCGAAATAATGTGTCAAACGACTCCATGCTGGGTTCTCGGGTTGACAGGTGATATGTTTAGTGGGTAGTCCAGTCGCTTGCGAGCATGGCAGTCCCACACTCTGTGCGTAAATGACATTCGCCTCCCAACCACAAAAAAACCTATTGAAGCAGCCCGGTTCACCAACAAGGTGGTGGTAACACTCATCGCAAGGAGGAACCTAAGTGAGGTTCGATTCAAACCGATCCGCAACTAAATTGAGCGGGTAGCAATGACGCAGCTCAGCATTTCAACAGAGATCAAGGATATTCAAGCTCGTATCTACAAACTCAAGGAAGCCATCATACTAGACACTAGCGTCTTAAGTCACAATATCCGCCAATACAGCGAGTCCTGCATGGGTTTAGCATTAATAATCCAGGTATTAACCTGTTTGGCCATCTGAAGAAAAACAGGATCCAATGGGAGACATCCATCTGTTCCAAGGCCACGCAAACCTATAATCTAACCCGATAACGATCTCACCGTGCAGACAACATTTTGAACTCCAGCGTTTAAGGCGGAGAGTATGTTTAAAATTCATCCAAAATATAATTTAGACCTAAATACATTGTCATTATTTGAATACCTGTTGGGAATAACAAGAGATCATTCTACGAAATCGACTCAAATCAAGATTCCTTAGGAAAAAATTTTTAGTCCTCAAAAGTTCATCTGTGTGCTGATAAGAACAAATTCTCATTTTGTGGGTTAAGAAATATCACTTATTCAACACCAGACATACATCTTAAGCTAAACGTTTCCCATATCAGTCAAGGTTCGCGCCGACAACGTGATTGTTGATTTTATCAAAATCAGACAATTCTATTTTTAAAGTTCAACAAAAATTCTCCACAGCTGCCGGAATACCACAAAATACTTACATAATTCACTTACACTTGACATAGTACGAGTAATCGTATTTCATTGTTTCAAGAAAAATACGCAAAAGCAAACGCAAGCCGACACCGGTGAAAGAGCGAAACGAATTATGCAAATAAAACATACGAAGCAAATGAGACATTTGATTGTCATTGAAAGGATTTACGTGCCAATTTGTTGACTGATGCGGCTATCTCTCAATAGCGAATCAATTAAATTTGCAAATGGTGATGAAAGTGAATAAAGCATGGCAGCATACACTTGTATCAAGTAGTAACTTCCAACGAGTGAAAAATATTCGCACTTAGTGGTTTTAAAATCGTTGACGCCAGCACAATGGAGCCGCCGACTGACAGCAGTAAGTACGGTCGGCATTTCACACTTAAGTTATAAATCTTATCGCAAACTTACTTCTGTTTCTTTTATGTGGTTTATTATTAAACGACCTTATTTTCGGATCATATTGGCAGATCATAATATTTGAGCAAGTGACAAGAAAATTATTTTTAGAAAATTTATGTATGTATATTCAATGTCTTGTTTTTGATATTGCCGAATAAAGCCCCAAAAAGGTTTGTGGAGAAGTAGGCCATATTTTGGTCTAGACTTGGAGGATGATAGTATCAAGAAGTGCACCAGTTCATGGTCGAAACATTATTTAGGGAAAATTGTGGACTTCAGCACGTGTCAGCGATATTCGCAAAATTTATGAATCTTTGTACGCGGCACGCCCAGAAAGTAAGTGTACTGGTACACTCACAGATGTAGGGAATACTTTTTCGACATGTTGGCAACACTGCCGCGTAGCCTGACCCCTCCCCTTCAAAATGAGACCAATCCGAGGTTAGTGTGTTGAAAACTCTTGACGCAGTAGCATCTCTCGCGAAAAATGACGATCGTATCTCCCGCCAAGTGCGAAATTCGCGCCGTCATTCGCCACCTCGTTGCGAAGGGAAAAGTGGTGTTGCGAGTTTAAAAATGGGCGCACTTCCATGCATGCCGATCAAAGGAGTGGAAGACCTTCAATTGTGACTGACGAACTTTTGAAAAAAATCGAGATTGCGGTCCGTGACGATCGCAGATTGACGTTAAATGAACTTTCTGCTATGTTTCCGCAAATCTCCAGATCCCTGATACACGAAACAATCACAGAAACACTCGGATATCGGAAATTGTTTGCAAGGTGGGTCCCAAAACAGCTGACAAAACCGCAAAAGTTGAATCGAGTGCAGAGCTCCAAAGAGTTTTTCGAACGCTGACGCTGAACCCTGATGTGGCCCCTTCAAATTTCCATCTCTTCACTTCCCTTAAGGTGCACATGGGTGGGAAGGTTTCAACGGACGAGGTGGTGGAGAAGTGGGCGAAAGAGCTGGCGGGAGACTTCTTCGAGGCAGGCATCAAAAAATTGATCCCGCGGCTCACCACTTGCATCGAGAGGGATGGTGACTACGTCGAAAAATAACTTACATATGTAGAAGTGTAACCAAGTATGTTTTTGTTTAATTAAATTTTTCTTAATAAATTGAGTACACTTAATTTCTGGACGTGCCTCGTACTAGTGAAGTGATAGGTAAATTTCATCACAATAGGATTTATCTACGAGTAATATTAGCTGAGTCCTGATAGATAATCTGAATTAACAGAAAACGGTGGAGAAGTAATTTTGGGCTAGTTTGACTTAAGGAGCTGTTTCAAAATCATCAAGTAGTTTCCTGAAAAAGGAGTGTCAGAAGAACTTTTCTTTCCAGCTCGTAAGAGTTGTGTTAACACTTTTCACTCCCCCACATGGGGAATGCTGAACGACAGAACTTATTTTGAAGGCTTTGGGGAGTACCACCTCTACGTACACGAGGAAATGGATGTTTCTGTAAGGTTCCTCCCGAACTATACGGAAAAATGATTTTGAATGAAACACGGACTTAGATCTGATTGAAGAAATGGGGCTGACGTTTTTAGCTGGCGGACATGATGCGTTGCATGACACCGACAAGGTGACACTTGTGTACAAGAGGCTCCAATCTAACTATCATACCGTCTGCGTTCTGGTATAATCTTTGCAGGCCTCGGAGTATGTTCGAAGTTCGCACCATTGAGTTAGTCGTGTAGGTCTGGTTGAGATGGACTTTTTATTAGCGCCGGTCTGGCTCTAAGCACCTTCGCATAGATAACCATAGGACCATAAAGGCGGCTATACCCACGAACGGAGAAAACGACTCAGGCGGGGACCCAATCAACCTGAATCTGACTCCCCTGAAAACAACCAAACCAACGACAGCAACACCAACGATAACAATATCGACGACCAAGCCATCGAATATAAGAACAATCACAGCAACGACTAAAACAGCAGAGATAGACTAAAAACACTGATCCATGTGCACCCGGTAATCCTTATGGGGTTCGGATGCAGTAAGAAAACAATGTGAATGCCGTAGTGCCTACTACAAGAGAAGCAAACAAAAGGACAGTCTAGCTCATGAATCGAAGAGGTAATTGAGGGGATTAAAAGCTCCAAAGCTATTTAGTTAGAAACATACAGTGGAAGTGCTTAAATTGGCACTGGTGCATGATGTTGATCACATAACCACCAACGCGACAGAAGCACGGGATACAAGTGTCGAATGCCTGTCAACAAAGGAGAAACTAGACAGCTCGAATCCTAATGACCGCTTCAAAGAAGAGTATATCATACGGAAAACAAGAGAGCAAGGAAGCTAAAAAGTTTCTCCGAACCGCGAAAGAAATGCATTAGCCTCCCCAGGAACCAAAATGCAGAGGGACTTCCAATGTAACCCGAGCAGGGGACAACTAACGCCGCAAATCCTTAAGGCAGGCTCTGCTGTCAAATTTACTGATGGTAGGCCTTACGCAGGTGCTCTGCAAGAGATAACTAAAGCCGAATGAAGCACAAATTGTCGTAAGCGAAATGCGGCCTACCCGATCTGGTGATGTAATAGTGGAATACGGGCCAAAAGCATCGAGCAGGGGCTCTTTCAGTGATGAAGTTATCCAGATGTGCGCTCGATGTTAGGGACATTGACTGCGTAACAGAAGTGACCAAGGTCGAAGATGCTATTAGCTCTAAGTTCCCTTAATTACCTGGGATTTAAATAAGGGTCACCAAAGCAGATACCAGCGGGCTCTGCATAGCCATCTTCGGCGTTCCTGAAAAGGAAGCACGACAAATGTTTAACGCAGCAAAATAAAAATTGGCTGGGTTATCTACAAGATACGCTGAAGAGCAAAATCACTTCGCTGCTTTAAGTGCCTTCCCTAGGCCATACTGCAAAAGGATGTAGGAGCCAGATAAGAGCTTATTTTCCTACAAGAGTGGTAAAGTCCGGCACAAAATGGAGCAATCCACGGATGAGACACATTGCATTCTTTGTAGTGACACTAGCAACACGGAGATTTCAGGCCTCCAGGGAGGCTCTAGCCAAAGCCAAAACAGCGCTGCCATAATCCGGATCTTGCATATCAACCTGCAACACAGTACTGTAGCCCAAAGTCTGCTGGAGCAGTTTACGAATGGAATGCTGGTACTCAGCGAGCAGCATCCTAACAGGATTTCATCAGCATGAGTCCTCATGAATCCGGTACTACCGCCAGCTGGATGCGAGACAGCACTCGTTTGCGAGTGCAGAGTCACGACCGAAGGCATGGCTTTGCGTGGGTTCAGTGTACGGGTGCAAAACTCTTTGGTTTGCATCGAACGCCTAATGAATCGTGTTCCTTTCAGGCAAGACTGGACACACTCGAAGAAAACGCCTCGAAAGCAGTGTGGTATGTGTTCGTTGGGGGAGACTTCAATACGAAAACCATTGAATCATGGATACCACTGTGGGGTCCTAGAAGAAAACGAGTACTGGATATGGCAGCTCAATGGAGCTTTTTGTGTTTACTACCGACACAACCCCTAGTTTCCGCCACTGGACCCGCGCTGGAACCATCTAAGATAAAAATTTGAATTGGCGTCATTAGTAGCAAGGCTATAGAACTGATCCTTCTTGGCTTACAAACGCTCATCTTCTCAGTTTCGGGTGGAACATTGGGAAGATGGCCGTTGAGAAGTTTTTTGATGCCTGGAGCTTTGCGGAGGAGTGGACCACCAGCAGCTATGGACGCGGTGGACTCAACTATTATATATATTATTATCACGCCTGCCTGCAAGCCTTTCATGCCACGTCGGAGAACTTGGCAAAGCAAGGCTACAGTATACTTGTGCTCAATTGAAATAGCTGGACAGTGAAGTGAATGTCACAAGCTCCGACGCGAGGGCCAGCGGGTATTGACTTCGAATGAGGCTTGCACCAAGCTCGCTGCAAACAAGATAGACAGAAAGCGTTTTCGAAAACGATGAAATTTTAGCAAATTACCCACTCTTTGCGAAAATGGCATTGCAGCATTTTCCCTGTAAAGGCAAAAAAACACCCTAGGCCCAAATGGAATTCCAGCTGAGGTACTGCAGATGGTCAATCGCTGTTGCCCTTACTTCCTGCTCAGTACGTTCAACGCTTGCTTGCGTGATATTCCTGGAGATTTGAAAAATAGTGAAACGCGCGCTGATTAGCAAGGGAAAGTGAAATCACGAGTCGTTGTCGGCATACCACTCGCTGTGTCCACTAGATACGGCCGACAAAGTGCATGAAAACTCATCGAGGGAATGCGATTCATGCTGCAGTGGACCTTCTCCACTGTAGTATGGCTTTAGGGTAGGTCACCCCCACCATCGACGCAATCGGAGAAGACGTGAACACAGTGCAGCGGGATATCCTGCTGGTCATGCGACGGGATATCTTGCTGGTCATTCTTGAAATTAGAAATGGTTTAAACTCCTCTAGATGGGCGAATATTCTGGAAAACCTGGAAAATCCCTTCCAAATACCAAGACATTTTATACGGATTTTCAGAGACTATCTGAAAGACCACTTCATGTACCCTGGGGCCAACTTGAATAGAAGACGCGTCGAAAAGGACGAGAATAGATGCTGCATAAACACCACAAATAAAGCCTATTACTCTGTACTTTACATTCAGAGGTCCAGAGTTGTGCCCAGACAAAATAAGCTCTGTATTTACAGAAAATTAGTCAAACCTAAGCTGTTACACGGATATTAAACATGGATACTGACGAGTGAGTCCGAAAAGGCAGTGAGCGTTTTTGAACGCAAAGTGCTCTTGAAAATCTATGGCCTAGTGAAATAAGGAACAAAGCGGAGACAACGTTACAGCGATGAGTTGTACAAGCTTTTTGACGAACCACCTGTATCTGCCCGCGTAAAATTACGTAAATGGCAATAGGTGGGCCATGTAGACAGAATGCAAGAAAATTGGCTTGCCAAAATAACATTGAAGCCTGGAACACAAGGTAGGCATCCAGCAGGACGACCGAGGACTCAATGATAAGACACGGTAGAACATAACAGCTTACCTTTGCTGGCGGTGATCAACGGGAGAATGAGTTACAGAACCGTGATGATTAGAGGCGAGCAATTCTGGAGGCCAAGGTTCGGCTTGGGCTGTCGTGCCGTACATTATGATGACCATAACCGGCACTTTGACACTAGAAAAGGTAAGCGGAGGATGAAAGAAAGTTACATTGCATTTCAATCAAGGCCCCATCCTCGGCCCTGACCTGTTGAACATCTCATACGAGCGGCTTTTGAGGCCTAAGCAGCTAAATGAGTCACCCCTTATCGGCTATAGGGATGATGCCGCGGCGTTGGTCATTGGACGCACAGTTGAACACGCGCAATCGAGGCTAGGTATGCTAATCCTTGAGGGACTGTATGACTGCTTGCAGGTTCCGTGCAATACGTACCGACCAGCATTCCCCCGCAGCGGGAATGCTGGTCGACAGGAATACTCTTGCAGTCCAGCATTCTTTGGGGAGTTCCACCCCACGTACCCGAGAAAAATTCCCGCAGGGGGAATGTCGGTCGACAAGAGCACTCTTGGAGGCTAGCATTCTTTGGGGAGCGCCGCCCCCACGGACCCGAGCATATGGGGGACGCCGTGCGGTTCCCTCCTGGGATGACAGGTAACGACTCTGATTGGATCTGGACTAAGCTTTGGACAACGAACTGGAATTGATGCTTTGGGCTGGCGGACGTGCTGGTAGCCTGGCTGCTTTGCACAGTAGCGCCGAGGTGACACTCATGTGTTAATGGCTCCCATTCAACGACCATACCGTCTCTGTCCCGGTAAAACCTTGGCAGGCCTCGGAGTACGTTCGAAGTTCGCACCATTAGGTTGGTGGTGTAGGTTCGCTTGAGACGGACTCGCGATTAGCGCTGGTCTTGCTCTGATCACTTGTCCCCATAAGGGCTTGCGCCAGCCCTCGCATGGCCTCCCTGCTCTGCAAAGATAACCATAGGAGCAAAAAGGCGACTACACACACGAACGGAGATAGCGGCTTCAAGGGGGGACCCAATAAAACTGGACCAACCAAAGACATAATATAAAAAAGAACAAAAACACCCAAAAAAAGAAATAAAAATAATAACGACGACGCAACCAGCGGTTGAAGCCACGACGTTAACAGTACATAGAAAGTGGTACAAACAATGACAAAAACGACGATTAATACAATGACAGCGAAGACCGGCGAATAACGGAGGTAAGGAGGCCGTCTGGTCCAGACTGAGATTCCTGCGGCGTTCAGGCGAAGCAAAAAATTCCGCGAACACCAGAGCGTCCTATAAAGGAAAAGCGGGAAACTCTGCAGGACGCTTCAGTTGTTCGAGCGGTAGAAGAAAATATAAAGAACATCGAGAATTCGATGGTCACCGCTGCGATCGTTACCGGAGCGACCGATGCAAGGGTCGAAAATCCCGGCATAATAAAGAATCACCCTGAAGCCAACGAGGAGATTACGGCTGGAAAAGAAAAGACTGACCAGACAAATAAAACGACGTTGTGTGATTGCATCGCCAACGTTGAAAATATGGCGGAAGTACTGTATTCGGAAACGGAAACCAATAACCTCTTCCAAGGATGATCGTAAAGTACAATTGCCGCCCAGCGACACGAAGAAGAAAGGCTATTCCGAAAAGCGGGAGATGTTCTGAAAAGAATACAATCTGCATGCGACTACCCCAAAATCAGCAAAGCAGCAAAGATTGGGCTCCTTGAACTAGAGGAGCTCCTAGACCGCAAAGGGTATAATCGGAGGAGCTTGTTAAAGACCGAAGACGAGCAGAAAGCTAAAGAAGCGCTTGGGGGCGAAATATAAAGGCCACATGCAGATAGCTCCACCAGTAAAAATCAATAAAAGATTGGCTTCAAGCTCAATTGAAGGAGATCGAGATAAAAGAAGGAACGAAGAGGCACTTGATGGTCGTGAAGCACTAGATCACGGTTTCCAGACAAAGCTTGGAAAAGGAGCGAAGAAAGCCGCAAAGAAACTCCTTCAAAACTAACCAGAAATTAAAGTTCGAACGGACGCCCAACAAGAAAAAATACCTGATGCAAAACAGGAGAAAAAGACGCCCCGAAGAGGACCTCGGCGGCAGGCACTGCTCGTTAAACCTCAAGATGGCCGATCCTACGCGGAGGTGCTGCCAGACATCAGCGGAAACGTAAGGTCCAAAGACACCAACACTGCCATTAGAGCTGTATGACCAACGTGGTCGGGGGACAGACTGGTCGAAGTCGAACCAGGGGCGGACGATAAAGAAGCATTCTGCGACGCGGTGGAGAAAGTCCTCGGCAAAAGCGCAACTATAGCCCCGCTCGAGCCGATGGCAACGATCGAAATACGGGACATTGACTGCATCACGGATCTGGCCGAGGTAGAAGAGGCCATCAAAAGGGAGTTCCCTAGCGTGGGAATGATCAAAACGAGGCTGAGACCAGAAAACAATAGGGGACAACGCACTGCCTTAGTTGACTTGGCCGAAAAGGGGGAATGTCGGTCGACAAGAGCACTCTTGGAGGCTAGCATTCTTTGGGGAGCGCCGCCCCCACGGACCCGAGCATATGGGGGACGCCGTGCGGTTCCCTCCTGGGATGACAGGTAACGACTCTGATTGGATCTGGACTAAGCTTTGGACAACGAACTGGAATTGATGCTTTGGGCTGGCGGACGTGCTGGTAACCTGGCTGCTTTGCACAGTAGCGCCGAGGTGACACTCATGTGTTAATGGCTCCCATTCAACGACCATACCGTCTCTGTCCCGGTAAAACCTTGGCAGGCCTCGGAGTACGTTCGAAGTTCGCACCATTAGGTTGGTGGTGTAGGTTCGCTTGAGACGGACTCGCGATTAGCGCTGGTCTTGCTCTGATCACTTGTCCCCATAAGGGCTTGCGCCAGCCCTCGCATGGCCTCCCTGCTCTGCAAAGATAACCATAGGAGCAAAAAGGCGACTACACACACGAACGGAGATAGCGGCTTCAAGGGGGGACCCAATAAAACTGGACCAACCAAAGACATAATATAAAAAAGAACAAAAACACCCAAAAAAAGAAATAAAAATAATAACGACGACGCAACCAGCGGTTGAAGCCACGACGTTAACAGTACATAGAAAGTGGTACAAACAATGACAAAAACGACGATTAATACAATGACAGCGAAGACCGGCGAATAACGGAGGTAAGGAGGCCGTCTGGTCCAGACTGAGATTCCTGCGGCGTTCAGGCGAAGCAAAAAATTCCGCGAACACCAGAGCGTCCTATAAAGGAAAAGCGGGAAACTCTGCAGGACGCTTCAGTTGTTCGAGCGGTAGAAGAAAATATAAAGAACATCGAGAATTCGATGTTCACCGCTGCGATCGTTACCGAAGCGACCGATGCAAGGGTCGAAAATCCCGGCATAATAAAGAATCACCCTGAAGCCAACGAGGAGATTACGGCTGGAAAAGAAAAGACTGACCAGACAAATAAAACGACGTTGTGTGATTGCATCGCCAACGTTGAAAATATGGCGGAAGTACTGTATTCGGAAACGGAAACCAATAACCTCTTCCAAGGATGATCGTAAAGTACAATTACCGCCCAGCGACACGAAGAAGAAAGGCTATTCCGAAAAGCGGGAGATGTTCTGAAAAGAATACAATCTGCATGCGACTACCCCAAAATCAGCAAAGCAGCAAAGATTGGGCTCCTTGAACTAGAGGAGCTCCTAGACCGCAAAGGGCATAATCGGAGGAGCTGGTTAAAGACCGAAGACGAGCAGAAAGCTAAAGAAGCGCTTGGGGGCGAAATATAAAGGCCACATGCAGATAGCTCCACCAGTAAAAATCAATAAAAGATTGGCTTCAAGCTCAATTGAAGGAGATAGAGATAAAAGAAGGAACGAAGAGGCACTTGATGGTTGTGAAGCACTAGATCACGGTTTCCAGACAAAGCTTGGAAAAGGAGCGAAGAAAGCCGCAAAGAAACTCCTTCAAAACTAACCAGAAATTAAAGTTCGAACGGACGCCCAACAAGAAAAAATACCTGATGCAAAACAGGAGAAAAAGACGCCCCGAAGAGGACCTCGGCGGCAGGCACTGCTCGTTAAACCTCAAGATGGCCGATCCTACGCGGAGGTGCTGCCAGACATCAGCGGAAACGTAAGGTCCAAAGACACCAACACTGCCATTAGAGCTGTATGGCCAACGTGGTCGGGGGACAGACTGGTCGAAGTCGAACCAGGGGCGGACGATAAAGAAGCATTCTGCGACGCGGTGGAGAAAGTCCTCGGCAAAAGCGCAACTATAGCCCCGCTCGAGCCGATGGCAACGATCGAAATACGGGACATCGACTGCATCACGGATCTGGCCGAGGTAGAAGAGGCCATCAAAAGGGAGTTCCCTAGCGTGGGAATGATCAAAACGAGGCTGAGACCAGAAAACAATAGGGGACAACGCACTGCCTTAGTTGACTTGGCCGAAAAGGACACCGAACAATTTCTGAACAAGGGCAAAGTACGAATGCGGTGGGTTGTCTGTAGGATACGGCACAGAGCAACGCCTCTTCAATGTTTCAAATGCCTTGGCCAGGGTCACACAACACAAGTATGCAAAGGACTCGATAGGAGTTCCCCATGTTACAAATGCGGTGAAATGGGACATAAAAGAAAAGAGTGTACGAAGGAGGCACAATGTATTCTTTTCAAGGATGCTGATCCAAGACCTGATTTTGGACACGTCTTGGGATCAGGAAAATATCGGGTTATCCAGAAAGCCCTAGCCAAGGCAAAATCAGAACTTCGATGACTCGCATCCTGCAGCTTAACCTCCACCGCAATTCAACAGCCCAAAATCTGCTTGAGCAGTTTACGAGTGAGCCAAACCATGATAAAAGTTTTGCATTATGGTATCCTGACGAAGCCATCACTGCCGCCATCTGTGTCCGGAACAGTGATTTCCAAGCGGAGAGTTATGGACGGGGGATGGTTTCGTGTGGGTTCGATGTTCAGGGACCACCTTCTTTAGTATGTACCTAACGCCGAACGAATCGATATCATCTTTCCAAGCCAAGCTTAATGCTTTGGAAGGCACTGTCTCGAAGCAGAGGGCAACGTGTTCGCTAGGGGACACTTCAACGCTAAAGCAATCGAATGGGGCATGCCTCAAACAGATCCGCGGGGAAAACGAATTCTATAAATAGCGGCTAGGACCACGCTCGTCGTGCTAAACACTGGAAATACGCCGACTGTCCACCGTATTGGCTGTGAGGGAATCATACCGGACGTGACATTCGCCTCGGAGTCCTTAGTACGGAGGATAGACAATTGAAAAGCAGAAGAGGACTACTCAGCCAGTGATCATCAGTGCATTTTGCTTGAGATAAGTGATGTTGTCTCCCCGAGGGAGCTTCGGAGGAGACGGAAGAACTGGCAGCTCAAGACGTGGTGAGCTCTACTATGAGATTGCAAAGCTTCTACGCCTTGTCGACAACCCTGGCACGGCAAAACTTCAGTGTACCGGTGGTCAACAGAAATCGCTGAAAAGCGAAGGGAGTGTCACAAGCTTCGACGTGAGGCTCAACGGGCGCGGCATCGTGACAAGGCATGCAACCGGGTGGTGGCATATAAGTCGGCCAGGAAAGCCTTCGCAAATTGATTAACAATAGCAAGGCTCGCTGCTGGCAAGATCTAGTGGACAATGAGAACAAGGATCCATGAGGCCTTGGCTACAAGCTAGTTATGCGGAAGCTTGGTGCTCTTCGGAAGACTTCTATATGTGATGCGGAAAAGATAGATGAGATAGTGCGGGAACTCTTTCCCGCCCATCCCGTCCATGTTGACGCTCTTCATGGTGAAACAGCAGTCGAGTGTCCACTCTTTACACAGCCGGAACTGGAGGAGGGAGTCCTTTCATTGAAAGCGAGGAAGGATCCAGGGGCAGATGGTGCTCCGACTGAGGTTTTGCAGCTTGTCTACCATCATTGTCCTGACTTGCAGCTCAGCACATTCAACGTTTGCCTACGTGACGGGGTTTTCCCGGTAAGATGGAAGGTGGCGAGGCTCGTGCTGAGCAGTAAGGGCAAGGGAAATCCTGAATCGCCGTCTACATACCGCCCGTTATGCATGCTCAACACGGCTGGGAAAGTGCTCGAGAAACTCATCAAGGGAAGACTCACCGACGCGATTCGTTCTGCTGTAGACCTATCTCCTCGGTAGTACGGCTTTAGAGCAGGACGTTCTACCATTGATGCGATTGCAGAGGTGGTGAACGCGGTCCAAAAGCCAGAGGCATATAGTCGTGCGAAGCGAAGGCTCGTCCTGTTGGTGACACTCGACGTCAGGAACGCCTTCAACTCCGCTAGATGGGTGGATATTCTGAATACGCTTGAAAACTCTTTTCAAGTTCCAATATATCTAATGCGGCTTTTGAGGGACTACCTGAAGGACCGAAGCCTGCTGTGCGACACGACACAGAGCCAACGAAAGATGGCTGTTATATCGGGTGTTGCCTAGGGATCTATCCTTGGCCCGGACCTGTGGAACGCGTCTTACGACGGGCTACTGAGACTCAAGATGCCAGGCGAGTCGCGCTTGATCAGCATTCCGGATGATGTTGCGGCTCTGGTCGTTGGACACACCATTGAAAAGACGCAACTTAGGCTAGTGATGCTAACACGCCGAGTGACAGACTGAATGACGGCTCGCGAGTTCAGTTTAGCACTGGAGAAAGCCGAAATGGTCATCCTGACAAAAAAAAAGAATCCCTGGAGTAAGGACAATTGGAGACATACAAATCGAATCGAAGCCAGCCGTGAAGTACCTGGGGCTACTGATCGACTCGAAAATCAGTTTCTCTGAGCAAATTAGGGCAACGGCTATGAAGGCTGCTTCACGAGTATCGGCTCTGAGTCGACTTATGGCCAACGCAGGGGGCCCCAGCCAATCAGGAGGAGTGCTGTAGGGTCAGTGCTACTGTATGGAGCAAAGGTATGAGGCGACGCTTTCAGTAAGGAGGTTTATCGAAAACGCCTGGCACAGGTGCAGAGCAAAGGAGCACTGAGGATTTCATCTTTGTTTCCGACAGTCTCTGATTCGGCGGTGAAAGTCATAGCAGGCGTGATACCTGTCGGCCTTCTCGCTAGAGAACGCCGCTCTATTTATTTGCGTCGAAACAAAGATGCGAGGGAGAAGTCTTAGGTGAATTGCACGAAGGGAAGGTGGACTGCGCGCCTCATATCGGATGTGAGATCGTGGCGAAATCGAAGGCATGATGAGACTGACTTCTATCTGACCCAGCTTTTGAGCGGGTATGGGTGTTTTCAGTCTTACAGGCACAAGATTGGTAAGTCACGGTCCTACGATTGTCGGTATTGCCCAGGAGAGGAAGACAATGCCTGCCACATATTTTTTGCGGGTACCAAATAGGACAGGCTGCGAAGGGAACTCTACAGGGAGACTGGAGAGCTCATCCCGGCTAATATAGTCGCGATGATGCTCGAATCGGTTGACAAATGGAACGAGGTGGCACATTATGCTCGGGCAGTCCTAAAAGATAAAAGGGACTCACAACAGCCAGGAGTGTTGGAGCTGGGGGATCGCTTGTCTGGCACTCCCTCTTCCCCTCTCCCCTCCCGCTTGAAGAGGGATCCCCACCTAGAAAGCGCCTCACGGTGTAAAAAAACGAAAGTTGGCCCGAAGTGATGTGTGGCCGGTTCCAGGCTAGGTTCTCAGGTTGACTGGGAAGGTGCAATCTTGCGCGCATGGATGTCCCACACTCTGTGCGTAAATGAGCATTCGACTCCCTACCACAAAAAAAAAGAGATATGAGATCGCATAAAGAAAAAAAGATATGAGATCGCACACAATATTCAAAAATGGCAAGTTTGCTGGAAAGTGACAATTTGGCATGCCATTTATTGTGGATAGGGAATATAGTCACACGTTATTGATTTTAAGGCAGTCAATGAATGGTTGTGTGCAATCCGTTCTTCAAAATTTAGCTGCTCAACTTACACGCCCCGACCGAAGAAAAGATCGAAGAAGCGAAGGAAATGTTCTTCAATCACCTGGAAAGACTAGTCGACTCATTGCCTACAAAAGACAGAAAAATAATTCTGGGTTATTTCAACGCAAATGCTGGCAATGAGATATCTCATTGGGAAACGACTGGAGTATAAAGCCGCAACAATGAAACAGATGATAACGGCCAGCGCCTGATTGACTTTGCTGGTAGCGAAAATCAAGTCATACGTTCAATTTGTCTAGCGAGCAACAACACAAGACAAGCATACAAAGTAGTGAAAAGCCTGAAACGTGGTTATCTGCTGAAGACAATGCCTGCTCCTGATGATATCGGCAACATGATCGCTGGTGAAACCAAGACTAAGGAAAGATGGGCATCATATTTCCAGAAGCTCCTTAATCCTTTGCATGGCTCCAGAATATCGGAGCCTATAGATATTCCCGGAGAGCTTTCGTTGGCCCCACCAAATTTGGATGAAGTTTGTTTCACCATCAAGGCCCAAAAGAATAATAAAGCGAAGAGCATCGATTAGATTCCAATGGAGCTCATCAAATATGGTGGCAGCAGTGTTCATAAGACTATTTACAAAGTCATCCAGCACATTTGGAAGCAAGAATAGATGCCGAACGAGTGGAGTAAATCAATTATACAAGCTACAGTGCGAAAACTTTATAGGCATCTCACCACTTCGTACGGTGTACGAAATATTCTCAAAGAGCTTAGAAAATAAAATCATGTCATATGCCAACAGTATCATTGGGGAGTATCCAGGTGGCTGTAGCAAGTAGATCGACAATAGACGAATTGTTTACAGTCAAGCAGGTACTTGAGAAATGCAGGGAGTTCAACATAGACATCCACAAGATTTTTGTTGACTTTAAGCAAGTATACGACCGTATTGATCGTAACGTACTGTACCAAATAATGCTTTGCTTTGGTATCATAGCTAAATTAGTCCGTCTTACCAAAATGACAATAATGTCGACGACCTCCCAAGTCTCCATCAATAACCATCTCACCGATGCCTTTGGCACAAATATTGTATTTAAGCTGGAAATGGGCTGGCCCCATTGCTACTCAATTTGGCTCTGGAGTAAGAAAGCTGCCTGTCGATACACGAGGTACATTACAATACAAGTCGAGCCAAAAAGTAGCCTATGCGAACGACATCAACAAAGAACTCTTCCTGAAACTCGACGGCGAAGCAAAACTAGTAGGGCTACAAATCAATGAGAATAAAACAGCTCATGACGCAGTCGAGGAAAAATACAATTAAGTAATGCGACTGATTTTATTGGAATCTTTCCCCTGCTCATTGATGTATTTACCATCGCTCTAGCTTGTTTAGTTCGCTTACTGTTGTCGTGTTGAGTAGACGTGTGTTGTTGGTGCTCGTCAAGAAAATGGAGAAACAAAACCAAGAGCAACGTGTCGCGATAAAATTTCGCGCTTCAAAAACGTACGCTAACATTGCATGGTGATAGTGCTCTAAGCCATACCCAGGTGTTTCGATGGCAAAAAGAGTTTAAGGAGGAGCGTGAAAGCGCGGCAGACGAGGCGCGGAGCGGAAGACCAGTCGAGGTGCGGACTGACGCCAATGCGCGCCCTAATCCGTGAAGATCGGCGTTTAAGAGTTCGAATGTTGGCCTCGGAACTGAGTATGAACCGTGAAACAGTCAGACAAATTTTAACCGGCGATTTTGGGATGAAATAGTTGTGCGCGAAGATGGTTCCAAAGAACCACACCACACCGCCCTCAACGTGTCCTAGTATTTGGCCTCTAAAGAGATCGCCGTGTTGCACCAGCCACCTGATTCACCCGCCTGTGACGTTTTTGTACCCTAGAACGAAATCGGTGGTCAAACAATCCCATTTTGAGTCGATTACGGACATCCAGGCGTGACGAGGGTACTCGCGGACATCCCAGTCGAAGCGTTCCAGAAACATTACGAAGCATGGAAAACGCGCTGGAATCGTTGTATAGCTGCCCAAGGGGACTACTTTGAAGGGGATGGTAGAGTTGTAGAATAATTTTTAAATATACGGTTTCCATGGAATCAGTCTCATTACTTAATTGGCACACCTCGTATGTGATCAGCCAACCGGTCAACCATCAAAATACGTGATCAGATTCACGAATTTGGCAATACCATATGAGAAGAAGTTCTGCAGAGTCTCGAACTTGGTGATAATGACTTCTGGTGCCAGTCAAAGTATTTTATGTTGAAAAACAAAATAAATATTATCCTATTCACGGGTTGCATGGCCTTAAATACGACAGTACAGACGAAGCCGAAGCCTTTGTACACTCTTGAACTGCAATTCCGTGAGAATAATTCCGCTGGGGAAAGCCCTGAATCTGAGGACAGATGAAATTCAGTACTCTGTGCAAAGAGTGCTAGCTTCCCATACAACAGACATTGCTTAAATCTGTCCAGTAGACTTACCTGAGTTAAAAGACATGAAAAGCAGGCTAAATAAACGGAAAGCTCCAAGTTTTGATTCTTTGACGAATACCATACTGAAATGGCTACCAGACAAGGACATCATCAATACCATCTTCCGCCTAAGCAAATCCCTCAGATCGTGGAAAAACGGCAATTATCATTGTCCTCCCGAAACCATATAAATACTCGTGCCTCACTTTCCTGCGAAATTGGCGACCAATAAGTCTTCTATCTTCCCTTTTTAAACTCATTGAAAAGGTGTTTTTAACTCGGTGAACCGAAGATACTGAAGACAAGGAAATTATTCTCGAAGAACTATATGCCTTTCGAGCTGGGCACTCCTCCGAACTCCCTTCAACAAGGGTGGAATTGAATTGTAAAAGTCAACAGGCCTAGTTATGCCTTTGATACGGTATGGTTAGATGGACTAATTTTTAAACTCCTTCAGGAAAAGTTCCCCAGACACCTTGTCGCCATGATGTGTAATATGTTATACGGGAAATCGTTTGTTGTAACCGATGGAAATCTGACAACAATGCGCGAGTTCAAGGTTTTGAATGGTCTACAGCAGGGAACAGTTACTGCGCCTCTGCTCTTCTCAATCTACATTCGCAAGCTATTGAACAGCTTTGATTTTAACGTCTCGCCAACGCGATCATTGGTAGCGTTTGCTGATGATCTGATCATCTATATGGCAGACCGAAAAGCTGCAATAGTTCAGAGCAATCTCCAAAAAATGTTCAATGATGTGCAGCTGTACACTGACAATTGGCGAATGAAAATCAATACGCAGAAGTGTGAAACAATCTTGTTTTGGACAACACTGCAGGGGGTCAGTCAAGACCTGAAACGTAATTGGAAAGATTTCCACATCATGGCTGGTGAGAGTAGTCTAGAACGGGTTCCATATAAATCCTGTGTTCGATACCTCGGTGTTTATCTCGATCAGTATCTGTACTATACTGAACATGTGAATATCATGCTCAGTAAGGCACTAAAAGTCACACTGGTTAGACCAGTTTTGACATATGGATGTCAGATCTGGTACAACCAGGGTGCTAGTACTATGGAAAAATTAAGAGTTCTCGAAAGAAAATGTCTTCGTGCATGTACTGGTTTGTACAGAAAGCCTGAGACGGATTGGAAACATTATATATCGAATAGAAGAATTTATCAAACTGCTGAAGTGACGAGGGTCGATATGTTCATATTGAAACTTCTTCGGAATTATATCGCAAGATCTGTGACAGTGAGTGAAAACCCTTGGATTTCACAGCCGTTCCACCCTACAGACGGGTATATAGCGCCTTGCCTCGCTACTGGCTTCATTCCTCCAGAAGCATTCGTGTATTTGGACATGAATCGATATGTTTTTGATTCTGACGGCGTCCCAGTCATATATCACATTTATCGACGGGCCACCGATAAGAAGATAAAATATCCTGCTAATTTGAGTTCACGAGACCAACGATTTCAATGGAGATACTCATTTGCTAGATTCGTTGAAGCTGATCGAATTGAGACGGCGCAATCCAGGTATTGGTGGCTGAATGACAATGTCTAAATTATTCGTGTTTATTTTCAGTTTTGGTGTTTTTCGTTACTTAGTTTTTGAGTTTCAGCTCATTATTGCTACATTTAGTATTGTTGTTTATTTTTGTTAAAAATTAGGTATAGGTTAGGTATATGTAATGTTTACTATATTCCGTTAGAGATAAGATTAAACATTGTTACAGAATTTTTTTTAGTATAAGATAAAGTTTTTGATTTTATTTTATTAGAAATAAGTTACAACATATTAGGTGTAGGATCAAAGTTTCACTGTTGTGTTTTAATTATAAATAATTTTAGGATAGTGTTGGCTGGTTTTTTCTCCTTTTTCCAATTAAATTTTAAAAATATGTAATAATCGTAATTAATTGAATTTGCTATAGTTTTTTTTTGATGAAATGAGTTAACGATAACGTATAAATTTAGAGAGCCATTTGGGCCATTAAGTTTTTTTGATTGTTATTGTTTGGAATTTGCTTTATACTCTTTTAAAATTTATAACGATTAGTATTAAATAAAGCGCTTTTGACTTTGACTTTGACAGGCCTAGTTATGTTCGACATAGCAAAAGGCTTTGACAAAGTCTGGCATGCAGGGCTAATCTTTAAAATGCATGAATTTTCCATTCCATTCCAAAATTGACGACAAACTGTCCAACATATGACCGATTCAAGCTGGAGTTTCACAAGGATCACCACTCTCCCCATTACTGTACACCGCATACACTGCGAACCTTCCACGTCTGTCTAACAGCGTTCAAATTTCCCTACATGCCGAGAATACTTATATATATTACACCTCGCGACACGCAGAAACCATATTTTGAAGTCTTCAACGATTCACTGAAATTCTTTTAGGGTATTTTAAGGTGGAAGATAAAATTAACGCTGCCAAGACACGAGCCATCTTCATTACAAGAAGACCACGACAACATCCTCCCGAACTACAAATCTACTCGAACTCAATACCATGGAAAGAACAACAAAATACATACCACATATGTAACAAAAGACAATATTGTTTAGGTATCCTACCCTCGTTGTACCCACCTTAAGATCAGGAAAACTAAACATTAAAAATAAACTCCTCTTATAAGACCCTCTCTTCTCTACGGCTGTATAGCCTTATGTCAGACCTCAAAATCTAACAAAAAGGCACATCAAACCCTGCTAACAAGGCTTTTAGGAGAACTTTCAGAACCCCTTGTACATTAGGAACATTGACATTCACAAGGACCTAAACCTAGCCACAACTGACAAACATATACTACACCGTGCACTAAACCTGTCCAATAGGATGGATGAACACCCTGATAGTACCCTGAACCCCCTAAGATCAACCAATAACGAGCAGAGACTCACCTACCCCAGTCTCAGATCAATTGCTTTGTAATATAGGACTGACAGAAACTAGTTGAATCATTTGCTATAAGCCAGTTGGGTGCAATGATACCTACAGATAGAAATGGAGCAAAAATTCTAAATTGCCCTAGCTCCATGGCACCCCATAAATCAAGGGATGAGTCAACCTCAAGAAAAAAGGGAACCTCAAGAAAAAAGGGAAGATTACTAGATGTTTCCATCGTTACTACCATAGCCACTACTAGAGGACTGATCTCTTCTAACTAAGAAGTGCATCTAAGTAGTAGCAGTGGCTGTTCTTGCATAGCTTTGCTTGAGTAATTAGTAAGGATAAAGCTCTAGCTAAAATGATCTGTGCCAAAGATTGATTTATATTAATCGAGGGCAAGACTTCAGTCATAATGAAGATGAACAAAATATCACTTTACAATACCTATGAATGGAGTTTTAAAAAAATCGTTATACTACAGAATATACTGTAACCCTTCGCTAGTAGAAAATTTTAAAACATTAACTCACCTTTCATCCTTATCATATTTCGGGAACGTCACATGCAGCAATTCCAAAACTGAGGATTCACTTTGAGGCTCAGCCGAAATACCTTGAGCCCTTTGACGCGGAAACACATGACCCGATTTTCGTGCACCAGCGACACCTCCAACAGCTCCCGGACCTGCACCCGGACCCGGGCTACGACTGAACGGGAAAACACTTTGAAATTTATCGAGATGCGATTTCAACTCCGCGATTTCATTATCTTTCGCGCGCAACGTTTTCTGCAATTCTTGAATTTGCAAATCGCGAATATTGATTAGTTGGAGGTAGTGCTGATCTTTGGGCGACAACGGCACAAAATTACTATTTACAACCACCGCATTCATACTCGTGGGATCACTTAAGCGTAACGTCTGCATTTGGTCACTGAGGGATTGTAGATTTTTGGTGAAACTAAGACGTTGCTGCTGCTGTTGGAGTTGGTGTTGCTGGAGTTGCTGCTGTTGAAGTTGTTGTTGAATTTGTTGTTGCTGGAACCGCTGCTGGAGCAACGGACTTTGCTGGTCTAGTTGCTGAGGTTGGTGTTGTGGTTCAAAACCAGGTGGGGGTGGCGGCACAGTCGCTCGATTCTCTAATTGATTTGGGGGTTGAGGTTCAGCCTGAGATTGACGGTGAGCTGCTAGTGGAGAGGTACGATCGTTCTGAAGTGGTGTGCTAGGCTGAGATGGTTGTTGAATCTGCAACTGTGACTGGGGTTGCTGCAGAATAGCTGATTGCCCCTGAGGTTGGATTTGATTCTGATGGCTGAACAGCGGTTGCAGCAAAGGAGTCTGCTGTAACTGATCCTGTCCTTGGGATTGAGGTGTTTGTTGTTGAGCGTTAGGCTGTGCTTGAAACGGGGGAAATATTTGTTGTGTTCGCAGTAATTGAGCCTCTAATTGCTGATGATATCGTTGCTGTATTTCCTGTTGCTGCTGCTGCAGAAAATTCAGCGTTTGCGGATCACTCGTCGCAAGACTTGGCTGCGAATTGAGCAATAAATTCGATGGCAATACTCCCGGCTGCTGAGTGTTATTAATAATTCGCAGTTCCGGTTGCATTTGTATATTTAAATTCGGTTCTTGTTGCATTTTCGATGATGAATCTGTCTCTTCGCTTGACTTCGAAAGCTCCCTCTGATCCGAGACGGGAGTTGTGTTGATAGTTTCCGTATTGATGTGGATATTTTTCACGTCCGCGATGACGTCAGTACCGTTCGCGATTACACTTTTATCACTTTTATTCTCGTCGTTTTTATTTATGGTTGTCGAATCGATGACCTTAGCGACAGAATTGGTGAAATACGTCACAGGTGGGGTTGTGATTGCCGTCGTTGTATTATTATTTATAGCACCCGCGGAAATCGATTCAATGGCCGATGTACATCGATAATATTCACCTTGATTCGGCGGCGGATCCAGTGCATTTATCGAGTTTTTAGCAAATGCTATCGTCGAAATATCGTGATAATTGTTGATGGGCGTTATGTCTTGTAATTGTGGCAATTGATCTTCTTCACCGGCTGGCCTGCGTGTTGCAAAGCACAGCCTATCAAAACAGATACGCATGCACGCAATTTTTGAAAATTACCGGTGGACGCGGAAAAGCTGAGAATCGATTTATGACACCCCTGAAAGGAGACAAGAATTTTTAATAAGAATCGAGAAAGAAAAAGATTATTTGTAAAAGTATAAATTTATCTTTCCTTGAGTGAGACTGTGTTAATTCAAGCTTTCGACTAAATGAATCAAATTTAAGGATATATTTTAATTTTAAAACCGCTAAAGAAGATTTTATCTATTCTCTTCTGTCGTTGAAACTAATTTGTTTGCTTTGCAAGCTAAAATTAAGATATCAATTGATTTATTAATAACTTTGTATGATTTCCGTGGTTGCTAGTCAACGACAGCAGTGCTTCCCGTATTTGCCACTTCAAAGCTGCTTATCACCCTACTTAGCTTTTAATTAGTTTGCATTTATAGATAAATTTCAATATTAAAATTATATTTAAATCAAGAAGGTGTGTGCAAGACTATAGAAATAAATATAATTAAAGACCAGCAATCTATGCTGCGAATATAGATAGCTAAATCATGAATTAATTCACGTTACTAGCTCGCGTGTCTGTAACTAAGATGGTATTTTAGACGGAACCATCTACAAGGCATAGATACTCGTATGTGCATGCTGTGCTGGTCAGTGTAAGATGTGAAATGAAGTAAAATGTTCCGAAGTATGAGCATGTAGCTGGTGGAGTACTTTCGTTACATGGAGCTGTAGTTGAAATACATTCGATTTGTTTGGCCTAGTTTAATGGAAATTTGCAGCAAATAGTTTTGATACATTTACAAGAAGTCGATAGCCGTGATCGTCTAGTGGTTAGGACCCTACGTTGTGGCCGTAGTAACCCAGGTTCGAATCCTGGTCACGGCATGGCTTGTACATCTTTTTGTTTTTAGACGATAAAATATTTCGTAAAAAACGACAACTAAATGGAATCAGCCAAGTCGAAGTAAATTTAAAATTAAAACTAATTTACATATTTTACCTCAGCTATTTTTAGAGCAATGTCTTTTCACTCCATTTAACGATAAATCCAAGAATTTAAGATGATTTTCCGGATTGTTCGACGGTTTCAATTATAACATATAATATCAACTGATTCGAAAAACTATGCAGAAAATAAAAATTACACAAAGGTATGGAGGTTTCTGAATCACTTGATATTATATAGAGTTTTCCAATAAGAGGTGTTATTTGATATTAAAAGAAAAATGCCATTTTTTTAAATAAATGATTGGATGTTTATTTCATTATATAGAGGAAGGTATGCCGTTGATAGTGGAAAATAACACCAGGCAAATGACCACCACGACCACGCTTACAGGACCATGTCCTTTTCATGAAATTTTCCATAACCAAATCGCAAAGTGGCTGTCCTATGTCCTCGATAGCCTCACGAATTCCATCTTTGAGATCTTGAATCGAAGCTGGGCTGTTGGCGTAGACCTTCTCTTTCACGTGGCCCCAAAGGAAGAAGTCGCTAAATCACAAAATCTATTCAAAATAACACCTCTTATTAGAAAACCCTATATCTTATAATTGAAAGCGACTATCGAAGTATCCGGGAAATCAACTTAAATAGTTGGATAATTTTGCAACCACGCCTTACCCCGAATTTGAAATTTTACTTAAATTAAAGAGGAAAATGGCAGCTATTAGTCAAGACATTGGATTTTTGAAAAGCTGTAGATCGTTAAAAATAACATGGGTTGAGTATTAAGTCTGGTTTGAAACAAGCCGACATGTAAAAAAAAATTGGAAATGAAATTAGTCAAAGGAAGCATTGATTTATTCTACAGCAAGTGGAAGACAACCCTGCAGGCATATACGAGTAGTACGCATCTGAAACTAGCGAAAATAATTACAGAAGACGGTGGAGACCTAATAATACATACATATGCATAAAATTAGAAGGGCTTACGAATGTGAGATTATACGAAAAAAGGAGTTACTGCAGAAGGAGTTAGACAATTTAATAAAAGAGCAAGGGATCCCTAAGTTCCGATTTATAAGAAACCACGATTTGAAGACAATTTTTTTGTGGTAGGTAGGCGAAAGCTCATTTACGCACAGAGTCTGGGACTCACATGTTCGCAAGAAGGCGACTGGACTACCCACTAAACACCTCTCCTGTCAACCTGAGAACTTAGCCTGGAACCGTTTGATACATTTCTTCTCGTTTTGTTATGCGGTGAAGCGAATTCAAGCTGGGGGATCCCTCTTCTAGCAGGAGGGGAGAGGGAAAGAAGAAGTGCCAGACAAGCGATCCCCCAGCCCCAACACCCCCGGCTGCTGTGAGTCCCTTTTTCTTTTAGGACTGCCCGAACATAATGTGCCATCTGGTTCCATTTGTCAACCGATTCGAGCATCACCGCGACTATGTTATACGGGGTGAGCTCTCCCGTCTCCGTAGGGGGCCCTTCGCAACCTGTCCCATTTTATGCACGCAAAAAATGTTTTGCAGGCATTTTCTTCCTCTCCTGGGCAATACCGGAAATCGGGGGCCCGTGACTCACCAATCTTGTGCAGGTAAGACTGAAACCACTCATGCCCGCTCAAAAGCTGGGTCAGATAGAAGTCATTCTCACCATGCCTTCGATTTAGCCACGGTCTCATATCCGGGATGAGGCGCGCAGTCCACCTTCCCTTCGTGCAATTCACCCAAGACTGCTGCTAATCGTTGAGTGAGCGCTGTCTCTCTTCGCGGACAACCATCTCCCTCGCATCCTCGCTTTGACGGAGATAAATATAGCGGCGCTCTCTAGCAAGGAGGCCGCCAGGTGTCACGCCTGCAATGACTCTCACCGCTGAATCAGAGACTGTCGGATACGAAGATGCAATTCTCAGTGTTCCTCTGCTCTGTACTCTGCAGTAACATTGACCCTACAACACTCATCAAGAGGCGTCTTCTTGATGGGCTGGGTCCCCCTACGTTGGCCATAAGTCGACTCAGAGCCTATACTCCCGAAGCAGCCTTCTCAACCGTTACCCTGACTTGCTCAGAGAAATTCATCTTTGAGTCGATGAGTAGCCCCAGGTACTTCAACGCTGGCTTTGATTCGATTTGTATCTCTTCAATACTGATCATCCTTACTCTAGGGGTTCTCTTTTTTGTCAAGATGAGCACTTCGGTATTCTCCAGTGCTAAACTGAGCCCGCATTAGCATACCTAGCGTAAGTTGCGCTTGTTCAACGGTGCATCCAGCGACCAGAGCCACAACATCTTCCGCATAGCCGATCAAGCGCGACTCATCTGGCATCTCCTGTCTCAGTAGCCCGTCGTAAGACACGTTCCATAGGCCTGGACTAAGGATAGATCCCTGGGCAACACCCGATGTAACCGCCATCTTAATTCGAAGACATTATTGTTAATGTTGAAAAGGGAATAAAATGGATGGAATCAAACATAAAAGATGAAATAAGGACCGATGTGAAACGAATCATGGAAAGGGAAACTTTGGAATCAAGGAATTGCTCAAAGGAAATGAAATTGGTTAAGCAATGCAGGAATAAAGGAGTGTACTTTGTAAAAGGAAATAAAACTAACCAAGTGGTGTTGATAATCAAGGAGAACTACGATCAACTTGCTTATGAAAAACTACGAGGAGCTTAAGAGAAGCCGATATGTATTTTGAAAATATGAAAAAACTGACAATGCCCAGTCCTGCGTTGCCGAGAATGCGATGCCAAATGAAAACCCATAAGGATGGAGAAGAAGTAAGGAAAATATTAGCAGATAGCAATTCACCGACGTACTGAATCGCCAAATGGATCATCAGCGAATGTAAAAAATTGATTGCCTGTAAAGTGGTTTTATTGACAATAATTTTACGTGATAACGTCAGAAGAAAACATTGATGAAAAATTGAAAACTTTTATGAATTGAATTAAATTATCATTATTTTGTAAAATACAATGAAGGAGTTTTAATGAAAATTTATTTTGCATGAAAACCACTAGTGAATGCTTTTATACGAGGTATCCGGCCCCGTCGTGATGAAACAACACTTTCTTTTTCGTCAGATGGGGCCATTTCTTCTTGATTTCATCACTCAAACGCTACAATAAGGCTGCCTAATATCCGCCGTTGATTGTTTTTCCTTTTTCGAGATAATCAATAAATATTATTCCACGCGCATCCCAGAAAACGGATGCCATAACCTTGCCAGCTGACTGAACTGTCTTTGCTTTCTTTGGAGCCGATTTTCCTTTTTCAGTCCATTGCTTTGACTATTCCTTGATCTCAGGGGTAAAATGATGGACCCATGTTACGTCCATGGTTATGAATCGACGCAAAAACTCGGAAAAATCCTCACGTTACTGTTTGTGCTCCATTGTGAACGAACGCGGCAGCCATCTTGCACACAGCTTTCTCATGTCCAAATTTTCGGTCAAAATGCGATGCACAGCACTTTTTGAAATGCCTGCCATGTCTACTATATCCCGCACTTTTAGTCGACGGTCATCCAATACCATTTTGTAGGTTTTCTTCACATTTTCTGACGTGGTGACCTCACTTGGTCGACCACTGCGGTGTTCATCTTGGCAGCTTGTACGACCTCGCTTAAACTCAGCTACCCAATATTTGACCGTTGTAAACAAAGGAGCAGACTTCCTTCAGACTTCCATCCTACTCGGTTTTGATAGCAGTTGGACTTAGACCTTTCAAATGAAAGTATTGTATCACATAACGATGCCCGATTTTTTTTCCATATTTACAAATTCACTGAGAGCGTTCACTCTGGATGTCTGTAAAAAAATAATATTGAACGTACCGTTATGAATTTTTTACATTAAGTTGCTGAAAGGTGGTATTGTCAATCGCAGTAATTGTTTTTTAAAACTACCTGTATTCATAAGTCAGGTCGGGTACTTTTGGGACTACCCTCGTAAGAACTATTAGTCAGTGCATGAACCATTCTACTGCTGTAATCCGAAGTGAATTGTACAGGGATAGGTAATAGAAAAGAGAGACGGAGAAAAACTGACAGGAAGATTCGAAATGCAACCGCTGAGCTAACTAGACGGGTTTGCCCGCTAGTTTATGAGGCTTTTAAAAAAGGGCGATTATAACTCAGGTGTGGGGTAACAACGGAAAGTGATACAAAAAAAAAGTTTTGATAACGTGATGGTCCGGTTTACGAGGAACGAACTATTGGAGACACTCGCCACGGCAGGTGTGGATACACCGCCGACGGCGGAGGCTCCTCTACGATACACTAGAGACAGGCGAGGGCGTAAGTTTCCCTAAAAGCGACGATTTGTTGGAACCAGATGACACACCTGCCAATAATCATTCACCCAAACCCGAATTGGAGGTTACAACACGTGGACCTAACCTCGCAACTAGGACTGCAAAAACCACTAGCACCACTGATGTCCCATCTGTGGCCCTGATCACGACGGATGTTGCCACAACAACCGCTTCTGATTCATCTTTTGCCACCCTGAAGACCACTCCGGCAACTACATTTACTAATTGCACTGCTACAACCGATTTTTTTTTTATAACGCCCTCCGCCGCAGCCACTGTTATTGCCGATGAAACCGCTGCACCTACGAAAACAACTGCTGTCTACGATGTCATAATCGCCGCGCGTTTCCCTAAAACCGGTGTTTTGTCTCAACGATCCCCCTTAGCTAACGAAGTCACCGAAGAAGAGGCCATTGAACGAGAAATTGCGATTTTGAAGAAAAGGAAGAAACTCCTCGAATTACAACATGCGATTATGCTACTCGAAGCAGGTAGTCAACCGACCCAGACTGCAAACACTCGACATTTTGACTTCAGTGATGTTGAATATGCGGTCAACAAAGTCAGCGGCGATGACCACTATGATGTCCGGAGCTTCGTAGCCGATCTAGATGACTTTTTGGCAACCGCCAATACAGATGATCATTTTAAGCTTTTATGCCTTCGACGTCTCCTCACGGGAACTGCGAAAGCCTTTCTCAGAACAACTCATGCCGCAGACTATCCAAGCCTCCGAACCGAACTGATGGTGGCATTCGGTCGCACGTTTACTCTACAAGACGTCTACCGCTGACTGGAAGCCCGTAGTTGGGATCAGAAGAACAAGACGTAGCAGAGATATGTTCTCGAAATACAAGCGATTGCAAAACCCGCCCGGCTCATCGAAATAGAATTAGTTAGCCTCAATACTTTTTTTTTTGTAGAAAGCAACAATTACAGTTTCAGTTAATAATTCAAAAGAACATATTCAGGGAAAAAGTAGTAAACAGTAACCTAAAAACATTTTCTCACTGAGAGATTTAATATATAAATTGAATGTTAATGACAGTGTAGTACGTATACTTTGAAGCTTTTTTAAATTTTTTAAATTTTTTGTTTTTATGTTTTTTTAATACTGAAGCATACTTACTTCTGGGAGCACGACTTGTCTGACAGCTGAAGGAGTTACTTGAGCGTCACGAAAGGCGCATTACATCTGCTCTAAAGTGTGTTGTTAACACACGTGAAGTCACCGTAACTTCTTGCGAATATGCTGCAACTTCCCGTGAACGTGCTACAAAAGCACCCAGATCAACTGCTGCGAAATCGGTCGTTCCTGCTATCCTGGGAGAAACGCCACGCTGTTTTAATTGCACCAGATGATGCCACTATTAAAGTTCCTGCCCTTAAGAGAAGCGTGCACCAGGTTCGTGCTTCAAATGCTGAGAGATTGGACATCAAAATCGAGATTGCCCGAATCCAAAGAAAATCATGAGAGTTATTCGCAGCATCAACACCGCTGCCTACGTTAATGAATCGAAGAACGATAGTGATATAACTGACGATGGAACCAACAGCGCTATCAGCGCAATTAATCTGATAAGTGTTGCGTTTACTTATAGTCGGGGAGAATAGACAGAAATGGTAAAACTTTTGTCTTTTTTCGACACCGGCAGTCCAATTAGTTTTGTAAAACGATCTGCAGTCTCTCTACTCATTAGCAATAGAACCTTCGATACAAACTTCGCGGCTTAGGAAATGCAATGATAAAAACGTATGGTAAGGTCAATGCCTATATTAAATTTCATAGATAATGTAGAAAGATTCCTCTTTTAGTGATTCCAGATGTAACAGTATCACTAATCATAGCCTTAGGCCGAAATTTCTTAAAGGAATTCAATATTTATCTTCATGAATTCAAAGATATTAATACCCAGATGTATAGTCATAAGACTAAAGCGTTTGAAAAAGGCAAAAGTTATTTCTGTGCCTTCAAACCAACAAATAATTAAGGGTTGACCGGTCCATGTGTTAAATACGATCCTCCTGAGGAAGCCATCTATGAACTAAAGAACACTAGATCTACCGATAAAAATTCGGCCAACGCTGGTGCACCCGTTAATGATCAGACCGACAGTAACTTTAGAACCTTGTCTGACCTTACTACATTACTCCCAGATGACACAGAAACCCTAGAAATAAATATGTTTCTGAGCAAAAACCACACTGAAGTCCTTAGAAAGACCATTTACGAAAACAATTTGAACCCGATGAATCCCATTCTAACGTCCTTTCACTATCACCTAAATGATAACACTCCGTTTCACTGCACGCCATGAAGATTATCTTACCACGAGCAAATAGAAGTTCAGATGGTCACAGAAGAACTACTAAAGAAGAGGATAATTATACCCAGTCATTCTTCATACGCTTCTGTCATAGTCTTAGTTAGGAAGAATAACGGTGAATTGAGAATGTGTGTGAACTACAGAGCCCTAAAAAAACAGACAATACGAGACAATTTTCCGCTGCCACTTATGGAAGACTATATCGATTTTTTGGCTGGAAAGAAGTTCTTTTCAATTTCAGACCTGCGTAATGGATTCCATCAAGTAAAAATGGCACAAGAATCCGTAAAATAGACAGCATTTGTAACTCCAAACGATCACTATGAATACTTGTGGATGCGGATTGAAAAATGCTCCTGCTGCATTCCAGCGCTTTATATGCGAAACATTTAGAGATATCCTCAAGTCTGAATCCATTGTTGTCTTAATGGACGATAAACTGATCACAACCGCATCCCTTGAAGACCATATTGAGCTGCTAGGTCAAGGCTTGAAGCGTATTACCGAGAAGAACCTTCAGTTAGGGTGGTGTTGTCTTTGAATTCACTGATGAATGTAACGTGGCCTTCATTGAACTGCGCGCAAGCTAGCCGCGTCCCCATTATTAGCAATTTATGAGCTGGAAAAAGAAACTGAACATCATTGCGATGTTAGCTCCTCTGGCTACGGAGCAATATCGTTACAAAGGCAAATCGATAGTATGTTTCACCCTGTACTATTTTTTCGACAGCTACCACACCCGCTGAATCTCGTTATCACAGTTTCAAACTGGAGACGTTGGCCATTATCTATGCACTGAGGCGCTTCCGAGTTTATTTAGAAGGCAAAGCTTTTAAGATTATAACAGATTTGCAACTCTGTGACGCTCACTCTTAACAAAAGATATGTAAATCCAAGAATCGCCAGATGGGCCCTCCAGCTTGAGAATTATAATTACACAATACAGTACCAAAGCGGAGTATCCATGAGTCATGTAGACGCATTGAGCCGGTGCTACACTTCTAGCCCTTCTTCAAATGACGAATCAACAACTGATACTGATTCTAGAGCTTCTATTTCTGGTGCAAAACAGATGAACGATCCTCGATGCGTCACTTGCCCTCTAAATCAAGCTCAACTTGACTTATCCTTAGACCATTACCCCGAATCAACCAAGGCCAGTACTAATGCCCCTCCCTGTCCTGTCCTAATGTCCGCTGTCCCTTATGCCAACACTGACGACCCTTTCATGTATCCAGCTGTTAGAATCAATAATTGCGTACAGGACTCTAATGAGAATGCTAGCATCTCCGCAGACGCACCACCCGGAAGCACAACTGATGTAACTGACCAAGCATTAACCACGTTGACAGTGACGCCTTAGACTGTTTAATCCAAATCACGCAAAACCAGGAGAACGCATACAAAAACTTCGCAAACAACTAAGCTTATGTCCAGTCCCATGTTACCAGTTATTGGACGGTCTTGTCTTTAGAAGAAATGAATCCGGACAAACGCAAATGTACGTACCATTCGAAATGGAGGATAATGTGACGCATGAAAAGATTGGTCACTTAGGAATAGTAAAAACTTATGAGCAACTGAAGAAACACTATTGGTTTCCGAACCTGAAAGGAAAAGTCACAAAATTCATAAGAACCTGCGTAAAAAGAATTATGTACTCGCCACCGCATCGTTCCAATGGACATGTTTTTTACAACATACCAAAGGAACCAATACCGTTTGATACTGTACACTAGGACCACTTTGCACCTTTATCTACTATCAACTCAAAGATGAAACACATATTGCTAGTTGTGGATTCACTAAATATGTTAAACTGTAGCCAGTTAACTTGACAAGTACACGAGAAGTTATCAATAGCCTTCATAAATATTTTAGTTAATACAGTCGTCCCAGACGCAAAATAGCTGACTGAGGAACTTGCTTCATCTCTTTGGATTTTAGAACATACTTGGCTAAACAGAACATCGATTATGTGAAAGTTGCCGTCGCCTCCCCACAAGCCAACGGGCAAGTGGAAAGGGTAAATAGAGTTTTAAAACCTATGCTTGCCAAATTTAGTGACCCCGTTAATCATGCCGATTGGTCTAATCTTTTGTCCTAGATTGAGTATGGCATTAACATTACCATCCACAGTACCATTAAACAGTCTCCTAGTAAACTTCTGTTCGGGATAGACCGGAGACGTAAAATTTTGGACGAATTAACTGAATACTTAACGATGACAGATGAGGACTCAGATCGCAACCTAAATGATCTCAGGGCACGCGCTGCCTCCACCATTCGGAAGTCACAGAACTACAACCTCCAGTACTTCCAGAAATACAGCGATCCGCTCCAAATTTATAATGTAGGGGAATATGTCATGATTCGTAACGTGGCCACCACTGTTGGCACGAATAAGAAACTTATCCCGCGGACCGTACCTTATACACAAAATATTACCAAATAACCGATACGTTATTGAAGACATCGAAAATTGTCAACTGACTCAGTTGCCTTATGATGGAATTGTAGAATCTTCGAAAACATGTATGTATAAATGGCTTTCGCAGGGATCTGGACCACAAAACACAGAAGTACAAAGCAACACAAACCCTTTTGAAACCGAATTGTCACTTTAAATTTGCTTTTCATATTGTAACCTTAGAAAAGAGATCGAAAGCCCAAATTGTCACTTCAGATTTGCTTTTCGTATTTTGACAATTGGTCGATGTCGACTAACTAGTCAAGTTGGCCGAGCTGTAATAAAAATTTAGTTTGTGTAAAAATCACTAGTAGATGCTTGTATAAGTATTATTAGTCAGTGCATGAACCATTCTACTGCTGTAATCCGAATTTAATTGTACAGGAATAGGTAACAGAAAGAAGAAAAGACGGAAAAAAACTGAAAGGGAGATTCGAAATACAACCGCTGAGCTAACTAGACGGGTTTTTTAATTTGTCCGCGAGTTTGTAAAGTTTTTAAAAATAGGGCGATTATAAGTAAATTGAAAATTTCAATTTTTTCGATAAATTAACATCTATTTGCACTCCTTAATTCAAATATTTTTTTACTTAAATTATACAGATTAATTAAAAGTAACAATACGCTATTAACAATTTATTTACATTTTATATATGTGTGGTATTTAATCTCCAATCTGCGTTATACTATCAAGGATAGGAAGATAAAAGGAAAAGTAGGAAATTAGGCAGAGTGTTTCAAGTGCAATGTGCCTTGAAAAAGTCGAATTTATGGTTGTTCATCTCAGCGTTGTTTTTAATAATCGAAAAACATATATATGAGATTATATCGCTAATCAAATTCTTAAAATGCAAGAATTAATTACTTTTTTTGCCGCAATTGTTGTTGTAATAAACAATGGAAACTCCATGAACTTTTCACTTCACTTTATAAACAGTTGAAAAAACAGTTCATGTGTGGGTTGTGTGCTGCCGCTGCCTCTCTTCTACTCGGGCGCATCGGCCGATGGAGTGGAAGAGAAATAGATGTGTCACAAGCTGAGGCTTAGGCCGATCATGCCTCTCTATCGCTTGTTCCGCGCTTTCGCTTGCACGCTCGGCACAGGCGGAACGTGACAATGAGTCATGCTTTTTCGTACGTACAGCCGGCGTTCATCGATTTATAAGACGTTACCACGTCAAAAAGCAAAGTTTACTGACTTTTAAAATTCAGCTGTAATGATCCGTCTCAATATCAGGTGTAAATTTTTGAATAGATCAGTATTCACTAAGAAACAAACGTGCATCGCTAAATTAAAGCGGTTTGTATTGGGACACATAACTTGAAGTTGTTTGAAATTTTTTTTACAAAGATCTACTAGTTTCCGGACCTGTCTGTCCATTTGTCCGGCCGTCTGTCCGTGCGTCACAACAAGTTTCCTCAGAAACTGTAGACGCTAGAAAGCTCAAACTTTTTGAAAGTGTACAAAGTGGCGGTCTCTCAAAAGTTTAGGTCTTATCAAAAATTTCAAAATTTTTTAAGGAGGGTCCCTCCTTATAATGAAGTAGTCTTTAAACATTTTTTTTCATCGAATGTAATCAAATGAAAAATCTTGATTATAACTTGTAGAATTTGAATTTAAAACGTCATTTTATGCGTCAGGGGGTTCAGGGGAGGCAAAATGTACCAACGTTTTGTGTCCTCCCTCGCGATTGGACACCTTTGAGCCAAATAACCTGAAAATAATAACAGATGTGGGTATTTATAAAGGAAAGGGAAACAAATACCTCAAAAATCGACATTCACTCAACTTTGTTAATAATAGTATGATTTGTAAATTTTACATTTTTGTCCATAAAATCAAAACTGTACTCTTAAACATCTTGAAATTTCTCAGTTATATGGATTAATATAAGGTCTATATGCTCTCAAAATTTTATACAAACCGGATCATAGTCAAGTGAGTGGTAGTCATTTGAATTGTATGCAATTACAATAACAAAAACTCGTATTGATGGTCGGTACATATTTCGAATTGACCTGGGCATATATTCAATTTTACAAAGCATTCAGAAAAATTATTTAAGCTGGATCAATATGGCGGCTGCAATATGCTTGTTCAAGCAGATTTAAGTTAATTACATACAGTCTCTAACGTTCTAAATAATTTCCAAGTGTCCAAATCTCAAACTATTTGAATCCCATTACATTTGTGTTCTTGTCCTCACAACAAAACTTCACAAATTCTAATATAATCTGAATCGTAGTTAAAACAAATTCTTTGTCTCAAGGTAAATTTCCATGCAAGATGCATTCTTGTCTAAAATGCATCTTGCAAACTGACAATTTGGAAAATTATATGCATATGCAATTGTTTTGACTATGATGAGGAATAACTGGAGCATTAATCGTTGGAAGGAAATGTTTACAATTTCCCTACACTAATTTATGTATTTAATAAAAAGATGAGAGAAGGTGTATTATTCCTTATTTCTTCCAGCATTTCAACATTAGGTACAGGACTTTTAACCAATATTCAACATTTTGGTGACCTCAACGTTATGCTATCCTGAAACAACAGCTGGAGATCAGACAAGATATTGAAAGAATCCATCGCAATTTCAAAAAGGATCCAGAAGCAAGGAAGACAACGAGCTGTTTGTATGCAAGGAAAGAAGAAGTATCAACGCTCTTCGAGAGATTTCAAATCAACGATGGAATTGTGCAAAACTTTACAGAAGTTGCTCAGGTAGATTATTCCAAGAATAATTACTTGGAGCAAATCAATTCCGTGGTTGACAAAATTCTGGAAGCTATACGAAGACAGCGAGGCTCAGGTAGTACAGCGTCTATCACAAAAGAACGTTCAACCGCTGATAACAAAGGTGCCGCCAATTCAACAAGAAGCGAAAGCATCATGCTTCTTACTCTCCGACAACTCCTGCAAAAAACGGATGGAACATTAGAGACGGAGCCACCCAGGGAATTCAAGTCGGCTCAGTTAGAGGCCATCAAGAAGCATTGGGATGCAATCAGGGCTAAGTACTTGTAAATCTTGAAAAGCGGTGACCTTCCAGAAAAACGCAACCCAGAAGTGAAATGTGGGGTCAAAAGGTGCAACTCAAAATATTACAGGCGGTTTTGGGATCTGAGAGAACGAGCCAGACGGTAAAGCTCTCTCGAATTCAGCTTCCTAAATTCGACGGAAGCTATCTCGCTTGGCTAGAGTTCCAAGATTCATATGTCCAACTAATCGACAACAGCACGCTGGATCCGGCTCATAACTTTGGTTCCTGAAAACCAATTTGGCGGGTGAGGCAGAAGGTCTCATTCGTCATATGTCAATATGTGATAGCAACTATGAGCCTGCATGGAGCCTGGTTTAAGAGCGGTATGAAACCAAAGGCTTTTAGAGAATGCAGTGCTCAACAAATTTCTGTCACAAAAATCAGTTAACGGTGAAGCGGCATAAGAATTGAAATCACTCCATGATACTACACAGGAGTACATTAGGGCATCGACTTAAGATTCCCGTTCAGCATTATGATACAATTTTGGTAGTAATTCTAATCAAAAAGCTAGACGAAAACTCTCATATTCTATTCAACACCCAAAGGAGAAACCAGCACAGTTTTTGAATTTCTTGGAATTGAAATTTCAAGCACATGAAGTACCAGGTAGCAGGGATTCCCAACCACAAACGAAACATGGCAGCTCTAATAAGTTAGTAATGACAGTAACTGAAACAAAAAATCCAAGCTGCTCACTATGTACTGGTAACTACGATCTAAATAAATGCGACAAGGTTTTAACGATGGAAGTTTCAGCAAGAAGAAATGTCAAAGCAAAAAATGAACTTTGCTACAATTGCTTGAAACCCGGACATAGTTCCATTAGTTGTATGTCTAGAGGCTACTTCAAGTGCAACAAGAGGCATCATACAACATTACATGTAGAGAGAAGGCTTTTTCACCAAATAATCCTAGCCAAGCTCTTACGTCATCGGAGAACCCTACCAATTGTGACTCTTATGTTCTTCTTGGCACTGCTGTTGTCAATCTAATCGGGACAAATGGAGATGCGATTCCAGCGAGAGCATTGTTGGACACATGCTCTCAGCTCAGCTTTATCTCTGAGCCAATGTGTAAGAAACTGAAGCTGAACGGATCAATGAGCATGCAAGAAATTGAAAACGTGTCCACTTGAAGCTCTCATCTACAGTAAATACGTTCATCCACGAATTGGAAGCGTTTGTGCTGCAGGAAATCACGAGCAAACACCCAGAAAGACACCTAAATACATCCGGGTGGCCACTGTCACAAACCTTAGACTCGCCGATCTAATATTCAACCAGCCACAGTGTCGATTTGCTATTGTGTGCTGAACTATATACTGGGTGGTCCGACCGTAATGCACGATGTTAACTGTGAGTCACACCTTAACGTCAATTTTTTCGCCCGACTTAATTTGACATTTCTTTGTTTCAGTGTTTGACAAATTCAATCATGGAGAGGTACATGTTTGAGCAGCGCGATAAGGTTGTTGAAGCCTTTTACGAAAATGGGCGTTCAAATCAAAAAGTATTTTGTGCACTTCGCGATTTTTTGGCTCAGCATAATCGACCAAATTTGTCCACAATCTGGAGAATTGTGCGCGAATTTCAGCAAACCGGGTCTGTGGGAAATGTGAAATCACTCGTGCATGCTCGCCCAGTTCATTCTGCGAAAAAACATTGCTGTTGTACGACTCGTCGTCGTTGCGAGATTACAATGGACTTCTTGTGGCCAGAAATTGAGGTTATGGACCTGAACGATATGTGGTCCCAACAGGATGGTGCCACTGGCCACGCAGCCAACTAAACAATGGCTCTTTTGCGCGAGAAATTCAATGGCCATGTTATCTCACGTTGTGGCGATGTTAATTGGCCGCCAGGAACATGTGATTTGACATCATTGGAATTCTTTCTCTGGGGATATTTAAAAGACAAAGTGTACGTCAATAAGCCATGAACAATTTAAGAGCTAAAGGATGAGATAATTCAGCACATTAACGACATTGAACCTCAATGATGTCTCAGAGTCATTGATAATATAGACCATCGAAAATATGCCACCGTAGCCGTGGGGAGCATTTTGGCGGTATTTTGTTTCACAAATGATTGTTATAGATCCTTGTATAATAATAAAAAATATTAACTTAATTCTCTGAAAACTTTTTGTTTTATTTATAATTAACATCGTGCGTTTTAGTTGGACCATCCTTTAGCTATATCATTAAGCCGAAAATCATAGTTATGACGAATCAATTGCCATGTTTTTATGACACAGTTTCGGCAACAGTAAAGTGACGTTTTGTGGAGCGGTCAAAAACTTGGATGAATCATTGGAGCGTTTTTGGGAACTCGAGGAGGTTCCGCAAGTGGCCACGAGTCATTTAGCAGGGGAAGGCCAAAAATGTGAAAAGTTTGGCAAAGATACAGTAACTCGAAATATGACCGGCAAATACATCTTACGGCTCCCATTCTTGGAAGAGCCAAGAGCATTAGAAACCTCTAAGCAGGTAGCCATTCAATGGTTTTGTAGGCTCCAAACACGATTCACCCGCAATCCTCAATTGATGAAAGATTACATGGAATTCATCGAAGAGTATCGAAAACTGGGACATCTGGGAGAGGTGCACAGTCTAGACGAATCGAAGCCTCATTACTATCTACCACGCCATTGTGTGATACGTCCAGAAAGCACGACAACAAAACTGAGAGTTGTCTTTGATGGCTCTGCGAAGACATCCAGCAATAAATCATTAAATAATATCTTGAGGACTAAGCCAACTTTGCAGCAGAATCTATTCAATGTTTTGGTCAGGTTCCGTTCTTATCAGTACGTGATCACTGCTGAAATTCAAAAAATGTTTCGACAAATGATTCTGCATGAAGTTGATCGTGATTTTCAACTCATACTTTGACAAACGCCAGGTGAAAGCACTGTTAAAACATACAGGCTAAAGACAGTTACTTACGGAACTAGATGCACTCTGTATTTAGCGACAGAGTGCTTACACCAATTCGCCGTAGACGAACATATGGCGTTTCCCTTAGCGGCAAAAGTGGTATTTCGTGACTTCTACGTGGACGATCTGTTGACAGGTGCATACATCTTAACAGAAGCTAAAGCCTTGCAAAAACAGCTCAGCAAGATGCTGGAAAGGGGAGGATTTCATCTATACAAGTGGTGTTCAAATAATCGGAAGTTATTACGCAAAACACCTACAAAGGATCAAGCAACCGAGTTTGATATAACACATCTTGAAACAACAAACAGTATTAAAAACTTAAGTATGAGCTGGAATCCAAGCATCAAAATCACTTGACACGACCCGTGTCCAAATCAATGGTGCTCTCAGAGATGCCACAGCTACGAGTATTAGATCCTCTTGGTTTGGTGAATCCAGTCATTGTGCTGGCCAAAATTTTTATAAAGCAAATATGGAAGCTTAAACTTGATCGGGATACGCCTCTCCTAGATGGCCTACAGCAAAGATGGATATGTACAGAAGTCAATTGCCAATGCTCGAAAATGTTCACATTGTAAGAAGACTACGATGCTTCTATCATGCTGATCCACTTCAGCTTTACGGTTTTGCTGATGCAAGTGAGTTGGCTTATGGCGCCTGCATTTATTTGCAATCAGGTGGTAGTAATAAAGATGTAAAGATTGTATACTCAAAAAGTAGAGTTGCTTCAGTGACGAAACGCTCCGTTGCCCAATTAGAACTCTGTGCAGCACACTTATTAGTGGTATTGGTCGATCAAGTAAAACAAGCCCTGCAAATCAACATGGAAGAAACATTTCTATGGACCAATTCCACGATTGCTTTACAGTGGTTAGCGTCAACTCCATCCAAGTTCACGACTTTTATGGCAAACCCAGTAGCTGCTATTCAGCTAACTACTAAGGATGGGATTTGGCAACATTTGGGGTCGCAATAAAACCCAGGTGATATCGTTTCTAGAGATATGCTTCCATCACAATTTTTGGAGACAAGACTTTGGTTTGATGAGCCGTCATTTTTTTTCACATCCAATTAATATTCAAGGTAGACCTTCATGGAGCGACGATCAAGAAACTCTAGAACATGAACTCAAGGTTAAAATAAAATGTCCTTACTATACAAGCATTAGCACCACGCTTCATACAACAGATTAGGCACAACAATAACTTCCAGAGACTACGGGAAGTTTTGAGATTCATTGCCCGATGCACTAATAATATGCGGGCAGATAGCACAAAGGAAACAGCAACCAAGCCGAGCCCAAAGGAATGGACACAACATTGAAACTGAAAGTACGTGAGATGCAGTTGGAGGACTTTGGTGTCGAAACCGAAAAATTGAAAAAGGGTAAAGCAGCTGATAGTAACAGCAAATTTCGATCTCAGGCAGCATCAGTTGACACCAAAGGCATTATACCAGTGGGAGGTCAAATTTCCAAAAGCAAGCTACTACCCAATGCAAAACATCCAATGCTTATTTCTCCTGCTAATCCAATAACCAAGCTTATGTTCTTGTCCTCACGTTGTTGGTCGCATAACAAAACTTCACTTCTAATGTAATCTGAATCGTAGTTAAAACAAATTCTTTGCCTCAAGGTAAATTTCTATGCAAGATGCATTCTTGTCTAGAATGCATCTTGCAAATTTACAATTTGGAAAATAATATGCACATGAAATTGTTTTGAGTATGATGAGGAATCACGTGAGAATTTAACGTTGAAATGCTGGACGAAATAAGGAAAAATACGCCTTATTTCGCTTTGGAACTTAACTTTCACTCATGGTATAAAGAATATCAAGGTAGGCTCAGTCAAGCGTCTGTGACGTCACTGGGAGTCTGTTGAATAGAGCGAAAATTGTAAACGCGCTGGAAGTCACAGTTTTGCTTTGATTTGCACCAAATTTTCAGGAAAGGTATATTAGGCAAATATATCAGCTGAACTTGTAAATTTTGTTAAAAAAAAAATAAATAAAATTGAGGTACTATTAAGCGAAAATGTATGTCTTGCTTTGACCAAATTATAGCTTTGATTTGAATAAAACTCTGCACAAAGGCTTCTTAGATAAGCAATGAAAAAATTATAAGTTGAATAGTTCGAAACAAATTGGCGACTTTCCAAATGCCAATAAAAGTGCAACATTTGTTGTCGTTATTATGACCACACCGCTCGTCCGATTTTACTGAAAATTTGTGGTGTGGTAGAAACTGAATGCATGTTCACAACTAAATTAAATTTTTTGGGGTCAAGTGTTAACATTCAAAATGGTGGTTGATTAAAGTTTGAAGGCCCGTTAAAACCTTAGTTTTTGTTTGATTTATATTAAACTTGAAACAATTGCAGATACTGCCAGTTTTTTATAGTGCTGTAATTTCGAAATGACGGCTTTTGGAAAAAGCTAATTTTCATAATTTCGTATCCCACTAGCAGGAAAGATTCTTTACGGAATTAGATTAAATTTGTAATGTCATAGACTCATGTTCCTCCTCCTTGCAAAAACTTATTTAAGAGCAGATTTAGAATAAGAAAGCCGGAAATTTAAACCCACATGTTTTAACAGCCATAATGATAATTAGTAATGGCGATTTTGATTCAATTAAAGCTCAGGTTTGAACAAAATTAGGCTTGGTAGTGGGTCGGACCATAGAAAAAATCTTTGAAAAAATTTTGATTCTTGAAGTTAGAAGCCCAGTTATACTTCGTGGTTTTTGACGCAATCAAAACGCTGAATATAGACATTTTCACCGTAATTTATTAAACGACTTAGGATGTTCTAACGCAATGGTACAAGCAATACAACGTGTGTTCACTCCAGAAATAAATCTTCTGCGCGTTATCACCAAAACCATACCTTGAAGCGTTTTTATTTTAATTGATTGTAAAAATAAAATCCACATAGCTTTAGGTGCTTATTTTTATTTTTTTTTTATTTTGCCCTTATATCTAACTTCGTTAAGTCTGAAATATGTTCTACATCGGAAAAATAATGCCTAAGCCTTATTGCTTAGTTCAATACTTTGTGAAGCTGAAACTAAATGTTGAATAAATCCGGGTCTTATCGTTATGCCATTAAAATTGAGTTTAAAGAATATCGAATCAAATTTCTTGATTTCTTTTTGTTCCGATCTCGCATATCAATTTCCGGTACTTTTGAATTAAATATATCGAACCAGTCATTCATCGTTTTCACAAAGTCTGCACATTCAATTGCATTTTCGCTCTTAATCTTACCAATTTGCATAAATCGTCTTAAGCACGAAGACACAATATGTGACAAAAGTTGCGCTGCTAATCTAATATTCTGTCCAGCAACATCTGGCACAGTTAGATGTGTGAAGCTTATTTTGTGCGTTATTTTCAAATCGGTGCATTAACTATTTCTTCGGTGGGATTGATATTGGCCAACTTGCCATTTATAACAAAGCAAGTGTCCAGAAAGTGATTCCTTACTAATTTCAGTAGGTGAGGCGCATCCGCAAAAACAAATATTTTGCGTTCTGGTAATTGAGGATGAGGAAATGATGTATTTTTCATATCTATTGACAATTGTTTCCAAAGACCTTGGTTACCTGGACCCATATCAGAAACAATTGCAGTGACTATATATCCTGCTTCATACAACTCTGAAATTATATTATTTAAAATAGATGACGTCATATTACAATCGTAATTATAAAAAATAGGCTGTTTCCACTTTTTGACAAGCCCTCTTGCAATAGCAACATGGACTTATAATACTATCATTTCCGCGATCATATTCAAAGTCAGATTTTATTTTCATGTCGTCAAAAGACAAACCGCATAACCTTTCTGTTTTATTTAAATTAGCTTTTTTCATCAATTTTAAAACACCTATTGGGCTTTTTCAGACGCAGCGTTAAAAGTGAGCGTTAAACAGGTTATATGGGCAAGAAGAGTGAGAGGCATTGAGGAGACCTGATGGTAAAAACACGCCAACATTTTTTAGGGTGAACGAGCGTAACGCACATACACAAACGCATTTCGTTGATCATTTGGTGGGGGAAACTTTATACAAACGCTGGTAATCAGTCCGAATTGAAACATTCGGTGAAGAAGGTAGTCGTCATAAAACGATTGCCTTTCTTTAATTTGCGTGCAAAAATGGATGCGAGGACGCGAGAATCTACGCATTATTTAATAAATTTATGAAAGCGGAGGCCATGTTCAATTTCAGGAAACAACACGACGAATATCACAATTTCAATGAAGATAAATTGCCTATTGTAAATCTATAGAAAATTAACAGTACACATAATCTTCATAGAATCACAGTATAATAAGCAAGTTTAAAACACATCAAGAAAAATATGCAACTTAAAAAATATTCAAATTTGGAATATATTTTTCAGAAAGCGGAAAAACACGGAGGATTCAAATAAGTCCAATAGAAGTTTGAAACGACAAACTTTAACAATCAAAATGCATTTTTCATTCCAGTTTTTATTACCTCGTGCACAATTCGAGCCTAAAACATCAATTCTCAATCGCTTATCTCTCTGTCTTCGCTTAGATGTTGTCCGCACGATGTTTAACGATCAAATGATCCTTTTGACACATACACTCGCAAGACGTGTATCGTATACAAAAATAGGTTGGCTGAACTATGCAATGTGTAAACATAAAGGCGTAAGCGCGAAACCTGTTTGGATATGGGTTTTTACCATTCCCGTGTGAAAAAGCCCATTAAGACTCCAGGCTGAATGTTAATTTTAAGGCCCACTTTCTCAATGTAGGCATGTCTGGTAAAAGAAAACCTTTTTTATATAAATATTTATAAGGTCGTGAGCCAGCCGAGTGTTAACTTATTACTGACGAAATATCGTCAACATTCCATTTGATGTATTTGGGTTCTTTTCTCAAATTTTTTCAATTGGCCAGATGTAAATATATGATCCAAAGAATTTTCTAGTTCCGTACGATCTACTTGGAATTTTTCCACTTGTTTTTGTAGATCACTAATTGTTCTGTTGGCGGCCTTCAATTGCCTTATCAAATTGAATATTTCTATTTGCGACTCACACTCAGGACTTCCTCGAGAAAAGTTGAATTAAATTAGAGTTTTGTATATATATATATTATATTATTGCTGAATAGCATTTATTTAACCTCCACTCTAAAGCCTACTTTTAAAGGTGTAACTTTCCTCACTAAAATGTATTGCACAAATTCTTGCAGTTTTCAGATTTGGTATTTTCCTGTTGCATGCAATCATCCATTCTTTAGATACTTCAGTCTTGGGGAATCTATGTAATCGTCCACTAAATTTATTTTTTAACCTAGGGTTATTTGTATTAGTACACCCACTAACACTACAGTGAACCATTATTTAATTTTAATTTTGTTCAAATTCGTAGCAACACATCACACTAAAAATCCACATTCAATCAAGAATTGCATAGAAAACTAATATTTTACCCAAGCAACATCCAATATTATGTAGACGTGCTTCCACTGACGTCACAAATGCTTTAAATGGCGGCAGCACTTCGGTGAGCGAGCATACTTAAGTTTCTTTGTACCATGTATTTCACTCATCTTTTTCTTAAATACATGAATAGAATTTTCCCACACTACAAGTTAGAATAAGCAAAATTTATGTATTTAAGAAGAAGATGAGTCAAATATGAAGTGAGTTAAGTTCCAACAGCGAAATAAGGCGTATTATTCTTTATTTCTTCCAGCATTTAAACATTAGGTCTAGGACCTTTAATTAGTATTGAACAATGCTTATGAAAGAAACTCTGTAGCTTTTGCATGGATTTGAACGACTTCCTATCCAAGTATTGGATGAATAAATCATCGATTTACGCTTTAGAAAAATTATTTCGTACCATAGGATGGTTTCACAGACCTTCTGGTAGGAGCACTCTTATGCTTACTCAACGTGTTTAAGCTCTAAATCCATTCAAGAAAAGAGAGTCATTCATATAAAATTCAAATTTGGAACTAACGAGTCAAACCTAGACTTGATTGATTAAAAACCATTCTGAAAGGACCACATTCTTGCCTTTTAATTTTTTTAGTAGCTGGTAAAAAATCAAACACGAAACGATCTATTTTAAGGATCCGTTTAGGTTGCATGCGAAGTCTTCAAGTTACGCATAATTTTTAACTTTTTCTACATTCTTATAACGGTGACAAAATTGAAATCTAAATCCACTACTTAACATCTCACTTCCACAAAACTTTCACCTTTAAACATGCTTCTATCCAATCAAGTCACTTTAGGTAAATTTATGTAATAAACATTCTTCTATGATAACATCACCAGTCATTTGTTGGAGAAAAATGACACGTGAGCGCACTGTCGTATACGTTAATTACCGGATCGTAAAAGTAAATTTTCTTGTTCATAAGTTGCCTCAAGTGCATATTACCTGTATGCAAAGAGCTTTGTAACTACGTGAGATTCGCATCGTAGTGTCAGTCGTTCAAATGGTCAAAGTACATATCTATCTGCACCCATTGATGCACCTCCGGGTGTCTTCATTTCACGTGATTACTGCAGACATAATTTCATGGAAGATACGAGTATGGAAATCCAAAGCCATAATTATGCATCATGTCCTTTCAAGATTATTTAGTAGATAGGAAAAAATTGTGGTAGCATCTTGCTTAACGAGAATTAATTTGATAGAGAACTTCCGTTTATAGTAAATTTTACAAAGCTCATTTTTATCAGTACTACGTGTAGAAAATGAAGTAAGCAAGTTGTTTTAATAGGAAACTGTTCCTACCAGAAGTGCTCTTAAGGCAAATCAGTATGGAAATCAATTATCTACAAACATCAATACATTGATTGGAATAAAACTTTAACATCAATCTATCAAATCATTTAATAGAATTTGTTAACATTCATTTGAGATATCCAACATTTTGTGAAAATTTTGCAGGCATGGTAGCAATTTCTGTAATTTATCAGGGACCTGAAGATATCTTTAGTGTCGCCATAAAATTTAACATATTCAAACCATCAAAATATCAAGTTTTAGTTCATTCAATGATGTAATGAATAAAATAGGAGCTTTTCCTGTAGAGAGGGTGGGTAAACTCTCTGGAACCCACGTTAATGAAGAGCCTGAACCTTCGGAAAATCAGCCGATGTTGCGGAGCGTTAAAAACTTTTTGCTCGCTAAGTATCTCGAGATGCGAGCTGTGGCGGCGGTTGCTGCAGATCGAATAGAGATTGTGCTATTACCATATGTTAAGTAGTGGTATTACTTCTGGTTCATAACAAAAACACAAAGGAGCATTTAGCCCCCATAGCCCAGTCATATTAGGTAAAAAAAGGGGTCAACCTCGGAATGAAAGATAATAAGCTGCGAATTGGTATGAACCTTTGTTTTGTCATTCTAAATGTTGTCTCAAAAGTCACAATCGTTATCGTGTTCGCGTCTCAAGATATTCAAGGTCAAAGGTCACAAAAATCGGTTTTTCGCGAATATCTGGCTTCCTATCGGTTAAATGAGATTTGCATTTATTATAAAAGTTGTAGGCTATAAAATTCCCTACAACTTTTGTTTAAACTTTTTTTTCATACGACCAACCGTTTTGAAGGTAGAGCGCGAAGAGTGCACATCGTACAGTCATATACGGCCTAATGCAAGGTCAAGCGTGAGTTATGGTTATCAGTACGTTATAAAGTCAATTATTTACTTGGAAATTATAATTATTAAACAATGCCTATTATTTATGTACTAACTATTAATTATTTATATTTAATTAAAGTAAGTAACTTGATTTGCAACGGTACAATTTCAAACTAACGAATAATCTTGACTCATACAAAGTGGAGAGAGTGGCCTTGAATACTATAGAACATCTGTCCCGGCAATGAATAGAAAAGGGCATAGGGTAGGGACAAGTATTTCCAGGTATATAAGTATTGAGAAATTTACGCGTTTTAAAGAAAAGATATATAATGTCGTGTTAACTTAAAATAAAACTAAAATATATAATCCAGAATTAATAATATTTTATACTTAAATAGTTAAATATGAATAATTATATATATTATTTATGTACTAACTATTAATTATTTATATTTAATTAAAGTAAGTAACTTGATTATTTATATATAATTATTCATATTTAACTATTTAAGTATAAAATATTATTAATTCTGGATTATATATTTTAGTTTTATTTTAAGTTAACACGACAATAATGTCATATAATATCTTTTCTTTAAAACGCGTAAATTTCTCAATACTTATATACCTGGAAATACTTGTCCCTACCCTATGCCCTTTTCTATTCATTGCCGGGACAGATGTTCTATAGTATTCAAGGCCACTCTCTCCACTTTATATGAGTCAAGATTATTCGTTAGTTTGAAATTGTACCGTTGCAAATCAAGTTACTTACTTTAATTAAATATAAATAATTAATAGTTAGTACATAAATAATAGGCATTGTTTAATAATTATAATTTCCAAGTAAATAATTGACTTTATAACGTACTGATAACCATAACTCACGCTTGACCTTGCATTAGGCCGTATATGACTGTACGATGTGCACTCTTCGCGCTCTACCTTCAAAACGGTTGGTCGTATGAAAAAAAAGTTTAAACAAAAGTTGTAGGGAATTTTATAGCCTACAACTTTTATAATAAATGCAAATCTCATTTAACCGATAGGAAGCCAGATATTCGCGAAAAACCGATTTTTGTGACCTTTGACCTTGAATATCTTGAGACGCGAACACGATAACGATTGTGACTTTTGAGACAACATTTAGAATGACAAAACAAAGGTTCATACCAATTTGCAGCTTATTATCTTTCATTCCGAGGTGAAAGCCCTTATATGACTGGGCTACCAAAAAACACAGTGCTGAACAACTTCGAATCAGTGCAGTCCCTGCCTTGGAGTGTTGATAAATTCCGGTGTGATTTGAAGCGTATTGTTACCTGCTGAACACTTTCCTTTCTAGGTTGACAATATGCTTTCTTCGAATAGAAATCTTTTTGTAGCAATTAAAAATTCAAAAACTTTAATTTCGTAACAGGTATCTCGGTTGGTCGTTTGACAGTTTAATTGAGTTAAGAAGTAGGTTTGAAAGATGTGATCGTTCTCCTCTAAAATTGTTCTCTTTTGTGGGCACTTAGCCTCCAACGTGAACATAAAAATTGACATTTTTAAATTAATCAATCATTTATTATCAAAATATTTAAACGGGTGACAAAATTAAGTCGCAGTATAACGACGACGACTATAGTAGGAAGAAGAAAATCTTGTCTTCTTTCCGTTTTCAGCACTGCAGCGGTGATCACTGTTACTTAATGTTGTACTAGATGCGGTGGCATGTCCTCGTTGAAGGAAAATTCACTGGGAGTGCGTAGAATATTCCCGTACACAAGTTCTGCAGCTGTTCCGCCAATATTATCTTTGATGGTCGAACGCAGTCTGAGTAGAACGGTTGGTAGAACTTCAATCCAATGACCTTCAAAGACCGGTGCTAACGTTCAATCATCCCGTTTGCCGCAGGGTGATATGCAGTTGTTCGAGTTTTTCTGCAGCACACTAAGAGCGCTAGTGATTGAAGTAGGACAGAATCAAACGGGGATACTTAGTTCGACTTTAGCACGCTTGGAACTACAAAGCGTGCAATCCAGTTGGCATAAACCACGGTGGCGATTTCGTCCGCTGAGATCGTTTTGATGGGAATTGCCTCTGGCTATCTGGTAAATTGATTGATTATCGTTAAAACATACGAATATCCTTTTGAGTGATTTAATGGTCCAAAGATGTTAATATGTACATGACGTTACCTTGTATCATTCCGCAGGGGAATGCCGGTCGACAGGAGCACTCTTGGAGGCTAGCATTCATTGGGGAGCGCCGCTCCCACGCGCCCGAAGAAATGAGAGGCGCCGTGAGGTTCCCTCCTGGGATGAGCGGTAACGACCCTGAATGAATCTGGACTACGCTTTGGACAACGAACTGGAATTGATGCTTTGGGCTGACAGATATGATGGTTTGTACCTAGTTGCTTTGCACGGTAGCACCGAGTAGGTACTCGTACGTGAACGACCAGTTCAACCATTACACCGTCTCTGTCCCGGCAGGAAAAGAAAGAAGTGACCAGACAAATCAAGCACCGTTGTGTGATTTCATCGGAAATATGGCGGATGTACTGTCCTCGCAAACGGAAGCCGATAACCTCTCTCAAGAAAGGTGTTCGCAAAGTACAAATGCCACCCAGCAACTTAAAGAAGGAAAGCTAATCCGAAAAGCGGGAGATGTTCTAAAAAATATTCAATCTGCATGCGACACCCCAAAAATCAACAAAGCAGTAAAGATTGGGCTGCTTAAACTAGAGGAGCTCCTAGACCACATAGGACATTATCGGAGCAGCTGGTTCAAGGCCGAAGGGGACCAGAAGGCCGAAGAAGAGCAGAAGGCTAAGGAAGCGCTGAAGGCTAGGCCAAAGGGTACGCTCCATGATCAAATATCAATAAAAGAATGGCGTCTAGATGACAAAATGAAGGAAGAGGCACTTGATAGTCACGGAACGCCATCAGGGGTCCCAGACCGTGCTGACAAAAGGAGCAAAGAAAGCCGTAAGGAAACTCCTTCAAAAAGTGCCAGAAATTAGTGTTCGTACATACGCCCAACAAGATATAAGACCTGGTGCGAAACAGGACAAAAAAAAGGAGACCCGGCGAAAATTCTGGCAGCAAGCACTGCTCGTGAGCTCCCACGATGGCCGATCCAATGCGGAGGCGCTACGGGATATCAGAGGAAACGGAAGGCCCGAAGACACCAACACTAACATTAAGGCAGTACGACCAACGCGATCGGGCTACAAACTGGTCGAATTCGGAGCAGAGGCTGACACAAGAAAAGCATTCTGGGACGCAGTAAAGAAAGTCCTCGACAAAAGCGCAACTATAGCGTTACGGATCTGGCGGAGGTAGAAGAGGCCACCAAAAGGGAGTTCCCTAACATGGGCAGAATCAAAGCGAGGCTGACACCAGAAAACAACAGGGGACAACGCATGGACATCACTGACTGGACCGAAAAGGACACCGAACAATTTCTGAATAAGGGCGAAATGAGAATAGGGTGGGTTGTCTGGTGGATACGGCGAAGAGTAGCACCTCTTCAATGTTTCAATGCCTTGGCTATGGTCACAATGCACAAGTATGCAAAGGACCCGATCGGAGTTCCCTTGTTACAAATGCCATGGTAGGGACATAAAAGAAAAGAGTGTACAAAGGACGCAGCCTGTAATGGTTGCGAGGATGCTGGATCCAAGACTGGATTTTGGGCACGTTTTTGGAGCAGGAAAATGGCGGGTTTTCCAGGAAGTTCCAGCTATGGCAAAATCAGAACTTCGATGACCCGCACCCTGCAGCTAAACCTACACCACAACCGCCCAAATCTGCTTGAGCAGTTTCCTACGGACATGAAAGCTGAATTCTTGCTGCTGAGTGAACCACACCATGATAAAAGTTCGGCATCATGGTATCCTGATGAAACTGGTACTGCCATCATCTGGGTTCGGAACAGTGATTTCCAGGCGCAAAGCTGTGGAAGGAAGGATGGTTTTGTGTGGGTTCGGTGCCCAGGAACCACCTTCTTTAGTTTGTACTTAACGCCGAACGAATCGATAACATCTTTCCAAGCTAAGCTTGATGCTTTAGACGGGGCTGTCTCAAACGCAGCCGGGAACGTGCTGGTTGGAGGAAACTTCAACGCTAAAGCAATCAAATGGGGCATGCCTCAAACAGATCCGCGAGGGAAAAGGAATCCTAGAAATACTGGCGAGGACGGCGCTCATCGTATTGGCTGAGAAGAAACCATACCTGACATGACATTCGCCTCGGAGTCCTTAGTACGGAGGATACACAACTGGAGAGTATTTGGGGACTACTCAGCCAGTGATCATCAGTGTATTCTGCTTGAGATCAGGGATACTGTCTCCCGACGTCTGTGCTCTCGACTTTCTACAATTGGGTGGAACATCGGAAGGATGGACGTCGAGAGGTTCGTCGAGGTGCTCACCAGCAGGTGCTCTGCTGCAGGGTAATTCGTAGGGGACGGAAGAACTGGCAGCTCAAGATGTAGTGAACTTGACTATGAGCATAATCAAGATTGCTTGCAACGCTCCCACGTCCCGTCGAAAACCGTCGTTGAAAGCGAAGGGAGTGACACATGCTTCGCCGTTAGGCTAAACTGGCACGGAACCGTGTCGAGACATACGACCGGGTAGCAGCATATAAGTCAGCCAGAAAATGCCTTCGCAAATTGATTAACAACAGCAAGGCTCGCCGCTGGCAAGATCTAGTAGACAATGTGAACAAGGATTCGTGGGGCCTTGGCTGCAAGGTAGTTATGCGGAAGCCTGATGCCCGACGGAAACCTTGCATGCATGAAGCGGAAAAGATGGACGAGATAGTGTGGGCAGTTTTCAACGGGCTACTGAGACTGGAGATGTTAGATGAGTCGCGCTTGATTGGCTATGCGGATATTCTTGCGGTTCTGGGCACTGGACGCACCGTTGAACAAGCGCAATTCAGGCCAGGTAGGCTAATGCGCCTGGTGAAAGACTGGGTGACTGCTCGCAGGTTCAGTTTAGCATTACAGAAAACCAAAGTGGTCATCTTGAAAAAAAAAGAGAATCCCTAGAGTAAGAATGACCAGTATTGGAGACATACTAATCGAATCAAAGCCAGCGGTGAAGTACCTGGGGCAAGTGATCGACTCGAAGATGAGCTTCTCTGAGAAAATCAGGGCAATGGCTGAGGAGGATGCTTCGGGAGTATCAGTGCTACTGTACGGAGCAGAAATATAGGGCGACGCTCTCAGTAAGGAGGTATACCAAAAACGCTTGGCACAAGTAAAGAAGAAGAAGACTGAGGATTGCATCCTTCTATCCTATGGTCTTAAATTTGGCGGTGAGAGTTATTGCAGGCGTGATACCTGTTGCCTTCCTTTCTAGAGAGCGCCGCACTATTTACCTGCGTCAAAACAAAGATGAGAGGGAGATGGTTGTCTGTGAGGAGAGACAGCGCTCGCTCAACGATTGGCAGCAGTTTTGGAAGAATTGCACGAAGGGAAGGTGAACTGCGCGCCTCATCCCGGATGTAAGACCGTGGCTAAATCGAAGGCATGATGAGATTGAGCATGGGTGTTTTCAGGCTGACCTGCACAAGATTGGTGTCACGGCCCAGGTGACGAGGACAATGCCTTCCATACATTTTTGACGTACACAAATGGGACAGGCTGCGAAGGGACCTCTACAAGGAGACAGGAGAGCTCACCTCAAAAATGATGCTCGAATCAGTTGACAAATGGTAACAGATAACACATTATCTTTGGGCAGTCCTAAAACATAAAAGGGATTCACAGCAGCCGGGGGCGTTGGGGCTGGGGGATCACTTGTCTGGCACTTCCTCTTCCCGTCCCGCTAGAACAGGGATCCTGGAGCTGGAAGGCATCGGGTAAAAAACGTGAACTGGCCTGAAATAATGTGCCAAGTGATCCCAGGTTGGATTCTCAGGTTGACAGGGGAAGTGTTTAGTGGATAGTTTAGTCGCCTTCTTCGAGCATGGGAGCCCCGCTTTCTGTGTGCAAATGGCATTCACCTCCCAACGACAAAAAAACAAATATGCCTTAAATAAGTGCTGCATAGATAAATCAGCCCGTTTGTCGAACAACTTTGAGAACCAACCCATTTAGAATGATTTCGACTCCATATGATGAAGGCCCTGAAATGTTTGTTCATAGACGGAAATATAAGTTTAATATTATATAAATGTATACACACTTTAGTCCATATAATTTTATTGTCAAACATATCGATGCCTTAAATAATTTATAAACCAACAGAAAGGCTTATCAAAGTACATATAACTAACTATCCCCGAAACTAACCCAACAGATTAAAATCACTTCCCTATTATTTCTGCCATCATCTACCCATTATCACCATTAACATATAAGATAATAAGAATAATAATCCAATAGTGACTAATGCCATTAATGCTCAATTATCAATAATTCAAAATCAGTCGTGAAGATAAATTTGTCAAAATGAGTATTACTCGTATCTATTATTTACTTTATTGTTGAGTATTGACTAGAAAATAATAATTTTCCGCCGACAACTTAAGTAAATATTGTATTCACCCGTTAGCAATTTTGCGCAATAGTTCACATTGTAACCAATGAAAAAGAAAAAAAGACATTATCTTACATTATACAGGAGAGTCTGGAACTATCGACGCATAATAAACTGTCCGCACTTCAACATACAAATCACTATTTCTTACTTCTAGAAAATATACAAAACCACATCAATTTTCCTTCTAAAAGCCACAAAAAAAACTCAGATAAAGAAATCACGATTAGAATTAATGCACAATAAATTTAACAAGCAACTAAAGAATTTCAAATATAGTCATTTTTCTTTGGCGCGTCAAGCATAAAACAAATAAACATAAACTAGGCAAAATTAACGAAAAGTAATGGCGATGATGACTATCATCAGACTACTAAATATTATTATTCTGATTTCGACAACAAGCCATCGATTGACATCAATTCGATTTTGTAGATAAAGATTCAAACAGCATTCAAGATAGATTAAGCGTTACGTTATGTGACGTATGTGGCCCGTAAATGACGCGACGAGGGCTTAGCTTATGACATGAATAAGTAACTACGAGTGTCAAACGTATGATGATTATTCTTATCATTGTGCATTTCTACGAATAGTCAATGTTATAATTTATGCATAGCGATAACTATCATTGATTGGCGGATTATTTGGCGTTAAATTTAGTAACATATTCTAAGCGCCGTATTAATAGGGTATTTGGAAAAACCAAATCTGCCGGCTTTGGAGTACATAAAAAACCCATAAATAAACGGTTACCGATCGTCATTCATAAAAAGTAAAGTAAAGTTTTTTAAGAAATCTCTGTATTTTGTTTTCTGAAAACTCCCCATCGAAATAGGGCACACGAATAACTACTTCAAGTCGGCGCAAGTACTCGTACATGGTATTCCCTGAAATGGAATGAAGTAGCTTTAATTGGCCATAATTTTAAAAATATTCACATACTAACCGATGGTAAAGAGAAACCAATAGAACAAAAGGCAATCAACGACGGCATTTAACATCGCCTAGAAATTAGTTTTACGTGACCCACCATCAAAAATCTGCCGGTATTTTGTTTGCAGACGAACAACTGAACGTTTTGAAAGTCAAAATGGCGGCAAATCTACTAGTTAAGGAAAATGTTCTGTTGTGTTAGTACTTCCAATGTAAACCATTTCAAACGTTTGCATAAAAATATATTCAACACCTCAGTTGCCACTAAAATAACAAATTTCGATTACTTTATGACATTTGGGGGCCGGCGTCTTGAAATTAAGCTTCTGATTTTTGATTATTTTGAAAGATATTTAGTGTCAGCCCTCTCGTGCGGCCCTGAAGAGGACTGCTCGTGAGTAGGCCTTCACTATTGACGTTCAGTTCTGATAAGGACTTTACTCTTTGGAAACGTCTTGAGTCGGCACTGCCAAGTAGTCCTGATAAGGACTCTTGGGTTTGGTTCCTGCGTCGCAAAGGTAATGAAGAACAAAACTCGAGTTTTATTTTACACACGAAAGCAGTTTTTATTTTAGACAGAAACAAGAACAAGAAACACGAACAAGACAAGAATTTACTTTTTAGACAATCTGGAGAGCGTTGTAGCTTGACCGAAGCGATGAGACATTTTGCGTTGAGCTCGTGCCGTCATATCAGATTATGAGAATCTAAAAGAACGGCACGAGTTATTTTCTACTTTCTGGCAGCGATATTGCGGATGCTGCTCACGAAAATCTGCCGCGGGAGCAGGATCTGCTTGCGGCGAGAAGAAGTTGTTGAAGGTGGGGCGTCCCGTGCCGCCACCGTCACTCCCTCCCCAGTGAGCTTCACGTTAGTTGGAGGGAATGAGAAAGTGACGCTCTTCTTCGTGGAAGTGGACGGTACTGTGGCGCTGCTGGAGATGGAATTGAAGGCTGGACATCGCAGTGCTCCAAGTACGCTGGTTATGATGGTCGGTAGAAAGGGTCTTGGCAACACCGTTTACATCCACGACGTAGGTGTGCTCCTTGATCCTTTCAATAACTCGATGGGGCCCGGAGTATGGTTGGTCGAGCGGCCTCTTGATTGCGTCGATGCGGCGGAACACATATTCGCAGCTGTTCAGGTCTTTGAAGACGAAGGGGTGGTGATCTGTGTGCCTAGCTGGCGGAACGGTCGAATTCCCCTGAACAGGCGGCGTAAATCGGCGACGAAGTCGTGTGGATCGCTGGCTGAGGTCACCTGTGGCGCGAAAAATTCAACTGAAATTCGTGGTGACGTTCCGAAAACCATCTCTGCTGGAGAAGCTTGCAGGTCTTCCTTAAATGTGGTGCGCATGTCCAACAAAATAGCTGGTAGAGCCTGCAACCATGGCGTCTCAGGGACACATTTTAACGCCGTCTTAAGCGTACGGTGCATTTGCTCCACCATGCCATTTGCCTGAGGTTGATATGGTGTGGTGTGAACTTGATTGATGCCTAGGAGTCGGCTGAGTTGGTGAAGAAGGTCGGCTTCAAACTGACGGCCTTGATCCGACGTTAGCTGGAGTGGCGTGCCGAATATGGTTATCCAGTCGTCGAATAGAGCGCTGGCGATGGTACTGGCCTTGCAGTTGCGCACTGGTATTGCTTGTGGCCAGCGTGTATAGCGGTCGATTATGGTAAGGCAGTTCTCATAGCCTTTGCATAGCGGGAGTTTGATCAAATTCACGTGGATGTGGTCAAAACGCACGTCCGGCGTCTTGAAGTTGCCTAGCTCGGCACGGTTGTGGCGATGGACCTTGGATCGCTGGCACGGTACACATTGTTGAGTACAACGAAATACGTCTTTTCGCAGGCTCGGCCAGAAAAATTTGAGCGCAACGCTCTTCACGGTGGCACGCCCACTAGGGTGCGACAGCTGGTGAACCATGTCGAAGGCTTGGCGGCGGAGCGTAACAGGCAAATAGGGCTTGATGATACCGTTAAATTTGATCACATGCATTTGGTGGCCTTCTAGCGTCAACAGTCAGAGCCCGAGGCGTGAGTTTGCTAAGAGGTGAGGCAACTGAGTGTCTGTGGCTTGAGCTTCGCTGATGGTACGAGCGGAGAATGTGGTGGGTACTGTCACTGTTTCCACCCGTGAAAGCGCGTCGGCGACGATGTTTTCTTGACCTGGTGTATATTCAAGTCTTGTGTCGAACTGGCAGATGAAATCTAACTGTCTGGTTTGGCGGGGTGAGGCTTTGTCCGAGCGCTGCATTAGAGCGAAGGTGAGGGGTCAGTGGTCGACGAAACTCCTTCCTTCTAGCATACACTGGAAATATTTGATGGCGGCGAAGACCGCCAGAAGTTCACGGTCATAGGTTTAATACCGCTGTTCAGTCTCAGATAGCTTTCTCGAGAAAAAACCGAGGGTACATACATACCGTCTTCCCGTTGCTGGTCCAAGGCCGCCCCGATGGCGGTGCTAGAAGCGTCGGTGCGTAAGGCTATTGGACGTGATGGCGAAAGGAAGGCCGACGTGGCTGCCTTGGCGATTCCTAGCTTGCACAGTTCGAAAACCGCTTTGGATGTCCAACTGAGTGGTGCTCTTTTGGTCGTGCAGTTTTTCAAGAGCTCGGAAAGCGTTGCCTGAAACTCAGCGGCGTGTGGCATGCCACGTCGGTAAAAATTAAGCACACCGAGGAAACGCCTTAGCTGTGAGGAGTTGGTCGGCTTTGGATAGTCCCCGATGGCTTGCGTCTTGGGAGCTGGTGGCCGAAATTCAGTTTTGCAGACGTGGTAGCCGGAAAAGATCACCTCGGCCTGTCCGATTCGACACTTATCCCAATTGGCCTGGAGTTTCGCATTTTGCAGCGTTGATAGAAGCTGCTTGACGTAATGCTGGTGGTGGTCGTGGTCGGCCGAAAACACTAGGATGTCGTCCTGATACACGCAAACGAAATCGAAACCTCTGAGTAAGTGGTTTAGAGTTCGCTGCATGGTTTGGGCTGTATTTCGTAGACCCAACGGCATGCCCAGGAACTCAAAGAGCCCAAAGGGCGTGGTAACTGCCGTCTTGCAGACGTCCTGGGGCGCGACCGGGATCTGATAAAAAGCGCGTTGGAGGTCGATTACTGAGAAAACCGAGCCACTCGCTTCCTGGATCAGGTCCTCGATGATAGGCAGCGGGTAGCGGTCCGGCTGAGTGCGAGCGTTGAGTTGACGGTAATCTCCCGTAGCTCGCCAATGGCCCCCGCTCTTGGGAAAAATGTGCGATGGACTAGCCCATTGGCTTGATGAGGGTCGGATAATGCCTCGTGATAAGAGGAGATCAAACTCGGCTTTTGCGGCGATGAGGCGTTCTCCTGCGAGGCGACGTGGTCGTGCGAAGACGGGTGGGCCATGCGTTATTATTTGGTGGTGAACAGGGAGGTCGGCGATTGAGGCTAATTCACCAGGTCGGATGGTTGAGCTTTTGAATTTGGCGATGATTATCTCGTACGGGTCTCTGACGGTGCGCACTAAGGTCGATGGTTGGACTTTAGTGCTAACACTGATGCTGTGCATCGGTGGCGCCGGGCCGAGGACGCAGCTTGTCGAGAGGTTGGTGCGATCATCCAAGAGGCACTGGTTTTGCAGATCAATTAACAGTGATTAAGTGCGTCCGCTCCTAGGATAGCCGTCTGGACATCTGCTATGACGAACGGCCAGTGAAACGGGCGACGCAACCCAAAATCCAATTCGAGTTTCTGAGTGCCAAAAGTGATAATAGGCGTGCCATTGGCTGCCTGTAATGTGAGGCTTTGTTTCTGCAGAGGCCTGGAGATGAAGTGCCTCGGAATACTCGATAGGGCGGAGCCGGAGTCCACCAGAAAACACTTTTTAGTATAGCGGTCGACGACATATAAGCGTTTTCCTGAGGTGTCACCGGCGGTGTCCGCTGAGTGCACCGCCGGCGAACTTAATTTTCCGAGTATTTGGAGGCAGTGGCTTGAGCAGGAAATGTGCTCGGCTGCTTGCAATGGATGATACCAGCAAAGGCCCGAGCGCGTAGCAGCGTCTGGGGTGGTAGACCGTACTCTCTGACCGAGGCAGTTCCGGGATGAGAAGCGCCTATATTGTGTGCTGTAACTGGCGTGCGGTTGCTGAAGCACCTCACGAGTCAAGCCGGTCAACTGCGCGATCGCTGATACCTGACGGCGCGCACTAAGGTCGATGGTTGGACTTTAGTGGTAACACTGATGCTGTGCATCGGTGGCGCCGGGCCGAGGACGCAGCTTGTCGAGAGGTTGGTGCGATCATCCAAGAGGCACTGGTTTTGCAGATCAATTAACAGTGATTAAGTGCGTCCGCTCCTAGGATAGCCGTCTGGACATCTGCTATGACGAACGGCCAGTGAAACGGGCGACGCAACCCAAAATCCAATACGAGTTTCTGAGTGCCAAAAGTGATAAAAGGCGTGCCATTGGCTGCCTGTAATGTGAGGCTTTGTTTCTGCAGAGGCTTGGAGATGAAGTGCCTCGGAATTCTCGATAGGGCGGAGCCGGAGTCCACCAGAAAATGCTTTTTAGTATAGCGGTCGACGACATATAAGCGTTTCCCTGAGGTGTCACCGGCGGTGCCCGCTGAGTGCACCGCCGGCGAACTTAATTTTCCGAGTATTTGGAGGCAGTGGCTTGAGCAGGAAATGTGCACGGCTGCTTGCAGGGGATTGCTAGGGCCCAATGTTTGCTATGATACCAGCAAAGGCCCGAGCGCGTAGCAGCGTCTGGGGTGGTAGACCGTGCTCTCTGACCGAGGCAGTTCCGGGATGAGAAGCGCCTATATTGTGTGCTGTAACTGGCGTGCGGTTGCTCAAGCACCTCACGAGTCAAGCCGGTCAACTGCGCGATCGCTAGACGTAGGGCCACCAGCTCGACGGCGATCTGGTCGGGTGATGTTGACGAACAGCCAGATGAGGGGGTTGCGGTGCGCACGCCTAGCTCGAAAGACGAGGCCATCACTGCCGGGCCCATGTCGTGTGTCTCGCCTGCGACCGCGGCAAGTTCCTCCAGCGTTTGATTTTTGATCAGAAGTAACATGCGCCGCATTTGTTGCGGCAGCAGGTCCAACCATTTGATCCAGAGCATTGACGCGTGTGCCGGCTAGAGAGCGCATGTGACGCAGCAGCTGTGACGGTCGCCTGTCCCCGAGCTCGACACCCGTGAGAAGTTTATGTAGCTGGGCGTCGGGGGAGTCTCTGAGGCGAGAGACGATGGTTGCCTTGAGCAACTTGTACTTATCGGTCTCTGGTGGCGCACGGATAATATCTGCTACATCCGCAATGGTGTCGTGATCGAGCGTGGAGACTGTCAAATGATACCTGTGCGAGTCCCGTGTGACTTTGTGCACCTCAAACTGGAACTCGATCTGGAAGAACCAAAGCTCCGGATTGGCTCGCCAGAATGGTGGCAGCTTGCACTGGCTGATGACGTTGACCTTTGAAGCTGTCAGCTGACTGGGTTGTTGCAGACGGAGCTCCGGGTTGCTCTGCGCAGCGATGCGTGGGTTATCTTCGTCTCGTCCAAGGACCATGTTGGCAATTCCGCAGGTGTTTTGAGATTCGGGGTCACCACTTTAGTGTCAGCCCTCTCGTGCGACCCTGAAGAGGACTGCTCGTGAGCAGGCCTTCGCTATTGACGTTCAGTCCTGATAAGGACTTTTGCTTTGGAAACGTCTTAAGTCAGCACTACCAAGTAGTCCTAATAAGGACTCTTGGGTTTGGTTCCTGCGTCGTAAAGGTAATGAAGAACAAAACTCGGGTTTTATTTTACACACGAAAGCAGTTTTTATTTTAGACAGAAACAACAACAAGAAACACGAACAAGCCAAGAATTTACTTTTTAGACAATCTGGAGAGCGTTGTAGCTTGGCCGAAGCGATGAGACATTTTGCGTTGAGCTCGTGTCGTCATATCAGATTATGAGAATCTAAAAGAACGGCACGAGTTATTTTCTACTTTCTGTCAGCGATATTGCAGATGCTGCTCAGCCGCGATGCGCTGCGATAATCTGTCGCGGGAGCAGGATCTGCTTGCGGCGAGAGGAAGTTGTTGAAGGTGGGGCGTCCTGTGACGCCACAGTCACTCTCTCCCCAGTGAGCTTCACGTTAGTTGAAGGAAATGAAAAAATGAAGCCCTTCTTCCTGGAAGTGGACGGTAGCTGTGGCGCTGCTGGCGATGGAGTTGAAGGCTGGACATCGCAGTGCTCCAAGTACGCTGGTTTGAGATGATCGGTAGAAAGGGTCTTGGCAACACCGTTTACATCCACGAAGTAGGTGCGCTCGTTGATCCTTTCAATAACTCGATGGGGCCCGGAGTATGGTTGGTCGAGCGGCCTCTTGATTGCGTCGATGCGGCGGAACACATATTCGCAGCTGTTCAGGTCTTTGAAGACGAAGGGGTGGTGACCTGTGTGCCTAGCTGGCGGAACCGGTCGAATTCCCCTGAACAGGCGGCGTGAATCGGCGACGAAGTCGTGTGGATTGCTGGCTGAGGTCGCCTGTGGCGCGGAAAATTCACCTGGAATTCGTGGTGACGTTCCCCATCTCTTCTGGAGAAGCTTGCAAGTCTTCCTTAAATGTGGTGCGCGTGTCCAACAAAATAGCTGGTAGAGCCTGCAACCAAGGCGTCTCGGGGACACATTTTAATGCCGTCTTAAGCGTACGGTGCATTCGTTCCACCATGCTGTTTGCCTGAGGGTGATATGGTGATTGATGCCTACGAGTCGGCTGAGTTGGTGTAGAAGGTTAGCTTCAAGCTGACGGCCTTGATCCGACGTTAGCTGGAGTGGCGTGCCGAATATGGTTATCCAGTCGTCGAATAGAGCGCTGGCGATGGTACTGGCCTTGCAGTCGCGCACTGATATTGCTTGTGGCCAGCGTGTATAGCGTTCGATTATGGTTAAGCAGTTCTCATAGCCTTCGCATAGCGGTGTGTGTGGTCAAAAAGCGCGTCCGGCGTTTTGAAGTTGCCTAGCTCGGCACGGTTGTGGCGACGGATCTTGGATCGCTGGCACGGTACACATTGTTGAGCCCAACGAAACACGTTTTTTCGCAGGCTCGGCCAGAAAAATTTGAGCGCAACGCTCTTCGTGGTGGCGCGTCCACTAGGGTGCGAGAGCTGGTGAACCATGTCGAAGGCTTGGCGGCGGGGCGTAACTGGCAAATAGGGTTTGATGATACCGTTAAATTTGATCACATGCATTTGGTGGCCTTCTAGCTTCAACAGACGGAGCCCGAGGCGTGAGTTTGCTAAGAGGTGAGGCAACTGAGTGTCTGTGGCTTGAGCTTCGCTGATGGTACGAGCGGAGAATGTGCTGGGTACTGTCACTGTTTCCACCCGTGAAATCGCGTCGGCGACGATGTTTTCTTGACCTGGTGTATATTCAAGTCTTGTGTCGAACTGGCAGATGAAATCTAACTGTCTGGTTTGGCGGGGTTAGGCTTTGTCCGAGCGCTGCATTAGAGCGAAGGTGAGGGGTCAGTGGTCGAAGAAACTCCTTCCTTCTAGCATACGCTGGAAATATTTGATGGCGGCGAAGACCGCCAGAAGTTCACGGTCATAGGTTGAATACCGCTGTTCGGTCTCAGATAGCTTTCTCGAGAAAAAACCGAGGGGTACCCATATACCGTCTTCCCGTTGCTGGTCCAAGCCCGCCCCGATGGCGGTGCTAGAAGCGTCGGTGTGTAAGGCTATTGGACGTGATGGCGAAAGGAAGGCCGACGTGGCTGCCTTGGCGATTCCTAGCTTGCACAGTTCGAAGGCAGCTTCCGCTTCGGGTGTCCAACTGAGTGGTGCTCTTTTGGTCATGCAGTTTTTCAAGAGCTCGGAAAGCGGTCCCTGAAACTCAGCGACGTGTGGCATGCCACGTCGGTAAAAATTGAGCATACCGAGGAAACGCCTTAGCTGTGAGGAGTCGGTCGGCTTTGGATAGTCCCCGATGGCTTGCGTCTTGGGAGCTGATGGCCGGAATCCAGTTTTGCAGACGTGGTAGCCGGCAAAGATCACCTCGGCCTGTCCGAATTGGCACTTATCCCAATTGGCTTGGAGCTTCGCATTTTGCAGCATTGGTAGAAGCTGCTTGAGGCGATGCTGGTGGTGGTCGTGGTCGGCCGAAAACACTAAGATGTCGTCCTGATACACGCAAACGAAATCAAAACCTCTAAGTAAGTGGTTTAGAGTTCGCTGCATTTTGTAGACCCAACGGCATGCCCAGGAACTCAAAGAGCCCAAAGGGCGTGGTAACTGCCGTCTTGCAGACGTCGTGGGGCGCGACCGGGATCTTATGAAAAGCGCGTTGGAGATCGATTACTGAGAAAACCGAGCCCCTCGCTTCCAGGATCAGGTCCTCGATGATAGGCAGCGGGTAGCGGTCTGGGTGAGTTCAAGCGTTGAGTTGACGGTAATCTCCCGTAGCTCGCTTAATTTTCCGAGTATTTGGAGGCGGTGGCTTGAGCGGGAAATTTGCGCGGCTGCTTGTTCCGTCATATCAGATTATGAGAATCTAAAAGAACGGCACGAGTTATTTTTCTACTTTCTGACAGCGATATTGCAGATGCTGCTCAGCCACGATACGCTGCAAAAATCTGCCGCGGAAGCAGGATCTGCTTGCGGCGAGAAGAAGTAGTTGAAAGTGGGGCGTCCTGTACTGAATCTAGTTCAAATCGGGATTTTACTGAGGCGAAAATATTCGATGTCCATTGAAAATGGCAGCTGAAAATATTAATCTTTAAATTTTCTACTTTTTCAATTATCCTATGAATTTTATAACTTTTGGCAGAATAAAAAGTCGTTATACAAAAATTTCAAATTTTACCAAAATCCGTTGAAAAACATCTTTTAAAAAAGTTGCATATTTTAACTGCCGCCATTTTGAATTTGGTAAATAGATGATCACCAATATAGCAGAATCTTTAGATATAATCACTACCTTCTTCAATGTTAATTTTGATTCAAACCGAATCGAAATTGTGACTTTTATAAACCTTTGAAACTTAAAACTGATTCGCCGCTATTTTGAGATATGAGATCTGACCCTGAAATGTTTTTCATTGCTCTCTACACACTGACAGAATCTATCACACTGCCGGTTCAAGGGTATGGTGACAACTATAACAACAAATTTCGCAAATTTTTCGACCTTGGACCAAATTTTCACCCAAATCGGAGCTTTACAGAACAGAAATCACGAATATTCGTCTAAAATGGCTGCCATTTTGTTTTCACTGACCGGTTTGACTAGTTAATGTACCTATCCGAATTATTTTTCCAATACACTTTTCCTGAAAATTGCTGCCTCTAGCGTAGTCACAAATTTCGTTAGATATATACGAGGGTCATTTAGAATGTTTCGGGCCTTGACGGCAAAAAGTCATGGTACATTCAAACTCTATGCCTTAAAAATTTCAAGTCATTCCGATCAGTACAAAACACATGGTACCCCTCCAAAGTTGACAGGTGACGTTTGTTAAAAACAATGGATAAAATCGAGTATCGCGCGGTGATAAAGTACCTCTATTCGAAAGGGTAAACAACTCGGGAAGTGAAAGAAGAGTTAGACTCCATGTATGGTCAATCGTCGTCCTCATTTACAACCGTGAAACATTGGGTGACTGAGTTCACACGCGATCGTGCAAGTATTTTTGACAATGAACGTTCTAGACGTCCAAAAACTGTTTCAACGGAAGATATCTTCAGTTTAATGCACACAACCGTGATTGAAGATCGGCGATTAACCATTAAAGAAATTGCTGAGACTTGTGGGATATCAACTGAACGGGTGCATAAGATTTCACATGAAGATTAATGCATGAGAAAATTATCCGCGCGATGGGGGCCGCGTTTGTTGACGGTCGACCAAAAGCGCTTACGGATCAACATGTCGTGCGAGACTCTTCAGCTGTTCCAAAAGAATCCTACCGAGTTTTTCCGCCGATTAATTACTGTCGACGAAACCTGGATCCAACACCATACTCCAAAGACTAAGTAACAGTTAATGCAGTGAATTATTGCGGGGGAAGCAGCTCCGAAAAGGGCGAAGGTCGTTCTTTCTGCCGGAAAAGTGATGGCGACAGTTTTTTGGTACAGCCGTGGTGTAATTACGGTTGATTATCTTCAAAAAGGTAAAACCATTAACGGACTCTAGTACACTGCGTTGGTAGACCAATTGAAGACGGAACTCAAGAAGAAGCCACCACACTTGGCGAGGAAGAAGGTGTTGTTTCATCAAGACAGCCCGAATCCACACAAACATGGTCGCAATGGCGAAATTGGACAAATTGAGGTTCGAATTGCTTCAACACCTACCCTACTCACCAGACCTAGCTGGGTCAAATACCGAGGTTGAAGAGGCAGTAAACCTGTATTTTTTTTTTTAAATACCTCCATTCCCTTCCACTCTCTCCATCACACTTTCTTCGTCGCACAACGCTCGTGCGACCTGCACTTCACATTTCGTCGTTTCTTCAGGTGTGCCACCCAGAAAATGATTAGACCATCGGTTTACCTAAAGAGTTATTCTGATGGCCTGAAGGATTAGGAAAAGCGTTTTACCAAATGTATTGACTTGCCTGGAGACTATGTCGAGGAATAAATTTTTGATTGGCTTGAATTATGTGTGTTTCTTTAAAAGTCCGGAAACTTTTCAAATGACCCTCGTATAAGCCATATGGTAGCAGTATGCATATGTAGTAGTTGGTCTACTTTGGACAAGGTTCAAGAAGCTTTTAGCCTACTTTAGCAAAAGCGAAGCGAAATGCAAGCTTTTATGCGATTTAAAACGCTTGTGTATCGACATATATGTATATCATATTTCAAATAAGAAGAAGACCCACTCGTATCATACGACTTGCATGCTAATAATTCACTTTTCACTGTCCACTTTTCACCTACATATTTTAAGACGGGTAACTGAAGCACATGTACTGAACCTTCCACTGACAGCTAAGCTTTGAGCAGTCAAACTCCGAATCTTTTTTTTTAAAGCCGTCGAGCCTTGCTTTGTTGTGGGAGTGGATGCGTCTCGATATCTTTGAGTTATCTTCAGTGACGGGCTTTGAAAAAAAAGAGTGTTCAATTTTCAATCATATTTTCAATTTTCAATCAACCTAAATTTCCTGTCAATCAAAATAACAACAACATATTGCAATTATCAATCAGCTTCAAATTCAAACAATTCATTTCAATCTATTTGGTAATCACATTTTCAGTAAGCATAAAGTCATTTGCAGCAGAAACGGCCTCAAGTTACACCCAAACAAATTCTCCGACGTATTCAAATAATTTCTGGATCTCACATAGGTTTGCTAATGTAAACAACTTTCATAACATGCCTAGGGAATGCTTATGAAATATGCAGCATAAGAATTTGTATGATAAGCAAAATTTTTTATATATTTTCTTTTGGCTGTTATGAATAAAATTGTTAATCCTACAACGGGCAGTAAGTCTCCTTAGTCGTTACTGCTGGTGGAATTGTTGGATCGGAGACGATTGGCCGGTGAAGTCTGGGTAAGGCGCTTCTGTGCAATTGGCGTTTCTTCTAATTGCATGGAGGTGTTTGGTTGGGTTTCTCTGGTTGATCCCTCAATCTATAGGGCGCTCAGTGCAGGGTACAACAAAATTGAACTAGTGTTTCTACCAAATCAATGGCATTCCCGCGCCCTTTGCTGTTTGCTCTTCCCTCCCTTGACCCCGGAATTTCACCACATTGGCTGTGTGCGCTTGGTGGTGGACTAGGCGATTCGGCTTAGTTCGAAGTACCATCTGAAGGTGCAGCCGATGTGGCCTCCCAATTCACCAGTTCTGTGGTCTGTTGGGAACATTGGTGACCCCGACGTGATTCTCTATAGGAACTTGTGATACAACAGTATCACCCCTGGCATTCTTTTGTACCTTTGCCGAAAACTTCATCTACTTATCAGCAAACGAATCAATCAAGAAATCAAAATCAAAACATTAGCGAAATCCGAACAGAAAATTGGAAAAATAGCGTTAACAAGGACAGCGCAGAGCGGAAGACCGGGCAATATGCCAAGCAGCGTTTGGCCGTCTTGAAAAGCGAGTAGGAGATTTTCGAGATCAACGACGGTATCCTTCAGCAATTCGTAAAGGACAACCAGGAGCACTCATAATTTCAAAATGAGTACATCGCGAAGGTGAAGGAGATTGCGGAGTATTACAAAGAAGCCCTACAGGCTCTGCGAACTCCAGCATACAGTTCTAAGCAACCAAGTGCCAAGTTCAACCAGGCGAACGAGGCAACCGAGCAGCTGAACGCAGCAACTTAATCCTCTCGACAAATGGCGTCGAGAATGGAATTCATGGAGCGATCGCCATACTATTATCAGCTTCAAGTAGACGTACTACTCTGCCAGAAACATGGGCTCGACGAGATCAACGACATTCTCAGGGCCGAATTCGAGGACTACGAAGAGTCCCAGTAACGACAGTTGTACGGAGCCATGAATGAGGAACTACAAGACGCCATCATCGTACTTCAAGAGCTACTGGGCCCCAAAGACAAACCCAAACAACACAAGGTTGAAACAGCTGCATCAGCGGTGAAGTTACCGAAAATTATTCTGCTATCCTTCAGCGACAAGTATCTGCAGTGGATACAATTTAAGGAACTATTCACGCAGTTGGTGCTTTCCCAGGATTTAAGTGACACTCAAAAGATGTTTCACTTAGTCACTAGCCTTCAAGACGAAGCAAGAATTTGAATACAACACCTGCCTGTACCCACCAAGAAATATCAGCCGGCCTGGGACTTGCTGTGTCAGCGTTACAACAACAGCTTGTTGGTGAACGGCTACCTTAAAAAATTCACGCAGCATCCAGTGTTGTTTTCGGAGTCCGCAAGCTCCATCAACCGGCTTTTTCAGAATCTGGGATTGGCAGTGGAATATTGGGATGCGGTCATCGTACATTTATTGCTGAAATAGTTAAGCAAAACAACTCATGCCCTCTCCGAGCAGTTCCTAGCAGATCCGAAGGCCCTGGCTGCTATAAAGAATTTATTGACCTTCCTTGAAACAAGATTCAAGTCCTTAGAAACCTTGAAAACCAAACCCTCGCTACTTGAAGAGAAATGTACAAAGGCACGAGAATCTGCGATGGTAGCTACTGGAGCTACGCAATGCGTGATATGCACACTATCGCATCCCCTATTTTCATGCAAGATGTTCAAGAATTAATCAACAAATAAGAGGACAGACGTCGTACAGAAACATAAGCTTTGCTTAAATTATTTAAGGTTTGGACATTCCGAAGAGACGTGTGACAAAGGGTCCGGTACAAAATGCAACACCAAGACATGAAACCCAAGGCCGACACAACATGGCCAAAGGACCTGACTCAATCAAGCGAAACAACAGCTATGGTTTCTCTACTTACAAACAGCAATCCTGCATTCTCCTGGGTACGGTCATCTGTAACGTCAAGGCTGCAGACGGTGAATTAATTGAATGTCGAGCACTCCACGATTCTGGCTCGCAAATCAAAGGGATTTCGAAACGGGTAGCAGGAAAGCTCAACCTCAGAACAACCAATGATCCTACGAGCATCTTCGGGCTCGGAAATTACAACAAGGTGGCGCAGAAGAAGGAATCAAATCAAATTGCCAGTCACACAATGTGAGCTCCAAGTTGAAGCGATTATACTGCCAGGCATCACTACTGATTAGCCCACAAGGATCATTGAAATCTCGTCTTAGGACTTCCCTAGCTACAAAAGGCTCGCCGAACCCACATTCAACGTTCCTGGTCCCATCGACGCTCTAATTGGAGCAGGACACTATTTTAACCTGATCAAGATTGGCCAGCACTACAAAATACAACCTTCGGGTGGCTAGTGTCAGGGAAAACCATGTGTGTGAATTCTGCCACTTGTCACCTCTCCACAAGGGAAGAGATTGGCTTAAAGGAACAACTACAACAATTCTGGGAGGTCGAAGCACTAGACATATCCATCTGTTCATAATTCAGCAGTGGAAAAGGAGTGCAAAGAAATGTATAAACGAACAGTGTAGCGAACTAACGCTGGCCGATTCATTGTGAGACTTCCCTTCAGCCAGGGCAGCCACCAACCGTTCTTGTTGAACCACGACAGCTGACATTAACACGCTTCCGCGCAATGGAAAGAAAGCTGGAATGTAATCTAGAATTGAAGGGTGAGCATCAGTCATTTATGAAGGAGTACCTGACATTGGGCCACATGAGCAAGGTCACTACCATACCCGAAACCGGCTATTCATTACCCCACAACTGCGTCGTAAAACCTGACACCAACACCACTAAGGTCAGGGTGGTTTTTATGCATCGACGAACACCACTACGAACATTGCGCTCAATGAGTTCCTCGCCATGGCTCCTGCAATACAGGAGCACCTTTTTTCTGTGCTTATCACGTATCGATTACCTAGGTTTGCTTGCACCGCGGACATAGAAAAAATATATCGGCAAGTTGTGATGCATGGAGGAATCACCGTCAGTGTCTGTTCAAATGTACAAGCTAAATACAGTCCAGTATGGCTTTACATCAGCTCCTTTCCATGCCATTCGATGGCTTCATGAGCTTGCAATATAAGCGAGTCTATTATGTCCCGCAGGCAAAAAGACAAAGCAAGTACATGAACGTCGGTGACGCAATGTTTCGGGCGGACAGTCTATCCGAGGCACTACAAATAGAACAAGAGCTCATCAACATCCTGAAAACTGAAGTTTTCCAGCTGCACAAGTTGTGCACAAATAACCCAGCCTTCACTAAGCAACTAGAGCTCATCCCGGAAGGCAAACATGAGGTGAAGACTTTGCGGCTCATGTGGCTGCCTCCATTAGACGAATTTCATATCAAGGTTAACATTGAGGATCTAAAACGAGTAACGAAGCGTCAAATCTTGTTAGACAACGCTCATCTGTTTGATCCGTTAGGATTTATTGGCCCTGTCGTTGTGACCGGCAAAATTATATTGAAGGATCTTTGGAAACTAAATTTAGATTGAGATAACGACGTTCCGGAGACAATTGAAAAGGAATGGATACGGTTTCGAAGTAGCCTCCTCCAGCTAACGAGCATCAAAATCCAGAGGCAAATATGCACACACAAGACTCCAACGTCCAGACAACTCCACGTGTTAGATAGCAACTAATGGGTGGCACAATAATTGCAAGACTGCTATGCACTACGTCAAAAAAGCTCCTGTAAAAACGCTGACGACCCCACGATTGCAGCGAAATTGGACTCTGAACTGGCAGTACGTGTCCAAAAGGATGCTGAATGGCAGTGTTCAATCTATTTTTGGACTGACTCAACGATAGTCTTAGTATGGCTACGTTCTCCTATTGCGTCACTACACAAATTTGTAGCCAACCGAGTATCCAGCATCCAAGAAATAACGAACGGTAGTCACTGGAGACACATACCCTCTCAAGAAAATCGAGCTAACCTTATACCACGTGGACTATACCCCAATAAATCAGTTGCTAATCAACTCTGGTTCGGACCCATCTTTCTGCATGGAAGGGCAGATACATCACCTAAGCTGGAACAGGTGCCCGAAACGTCCATCGAAAGGAAGACATCGGTTACTGTACTAACCACGCTGCAACGAGGAGAACGTATCGCCCAAAGGTTGAGCCATATGAGCTCCATCGCCCTGGGGGCCATTCTACCACAAAGGAGTTCAACACGCTGTCAGTTAGGTTGATTTTAACCATCTTTGAGTTCCAACAGATGAAAGACCTCATAATCAACATACTGGTGGACACACAACACGGAAGGATAGTTCCGCTACTCTTGTCAATTCAACAACTATATAGTCAGCTGATAAAGGACCAACTTCCGTTATATCTAATGCTCCCCTCTCAAGGAGAAAGCCTTCCAGAACCCCATCAGCTAATGACTGTGGAAGCCAGGATCACCGGTGACGTCATTATTTTCCAAATAAAGCCATCATTGGTATCCACCGGCGCCATGGACTCAATGTCAGTCATGGCAGTCCCTATCATCCGCTCCAACATAACGTTACGCATCATTCTCAGTTCATCCGTTACGCTGGTTAACATTCAGGAGGAGCAGTACTACCAAATAGCCCCATCAGAACTTTTCAGTAAATATCCAAATTATATCTCTATTAGACACCTGTGTGGCCTAGATCAGTCCACTGTCAACAACATTAAGAGGGACAATTGTAAACTTCGAATATTGCTGCAGAAATCCGACCTTTCGACATGTGAAACGGAGGAAACCCCCGATGGTCCTCGATGGCAACGGCTCAGTCACTCCAACGAATGGCTCTACACAATCCAAAAGGAGGACGTCATTACCACAATATGTGACTGCTAGGTCTCCCTTCGTTCCATCAATGAGACAGGAATAATCATCATCCCGGTTGGATGTGCCATAAAGGATGGTACACGAACCATCGAATCAACCCAACTCACCAACAAGGTATTGGCCATTCTCATTCAAAGGAGGAACCTAAGTGAGGTTCAATTCAAACCAACCTAGGACCGAATCGATAAATAAATTCATTTGCAGCAGAAAAGGTCTCAAGTTACACCCAAGCGTATTCTCCAACGTATTAAAATAATTTCTGGATCTTACATAGTTTCGCTAATGTAAGCAACTTTCATAACATGCATAGGGAATACTTATGAAATATGCAGCATAAGAATTTGTATGATAAGCAAAATTGGCTGTGATGAATAAAATTATTGGTAATCCGACAACGCGCAGTAAGTCTCTTCAGTCGTTATTGCCGGTGGCGTTGTTCGATGTTGAGACGATTGTTCGATGGAGTCTGACTAAGGCGCTTCTGTGCAATTGGCGTTTCTGCTAATTGCATGGGTGTGCTGGGCTAGGCTTCACAGGCTAATCCGACAAGTAATTTGCCGGTGAAGTCCGATCAATGCACTTCTGCTAATTGCATGAAGTTCGTTGGTCGGGTTTCTCTGGTTGATCCCTCAATCCATAGAGCACTCAGTGCAGGGTGCAAGAAAATTTAATTGGGTGTTTTTACCAAATCAATGCCATTTCCGCGCCCTGTGCTGCTTGCTCTTTTATGTTCCCCGCAGACAGTCAAGATTTCGCTGTTCAAATTCGTCTCGAAATAGCACAAAATGTCAGGTTTTCGTTAAAACCTCAACAATTCTTAATATACCGGCACATGAATTTACGAAAAAAAGTCAGCCTACATGTAGTCATGCATCTGCGAGTAAGTGCTGCTGCCATATGCCTTATAACTTACATCACTAAACCCTTACTAACCTTACAGCCCCTTATGAAGTGGAAACTTGACTGCGAAGCAAAACTAGTAGAGCTATAAATCAATGAGAATAAAACAAGGCTCATGACACAGTCGACGACACATATCTCAAATGCACAAAAAAGCACATTTGGCGAATCCAAACCAAAACTGTAGGCGAATTTGTGTGCCGATGCGCCAAAATAACGAGAGCCGCTAGTTGAAGAGACGTAATACGCTGAAGAATACAGTTCACTCATACCACCTGCATCCAGAGGAAAACAAAGCTCCAAGTATACATATTTATATCTGTGATAAGACCTATGCTATGCTATGGGTGTGAAATATGGATCCTAACCCAAGCATCCACAAACATATTGGACGCTTTCGAAAGACAGGTCCTGAGGCGAACAAGTGGAGTGAAGCTACGCGTGGACCAATGGCAAATTAGACACAACCATGAGCTGTATACAGTTTTTGAGGAGCCGGAGATCTCAACGATTGTACGATTGTGGAATCTGCAATGGGCTGGCTACATGAATCGTATGGACGAACAACGGATACCCAAAAAGGGTTTCGTTGCGAGAACTGACCTGACTCGGTCGACGAAGACAGTTCAACGTTCCTCGGATTTCGAAATTGGAGAATGCGGTCATTGGACCGAGATAGTTGGGACTGTAGTGCTACAAAGAAGAAGAATACATATAAATGTATGTATATGCATGTATGTATGTGCATATATATCTTATATATGCATATGCCTATATATATATATATATATATATATATATATATATATATATATATATATATATATATATATATACATATACCACCGAGGCAACAATCCCAGGCAACCAGAGCGGCAGCAGACTCAGTTCAAAGAAGGGCCCGAGTAGAGAATAGATAAAGGTAAGTGTGTTGGAGTGAAGATGGGCTTTAGGACACAAATAATAGGGCCATTGAAATATAATATAACATTGGTGCAGCTGGTAATTTCGGTTTTAAGTTTACAGCATTCAAGCTATTTGAAATGCCGAAAGTCGACCCTATTCAGCCGTACTCCTCACACTTGCGTAAATCTTTTCCAACTTGGACACTTTACTCCAGTTAAAATAATAACAAAAATGATTAAAAAGAAAAATAATCGTAATATAAATCTTTTCACAGTGGATTAATGAATAATTCAAAGTGAACAAAAAGTGTTAGTGGAAACAAAATAAGAAAAACAAAAACTAGATAAAATTAAACTATTTGTCAAAAATATAAGTGAACCACATGTCTGATAAGCCCTTTAATAAAAACGACGTGTTTCAGCAATCGACTCCCAGCAAAAGCACAAGTGGTTTAACATTAAAGAGCAGTCGAATACCACAGCCAAGTAGAAGTAGGTCGAAATCATCATTATCAGAAACCAAATTTGGTATCACACAAAACCTCGCGATCCACGAATTAACATATTGTTAGCAAATTAACATATACTTTAAACGAAATACACGACAAACGTCTGGAAAAAGGGGAACACTTTCGTAGAATAACAGAACAGTTCAAAGAAGAAATTCAAAGGTCTCGTGAAATCTCATTAAACCAGGAAACCATTCCTCGAAACCTATCGCAATCGTTCAAACCAGCTCTTACGTCTCAAGACTTTCAATTATCTTCCGAAACACATAGCACTCTCCAAATACCACCTTCTCTGCGGTACAACCCCATGGTAAACGATAAAACCTCAGAAAAATCCATACTAAAAGCCAGCAATATGCCGGCTACTCGAAAGTTGCGAAGTTAATGGGACAAATGATCCCTTTGTTTTTGGGGATCCCAAATCCAACACTCGTTCTTGAGCTTCAAATTTTTATTGGTTGTGCTAAGCAATTGTGGTACTGTTTGAGTACCCAGGAACACGAAGCATTCATGCAGATTTTTCCTACACGCTTACGAAGTGAGGCATATCAGCTAATTTCCTCGAGTGTCCCTCGAATTATTAAATGGGTTTCACCTTCCTAGGGAAACATATCAAGAGCTGGTAAATGAATTGATTACCTGTAAACAAGCGCCTGCAGAAACCCTAACAGCCTTTATATCTCGTTTACGAAGAACACTTAAACGTTGCAAAGAAGCCGCTGCAATTAAATACGGCAAAGAGGCAATCACAATCCCTAATCTTCAATTAGAGGACTTCGCGATAGATGCGTTGAAATATGGAGTCGCTTACCCTAATCTCCGCCAGTACTTACTTAACCTCGAAAAAACAAGTTTCGAAGAATTAGTTCCGAAGGCGTTGGAGAGAGAAAAATTGGAACAAGGTGTCCTCTATTTCCATCCAAAATCCATGCAGACGTATGCCCCATTCACACCAAATCAACCCTCATATTCTTTTAATCCAAACTCAATTTCGTTTCAACCAGCCCCCTATACATTCAACCCCTTTGGTTACGCCTTTTCAACCCCCAGCTCCAAACACAGCCAATATGAACTCGCAAAAACCCAAATTCAATAGAAATACTAAGAAAATTTGCAGTTTCTGTAATGAACGGGGACATACGTATTCTGATTGTTAATGTCGAAAAAATACACAATTTTGTCCAAATTGTAAAGAATACGGGCATAATCCAAGAGACTGCAAAGCCAAATCTTCGAAAAGAAACTAATGAAACTGCCAAAGTGTACAATGCGCGAATGAAATGTGACTTCTGCGGTTGCAGAAATCATGCAGTAACCACGTGTATTCAGAAAAAAAAATGAAAACAAAACAAAATTAATGGCAGCTGCAATACCTTGATCTAGGAAAACAGCCAAAAACACGGGTGCTGAAGTTAGTATCATGAAAAAAACATCAATAAAAGAGACATGTCCAATGGATCCAAAACAAAAAATTACTCTACATAGTCCTTTTAGAGAGGGTAAAACCCTTGGAACCATGCAAGGTACTTTAACTCTCGCCTCAAAATTACCATGCACTTTTCAAGTGGTAGAAAAAGTACCTGGAGTACCAAACGACTTCCTATCAAGAAACTGTGACATACTGGGTCCAAGTCAGTCATTTAGGTTTCCTCGCACGGAAAGAATCCCAAGGAATTTACCATTCCTTTGAAACCCCCTGGCAGATACAGCACAATCACATCAGGCTCTAGTTGTCACGTCGAATGGCACTGAAGCAAGTCCTAGCAAGACGATGCTAAATGTGACGGACCTAGATGGCCAACATAAGGATGTGGGCTGTAACTCTGATCAGAAAGAGATACTCACTGAGGGTACTATAAATGGGGTGTATAGGGTAACTTTAGAGAAGGCCATTACTATACGCCTGCGAACCCAAAATATAGTGAATATCCCACTACGATTGACTGAGGAAACGCTTTGTTTGGCACAGGAGATTGATGATGGAGTTTTCCTTGCTAACTGCCTTATAAGCCCATCTAAAAAATTTGTCGGTATTCTCAATTCAAGCAATTCTCCAATAACACTTACAGAAATTGAGCTGAAACTTGAAACAATTAAGGAATACCATATTGGCCAATAAACGAAATAAATAATAATGATGAGCAGCTTACAAATATCGCTAGACATGCAACATTTGAAGACGTGAATTGCATTACGTCATAGAATAAACAAACCCGCTACCAAAAAAGCTACACAAATAAAAACGACAGTTAAAATAATGTGGAATGCAAAATTAAACTAAGCACTTTCATTATACGAGCACATAAACTTTGTCAAGACTATAGAAACCACTTTCATTTACCGGGTGACAAACTGACTAATAACCGACCAAGCCCCTATCAATCAGAAGATGCATCGACTGAGTTAGCCCCAAAGGCAGGTAATAAACGAGAAACTTAAAGAAGTGTTGGACAGTGAAATTGTCCAACATAGCAAGAGTCCTGGAACTCCCAGCTTCTAGTGGTATCCAAAAAGGCTCTACCCGATGGAGAGAAAAAATGGCGAGTAGTGGTAAACTTCAGGAAACTGAACGAAAAAACTATTGAAGATGCTTTTCCTTTACCTCGAATAGAACATATTCTGGACTAGCATATTGGATATAGCCAGTGGTTACCACCAGGTACTTCTTCAACCAAAAGACCGGTGCAAAACGGCGTTCAAAACTAATTATGGACACTATGAGTCCAAGCGAATGCCATTTGGCTTGAAGGGAGCTCCCACAACATTCCAAAGACTAATGAACTATATTTTAACAGGTCTTCAAGGATTTGACTGCTTCGTTTATCTAGATGATATTGTGGTCTATGGAAAAAACTTAGAACATCACGTCAGCAAACTACGAAAAATATTTACCAGACTCAGGAAAAATATTTTAAATTATTTATATTATACAACCAGAAAAGTGTCAATTTGTGCGACCAGAAATTGTGTACTTGGGCACATTTGTACACAAACAAGGGCCCGTCCAGACCCCGCTAAAACAAGTTGTGTACCCACGATAGTTAAAAGGCTGCAATCCTCCTTGGGTTTAGTAAACTACTACCGCAAATTTATCCCCGATTTTTCTAATATATTGTATCAAAACCACTTAAGATGTACGCTGCATGTGGATGGAGAAATGTATGGAGGCTTTCCAACGATTGAAAAATTCTTTGTTTGAACCACCCCTTTTGGCATACCCCGACTTTAGCAAACCATTTAACCTCACAACTGACGCAAGCAATGAGGCATTGGATGCTGTTCTATTGCAAGGAGAAATAGGGCTTACAAGGTTCAATTGACTCGAGAGCTGAAGCCGAATGGTTGGTTGAACTGACAGAAGGGAAGCACACTTTCACCCCAGTGGATTCGTCAACAAACAGAATTGCCGCATTTGGGCAAATGAGAATCCACGAGTGATTGTTGAAAAGCCGATGCATCCACAAAGAGTGATTGTTTGTGCGGTTTATGTGCTGGCGGCGTCATCGGGCCGAAAATAATTAAACAATGGCTCTTTTGCGCGAGAAATTCAATGGCCGTGTTATCTCACATTGTGGCGATGTTAATTGGCCGCCACGATCATTTGATTTGACACCGTTTGACTTCTTTCTCTGGGGATATTTAAAAGAAAAAGTGTACGTCAATAAGCCAAGAATGATTCAAGAGCTAGAGGGCGAGATAATTCAGCACATTAACGACATTGAACCTCAATTATGTCTCAGAGTCATTGAAAATATGGACCATCGGATAAAAGTATGCCACCGTAGCCGTGGCGAGTATTTGGGCGATATTTTGTTTCACACATAATTTTCATAGATCCTTTTATTATAATAAAAAAATATTAGCATAGTTCTCTGAAAACTTTTGTTTTATTTACAATTAACATCGTGCGTTTTGGTTGGACCATCTTTTACTAGCAGTACTGCTAATAGACCCACGGTGAGATGGGTGGGCCGATCAACGACCAAATCGTAGTACTGACCATATCATCTTCTCGGGTGCCAATTTATTTGATGAAGATAATGAGATTCTCTAACTATCTTTAAGGGAAGGCCCGAAAGAGGCTGTATTGCTAAAGCAAAAAAACCTTTGATTTTACCAGAATACCCTATTGATCCCATCATATTTGCGGATAACGCTTGGCTATTTGGCGTTATATTTCCACGGATGTAGAAGCTTACAAAACCAAAGCTCTTTGGCTCGACCGACCAAATTCAGGAAAAGGAAAATGATGCCGAAGACAATGCGATAATAAAATGTAGAGTGCAAGGTTTATTGTTACAAGAGAGTTAATAACATCTTCGCAGAAACATTTGAAAGAAAATTTTATGTGCACACTCAAATATTGCCTGAATTCCTTTTACCCAACCCTGAATTGGCCAATCGCAAAAGCATAATGTTCCATTTGATAACCTATCACAAATTACTGGAGCTCAACTGGAAAGTGATGCCACATCCACCCTATAGCCCTGACCTAGCGTCATCATACTACTCTTTGTTTCGCCCCCTACATAACCATTTGAATGGTAAAACTTACGATACCGATCAGGCTGTTAAAAATGAGATGCACCAGTTCATTGCTTCTAAGAACCAAGGCTTCTTCGAACTTGGAATTTGTCAACTTACTGAATGATGGGAAAAGGTCAACCAACCACATGGTCAATAAATCATTGATTAATATTTGTTGTTAATCTGAATAAAATCACTCTGAAAAACATGAACAAAACGGCACTAATTATCGAAGAATATATATATATATATATATATATATATATATATATATATATATATATATATATATATATATATATATATATATATATATATATATATATACATATATATATATATATATATATATATATATATATATATATATATATATATATATATTCTTCGATAATTAGTGCCGTTTTGTTCATGTTTTTCAGAGTGAATTTATTCAGATTAACAACAAATATTAATCAATGATTTATTGACCATGTGGTTGGTTGACCTTTTCCCATCATTCAGTAAGTTGACAAATTCCAAGTTCGAAGAAGCCTTGGTTCTTAGAAGCAATGAACTGGTGCATCTCATTTTTAACAGCCTGATCGGTATCGTAAATTTTACCATTCAAATGGTTATGTAGGGGGCGAAACAAAGAGTAGTATGATGACGCTAGGTCAGGGCTATAGGGTGGATGTGGCATCACTTTCCAGTTGAGCTCCAGTAATTTGTGATAGGTTATCAAATGGAACATTATGCTTTTGCGATTGGCCAATTCAGGGTTGGGTAAAAGGAATTCAGGCAATATTTGAGCGTGCACATAAAATTTTCTTTCAAATGTTTCTGCGAAGATGTTATTAACTCTCTTGTAACAATAAACCTTGCACTCTACATTTTATTATCGCATTGTCTTCGGCATCATTTTCCTTTTCCTGAATTTGGTCGGTCGAGCCAAAGAGCTTTGGTTTTGTAAGCTTCTACATCCGTGGAAATATAACGCCAAATAGCCAAGCGTTATCCGCAAATATGATGGGATCAATAGGGTATTCTGGTAAAATCAAAGGTTTTTTTGCTTTAGCAATACAGCCTCTTTCGGGCCTTCCCTTAAAGATAGTTAGAGAATCTCATTATCTTCATCAAATAAATTGGCACCCGAGAAGATGATATGGTCAGTACTACGATTTGGTCGTTGATCGGCCCACCCATCTCACCGTGGGTCTATTAGCAGTACTGCTAGTAAAAGATGGTCCAACCAAAACGCACGATGTTAATTGTAAATAAAACAAAAGTTTTCAGAGAACTATGCTAATATTTTTTTATTATAATAAAAGGATCTATGAAAATTATGTGTGAAACAAAATATCGCCCAAATACTCGCCACGGCTACGGTGGCATACTTTTATCCGATGGTCCATATTTTCAATGACTCTGAGACATAATTGAGGTTCAATGTCGTTAATGTGCTGAATTATCTCGCCCTCTAGCTCTTGAATCATTCTTGGCTTATTGACGTACACTTTTTCTTTTAAATATCCCCAGAGAAAGAAGTCAAACGGTGTCAAATCAAATGATCGTGGCGGCCAATTAACATCGCCACAATGTGAGATAACACGGCCATTGAATTTCTCGCGCAAAAGAGCCATTGTTTAATTATTTTCGGCCCGATGACGCCGCCAGCACATAAACCGCACAAACAATCACTCTTTGTGGATGCATCGGCTTTTCAACAATCACTCGTGGATTCTCATTTGCCCAAATGCGGCAATTCTGTTTGTTGACGAATCCACTGGGGTGAAAGTGTGCTTCCCTTCTGTCAGTTCAACCAACCATTCGGCGTATTGCCGACGCTTGGAATGGTCAGTAGGCTTCAGCTCTCGAGTCAATTGAACCTTGTAAGCCCTATTTCTCCTTGCAATAGAACAGCATCCAATGCCTCATTGCTTGCGTCAGTTGTGAGGTTAAATGGTTTGCTAAAGTCGGGGTATGCCAAAAGGGGTGGTTCAAACAAAGAATTTTTCAATCGTTGGAAAGCCTCCATACATTTCTCCATCCACATGCAGCGTACATCTTAAGTGGTTTTGATACAATATATTAGAAAAATCGGGGATAAGTTTGCGGTAGTAGTTTACTAAACCCAAGGAGGATTGCAGCCTTTTAACTATCGTGGGTACACAACTTGTTTTAGCGGGGTCTGGACGGGCCCTTGTTTGTGTACAAATGTGCCCAAGTACACAATTTCTGGTCGCACAAATTGGCACCTTTCAGGTTGTATAATATAAATAATTTAAAATATTTTTCCTGAGTCTGGTAAATATTTTTCGTAGTTTGCTGACGTGATGTTCTAAGTTTTTTCCATAGACCACAATATCATCTAGATAAACGAAGCAGTCAAATCCTTGAAGACCTGTTAAAATATAGTTCATTAGTCTTTGGAATGTTGTGGGAGCTCCCTTCAAGCCAAATGGCATTCGCTTGGACTCGTTTTGCACCGGTCTTTTGGTTGAAGAAGTACCTGGTGGTAACCACTGGCTATATCCAATATGCTAGTCCAGAATATGTTCTATTCGAGGTAAAGGAAAAGCATCTTCAATAGTTTTTTCGTTCAGTTTCCTGAAGTTTACCACTACTCGCCATTTTTTCTCTCCATCGGGTAGAGCCTTTTTGGATACCACTAGAAGCTGGGAGTTCCAGGACTCTTGCTATGTTGGACAATTTCACTGTCCAACACTTCTTTAAGTTTCTCGTTTATTACCTGCCTTTGGGGCTAACTCAGTCGATGCATCTTCTGATTGATAGGGGCTTGGTCGGTTATTAGTCAGTTTGTCACCCGGTAAATGAAAGTGGTTTCTATAGTCTTGACAAAGTTTATGTGCTCGTATAATGAAAGTGCTTAGTTTAATTTTGCATTCCACATTATTTTAACTGTCGTTTTTATTTGTGTAGCTTTTTTGGTAGCGGGTTTGTTTATTCTATGACGTAATGCAATTCACGTCTTCAAATGTTGCATGTCTAGCGATATTTGTAAGCTGCTCATCATTATTATTTATTTCGTTTATTGGCCAATATGGTATTCCTTAATTGTTTCAAGTTTCAGCTCAATTTCTGTAAGTGTTATTGGAGAATTGCTTGAATTGAGAATACCGACAAATTTTTTAGATGGGCTTATAAGGCAGTTAGCAAGGAAAACTCCATCATCAATCTCCTGTGCCAAACAAAGCGTTTCCTCAGTCAATCGTAGTGGGATATTCACTATATTTTGGGTTCGCAGGCGTATAGTAATGGCCTTCTCTAAAGTTACCCTATACACCCCATTTATAGTACCCTCAGTGAGTATCTCTTTCTGATCAGAGTTACAGCCCACATCCTTATGTTGGCCATCTAGGTCCGTCACATTTAGCATCGTCTTGCTAGGACTTGCTTCAGTGCCATTCGACGTGACAACTAGAGCCTGATGTGATTGTGCTGTATCTGCCAGGGGGTTTCAAAGGAATGGTAAATTCCTTGGGATTCTTTCCGTGCGAGGAAACCTAAATGACTGACTTGGACCCAGTATGTCACAGTTTCTTGATAGGAAGTCGTTTGGTACTCCAGGTACTTTTTCTACCACTTGAAAAGTGCATGGTAATTTTGAGGCGAGAGTTAAAGTACCTTGCATGGTTCCAAGGGTTTTACCCTCTCTAAAAGGACTATGTAGAGTAATTTTTTGTTTTGGATCCATTGGACATGTCTCTTTTATTGATGTTTTTTTCATGATACTAACTTCAGCACCCGTGTTTTTGGCTGTTTTCCTAGATCAAGGTATTGCAGCTGCCATTAATTTTGTTTTGTTTTCATTTTTTTTTCTGAATACACGTGGTTACTGCATGATTTCTGCAACCGCAGAAGTCACATTTCATTCGCGCATTGTACACTTTGGCAGTTTCATTAGTTTCTTTTCGAAGATTTGGCTTTGCAGTCTCTTGGATTATGCCCGTATTCTTTACAATTTGGACAAAATTGTGTATTTTTTCGACATTAACAATCAGAATACGTATGTCCCCGTTCATTACAGAAACTGCAAATTTTCTTAGTATTTCTATTGAATTTGGGTTTTTGCGAGTTCATATTGGCTGTGTTTGGAGCTGGGGGTTGAAAAGGCGTAACCAAAGGGGTTGAATGTATAGGGGGCTGGTTGAAACGAAATTGAGTTTGGATTAAAAGAATATGAGGGTTGATTTGGTGTGAATGGGGCATACGTCTGCATGGATTTTGGATGGAAATAGAGGACACCTTGTTCCAATTTTTCTCTCTCCAACGCCTTCGGAACTAATTCTTCGAAACTTGTTTTTTCGAGGTTAAGTAAGTACTGGCGGAGATTAGGGTAAGCGACTCCATATTTCAACGCATCTATCGCGAAGTCCTCTAATTGAAGATTAGGGATTGTGATTGCCTCTTTGCCGTATTTAATTGCAGCGGCTTCTTTGCAACGTTTAAGTGTTCTTCGTAAACGAGATATAAAGGCTGTTAGGGTTTCTGCAGGCGCTTGTTTACAGGTAATCAATTCATTTACCAGCTCTTGATATGTTTCCCTAGGAAGGTGAAACCCATTTAATAATTCGAGGGACACTCGAGGAAATTAGCTGATATGCCTCACTTCGTAAGCGTGTAGGAAAAATCTGCATGAATGCTTCGTGTTCCTGGGTACTCAAACAGTACCACAATTGCTTAGCACAACCAATAAAAATTTGAAGCTCAAGAACGAGTGTTGGATTTGGGATCCCCAAAAACAAAGGGATCATTTGTCCCATTAACTTCGCAACTTTCGAGTAGCCGGCATATTGCTGGCTTTTAGTATGGATTTTTCTGAGGTTTTATCGTTTACCATGGGGTTGTACCGCAGAGAAGGTGGTATTTGGAGAGTGCTATGTGTTTCGGAAGATAATTGAAAGTCTTGAGACGTAAGAGCTGGTTTGAACGATTGCGATAGGTTTCGAGGAATGGTTTCCTGGTTTAATGAGATTTCACGAGACCTTTGAATTTCTTCTTTGAACTGTTCTGTTATTCTACGAAAGTGTTCCCCTTTTTCCAGACGTTTGTCGTGTATTTCGTTTAAAGTATATGTTAATTTGCTAACAATATGTTAATTCGTGGATCGCGAGGTTTTGTGTGATACCAAATTTGGTTTCTGATAATGATGATTTCGACCTACTTCTACTTGGCTGTGGTATTCGACTGCTCTTTAATGTTAAACCACTTGTGCTTTTGCTGGGAGTCGATTGCTGAAACACGTCGTTTTTATTAAAGGGCTTATCAGACATGTGGTTCACTTATATTTTTGACAAATAGTTTGATTTTATCTAGTTTTTGTTTTTCTTATTTTGTTTCCACTAACACTTTTTGTTCACTTTGAATTATTCATTAATCCACTGTGAAAAGATTTATATTACGATTATTTTTCTTTTTAATCATTTTTGTTATTATTTTAACTGGAGTAAAGTGTCCAAGTTGGAAAAGATTTACGCAAGTGTGAGGAGTACGGCTGAATAGGGTCGACTTTCGGCATTTCAAATAGCTTGAATGCTGTAAACTTAAAACCGAAATTACCAGCTGCACCAATGTTATATTATATTTTGATGGCCCTATTATTTGTGTCCTAAAGCCCATCTTCACTCCAACACACTTACCTTTATCTATTCTCTACTCGGGCCCTTCTTTGAACTGAGTCTGCTGCCGCTCTGGTTGCCTGGGATTGTTGCCTCGTTGGTCGGGGGCCGCCTGTCCGGCGTGTCGTGGTTGGGAGGCCAACTGGTTTCCTTCAGGCGATCCTGCTCGGCAAAGCCAACCAGCAGAAAGGTAGGCTGAAGGCCAACTAGCTTTCAGAAGGTATGTGTCTGCGAGGTTAATCACACGAAGCAACGATTAGAAGTCGCTTCCCTCTTCCTGAGCTAACAGGCTAACCAGGAAGAGGTAAACTTTCTGAGCCAATCAGGCTAACCAGAAAGAATTGTTAGTTTGAAAAGTACTCGGCGCTAAGCCAACCAGTTAAGCTAGGCCAAAGGCCAACTAGATTTTAAAAAGTTCGTGTAGGCGAAGCAACCTCACGAAACAACGTTTAGTAGTCGCTTGAATTTTCCTTGTCTGCTCCTCTGTTTATATGCATTATGGGAAAGAGTTTAATTTCAAAACCTCTTTCCCGTTGCCGGTGACATCTATTATTTTAGTTCTGATAGATGTCTTGGATATTTACGATCAATGTTTCGAAATAAGATTGTTGTATTGGAACAGTTGGCACGAGGTTGCTGTTATCACTGTTATATTTTCTATTAAAGCTCTTGTATGCACGAAATATTAATGCATGACCTCTAGTTTGTAAAACCAAAAATAAACTTTATTTAACTGATTATAAAAGTAAATTCAAGATGGCTGGTGCCATTTATATTAACTGATTACGGAGTACGTTTGGTATGTGCGGACTCGACTAGATGTAGAAGAGGAGCGAGTTGACTTTAACAGCGCTCCTCTGACAGCGATTCTGTAACAACGCTGCTGTGGTCAGTGACATCTACTTATCGTATATCTCGTTATCGTCACAAAACTGGTACAAGGTTGTTATTTCCACTGTTACATTTTCTATGCAAACTTGTACGAGGTTATTGTTTCCACTGTTATATTTTCTTTTCTACTAGAAGAGTTTAGTTGTAGTGGATCAATAGTGTTTCTATTTGTTAAAAAAATCCTATCATAACACCCATCAAGGATTTGTGTTGGACTTAGAACTTTGCCTGGAGAGAGCTAGATGTTCAGGAACATATTAAGTGCAGCATCTCATTCTCCTTCGCTTGCAGCAGTTTTTTACGCGTTGTTCAAGTTTGCCTATCTATCTAGCTAATATCCCGAAATAATCCTGTTTTTTTTGGCAATGATACAATCGAAGCATTACTAAATTACTTCACGTTAAGCTTATCGTGGCGAATCAACAGATTGAGGTGGTTTTAAAATCACTCAATTTGATTTTAGTGCTAACTTAAAGCAGTTATTTTCTCCGTGGTTGTGGTGATTTATTACGAGAGGAAACTGTACCATAGCAAGCGATTATTGAATTCTGATCAATACGAGCCGTCACAAGTGTTTTATTTCAAAGCATCTTCCATATTCTGCTATGAAAATAGCCATCTTTGCCGTGCAGATTCATGAACATCAAATGTAAAGGGTTTTCCATTAAGAACATAACTATTTTATCTATTAATAAAACACAGAAATATCTGAGATATTGAGTTCAAATTTATTGTGGGTGTAGTGCAAGCCTTACATTTTATGAATGAAATTCAATTTCAGTCATATGATCACCACGAGCTCGTTTACAGCGGTCTGGCACACATTTCGATCGGAACGTTGGCAGTTTCAGGTTGGGTGTTGTCTTTGAGCTTGTCTCAAGTTGCTGGCTTGTTGGCATAGACCAGTGACTTGATATAGCCCCATGAAAAGAAATTCAATGGCGTTAGATCGCATGAACAAGACTGCAATTCGACCGGGCCATTTTTCGAGATAACATGTTCACCAAATTTGCCTTTCGGTACATCGGTTTTGAGGCATGCTGTGTGGCTAGTGGCACAGTCTTATTGAAATCACACATCGTTGATGTCAGTTTCATCTAATTTTTGGCCACAAATAATCTTCCAGCATAACACAATAGCGCTCTCCATTGCTGGTACATGACGGTCCTTTTCATTCACGAAAAAATACGGCCCAATCACACCTCCGGAATGAATACCGCACCCAATAGTAGTTTTTTGCGGATGCAACGGTGAACCAGAAATGATTTTTCGATGAAATTCTTCATTTTCTTCAAGCTTTGTCAGAGCCCCATTGGAGAAGTTTCAGCGTTTCGAATGATCACATGGCTTTAGTTCTTGAGTCAATTTGATATTGTAACTATGTAGGTCAAGATCTTTTCGCTAAATACGCCACAGTGTCGTTTGAGCGATGCCTAATTAGTGAGAACAACGTGGAATCGACTGATTTGACTCATTTTGAATCGGTTCACTTACGGCTGCGATATTTCCTTCACTTCGAGCGTACATCTTTTTGGCACCGGAACATCCAATGGTGAAAATTTGGACTCGAAGTTATCCACTATAGCGTGCACAGCCTGTCGGGTGGGAAGATTATTATGACCGAAAATTGGAATAAGCGCTTTTAAAGTTGCGATCACCGACTTTGAATTCCGGTAGTAATTTTTAATAACTTCTAAAAGTTGCTGGTTCGTGAACTTTACTATGATGAAAATGTTGACTTTAAGTAACGTTTTGACATTGACAGTTCATTAAAAAAGTTTTAGAGTGCATTCATATAAACATACGAGATTGTTATGTTTCTAATGGAAACCCCTATATTTCTTAGTGAACTATGCTTTTCTTAAAGCCGTCCAAGCAAAATTAATGAAAAGTTAAAAATGATACGCCAATGCCCAAAGTTTTAACGTAACTTAAATGAAGATAGGAAATTTTTCTAATGTATTTCCATTCAAATATGCTACTCTGAAGAAAAAAGAAATTAAATCGTTCACATCCATCAGACTTGTGAAATAGCAAATTTCCAGTCTGAAGAAGGCAGCAACCATTTATAGGATACGCCAGTTAGTCCACATTGGCTGATTCCAAAGTTTTGGTCATTTGAATTTCATATAAGTCTAAATGTATCTCGAATCGTACACAGGAAATGTGGAAATCGCCATAAAATGGCAGCAAATAGCGCGACTAAATACGACATCGTATCATTGCTGAAATGGCATTAAATATTGATCGATACCGATTCGGGTAACGGGGACATTGACCAACGTTACACGCGATCTTGTGGGTGTTAAATAAATGGATGAAAAAATTTGAATGAAATTCCAATTTTTTTTCAATTATTTCCTGATTTGGCAAGGAAGTAAAAAAGTTTAGTTTGAATCTCTCGAGAGAAAGTGGCACTAGTAAGCGAATATGAATTTTTTTTTTGTCGCACTTGGACAAATTTCAACTTGAGCTGAATAGTTTTTTGGAAATGTATTTCGGCTCGATCATAAAAGCAGCGCAAAATTGTTTTCAATCCAGGATTTCACACCTTGCCTTCTTGGTTAGTTCCAACAACCCATAAGACATGTGGAAAACTGCTAACAGATAATCTGCCCATATTTATCTTGTACTTGTGCTTTATCTGGACTGCCATGTATCTGCCGCACGTTACAAGCGAAAGATTGTAGATTCAGCTCAATTAAGTCCATCGAATCCAACGATTAGAGTTCTTAGCACTTCCAAGAGTGCCAATTCATTAGCGTTCACCATCAATGGACACGACTACAAGTGAATCTGTTCATTCCACTGCATGTGCGGACTCGTAACCGAGCAAGCTTGTATCAATCTAAAATGCCTACGATCCATGTTGTTTTGGAAACATGCTCTTTCATATTCATGTGTTAACATAGAAACTTATGGTTCACGTGGGTGTTGAATATTATCTTCTTGTAACAACTTACGGGATTCGAAATCTGCTTTCTAAGATTTTATTTATTTTGCCTTAAGGTTATAAGGGATGAAATTAACGCCTGAAAACTTTGTGCTAACATATGTTACATATCTTAAGATAACTGTGTGAGTAGTCCTAGAAATTATTACTTATCCAGGATATTGCAAAACTGCTGCCATAGAGGACCACAAAAAATTTGAGATATTTCTACTTAATATGTTTAGTAAATGCAACCGAATGACATATACCCGTTAATATGAACTCTTTCTCTTTCAAACCAAATTTACATCAAACATAGCTACTCAATGGCTCCCAGTAAAAACGCATTCTTCAACGGCATGCATGTTTGTATGCAAATTATGGGTTGTTACCGATTGGTTTAAAAATTCATTGAAACCACAACTATGTGGTTAGAGCTGCCTTACGCAGAGGCTTGCCTCGCAACTGAACCGCCAATGGCTAGCCACGTCTTGAACGTCTAGTGGTAGGAATGTTGCATTTATTACGCACAGTGCCAAAGCACTGGTCCATAAAATACAGATTCCAATTCAAATTCAGATCTAAAGATAGCCAAGTCGCTGTTGTTGCGTTACTTCACGACTTGCCTGACATTGATTGTTTATTATTGTTTAGTGTTAATTATAGCGTACAAGTTGCTGTTTTCAACAGCTTTTTCATAGACTCGTTGTAACATATCAATATTTTCAATGTGATCACATATCGTTGATTTGATCAATGTCGATTATGGGTGGGTCGCAGTTCTATGTAGATGGAGTAGTGTGTCATTGAACGATAATTCTGTGTTTTTCTTGGAAATTTTAGTAGAGCTGATGATTTTAAAACAACTTACTGTTATGTGCTGACTATACTGCGTGGACCACTTTCGCAAAAAATACCGTGATTATTAATGGTTAAAGATATTCCGCCTCTATTAGAACTTTGAAACATATGTTTTATTGTTGCATACAACTGTTTCGTTCTCTTCTTAAGGACTTCTTCAGTAGTACTTTTTAACCGACAAGTAACGTAATATTTCTACTATTAAAACTTTTGACAATTCAACTTAATCCCTAACTAACAAGTAGAAACTCTCTAATGACGGGGCCTTTTACAATTTAAAATTAATTTTTTCTTTATTGCCGCTTGATTACCAATCCATTCTTTATTTACTGAATTAAAATAAAGGCCAGGTTTATCTGTTACCTGGGTTGCCGTTTCAAATGTCCTACCTCCAGCGATTAAATATTTCCAAATTTTCAGCTCTAGCCAGCTTCCACGCGCTAGTAATCGTTTTCAGAATGGTTACGTTGTCAGCCGCGATTTCATGTGTTTTGGAAGGGAAATCGTGCAGCGAAATCAACGAAGGCTTGGATGCTATGTACGGTGACTCTGCTCCTGCGAAATTTGGTTTAACGAGTTACAACGTGGTCGTACGTCGGTTTTTAATGAACCACGCTCAGGTGCTCCGAAAACAGCTACCACGGAGGACAACGTGACAAAAATCCAGGAGCTCATATTGGCACACCGCCGATTGAAGGTCCGCGAGATAGCTGAGACAGTAGGCATCTTAAAATATCGTGTGGGTTATATCCTGAAACCGTAGTAATGAGAAAGATATCGGCGCGATGTGTGCTGCGTTTGCTCACTCCGGCCAACAAACACAACCGTGATACCACTTCAGAGTAGTGTTTGACGCTGTTTAAGAGCAATCCGAATTAGTTTCTGCATCGTTTCATGACCGTCGACGAAACATGGTTCCATTGGTACATACCAGAGACCAAAGAGCAGTCGAAACATTGGACTTCACCCGGCGGACGTGCTCCGAAGAAGGCGAAGAGCGTCCTGTCGGCCGGAAAGGTGATGGCCACAGTTTTCTGGGATTCACAAGGTGTGATCTGCGTCGACTAGCTAGAGAAGGGCAAAACGGTCACAGGGCTGTACTATGCCAAATTATTGGGCCGACTCGACGCCGAATTGTATAAAAAGCCCCCATTTGGCGAAGAAAAAAGTGCTCTCCCACAATGACAGCGCACCGGCTCATATCTCCGCCGTCGCCACGGCCAAATTGGTCGAATTAGGCTACAAGCTGCTAGCCCATCCACCATATTCTCCAGATTTGGCCCCGTGCGACTTCATTTTGTTTCCAAACTTGAAAAAGATACTTGCCAGGAAAAAAATTGAGCCGAAAGAGGAGGTCATCGTCGCCACAGAGGCCTACTTTGCAGACCTCGAAACAACGTATTTTTCAGACCGTTTAAAGAAGCTAAAGCATCGCTAGGTCAAGTATGTCGAGCTAAGAGAGATTATGTTGAGAAATAAACGGCCGCTTTTCCAAAATTTTCGTTTTTCCTTTGTACGCTAAGTACTTATCGGACCGCCCTCGTATCTCTAGGTTTTTCATCACCTTCTTCATTGATTCGTCCTTGAATCAAAAGCTATAATTTACAGCTTTCGACTTTTGGGTTTATCTATCAATTTTGTTGTCCTATGCCTAGGGTATAGCAGGGGTTAGGGGTAGGTTATCTATTACCCCGTACCCCTGGGGTCCTTCGGCAACGGGGGCCCTGCGGCCCCGACTTTACTCGCCGCAGACGGCCGTGGGCGGCAACTCACTGCTTTGGCTTAGGCCCCACTCTTGACGGCCCAGCGAGTAAGGCGGTTTGCAGAAGCTCGTTTTGCGAACACACCTCCAACTAAAACAAAAAACGCACAAAACACCCACTACTCGGGGTGGACCCTATCTCCTGAAACCAACGCTTCGTCACTCAATCACCACCGAAGATTCAACCTCACTAAACGTACACCCGCGCGCGATTTTTCCCCGAGCCAACCCGCTACACTTCCTGAAAAACAAAATTTGTATTTTCCAAATAAATTGATTAAAAAACACTACAAATTTCCTTTATAGGAAAGGGATTTACTTGAAATCGTGAAATGATAACCAAAAAAAGCAATTTTCGATACAATTATGTTAATAAAACAAAGTTTATCAGCAAAAATCCTAAAAATTTTGACAAACCTCTGTCACTTAACGTAACCAATAAGGAGGCTTCCTTGTAGAACTCCTGTCGTCGAAGGAACGGCGAAAAAAAAAACCCTCCGCTGATTCCATGCACTCTTCTTAGGTCGCACTCGTTTATTGGCCAATCGATGTTAGTTATCTTTCCGGGTAACCTTGCCTTTTCCCCGTGGTGATTGAAGCAGGCAACAATTTTCTTAATACTCTTTTTCCATTTTTTGCGATTTCTTTTGACACTCCGCACCCTTTTTTTCATAAGCAAATACCTTTCTTTGCCTTTGTCACTTCACGTTCGAATACCAAAAGAGAACTTTTTCTCTGTCCCTCGCCCTTTTATTAACTTGTTCCCAACGAAGCACGGCTAATTCCAAAGTGAACCTTATAGTTCTCATTTTCTTGCAAAAAATTGTTGCCCGGTTCGTACAATCAGGCAATCCCATCGCAATTTTCACCACACTTCAACTGGTGTTCCCGAAATTCAGAGTCTTAGATATTTTTCAGAAATTTCACTGTGACGGACATTTGACGTGTAGTATAGTCGTGATGTTATTGTTTATGCTCGGTGCAATTTGGAGTGCTGGCGTTTACGAGGACTTTCAGTGGCTGGACTTCACTGGCCGACGGGATTATCAGATAAGTAGTGCTTTTATGTATTATCCTTGGACAAGACACTTTGTGTGTCTTTTTTTTTTTCTAGGTATCAAGTCGGTGTTTGAGGCAAACATTGATATTCGGCTGCCTATTCTTGGCCATAAGAAGGAATCGAAGGATACACGGGAACTAATTAGATGTGGAGCACAACCTTGAGTAAGTTACTATGTACAAATTAGTATTGTTAAAAGTCCAAATAATTCTGCGAGCTACTGTCGCAATTGTTGTCGCAACTATTAATAACATCATGATCAATAAACGAATGTACTCGAAAGCGCAAGAATGGACCAAGTATTTCCATGATCAACATCTGAGTGTGACGACGTGGCTCGAATATTCCGGGTAGTTCTCGCCAGAACATTCGCCAATGTACGATAAATGGATTGAATGACTCGAGACCCTTTATAAAGCCGAGCTGAATGAATGGGGAGAAGAGTAAAAACGCTTTGGACAACGAACTTGAAGTAAATCTTTGGGCTGGCGGATATGATGGATTGGACCTAGTTGGTTTGCAGGGTAGGGCCAAGGTGACAACTATCAACTATCATACCGTCTCTGTCCCGGCAAAGCCTTGGCAGTCCTCGGAGTAAGCTTGAGTTTCGCCCCATTGGGTTGGTGGTTTAGGTTCGGTTGAGACAGACTCCCGATTAGTGCTAGTCTCACTTTGAGCACTTGTCCGTATAAGGGCTTGCGCCAACCCTCGCACGTCCTCCCTGCTCTGCACAAATAACCATGGGACCAAACAGGCGACTAAATACACAAGCGGAGACACAGGCTCCGAAAGAGGACACAATAAACCTGAAGCAACTTCAACTAAACACCCTAAAGCGAGAAAAAAATTCAAAAATAAGGAAGCGAAAATAACAACAATCACGACGCAACCAGCGGCTGCAGCCACGATGCTTACAGCATATCGGGAGTGGTACTAACGATGACAAAAACGACAATGAATACAATGACAGTGATAACGGACGAAAAACCGAGGCTAACAGACAGTCCTGTCCAGATTGAGATTCCCGTGGCGTTCGCGCACAGCAAAAACAAAATGCAAACGCCAGAACGTTCGTAAAGTGCAGGAGGCGGAAGCTCTGCAGGACGCACCAGATGTTCGAGCGGTGGGATAAATATAAAGAACATCGAGAATTCGATGGTTACTGCTGTGATTGTATTGTATTCAATCCCGGAATTATAACGAACCATCCTGAGCTCTACAAAGTGATCATGACAGGAAAAAAAAGGAGTGACCAGACAAATACAGTGCCGTTGTGTGATTTTATCGCCACCGTCGAAAATGTGGCTGATGTAATGTACTCGTAACGGAAGCCAATACCCTCTCCTAAGAAGGGCGGCCGTAAAGTACAATTGCCGCCCAGCAACATGAAGACGAAAGGCTAATCCGAAATGGGGGAGATGATCTGAAAAGAATACAATCACTCGACAAAAATCAACAAAAGAGTAAAGAATGGGGTCCTTTAACTAGAGGAGCTCCTAGACCGCACAAGGATTTAGCAGAAGAGTTGGTCAAAGGCCGAAGAAGAGCAGAGTGCTGAAGAAGCGCTGCGGACCCACGCATATAACACCATCATCAGAAACCAATAAAAGAATGGCGTCTAGCTCAATCGGAGGAGATCAGGACAAAAGAATTAAGGAAGAAGCACTCGATGGGCACAGAACGCAACATGGCTGATGTTGCTCGCTGGTTATGTAGCAACTGAAGATGTGCGTTAGCAAGTTATCCGTACGGCTGCTTGGATCCTGGCTGAAATGATCTTGAGGTCTGCCAGTCTCAGGTTAAATGCCTTGAGATGATTCTACTCGGGCAAAGGCCTTGAGCAGGACAAGCGTAGTATCAAGAGTGATCCTCTCGATGATGGCCATGGACATTTATACAAAAATAATGCTTACATTGAGTTTACCTTTTTACTTACTTATAGTAATGGAGCAGTCGCCTAAGCAAACTGCTCGAAAACCTTCAAACACGTATACGAAATTTAATTGCAGAATTGAAAAAAAAAATTATTATTTCAATTTAAAGTTATAAATGATAAAATATTTTTATTTTTATTTAAATGTAAATTTTATACCATTTTTTTTTATATTAATTTTAAACCTTTCTTCCTAATTATATTCGTTATGATCTTTATCTTTTTATTATTATTTAAAAATTTTTTCATTATTAACTTCTATTAATTAAGGAAAAATTCAAATCTGCAATTAAAATGCGGACATTGCAACCCCTTTACAATGTAACTTATTCACAAATTGCACTTGCGAAATGTTATTGGGAATGAATGAGAGGCTCGTCGAGTTGCGTTGGACATCTAGTGGTGGACGATTGACAACCAAAAGGGGGAGGCTGTTCTTAATCGCCACCCCGTTCACGTCGCGAAGATTGTATTGCCCCGAAACAAAAGAGCGATAGATGGAAAGAGGAGGGAAGCATGCATGAATTCTTCACTCGTTATCATTTTGTATTCGATTCGATAAAAATTCTTAAATGTGAACTATCGAGAATTTATTTAAATGTTCAAGTGATAGTGAACAAACTCTTGCGCGGATGAAGTTACATAGTACAATCGGCTGTCCTGAATTTTTTGTGGTAGGGCTGAGACTTAATATCAGAAAACCGAGTTCAACAGCTGGCGAGATACTTAGCTGTAAAAATTCGATCAAAAACTGTTGGTCTTCACATCGCCTTACAACTAGTCATGTGCCGATTTTTATAATCTATCGGAATTAAATTAACGTCTTTGAAAGCAGCCTGACGTGAATTTCAATAGGCGCTGCCTGATTGTAAACGTTGCCAAACCATATAACGTAAAATGCTGTCCCGGGATAATTTTTTGTTGCAAGTGAATACAACATCCATCTAGCTGTACCGATTTGTATAATATATCGGGATTAAAATATCATGTCTCTGAGAACAGCCTGACGTGAAATTCAATATATTCTGCCTGATTGTCACTCTGTGTAACATAACAGCAATTTGAATTAACAAAGTTTGACGAATTCTAGGGATATTTTAAATCACCCATATCATTAGCGGGCGTCCGGTGAGGATGAGGGTGAGTACCCTTTTGGTTTTCTTCATTTTTTCATGAGAATTTATATGTAAATTCTATAATGGTATTCCAAAAATTATAAGTGTGTCTTCCAAGATAATTATCCTTATTTGAATAAACCAAAACTAAATGACTGAAGAAACGGAAAAAATGTAACGAACGAAGTAAAATTAATGTTACTTTTTGCATTGAACTAAAAAGAACATATCTATTTCATAATTTTAAGCACAGAGAAGGATTGAGGGGAAGCTTATCTTTACTGTTAATCTATTTAAATATATTGGCCAAAAACGTAAATTTACCTGAATACTTGCACAGAACCGAAAAATAAAGAAATGTTGAATTAAATGGTACCGCCGGTCTTTCCTTTCGCAACACTTGACCGGGTATGGGGCCCGCAACGATGGCTGGCCGCTCAAATATAATGAGCTAGCCATCGGGCGAGCTCTCTCCTTTTTATGTGATACAGGGGCTCTTGCCCGGGTAGAGTGGCCTTTCGCTCATGTGCCTTTCTATGGTATAGTGCTATGTGATTTCATCGCATAATACTATAACATAACTTGCCCACGTTTATGTTTCTCAATGAAGGGAAAAATTCATACAAATTCACTTAAATGGGATGTATATGTATATGGCCACGCATACATTTGGATCTTGATCCGGTTGGGAGGGTACGAAGGCACACCGCTTCCACCTGGATACCCCACTTTTATTTGTGGGCCATCAATATCGTCGGTAACCACCAAGATCCTTTAAGTCCGACTGCTTTCTCCAGGCCCAGTTTGTCCTCGGAATCAACACTCCTTTTGACCCTTAGTAAGTTACCTCCTTCTCGAATTCGGTCGATATTTATTTGAACCCTCGAAATTCTGGGGAAGTAGTGTTGTAGTGATCCGATATAAGCTCAACGCATTAGGCGAGTATTTACTGCCATTAGAAAAGCTCACGTTCGAGGAACTCATATTTAAGGCCTTAGAAATGGAGAAAATGCAGCAATGGGCACCTTCAGTATTTTCACCATGTTCAGTGGACTCCCCAGGAGCTCAGTTTTAGCTACCTAATAATCCAAACCACTTTGCACCACCACCAGGGCAAGTGCGACAGCGCAAAAAGCAACACAAGATAACTTGCAACTTCTGTTGTAAACTTGGCCATGCTTACTCCGAGTGTTTAAAGCGCAAAAACACCCATTTCTGTCCTATTTGCAAGCAGTATGGTTATGAGTTAAGAGACTGCAGGGCCGAACAAGCCACAAAAAAACAAGAGGGTAATCTCCAAGGGTATTGCACGTCAGTAATTTGTGACTTCTGTGGTCACCAAGGCCATTAGGTGGGGGACTGCCGTCAAAAAACGAGATGGGAAAATACCCGGGAAACGCCAAAAAGTCGAGTTAAAAATCCCCGACTCGACTCTAATTAGAATTAAATTGAGCACTGATTTTGGCGGAACTAAACTGCTTTCTGCCATTCCACACCTATATATAGGAATACAACCTACAACTACATTGACTACAGACACTGGCGCAGAAGTAAGTCTGATCAAAAAATCAGCTATTAAACCAAGCAAAATCGCTCCACGTCAAAAGATAGCACTACAGTGGCCGTTCGGACGGGGGAAACTCTAGGAGTTATAGCAGGCAAATTTAGCTTCCCCGCTCCCTTCTTCTGTAACTTTCAAGTGGTGAATGAAATACCCGGAGTAGCTAATTATTAGGCAACGATTTTCTAGCTGAGCCCAGCAACGTGGAGCGGCCCGCCCAAACTCTCAGATTTCTTCGCACAGAAATCAACTTCAGAGAGTTTTCCGTCTCATTATCTCTCCCTTTGAATGGGAACCATCTACAGCAGAGATACAAGGGAGCATCGAATAACGCAGACTTAGACTATGGTAAGAGGCCAAGGGAAATGATTTAAAATTGCCAAGGGAAAAGATTTGTCAAGAAATTCGTGACGGAGTTTTCATATCTATTTCCCTACTGAACCCATCCCGGGTGTTGATCAGAGTACTTAACACTACTTCTTCTTCTTCTTTGTAGCACCACAGCCCCTCTTGGGCCTTCGCTTAGAAATAGTTAGAGTATCTCATTTTCATGACCGTATTAATTTTTTCGGAAGTTGGTTTGGTCAGTACCATGCTCCCGTGTGCCTGCTCAGCCATGATATGATCTGATTAAATCAGTACGTATCACCACTGATCAGTACATATCACCCATTATCTTGACAAAGTGGATCTTACTCTGGAACCGACCACCCAATACACTATCAAGAAGCTAACAGCTGAAGAGGAACAGTCAACAGGCTACCCTAAAGCCAACGATAATAATCCACAGGTTCGAACGGAAAAACTAGGGCTAATTTCTAACCCAACTGAACTCAATCACCACAACGAATTATGGCTAACATAGGGGAACCCAACTCATCAAGAAGTCACCTCTTGATGATTGTCACAGGATGCTGCTGTACGGAGCAGAAATATGCGCCGACGCGCTGGAGTAAGTACAGAGAAGAGGAGCACTAAGGATTACACCTTCATATCCGACAGTCTCTGATTCGCTGGTGAGAATTATTTCAGACGTGATACTTGTTGCTCTTCTTGCTAGAGCCGCGCTATTTACCTGCATCGAAGCGAGGATATGAGGGAGACGGTTGCCGCGAGGAGAAACAGCGCTCACTCAACGATTGGCAGCAGTCTTCGATTCATTGTACGTAGGGAAGGTGGACTGCGCGGCTCATCCCTAATCTGAGACTGTGGCTAAATTGAAGGCATGGTGAAACTGGCTTCTATCTGCCCGAGGTTTTGAGCGGGCATGGGTGTTTTAAGTGTAACCTGCACAAGATTAGTATGTCACGGTCCTCCAATTGTCGATTTTGGCCAGGAGAGGAAGACAATGCCTACCATACATTTTCCGTACCAAACCATAAGTTCGAGCAATCCTAAAAGATAAAAAGGACTCACAGTAGTCGGGGCTGAGGGATCACTCATATAGCGATTCCCTTCCTGCTGGAGTAGGGATTCCCCAGCTTGAAGGCACCTCACAGCGAGACGTGGCCTGAAGTTAACAGTCAAAGTTCCTAGCTAGGTTCTCAGGTTGACAGGTAAGGTGTTTAATAGGTGGTTCAGCCGCTCGCGAGCATGGGAGCCCTACACTCAGTTGCTTAAATAGCATCAATAGAGCAAAGATAGCGGAAATAAAAGGAGTTCCATTCTTTTATTTTATAAACATAATTATTAGCTTTTCAAAGTTTTGTAAAATATCTTTACAAAAACTTACTAGTTTTGCGACTTGCCCGCCTGTCTGTCAGTCCATGCGTCACAGCAAGCTCTCTCAGAAACTACAATAGCTACAATCATGAAAGTTTTTGACCAAGTTGTAAATGATGATCTCTTCATAGTTTAGGTATAAATAATTTTATAAGGTATTTAAGGTGGTCTTACCATTTACCGAAGAAGTTTCAAATGGCGGCGGTTCAAAAATGCCATTTTTTCGGTTTCTGTGGCCCTTTAGCGTCATGTTTTTCAACGGATTTTCATCGATCTTTAAATTATGGATCTATTGAAACAGGTTCTTTCATTCTACAAAAACAAAAAACCCAATGATACGAGGTTGAATCAAAGAACAACGGTAATTCAGTTTTCTGCTTAGTACGCACCTGCGAACTAGATGATATAGTATAGCGGTTGGTGGTTCATTTATAAGGAGCGGGTGAATCAGCTTAGTTAGCGGCCATGCTTGGTTCTGTCCTCAGTATAGCCATGACGGAGCAAGAGGTACATCGAGCAACGCGTCGTCATAAAGTTTTAATCAATGAAGAAGTTAAACAGTCGGAAATGTTTACTCGTTTCAAGGTGCAGTTCGGAGGCACTACATTGTCTCAGAATCAGGTGTACAAGCGGGCCAGGGAATTTAGGGGTGGCCGAGAACATGTCGAAAACAAAAGTCATGATTGACGTCCAAGAACAGATTTTACAGATGACAACATCCATGCGGATCTCGAGCTTATTGAACGTGTGATCGGCAGTAAATTGTTTCATATATCAATTGTTACAATAAGCGTAAATCTTCTACCGAAGCGAAAGACGAGGTATGCTCCTTATAGAGGTCATTCTTTTCCATGACAAGGGATAAACTAGAAGAAATGGGCTGGAAAACACTCGAACACCTTCCTTATAGTCCAGACTTGTCCTCGTGCGACGATTTTCTGCTCACTTGGAGGAAAACGATTGGAAAGCAATGAAGAAGTCGAGGAGCACGTGCGCAATTGGCTGACAACTTGTCCTAAGACTTTTTATGGACGAGCAATATTGAAGCTTTCAAAATGGTGGCAAAAGTGTATAGACAATGCAGGGGACTACATCGAGAAATGTTGCTGATATAGTTTGGGTGTAATACTATTCAATAAATGTATGGAAAAATTACCGTTTATATTTGATTCACCTTCGTAAATAAAAAAGGCGGAAGTTTAAAACTTGATATTTTTAAGCTGCCGTTTTTAATAAAACCAAATATTTTTGTTCGGTCCGAAGTAAAATTCCGATTTGAACGAAGTTCGGCATAGTAGTCACTATAAAACAGATATCTATCAAAAAAATCCAAAATTAAACGCTTAAATCCAAAATGGCAGCCCCAATGGACAGAAAAAATAAAGTGAAATTGGGTATATCAGTGGTAGCAAATGAAGTGTTGAATATACTATGTTTGAAGTGGCACACACTGGAAGTATTTGAAAAATATGAAATTTTCCTGAAATAGTATTTGACTTTCAATTACGCGGGCAATTAAATCATTTACTTTTTAAAATAAGTGTGCCTACGAGAGAACTGCCTTTCCAGCTGGTGCTGCCAACGGGAATTTTCGTTATTATTACATCAGTTTTAAGCTATGTTCTCATAATAACACGTGACATATTTAGAGGATAGTCTATATTTTTGTTGCGCTAGGTGACCCTCATAGCGTCTTTACCTCAAAGTTACAAAAGAAATTATTATTTTGATCACACTGGTCTGCAACGAAAAACTCCTTTAAACAAAAATATGATTAGTATGAAGTATTCAATATCCTAAATCTAGATCTGTTTTTAATTTTTTGCTATCACGTATATATTAAAAAAAAATTAATTTTTTTAATTGCATGAAATCCTATATTTTTTACTGTTGTTCGTGCGTTTGCGCAACTTCATTTAGTTGAGATAGTGGTTATGCACAAAAAGCAACTTATACTGATAGAAAGCGACAATGATACCGACTGAGTCATTTTTATACGAATACATGCGCCTGCGCAGTTGTCGCTGTGACTTCGTGGCGCTCTGTACGTTAACAAGTTGTATAGTGATTGTTTTGTATTTACACGGAATATTTTGATAAGTTTCGAACAATATTGATACGTGTGGTGAAAATTATATAATAATCTCAGGTACAGTGCAAAATAAAGTCACACGATAGGAATATTGCTTTGATTTTATAGCAATTTTTATTATATTGCAGGTACATAGTGCCAAGGAATTGCAAAAATTTTCCAGATATGTTTTGCTAGATTTGTGGTGAATTTACTATAAAGACAATGGTTTGTCTAGTCTCGTTAAAAGTGCCTATCAGCGTTTTTTTGGGTTTCCGGTTGATGACAGGGATAAAAGTTGGCTCCCGAAAATGTGCTGCAGCAGTTGCTCAAGAACCTTACGTGGTTGGCTTAGAGGAAGTCATAAGACCATGCCCTTCGCAACGCCTATGATTTGGAGTGAACCACAAAACCATGAAAATGATTGTTATTTTTGTATGACCAAAACAAAGGGATATACGAAAAAAAAAATAAAAATATGATTCAATATCCAGAAATACAATCTGCAAAAAAACCAGTTCCTCGAAGCAAAGAGTTTTGCCTCCGATGTGTAAAAACAGCGATGAAACTCCGATTGATGGAAACTTTTCTCCTCAACTTACTCAATCAAGTACCATATCTATTTCTTCAGCGTCATCTATAAACTTAGAAAAACCTCATCTACTAACTTAGTCAGATTTGAATGATCTTGTTCGAGATTTAGGACTCTCAAAATCAAAGGCTCAACTTTTCGGATCACAGCTTAAACAATGAAATTTATTAGAGGAAAATACAAGGGTCTCATATTTTCGAAACAGACATGAAGAATTTGTTAGTTACTTCACCAAAGAGAATGATTTGGTATTTTGTAATAATGCTAATGGTCTTCTACAAGAGCTAGGTTTTCCTGATGAACCCAAAGAGTGGCGACTTTTCATTGATTCATCTAAAATAATCTTAAAAGCTGTTGTAGCAATGTTAACTGGCTTACTAGGAGGATATACATACAAATTATTGTTGTTTTTTGTGTGAGTGGGATAGTCGCGCGAGAGATAAACACTACGTAATAAAAAGCTGGCCACGAAGAACGAATATGATGCCTGGTTTCAAGAACGTTTATGAGGAACCTTTAGTTCCAAGTGAAAAGATTTTTCTTCCTCCACTCCATATAAAGCTGGGTCTTATAAAGAATTTTGTTAAAGCCATGAATAAGGATGGTGAAGGCTTTCAGTATTTAAAGACAAAATTCCCCCGAATCAGCGATTCAAAATTAAAAGAAAGAATCTTTGTGGGTCCCCAAATACCCGAAAAAAGGGCATGGACTGCTTTTGTCGAAGTGTGCCATAATTTTCTGGGAAACAAAAAAAGTGAAAACTACCAGGATACTGTCACAGAACTTATTTCTGCGTATAAAGCCCTAGGTGTTAACATGTCTTTAAAAATTCATTTTTTGGACTCTCACTTGGATTTCTCTTTTGCAGACCAGTGTCATTTTTAGGTCCGCAACCTGTCTGTCCATCTGTCCGTTCGTCTGTCCGTCTGTCCGTCCGTCTGTCTGTCCATCTGTCCGTGCGTCACAGCTAGTTTCCTCAGAAACTATAGAAGCTAGAATGCTAAGACTTTGGGAAAAGGTCAGAAGTGATGGTCTCTCAAAAATTAAGGTCTTCACAAAAATTTAAAAAATTGGTAAGGGGGGTCCCCCCTCATAACGAATGAACCCTTAAACAATTTTTTTTACCCAAAGGTAGTCGAGTGGGGTATCAAATGAAAGGTCTGGATTAGAACTTTTAGAATCAGAAATACAAAAATCATTTTATGAATTAGGGGGTCCAGGGGAAGGCAATATGTATCCAAAATTTGTCTGAACAACCAAACTTCATGACATAAAATACTTGTCATTTTCTCTTATATATTATTTCTATGTTATCAGAATAATTAGACTATCGACTTTCTGTCTACTGAGTCCAACCCAAAACTGTCTAAGATTATCTTTAAATTAATTCGCAAACAATTGCCGCCACATCAACAAATTGTTAAAGATATAATTTAGCGGTTAAGTCAACTGCTTTTGTTCACTTATTCGGAAATGCTAATTTCATACGATTTACAACTCCATTTAGCAACAGAATAACGCTATTGTTGTAAATATTTGAAATTAGCGCAAAGTATGTGTGGAACAATTTACTGGAAAATTTGTCCCTATTATCCATCCAAAGGCATTGTTATATGTACGAGTGGTATCACACATCGAGTAATGTGGGTAAAGATAAGAAAATAAACAATTTATAAGCGAAAATGGTAAGTTTGTGACGTGGTGTCTAAAAATTTGTAACGTGGTTTCTGCATGTAGAATGCTAAGTTGAATGAGACATTTTTCTTGCCAAAACGTAAAATAGGAATAAAAGGAATTTTCAGTTTGAGCTGGTTTGATTGAGTAGAACACGAGATGGAGTATTGGCTTATGAATATCATTTAATAGAGCGGTAAGCAGATAACGTAATAGGTAGGCGCATTCAGTAACAATCAAGTGAACATTCCTCTTGAATATGTGATCAATATTTTTAATACTTACGAATTTTGTATCAAATCTTAAAACTTTTAATACATTCACATACCTGAAAAAGAAAAAAAAAGATAATTTAACTAATTGATTCAACAGTTGATTGACTTACGAATTAGACCAATAAAAATTTCAATACTGCTTTTCAAAAAGTGCATTAAGAACGTATTAGAAAGATTCACTATTTAATATTCAATGCATATTTTATGAATTTCCAAAGAGAAGAATGATCTTTCACAGTATGAGGAAAACAATTTATTCATTGTTCATTGGTGAATTTATTTGCATAAAGTTTAAATTTGGTGAGCAAGCATTTTGTTTTTTCAAATTTAATCAAGTTACTATCCACTATTTTTGAATGAAAATCAGATCAAATAAATTTATTGCAATAAACAATTGATACATGTATCTAGCTTGAGTGATACCGTATATCAAAATAAACTTCAGTGTGTTCCAAGTGCTTTGTATCAAAGTACTCAAGTGTTTGAGTTTGTTCAAAGGGAAGATATTCCGACAAATTTCTTCCAGTTCTGTTTCACGGCCACAAAAACATTCCTGTAAGAAAGAGAAATTCCCCCGGGGATATCACTTCAACTAATTCGATCACACGAGCTCAATCCACATAAAGGAAAATTATATCTTTGGGCCTTTATGCAGATTTTTCTTTCAAATCATTTAAAAACTAATTGCATTAAGGCTTAACATTTAATCTAGTTAAGGGCCCTCTTATTGATGAAGTTCCTGTATTTCCATCCTCGAGTTATCAGTCTACAGGGTTTTCCAATAAGATGTGTTATTTTGAATAGCCCGCTATTCCGCTAGATGTCACTTTTGAAGCTGTCATTTTTTGACACTTGACAAGTAGAAACTACGCCATTTATAAAAATGGAACGATGCATGCTTCAACAACGCATTGAAATTATTAAAATTCATTATAAAAATGGTTAAAAATTTGGCAGAGACGGTTCGTAAAACTCGAACAATTTTGGGTCGTCGTGAAGCACCTTGACGGACCGCAATACAGAAATTGGTGGAAAAATTCGAGCTGTTGGGACAACCTAGTGATGTAAAAAATAAAACCCGTGCACGTCACTCAAAAACAGCCGAGAATATTGCTGCTGTAGCCGAAAGTGTTGAAGGAAACCCAGGTTTGTCCATTCCTCGTCGTTCTTTGAAATTTGGCATTCCACAAACGTCATTAAACCGTATTTTGCGTAAAGATTTGGGTCTTAAGGCTTATAAAGGTCAGTTAACATAAGAACTCAAGCCGGTCGATTATCAAGAACGTCGTGTCTTTGCTAATTGCGTCCTTGAAATGCATGAAAATGATCCGGAATTCCATCGAAAAATCATCTTGAGTGATGAGGCCCATTTCCATCTCGGTGGCTTCGTCAACAAGCAAAATTGTCGCATTTGGGGCTCAGGAAACCCAACACTTATTGTTGAAAAGCCTCTCTATCCTCAACGTATGACTGTTTGGTGCGGTTTATGGTCCAGCGGAGTCGTTGGACCTTACCTTTTCGCAAATAAGGCTGGAGCAGCAGTTACGGTCAATGGATTGATTAATGATTTTTCATGGCCGGAATTGGATGGTATTGATCTGGACAACGTTTACTTTCAACAAGACGGCGCTACATGCCACACAAGCAACGAAACCATTGATCTTTAACGGAAGAAATTTCCGGCCCGTGTTATCTCTCGAAGAGATGATCACAATTGGCCACCGATATCTTGTGATTTAACACCTTGCGACTTCTTCCTTTGGGGCCACGTGAGAGAAAAGGTCTACGCCAACAGCTTAGCGTCGATTCAAGACCTCAAAGATGGAATTCGTGAGGATATCGAGGACATAGGGCAGCCACTTTGCGATTTATGGAAAATTTCATGAAAAGGATATGGTCCTGTAAGCGTGGTCGTGGTGGTCATTTGCCTAATGTTATTTTCCACAATTAACGGCATACTTTCTTCTTTATAGTGAGATAAACATCTGATCATTGATATTAAAAAATGGCATTTTTCTTGTAATATCAAAATAACACCTCTTATTGGAAAACCCTGTACTTATCTCCTCGAATACTAATTTTGGTTCGCAAATTTTTTCATCGGTCGCTTTCTGCTCTTTGTTTCTACAACGTCGTACGCTCATGCAGCGCCACCGATAAAAAAACCCGTTTGTTAGTTTTTGGCCCTTCAAACTCATCACCGTGAGCCGTTTCCATTTTGAGCTCATGTCATGCAAATGTTAATGTACTTGCATTGGAAAAAGTACTGCGGAGAAACGCATTATGGGATCATTGCCTCAAGGCATTACTCACCACAAGCACTCATTGACATCTCTATGTGGTGGATTCTCATGATCTATCATCTTTTAGCTCTTGACGGATCAGTTTACAACGTCCCGGTGACAGTTCGTTTTTTATTTATGTCGCGAGTTTTGGTTAATTTTTCGGGACGGAAAGTGTTCGCTCAAATCGAGCCTCAAACAATTTCCAGTGGATCATTGAGTCCTTTTCCATAAAACGTATTACAGGTTACCGTTTGATATCCGAAAGTCTATAGCATCACTGAGGCTGTCTAAAAGAGCATTTCCATTGAATCTAGAGAAGGTAAGGGTTACCGTGAATTGTTATAGGTCGGACACGACTCCCGAAGCAATACCACATATCATTGAATCGTTGTATATAATGGGTTCTTTGACCAGAGCTCTTTGACTCTACTCATTGGCTTGTTTAGTTTCTACCGTTGCAGACGAGGCTTGTGGTGTTTGCCCCCTTTTATTCACGCCAGGAAGACCTGGTCGGGCTGGTGTTTTCGCCGTAATACTCCCCCTTATTTCAAGTGGCTTTCCCCGAAATGTACTTACCACGCGGGTTCAAGCTGGCTAAACCTTCTTCCCGCACCTTAGGCTACTGTTACGACCGTGTCCGTATTGATCGACGATGCGATCTTCTCGAAACGTTACAATACCTTATTTTACCACCCCATAATTTACGTTCCACTTTACCATCCCAACTCAAAAAAAACAAAAAATGGTTTGACAGACCTACGCTCTTGTCAGAAGCGTTTTGTAACTTACAATATGCAACGAAAAACGTCCGATGTGCATGCTTAAAAGAAAATTCGATTCTGCTTCATTTCCAGCGTTCGCCATTTTGTCGCAATGTAAAAAAAACTCATTTATATCACGAATTTACAAAAATATTTCTATTCCTCTAATAAATGACATTTTTAAGAAGATCAAGTCAAAACTGCAGTGTCTCATTAGCTGGAAAGTGAATAGAGTACAAAAATCGTCTATTATTGCTGTTAACTTCTTTGTGGCACTACAGCCCTTTTCGGGCCTGCGTTTCCTGCAAAAAGCACCTCCAACTGTCTCGGTCCATCGACCATGTCTTCCAATTTTGAAATCCGAGCAGCGATGAACTGTCTTCATCGACCGAGTTAGACCGGTGTTTCCTCGGTTTTCCCACTGATCTTCGCCCTTCAGTTCTCCCAACGAATACCTTTTTGGGTATCCATTGTTCGTTCATACGTTCCATGTAGCCAGTCCATTGCAGCTTCTGCAGTTTACAATAATTAACACTTCCGGTTCGTCAAAAAGTTTCTACAGTTCATGATTGTACCGTATTCGCCATTGGTCCCCGTCAAGCTTCGCTCCGATTATTCATCGTCGCTCAAAGGCGTTCATATATGTATGGATGCTTGGGTTAGGGTCCATGTTTCACACTCATAGCATAATACAGGCCTTACCTTTGAGTTTTATTCTCCTGTATATGCAGCTGATCTTCAAGATCGTCAAAATTGAGTTAAAAAATTTTATTTGCGAGCTGTATTCTTCGGTGTATTTCGTCTCTCTCATTACCCGTTCTCGCTATTTTAGCACCTGAATATATGATTTCGCCCAAATTTTCGATACTGTATTCGCCAAGTGGGATATTTTAGGCTTTGAGATATTTTTTCTCGACTGTGTCATGAGCTTTGTCTTATTTTCATTGATTTGTAGCCCTACTAGTTTTGCTTCACTGTCGAGTTTTCGGAAAAGTTCGTCAGCGGTTGTTAACGACCATGACAAACTGTTGCTGTTGGCCGCATATACAATTACTTGGTTTGACTTGAATAATAACATACCTCTTGTATCGACAGGTAGCTTTCTTATGGCGTATTCTAGAGCCAAATTGAATAACAATGGGGCCAACCCATCTCCTTTCTTTAGCACGATATTTGTGTCAAAGGCCTCGATGAGTTGGTTATTAATGTTGACGTGGGATATTGTGGACGTCATTGTGATTTCTGTAAGATGGACTAATTTGGCTGGGATACCAAAGCAAAGCATTATTTGGTACAGTACGTTGCAATCAATACTGTCGGATGCTTACTTAAAGTCAACGAAAATTTGGTGTACATCTATGCTGTACTCCCAGCATTTTTCAAGTACCTGCTTGATTGTAAACAATTGGTCTATCGTCAATTTACCTGCTCTAAAGCCACCTTGATACTGCCCAATGATACTGTTTTCGTATGATTTATCAATTTTTTTTTGCAAGATCTTTGAAGATATTTTATACGCTGTACGCAGCAGTGATATGGCTCTATAGTTTGTCACCTTTTCTGTGGATAGAAAATATAATTGATTGGCTTCACTCGTTCGGCATATGTTCTGGTTGCCAAATGCACAGGGTGGCTTTGTGGATGGTTTTCTGAACATTGCTGCCGCCATATTTGATGAGCTCCACTGAAATCTCATCGATGGACGGTGCTTTATTAAACTTTTAGGATTTGATGGTAGAACAAACTTCATCCGGAGTTGGTGGGCATATATACAGGCTTCATGTTCTGGAGCTGTGCAGTGGGTTAAGGAGGTTCTTCAAATATGATGCCCATCTTTAATGTTGCCGATGTCATCACGGTAGAGCGTGATCTTGGATTGATAACCACATTCTAGGCTTTTCTCTACTTTGTATGCTTGTCTTGTGTTGTTGCTCGCTAGACTTACATCGATACTTCTCAATTAGTCATCATTCGTATTTTCTTTTCTTGATTCTGATTATCTTATTGACTATTCTTCTGAGACTAACGCATTCTGGCACTCATCATCGAATGAAACATTTCTATTGCGGTGGGCTTGAAATCCAATCGTCTGTTCTGATACGGCCATGATTACCACTTCCATTTCCACCAATAGCTCATCACTTGTTTTCAGCGATGTTGCGTTGCTGGATCAGAACATGGTCGATCTGGTTTCGTGTGTTGCCATCCGGTGATACTCAGGTCATTTTACCTATACGTCGATGCGGGAAGCAAGTCGAAAGTATGATTCGATTTCTGTTACATGCAAACTCAATCAGGCGCAGACCATTGTCAAGTCGTTTTCTTACACTCGAAAAAGCAGTTTTAAGACCTGTTTTGGAAAGCTCGCATCAACTCTTTCCATTTTTCATGACTACTTTGGGTAAGTACAATTTTTCCGGGTCCCCTTCCGATATGGGGGCAACTCCTCTCAAAGCCATTGAAAAACTTATTGATACGCAAACTTTCAATGGATCATCATTTCTGATCCACCTACAAAGTTTGGTGCTTGTAGCTGCTATATGTAATTTTGGCGAAAAACTACTGTGACATAGAGACGGATGGACGGATAGACATACCCGATTTCAATAGGATTTTGGTACAAAATCCTTAAAAGGAATCATATCCTGTCATACCGTTATGATTTAGCCTATTCGATCTTCCCATATAATTTAGCCCACCCCGGAATGTTCCTATTCTATCCTACCTGCCATCAAAACTTTTCTTGTCCTAAACTGACGTCCATCGTCTTACGTGCTACATTCCACCACTTATGTACTATCCTTCACCAACTTATATGTCGAATTTAACTTATCACTATATAGATTGCTAATTTTGCTCCTATTTCATCGACTAAATAACGTTAGGGTTAGGCCCGAATGCTGGCAGTTTCCTTTTTTATTTGTTTTTGGGGCTAACTGGATATCGTAGTTCAACCGTGCGCTATTTCATGATTTATACCTATCTTATCTTGAAACACTTGGGTCCCCGAAATCTAAATCCATCCAATCCTGCCCAGTGCTAGGAAACGTGTCAGCCTAATCCATGCTTCCTAATCATCCCAAAAAAGAAAAACAAATATTATCCCATCATGTCCTATGTAAAATTTTAAAATGTCCTATAATAAAAAATATTTTATTCTATCGTTTCTTGTCCAAAATTTTAAATTATCTTACCATACCCCAAAACGTACAAGGACTTTATTCCATCGTATCCTACCTAAAAACTTAAACCATCCCCACCTATTCCAAGCGTTGAAGGATTTTATTACATCCTGTCTTACCTTACATTTTAAACTATCCTGCTGTACGCCTAAAACAATGGAAAGCCTCAACTTATCGCTTCCGGAGATCAAAGCTTCATCCCATCCCCTCCTGTAACTACTCCCGTCAACTTCTACTACCTTCTAAACTAATCTACCTACCATCAACTTATTATTCAAATTAACTCATAGGCAGCTTATTGACAAACGTAGTAACTAACTAGTCGCCTAGGTTCGACTTGATGGACTCTTCCTTCTTATTTGCTTTTGGTTTGCTTTTTTTGCAGCACAGCTTACTTGAGGTATATCCTTTGCATGCCACATGCCCGCCTTGCGACCCTGCATATTTTGGAGCTGGAAAATGCCCGTGCCTCTTTGTTGCTAGCCCGAAAGAGTCCAAAGTATCCTGTGGCCAATTTCTGCGAGTAGTACTGTCACCAATATGGATTGGATGTTCGCCGGCAACTGACTGATCCAAATCGTGTGTATCGCTGAGCGTTGTGCCACCGAGGCCACGTAGCTCACGTAAGAATTGTGATGGTTTTCGGTTGCCCATACAGCTTTCTCGAGTAGTTCACGCGTTTTATTCGCTTGCGAGGTACTAAGTCATCTTACTAATGTATTCTTTAGAGTTGGAGACGGATTCGTCGCGTTCGGGCTAGGTATTATGTCTTCCACTTTGATTAAAACATATATTGCGCACTGAGAGCTAACACTGCGTGGCCGAATTTCACCTCCTCGGCCGTATTTCTCGTCGTTTCGAAATAACGTTCGATTATCGCGAACCATAGCGCGGGATTTCCAAACGTGAACTACGATAATTTCACTGTCACTGGGCTCTGTTGGGCACTGACCGCGGTTGCGTTTCCGCGCACATTAGCACTCTGAGCTTCGTTTTCGTTCGCCATTGTGAATGACATTTAAAAGTTTTTTTTTACCCTCTTTGTTATTTAATATTCTTCATTTGCGTGCACTGCGTATGCCGATCATTTCGTTGTCACCAATTTATGGGGGAATTATTATTATTACCTACAGTATTACCTTTTATTCGAGAATAAATCCAACCGGGCATACTGCAGCATAATGTGTTCAACCGAGAACTGTCAGATTCTCTCACTCTCTCTCGTATAGTGGGAATGATTCTATTTATCCGATTGTAGGGTTTTGGATTTTCCGGTTAGACGAGTTAGGTTATATTCAAAATTTTCTTTTTTAGTGTAGTGAACACTACATATTTATTAAGTACTTTTTGAGGAAGTGTTATAGGCCTCTAAACTAGCGTCTGCATAGGCGTGAATTTGCACATCAATTGTTTCGTGGTCACTGAACATGTATCTGGGAATGTCGATTTCATTCAACCCCCGTAGCTTTTCTCTATACTTAAGCCAAGTCAATCGAAGCTCTTCTGTAATATTTTCGTCCCAGTCAACCTTTGACTTCCATAACTTCTGCATAATGAGTTTCCCTGTCACAATTACTGGGCTTACGAGTCCTAAGAGATCAAAGATTTGTGAAATATCGGCAAGTATCCTTCTTTTGGTGGTTGTGCTGTGTTCCTTTAAACCAGCAACGAGCGTGACATATCTGTGATTGGCTGCCAAATTAGTCCTAAAGTTTTATTGAGTCAGTATCTAATGTCGAAACATCAAATTTAATGTCGAGTTGTTGATTTGCGATACCATCCACCAATTTTCGATGGTTAGCGCACCGCTTGTGAAGATTGAAACCAGCTGTTGCCAATAATGTTTTTAGCTCGTTTCGCATTGCTACTGCTTCATCTAGATTATCACTCCCTGTAAGGACATCATCAACATGGAAATCTTGGATTGCTGCAGCCCCTGATGGGAATTGGCTTGCTTCTTGTTCAGCCACTTTCTACAAAAATTTGATCGCTAGATATCGTGCTGCTTTAGTACCGTATGTGACCGTAGTAAGTTTATAATATTTTATTTCTTCAGATGCGCATTTTCTCCATATTACTAGTTGAAGTTGTTGGTCTTCTTCTGCTATGAGAATCTGTCGATTCATTTTCGTAATATCTGCTGTACACACATAGCGCTTTAAACGGAACCTACTGATGTTAGTACTGATATCTTCCTGCATTTTCGGTCCCTTGAGTAGAAGACAATTGAGCGATAAGTTGTTTCTGGTTTTTGCCCAAGCGTCAAATGCTACTCGTAGCTTCGTAGTACTGCTTTCTGGCATTAAAACGTAATGATGTGGCAAAAAATAATGCGGTCCAATCATTTCTACTTTGGAGATTTCCATCATGTGTACTAAATCTAGATATTCTTGCAAGAACTGGTCATACTGCTGTTGAAGCATTTCCTTTCTATGGATAAGAGCCGGTTATGTGCCAATGCTTTCAAATCACCGAAAAGTGAGGCATCACCCAACAATGGTAAGTTGACTATAAAACAACCTTTAGTATCTCGGGAAGTAGTTGCTTTGAAGAATTCTTTGCAAGTTTTGTCAGTGCTGGATAATATTACTAAATTTATATTGGATATTACGCAAAATTAAATATGGTTTGATACTTTTCCCAAGATTATCCAGCCCAATGTTGTATTTTGAAGAATCGGTAGATTAGCCAACGTATTTCCCCATTTCTGATAACTTCCCAATAGAACTCCGCCCTCAATAGAATGTCTATTCAGCCAGCTGAATGTTTTCTGGTATATTCCAATTCTTCGTATCGATATATTGCTGAGGTTTATTGTTTGTAATCTTCTAATATGGTTGAGAACTGTTTGTAAGTTGATTTTAGTGTGATATTGATTTTATAGCTTGCTTTAACTTTTGTATTGCCAATTCCTAATATGTTGATACTAGGATGACTTTTTAAAAATCCCAACCTCTTACGCAATTTTTCGGTTATAAAATTCAACTGTGAACCGGAATCAAGAAGGACACATGCTCTTATTGGTTTCCCTTCATTGTTATCGATTTCGGCGATTGCTGTTCCTAAAAGAACATATCCATCTGATTTCTTGGATCGAACTGATGAACTGGTGATTTGTGTTTCTTTTGTGATTGCTGTTGTGGGCACTTGGTTATGTAGAAGTGTGTTGTGCTTCTTGCCACATTTTTGGCAGCCTCTGGACACGTACCTTTTGTACACATGGCCTTTCTCAAGGCAGTTTGTGCAAAGGCCCGATTCTCGAGCTTTTTCAATTCTTTTTGCAGGAATTAGTTTTAAGAACGCTTCGCAATGATAAATAGCATGACCTTTTTTGCATAATCTACATTCAGGAATTGTTTTGCTGCCAACGAGCGATGATTGTTTGGCTAGCTTGTTCGTTTGTTTCGACGGATCAGGTCTTTGGTTTACAGTTTCTAGTGTTTGAAACCTCATTTCTATAAACTTTTGCAATTTGTCCAATAATGGAAGCTCACGAGGTGATTTAGGCGGTTGCTCAAATAATGTATAGGAAGTCTTATCTAACTTCTTTAAACTGTATGCACAACAATTAGGTCCCAATGTTCTTTAGTTGAGATGCCTATTGTTTGTAGTGTAAATAGACATTCTTTCGTTGTATCATGCAATGATCTGAGTGCAGATGCTGACTCAGTAGCAATAGATGGTTTTGCCATGAGCTTATCCAGTAGTACATTCACTAGCACTCGTTTATTGGCATATCGGTTGTTTAGCATGTCCCATGCAACGATATAGTTGCTATTGGAAATGGGTAAATGCAACACGAGCTTAACTGTTTCTCCCGTCAAATTCATTTTCAGGTAACAAAATTTTTGACAATACCCTTTTGGCTGATCATATACCATTTGATTAAAAAGATCTGTAAATTGAAGCCCCTTAACATATTCTCCATCGATTTTCGGAAGCACTATTTTAAGAAGCTTTAATTGGGAATCATTTATAGTTACTGTTATGCTGCAGCTAGTCTCAGCTTCCTTGATATTGCTATTTAAGTTTATAAGGAGAGCTTCACTTTGGTTGTGTAAATTATAGTAATCTTTTTATTTGTAACTTATATAATGAATATCTTTCACAGATTCCCTAATCACGTGTTGGCAATTTTCGATTTCTGCCCATATTTTTGCTACTTTTTCTTTCTTCAGCACTAAATATTCTATAGGCTGGTTGCATGCGGGAGAAGTATTGGCTATTGAATGTTTTAATACAGCTTTAAATACTTCTTATTTTTTTATGAGTCGAGTAAGACCAGGATTTAATATTTTGCCATCATATTTTGAACGGATAAGTAATCAGCGTTTGAGCCAACATTAGATTCTTGAAATGATTGCGTCTTTACGTAATCTATCCAAGACGTCACCTTCTTTCGCTCTTTTGTGATAGTCCTTTTGAAAATATAGATGATCAAGGGAGACACCAGTAATTTCTCTTATTTTGTCATCATTTGATTCGAACTTTTCCCACAGCTCCTTGACGATTGAAAGCCGTTCTTCCAAATAGGAAATAGTTTTCCTATCAGGCGATTGAACCTGATAAGCTCTGATGGTTTTCTCGATTTTTTTTTCGAGAAAAATTTGATCTGTGGCTAGGGATTCCATTGCTATCAGAAAAAATTTGTTTAAAAATACATATTCGATAATCGATGATACTATATTAATGAACTTTTCGTTGCTATAGTTCTGACGGGGTCACCAAAAAATGTTGTGGCTTGAACAAAACAAGTAGTAGGCATCTCTACTTTTGATTGTTGCCTTTTGTGTGCTAATCCTCTATGGCAGGCAACTCTAACAGTAGGATCTGTACACCAACTATTGGTCTGAAAAAATTAAAAAGACAATTTTTTTCGTTTCCAAAAAGAGCTCCTAACATCTTGAAGGTATATTACTAACTCAAGTTTATATTTCTCAACAAAGGTTTAAATAGGTCACAGTCAACTTATTCTAAAAGAAAACATGCTGACGTTAGAAATGAAAAGCACCATAATTTTCCGATGCGCGAAAGAAATTAGAATCTCCAAGACGCGAATGTATTTTTGCTGACGCGATGTCTAGCTTAATAAAATTTTGCATGGGAAAATTATTATTATATATATTATAAATATTATATATATATATATATATATATATATATATATATATATATATATATATATATATAAATATGTGTGTATGTATGTATATATATATATATATATATATATATATATATATTTATATATATATATATATATATATATATATATATATATATATATATATATATGTATATATATACGAGGTCTGTTCAAAAAGTACTCGGAATTTTTAAATTTCGCGGGTCTGGAGAGTCCGATTGTCAAAATTTTTTTTTATTGTGTTGTATACATGCCCCTGGTGATATGTACTGATTTAATCAGATCATATCATAGGTGAGCAAGCACGCGGGAGCATGGTACTGACCAAACCAACTTCCGAAAAAATCAATACGGTCATGAAAATGAGATACTCTAATTATCTCTAAGCGAGGGCCCGAGAGGGGCTGTAGTGCTACAAAGAAGAATACATGCCCCTAAATTATGATAAAATTTTCAGCCATATTCACTGTTTACTTTGTCAGTGGTGGTCGCTAAGGTTCGACGTGTTTTTATGAGCTCGGCGATTTTTGCTGAAACTGCTGAATTTTGACCAAAAAAACAATCGCATGAACATCGCTCAGGAGCTGTTAAATGACATCAACGACGATCCAAGTTTGCATGAAAGGGTCATAACTGGTGATGAAACATGGGTGTACGGTTATAATGTCGAAACCAAAGCACAATCGTCCACCTGGAAGCATGCAACGTCACCAAGACGAAAAAAACACCTCAAGTTCGATCAAATGTCAAGGTTTTGCCTACTGTTTTCTTCGATTATAACGGCATAGTGCATCAAGAGTTCTTACCACAAGGTCGTACGGTTAATAAGGAGTATTACCTTGAAGTTATGCGACGTTTGCGTGAAGCAATCGGAAAAAAACGCCCCGATTTATGGAAAAAGAATTCATGGCTTTTGCACCACAATAACGCACCTGCTAACTCGTCGTTGCTTGTTGGTAATTTTTTGGCCAAAAACAATACCGTACTCATGCCCCAACTTCCATATTCACCAGATATGGCTCCGTGTGACTTTTTCCTGTTCCCATAGTTGAAGAGACCCATGAAAGGTCGGCGTTTTTCCTCGATTGAAGAAATAAAGGCCGAATCGCTGAGAAAGCTCAAGGACAAACCCAAAAGTGTATATCAAAAGTGCTTCGAAGATAGGAAAAAACGCTGGCATAAGTGTATTATATCTGGGGGGACTACTTTGAAGGGGACCACATCGATGTAGACGAATAAATAAATATTTTTTTGAAAAAACGAAAATTCCGGGTACTTTTTGAACAGACCTCGTATATATATATATATATATATATATATATATATATATATATATATATATATATATATATATATATATATATATATATATATATATATATATATATATATATATATATATATATATATATATATATATATATATATATATATATATATATATACAAATATGGCTTCAGTTCACAATATTAAAATCACAAGGGAAGGCTGTTTCCTCTGTGGTTCTAAATATTTTGCTCAGCTATGCAGCTAGTTATAATTTTGTGTTTTTATCTTGGCTGTAGTGCATCCGTCTAATTGTATTTGAAAGCATGTTCCAGCATTTATTTACGTGCTCGTACCCCCAATTCGGCTCCAGCCGGATGAATCTGATTTTTGGCATTGCTTTACTAAATAGTTGTTACATTGCATATGTTTTGCAATCTACATGTTTCGATGCTAACCAGGGTATGTTCAAACATTCACCACATTTGTTTGTTGGAGTCCACTTAGTTTCTGGCTTAGGGCGACGTGGGCATACTGCGGTCACATAATTCCTAGAAGACTTAAGGGCACAAATTTAGCGTCACATTGTGGGGATTCGGGCGTGCATTTACGATAAAATTCCCTTTTCTAATACAAGTTATATTCCAACCAGCTAAACCGTGCGGAGGAACTGAATTGAAAACCTAAAGATCACAGCCTCGTTATATAGCTTGGCTTAATTTTAGGGTTATGTACTCTGCCCTTTCACTGGTGATTCCGTTTCACAAGTGCTTCACACCTTTGATGACGACACGCACAGCGGGCGTTTAGCTGAGGACGCGCGGACTATTGCACGCTAAATTTTAATGGAAATCTTGGATTTTCTGTGGGGAAATGGATCCGATCTTTTCCGCGACAATCTAATTTCCAAACACGATCTACGAATGACTTTTCATGATCGCGATATCTTCGTCTCTCTCAGTGTTGGTAAAAATTTAATCCAATTGGCGATTAAAAAGTTAATCGAGATTGATGATTAAGGATTAAACTTTCAATCGTCGACTAGCGATTTATTTAATCAAATCGTTAATCGTTAATCATGATTACGATTAAGTCACTGGTTTTCGTCGTTTAGAGTAGATATTATTTAGTTTAAAAAAGCTAAATTTGTTTATTTTTAATTGATTTCAAGAAAGTGGAGATAAGGTCTCATCTCAATTCGAATGATTGAATTTTTTTGCAAATTTTATCAAAGAAGGTTTAGTGTGATACGAAGAGTAAAGAAAACGTAAATAATTTGTTTGTAAATCATTTATTAAATCACTATAAATGTATTTCGATTTTTTCGATAGTTGAACAAAAATTAAACATTTTCAAAAAAATAGCAAAAGAAAGAAAATACTTTTTTATAGGATATGTACATAAATCCTCTTAGTATTAGTTATAAAATTTATTATCATTTTTGCCGTGATTTAAATTACATTTCATAATTACTTTTTCTCGAATAAATCATCTGAAATTCTGTGCGATCTAGGTGCATTCACCAGAGTCGCAAATGAAAACTGAAAACATCCTCTCTACAGAACCCGATGATGGCATATGTGTATTGTATATTATTAATACATTTTTCAAGGGTGGGTAGCGATTTGAAAGGCTTAGTTCACGAATTTTTACAGAGAAAAAATTTGAAACTATTAAATCGGACCTCTGTCGAGAACTATCAGTTTCAAACTAACTGTCAGAATCTGAGTTAAAATCCAAAAAATCGTCCTCTTTCAGTTTATTTTTATCTCCACTACTTTGATCTTCAATTTGTTGATTTTGTTCAGATAATTCTAAAGATAAAGTTGTTTTTAGCCATCTTAAACATTTTTTTGGATGTTAGGATCAACACATGTCAACCATCGGTTCTTGAACTAAGGATTCAATAGCAGTATTTTTGCACTTTCATTAGAGAAACTTTAAAATTCTCCATAACGCTTTTCCACACTTTCCAAATATTCTCGTCCCAGAGGTTTGCAATACTTCAGACTTTGACAGTCCAGCTTCTGTAAGTTATTTCTCACAGAAATCAAACATGGAGTAACAATTCCATAAAATGTATCACCCTGCAGTATACCCAAAGCATTCGCCAATGGCGCTGCACATTGCAAATATCCTTCGATACATTGGAAATCAGCACCTTTAAATGGGTTTTTAATCTCAAGTGCCTTGGCTAGTGGACAGCTTTTGCTTCTTATTGTATTTTCGAAATTTATTTAATTGCATCATAAAGACTGTTCCATCTTGTAGCTCCTGGATGAATTAATGTATACTCGGGAATGTCTTGCATAATCTCTGCAGATTTCGGTCGCCCAGCTGCACTCCAGAGTTCACTACATTTTTCCACAACATCAGTTTGTGATTTCCCTAATAATGTAGATTTATTAGATAATATTTTTTGCACATCAGAACTTGCAATCAAATTGAAAATGTGCGCATTGCAACGCATGTGAAATGGTAGCAATATATTTCTGACATTCACTTTCCATACAAATCTGGTCTTCATCATGATCTGTCGCATCGTTACTTTTGCTGTTTTCATCGTACTCTTTATTGGCAGCGGATTCTAAAGATGTTTATTTTATGCCAAATTCTTTAAACGCTTTGACAAAATTTGCACCATTGTCAGTCGCCATTGATGTAACTTTGGAAGGGTCAAGATTGAATTCTGAGAATATATCCAATAAAATGTCTTTTATTCGGTCGTGCGTATGTGCTCCCCTAAATCGTCGACAAGCTATAGCAGCTGAGTGTCTTTCCAAATCTGCATCAACCCAATGTGCAGCTACGCCGAAAAACTTCTTTTTTTGCCCAACCAAATTACGGCGGTAGTGCAAACGTAATTAACTGACGCAAGTTTTTTTTTGATTCCAGACATTTGATCATAAGACTGTTTGGCAATTTTTTTTCTTAATGATCGCCTGCCTAACAACTATATATTATTTTTAATATTTAAGTCTTCCAGCATTTTTATAAAATAGGGATCCGCTATGGCTCGTAGAGGTGTTAAAGAATGAACGAAATAATTAGTAATATTAACTTTAAATTGTTCTTGTGTTACCATGTCCTTTTCCATTGAAAGAGTATTGTCGGCCGTTTTAACATTAGTTGTTTTCTTAGTCTCGTTATTCTTCATGTGCTTTTAATAATCTTCTAGTACATCTGAACTATATTTTTTTTTTCTGATGGACACTTCATACATGTTGGAGCAAGAATCTTGTCGGAAGACTCGTCAGGAACTAGTTTGAAGAAGGTGCTGACAAATAAAACATAAGATGTAAAAGATGATTCCCTTGTTCGATTTTTTCTCGTGTCTCCCATTGGAGATGCAGCCAGATTATCAATGCTGATTTCACTTTGTCCACTAAAATTTACACAATTAATAATACTATCTTCGATATCGATGTCGGCTTCAACGTCTATATCAATTTTTAATACCGTAGGAACTTTTACTTGACAGAAAATAATCACTCTGACGAGCGCACGAAAAAGATATATTTTGTTTACTAAGCACTCAATGTGTCAAATGATACCAAATACACATCAATGCAAAAGGCACGTAGACCCAAAACATACGTATACCCATCAAAAAGAACGGTTCTTCCTATTGTTTACGTAAAGCCCAGTAGAGACTCTACGTCTTGCACAACGTTTTGCCTGCGCGGTCGAAACGTAGCGAAATTGAAAGAACGTCCAGACGGTGCACATCTTACCAACTTCTTTGCAGAGTTCACAAATATTTATGCCCTACTAGGTCAAATATCGCTGCAACTGCACAGTTATATGCGCAGTTCTAAAATGTTGAATTTTTCCCGTCCACACGCAACATTTTGCCTGCAACGTTTTGGTTTGCGCAGGCAAAATGTTGTGAAAGATGTAGCATCTGGACCGGGCTTAAGGTACAAACAAAAATATAGCGCATTTAGTGATTGGTTTGTGAGTAAATGACAACACATTTCATCAATGTAAACAAATTAATAACGAATGCATGGAAGTTTAGATGATTTTCATCGGTAAATGTAATTACTCCACTCTCTGCATGACAATATCATCGTTTATTCAATTATTCATGATGATAAAAAATTCTCTGATGAATAAGGAACAAAGTTATCATCAGTGCATATACACCTTCTCAAATTTTTTTTGTGTATGCATTGATCATAAGATTGTTCCTTTTTCATCAACTTCAATAAATAAATAATCGATGATAATGTCATGCAGAAATTAGAGTTATTACATTTGTCTATGAAAAAAGAATAAGGTTGTCATCAACACATGCAAATAATCCACTTCCTGCATTGCATTATAATAGGGAAATGAAATAGCTCTATGATAATTTGTTTATTGTCTCGGGGTTAGAGCACTGGTCGCATAAGCCGCAGGTCCCAGGTTCAAGACTCTAACTTTAAATCAATGACTCTAAAAAGTTACCAATTCAACAGTTAGTAGGAGATAAAAATCTCCTTTGTCCGGAAGTGACGACAATGGAAGCGCTTCCATCTAAAAATTCACTAGGAAATAATCTAGAAATCCGTCTTTCAAAGTCCTGCTGAGTTAGTTTTATTGCAGTTGCAGTATGCAGGTAATAAAATATCACCTTACATTTTTAGTAATACAAACTCAGGAGTCCTGGATAAATTTAATCTGCCTTTTAATTCACGTTAAGTTACAGGAACAACTTATTTTATATTATAATACTATAAATATAACACAGTGGGTCTCATAAAACAATCGTTAATCAAATTAACGATTGATGATTAATGATTACTAACGAAAATAGAACAAAGCTCATGACGCAGTCGAAAAAAAAAACCCTCAAATACACAAAATATCACACTTGGCGAATACAGTATCGAGAATGTGAGCGAATTTGTGTATTTAGGTGCCAAAATAACGAAAACGGACAATGAAAGAGACGAAATACGCGGAAGAATACAGCTCGCAAATAAAATATTCTATTCAGTATTGACGATCTTGAAGACCAGCTGCATACACAGGAAAACAATGCTCAAAATATACAAATCTGTGATAAGACCTGTGTTATGCTATGGGTGTGAAACATGGACCCTAACCCAAACATCCACAAATATATTGAACGCCTTTGAGCGACGTGTCCTGAGGCGAATAATCAGAGCGAAGTTAAACGGGGACCAATGGCGAATTCGATACAACCATGAGCTGTATGAAATTTTTGACAGTCTCAAGGATTGTAAGATTGCGAAAGCTGCAATGTGCTGGACACATGAATCGTATGGACGAACAACGGATACCCAAGAAGGTATTCGTTGGAAGAACTGAAGGCCGGCGGCCAGTGGGGATACCGAGGAAACGCTGGTCTGACTCGGTCAACGAAGACAGTTCATCGTTGCTTGGATTCTGGAATTGGAAGACGCGGTCAACGGACCGAGACAGTTGGAGACACTGTTTGCAGGAAGCGATGGCCCGAAAGAAGCTGTAGTGCTAAGAAGAAGATTAATTACTGAAATTAATCGCGATTACGATTAACTATCTTAATCTTGATTAATTTAATCGGGATTAAATTAAGACTAAATTTTCAATCGATTGATAAAATTAATCGATTAATGCCAAGTCTGGTCTCTCCTAATTCCGACTGTGAGGTGTCAAGATCTCGCGCAAAAAATGGTGAGGCTAAGCTAGCGACCAAATGGCAGATTTCTTCCCGAGGTCACACAGTCATAGTATAAGAATGTGAGCTATTACATATTAAGTAAAATGTTACTGTTAAGTTATGTTCGTACACAAGACGATGAAATTCTAATAAAGTTTTCATTCACTACCTATACGCAGATCCTTCATTAGATTTAAGGCGTAAGTAAACCTCTTTGCGAAGGGCGTGATTACGTTTGCTTGGAATAGTCTTGTTGCCAGGATAGAAGCAAACAGGAAGGCGTTCCACGGTTGCGTTTGCATTCTACAAATCATCAAATTTTCGTCAATAAAATCCATATTGTAGGAAATAAACGGAAAGCCGTCTAACGCTTGTGCCTGTTTCCACCCATCTGCAGCCATCGAGAATGTTTCTAATATATTCCTATACAAATAATTTAATGAAGCATTCCTGTTTCCTCAGCAAATCTTCAAATAGTACCGAAGTAAAAGTGAACCCATTAACTCGGATTATATTCAGAGTTTTCTGCAGATTCTATAAAGGCATAAATAATGAAAAGCCTACATGCAGAAAACTAACATAATTATTAAGAAATGTCTGCGGTAGGTCATAGTTTTTACCGTAGTTGTCATCATAAGATTATCAGTTTAAAGTAATTAGACTTGGAATCACATAAAATACTGAGAAAACGATCTCTTTAATGAGCTTAGTTGAATGAATATTCCAGGTGTATTTAAATAGTTCGTTCTCGTAATAAATATGATGTCACTTTTGATGACTGCTCGCGTCTACCTTTTACGTACCTATCTATATTCGCGAATTATTGTATTGCATACCAGATCATGCCAGAGAAAAGGATCAATTTAGTTTAAATTTACTTCGCTTCTTTGGTGTCCCTCGAGTAACCCTGGGTGATATATATTATCTGCGCACCAGAAGTTTTTTCTTTATCTGACATCAAATCATTCGCGAAGATTGAGAATGTTAACATGTCATGGGAAATGTTAACAAGTCGCATTAGAAGCATTTCAGAAGGAAAAAGCGCAAATATGCAGTTGCTAGTCGAGTTGACTGTTTTCAAAGATTTACACTTTCTTAGATTTTATCATCGAATGTCCTCTGTCAAGTTCTTTCGCCAATAAATCGATTCAAACATTTTATACGGTTAAGCGTGAAGATATCAAACTACATAAAAGATTAATGAGCTTGTCAACAGGATTCGCGCTAGACGCCAATTAAACATTTTTTTTAAGATGCCTCCGAACTTAATTACAAGTTTCCTTCTTCCTATATTGCAATAGCTGTGAACGTGAGTTTAAGGTGCAGGCTCTAATTGTGATATGTAATAGTATATGAACGGTGAGATGATAAACGTATTCATGATTGGTAGGTAGTTCTGGATTAAAAAAGGTGAAACATTGCATGCTCTCTAGGAAAAGAAAGAAATTAATAAACATGTTGAATGTGTTTTTCATAAGTGCATGATCATTAATCAATAATTGATTGGTCGTTTCAGTTGGATTTATCTCGTGCACTGCAAAACTGTTTTCATCTACATGAATCTCAAGAATATTAGACAGCCTATTAAAAATAAGCAAGATTAGTTATTACTTCATTTGACGAGCCACTCACGCTTCCCCAGTCAGTTCTACCTGATAAACCAATTCGATTAAAAGATACTTAAAATAAACCACACATGGACAGGTTTTTGCCAATCTAGTACGTGCAGCATGAAGCATAAATTAGGCATCAGCGGAAATAAAAAGCGCGCATGTGACAAACCGCTGGAAAAAACAGGTCATAAAAATTCATGCCTGCGATGATCTTGGGTATCACGTCCACTTTAATTATGTGAGACAATTATCTGGAAATTTATAACCGGCAACATACCATGATTAATTTATCATTGATCATAATACCAGTTTGATGCCATTGGCAAAAACGCCATGCCGGCATTTCAATCAACTTTCCAGTTTACTTGCGGTTAGAACCACCTTCACTCACCGCCATGTTTTGGCCACTGCTGGTACTTGTCTATTTTGATCAAGTGGTTTGCTCTGGATGGTGGAATTTGGCGACCCAATCAGATGGGTTGACATTTTTTCGCTTTGCGAAAAACATGTTTATTAAAATGTAGGCAGTTGCTCACTATAATTAATTGTTGAAATCTATTTATTAGTCGCATGAATTGCGTGTAATATCGCTATGCTTTATCAATACTGTTAGAACAGTTCAGGAATAGTTAATCGATATGGTAATTGGATTAAGGAAAACCAAACTAGAATATCAAGTGAAAAACAAAAATGAAAATATTTGTCAGTTGTCACTAGTTTTCGATAACACAGGCAAAGTGTTTTAATGGATAGAGAAAATGATTTTTTTTTTTTTTGAAAACTGGCTGTGTGGAAAAGAATAAAATGTTCCCATATAATTAAATATCGATTAACTACCTTCGAACAAACTTTTAGGACTGGCTTGCAATAATATTGCGAAGACTTCTGATTTGAGTCTTTGTCAACATTTCATTTTTGATGCAATAGACGAAGGTAATTTTTTTGGAGACAATGTTATGGCCAACGAAGGATGGAAATTACATCGGGTGTTGCCCAGGGCTCTATCCTCAGTCCAGACCTGTTGAACGTGTCATACGTCGGGCTACTGGGACTTGAGATGCCAGATCGGTCGGCTATGCGGATGATGTTGCGGCTCTGGTCGCCGGACGCACCGTTGAACAAGCGCCAGACTAGGTATGCTAATGCGCCGAGTGAGGGACTGGATGACTGCTTGTGGGCTCAGTTTAGCACTGGAGAAAACGGAAGTGGTCATCTTGACAAAAAAGAGAATCCCTAGAGTAAGGATGATCAGTATTGGAGACATACAAATCGATTCGAAGCCAGCGTTGAAGTACCTGGGGCTACTGATCGACTCGAAGATGAGTTTCTCTGAGCAAATCAGGGCAACGGCTGAGAAGGCTGCTTCAGTAATATCGGCTCTGAGTCGACTTATGGCTAACGTAGGGGGACCCAGCCCGTCAAGAAGACGCCTCTTGATGAGTGCTATAGGGTCAGTGCTACTGTAATGAGCAGAGGTATGAGGCGACGCTCTCAGCAACGAGGTATACCGAAAACGTTTAGCACAGGTATAGAGAAGAGGAGCACTGAGGAGCCGGGGGCACTGGGGCTGGGGGATCTCTTTTCGGGCACTTCCTCTTCCCCTCTCCCCTGCCGCTAGGAAAGGGATCCCCAGCTTGAAGGCGCCTCACGGCGTAACAAAACGAGACCTGGCCCGAAGTAATGTGTCAAACGGTTCCAGGCTGGGTTCTCAGGTTGACAGGGGAGGTGTTTAGTGGGTAGTCCAGTTGCGCATGGGAGTCCCACACTCTGTGCATAAATGGCATTCACCTCCCTACCACAAAAAAAAGGTAATGGTGTATCAAAGCGGCTTGGAGGAACTTTCTACCAATCATAATCACTTGAACCGTAAGATAATTAATAGGGAGGCACTCCAACCAATTGAGCCACTATGAATTTATTAAAGTTTTTGTAATTTGCTGCTAAATATCAAGCGAAGTTGTAAATAATTAAAAAGTAGTTTTGAGTAAATTTTTTTTTCAAGTAAAAGAATTATTTAAGAGTAGATACGGATCGCCAGAAGCAGCGAAACATGTGCCAGTTAGCAATTTGTTAAGTGGAACCATGCGATTAACAAACTGTGCTGTAATTTAAGGTTTATGTACTACTTTTTTTGTGTGATTAGGAGATGAAGGCTATTCACGTCCTCCGTGTGGGACTCCCAAGCGCACCAGTCACTAGAAACAACCCATTAAGCACCTGCACTCTCAGCTGAGAGCCTAACCTGAAATTATTCAGTGCTTACTTCGGATTAGGCCTCATTTTTCTTCGCCTAGAGGCACCTCTGGGACGTCGAAATCTCCTTCCTAGTGGGAAGGAGGGGAGGGGGAATTATAGGCAAGAGATCCCCCGCCCTCGACGCCTCCTGACGTTCAAGTATGCATTTTTTAATCTTCCAGCACGGCCCGTACATACTATGCTAGGCAGTTTCATTTGTAAACGGAAGTAAGCATGGTTCCTATGGTGGTCCAACCAAAACGCACGATGTTAATTGTAAATAAAGCAAAAAGTTTCCAGAGAACTGTGTTAATATTTTTTATTATAATAGAAGGATCTATGACAATTATGTGTAAGACAAAATATCGCCTAAATGCTCGCCACAGCTACGGTGGCATACTTCTATCCGATGGTTCATATTTTCAATGACTGATACATAATTGAGGTTCAATGTCGTTAATGTGCTAAATTATCTCATCCTTTAGCTCTTGAATTGTTCTTGGCTTATTGACGTACACTTTTTCTTTTAAATATACCCAGAGAAAGAAGTCTAACGGTGTTAAATCACATGATCGTGGCGGCCAATTAACATCGCCACAACGTGAGATAACACGGCCATTGAATTTCTCGCGCAAAAGAGCCATTGTTTCGTTGGCTGTGTGGCAAGTAGCACCATCCGCAATTTCTGGCCACAAGAAGTTCGTTATCATCTCGCAATAGCGAACACCATCCACGGTAACTGCTTGGCCGTCCTCATTGTCGCAGAAGTACGGTCCGATGACGCTGCTAGCCGCACCAAACAGTCACTCTTTGTGGATGCATCGGCTTTTCTGTTGAAAAGCCGATGCTGATTCATTAACAAGCCACATTTGAGCAAATGAGAACCCACGAGTGATTGCTATCAATCGTGTATTCTAATTTGCCCAAATGCAGCAATTCTGCTTGTTAACGAATCCACTGAGGTGAACGTATGCCTCGTCGCTGAAGATGATTTTCTTTGTAAAGTCAACATTCCCTTCTGTCTGTTCAACCAACCATTTGCCGTATTGCCGACGCTTGAAATGGTCAGTAGGCTACAGTTCTTGAGTCGATTGAGCCTTGTAAGCATTTAAACTCAAATCTTTATTCGAAATTCGCATCAGTAATGTTCGTGAGATGTTCAATTGTTGGGCACGACGACGAATCAAGGTTGACGGCTCTCCTGCCACACTATCGTGAACAACAGCAATGTTTTCTGGGCGAGCATGTACAGGTAATTTCACGTTTTCTACAGGACCGGTTTCCTGAAATTTGCGCACAATTCTCCCGATTGTGGACACATTTGATCGATTATGCTGACCAAAAAAAATGCATTTTGATTTGAACGCCGATTTTCGTAAAAGGCTTCAACAACTTTAACCCGCTGCTCAAATGTGTACCTCTCCTGAATTTGTCAAACACTGAAACAAAGAAATGTAAAATTAAGTTGGGCGAAAAAACGTGACCTTAAGCTGTGACCCAAAATTAAAATCGTGCATTATTGTTGGACAACTCCTTCGGCAACCGATTTGGCTTTGCCCAAAAAGAGAGAAAACGAGTTAAATTGCAGGACCGAATAGTTAATTACTGGAGATGGCGAAATAGGTACCGCTCAAATTAGGCATGAAATGAAAGCGGGTAAAGTCCGTTTTAAAAAAAAATAATATGCTGCCACTCCTGCTCAGGGGCATAAGTGGAGGCTGCACGCGAGTTATGCGCAAAACCAGTATCACGTCTTATTAGTGTTTTAATTGTTAAATTTCAATCGGCTGTAACATAACTGTTTATGGCTTGATAATCGTGGAATTTTCAGGAGATCTAATACTAAGATGGGTCTGCTTATGATTTTAGAGGCAAGACGTTCAAATTAATAAAACGTACTTGGATTTAAAAATTAAATCGATTTTTGACTTTCAGGTATTTTTCGGCCCTACCTTCAAGTTTTTTTAAGATTTTTTGTACCAAAAGTGTCCAATCGCAAGTCGAGTGGGACTCGAATTGTTTGTACATTTCGTCCCCCACACACATGAAAACGCTGACGCTTCGTCCTGTCGCCTCTGCTCAGTTAACTGCAAATATTGCCGACAAGTTGAGCAGACGGGAATCAAACGACTGAATCTGACAAAGGTTGGTCACGGGAGGAAATTGGAGGCGTTGATGGTATGAAAAGAGATTACTAGACTATTTAACTGCAAGAACGTGTCGGCGAAAGGAACTGCCTTGAGAAGCTATTGGGCTCAATGGAACTCTCTTTAGTGGAAAGATGCGCGCGCAAGCGGAACTGGACAACAGCATATGGTAGCCCTATAGGATGTAAACTGTCTTTCCTAAAAGCCGAGTTCAGGACGTAGTTGAGGAAATACACGAAGGAACATCGAGAGGCCATCTTAGTATGAAAAGACTATAGCGAAGATGCGAGAACGGTTTTACTGGCTCCACATTCGAGAAAACATAGAGGACTGGTGTTGCAGATGCACGATTTTCGGTTGCGTGAAGAGACCAAGGGGACGACTGAAAGGATAAAGGTAAATTTATAACGTGGGGGTACACTTTGCAAGAATTACTGTCGACATTGGAGAGCCCTTCTCTGAATTCGAATGGAGGAATGGGTATACACTGGTTGTAGCCAAGTTTTTTGTCAAATGTCCTCAATGTACTCCAATTCCAAATGGAAAGCAACTATTGTAGCCAAAAATTACAGTGGGTCAGTAGATGCAGCGTATCTTGTGAGCTATATTCGCATCAAGGGCAGAATTTTCAGTGCCAAGTTTTCGGTGAAATGTGCAAGTTACTGGAAATACGAAAAACAAGGACGACAACGGTTTATCTTCAAACTGGCGAAGTGGTCGAAACTTTCAATGACATACTTAATAAACATCTGGCTAAGATGGTTGATAGATGAGAACCAAACACACTAGGATCAGCACAGCCCATCACTCTTGATGGCGCATAGGTCCGCAAAAAATGCATCGACAGGTGAAGCCTCAGCTAGAGTCATCTTCAGGAAAGCGATTCTTCTACCAGCTGTTGTGAAGTTTGTAAGTCATGGTTGGCTATCAAAAACACTTGAAGCCATTTGAGATATATTGATTACCACATGCGAAGTATCACGGCACATATGCATGATTAGTAGACTCAAGACATTAACGGCGTCGGTACGTTTGATGGTAAATTGATAAAGAATTAAACGCGATAAGAAGATCCTGAAACAAAATATTGTGATAATCGTTTTCGGGTACATTGGCAAACTGTGATAAATAAAAATTTGAGTTCTACTAAAAGAAAGTTCTAAATTTCGTGGAAAATTTAAAGCTGTAGCTTCGTATCAGATGCACGCAATAATTTAAGACGTCAAGATATCAAAATGGTTGGTGAAAAACTGCTAACAAAGTGCACACAGACCAAACTTTTTATAATATGTCACAGGCTCGAGGGACAATCACTTGATCAAAGTAATATCAGAGCAAATTCAAAGTTTTATTTGAAATTTTGGGAACATGTTTTGAAGTTTTACTAATATTTTCTTCTTCTTCGTAGCCCTACAGCCCCATTTGGGTGATCGCTTCTTGCAACAAGCGCCACCACCTGTTTCGGTCCATTGACTGCGTCCTTCAATTTCGACATCCGAAATATTAAGAAAAGCAGAGGCGTAGAAACTGTTCCCTGCTGCAGACCATTCTAGAGATTGAAGTCGCGCACCATCGCCAGACTTCCATCAACAATAGCAAATAATTCTTCTTTCTTCTTCGTAGGGCTACAGCCCCTCTTGAGCCTTCGCTTCCTGCTACTAGCGCTTCCAACTGTCTCGGTTCATTGAACTAGCCCGCCAATTTTCAAATCCGAGCAACGATGAACCGTCTTCGTAGAGCGAGTTAAACCAGCATTTCCTCGGTTCTCCCAACGAATACCTTTTTGGGTCCCCATTGTTCGTCCATACGTTTCAATTGGCCAGCCTTTCGCAGCTTCTGCAGCCTTACAATCGTTGAGACCTCCAGCTCGTCGAAAATTTTATATAGCTCATGGTTGTATTGAATTCGCCATTGGTCCTCAGGACCCGTCGTTCAAAGGCGCTGAGTATATCTGCGGATGCTTCGGTTAGGGTCCAAGTTTCACACCCACAGCATAACACTTTTCTGTGTATGCAGATGATCTTCAAGATTGTCAAAACTGAATAAAATATTTTATTTGCGAGCTGGATCCTTCGGCGTCTTTCGTCTCTTTCATTGTCCGTTTTCGTTATTTCGTCTCGGGTACTCGTAATTTTGGCGCCTAAGTAAACAAATTCATCCATATTTTCGATATTGCATCCTCCAAGTATTTAGGGCTTTTGAGATATTTTCCGCGACTGCATCATGAGCTTTTTTTTATTCTCATTGATTTGTAGCCCTACTAGTTTTGCTTCGTTGTCGAGTTTTAGGAAGAGATCTTTGGAAGTTGTGAACGACCGTGACTAAATATTGATGTCGTCCGCAGGCTACTACTTGGCTCGACTAGTATAATAATGTATCCCTTGTATCGACAGATAGCTTTGTGAAGACATACTCCAGGGCCAAATTGAAATCGGGAGATGGTCATTGATGTGGACTTGGAAGGTTGTCGCCGTAATTGTCATTTTGGTAAGACGGACTAATTTGGCTATGCCATGGCAAAGCATTACTAGGTACAGTACATTACGATCAATACTGTCGTATGTTTGCTTAACGTTGACTTAATTTTGTGCATGTCGATGTTGAACTCCCAGCATTTTTCAAGTAACTGCTTGACTGTCAACAATTAATCTGGCGTCAATCTACCTGCTCTAAAACCACCTTGATATGATTTAATTTTCTAGGATCTTTGAAAATATTGTGTAATCCGTACAAATAAGTGATTTGCCTCTACAGTTTTCGCACTGTAGCTTGTCACCTTTTTTGTGGATAGGGTATATAATTGATTGGCTCCACTCGTTCGGCATATATTCTTGTTGCCGAATTTGCTGGCTGATTTTATGGAAAGCTTCCTGAACACCGCTGCCACCATATTGGTGAGCTCCACTGAAACTCATCATTGCCCGGCGCTTTATTATTCTTTTGGGCTTTGATGGTGGAAAAAACTTAATACAGAGTTGGTAAGAATCTCCGGGAATATCTGTAAGCTCCGGTGTTCTGGGGCTGTGCGGAGAGTTAAGGAGGTCTTTAAAATATGATGCCTATCTTTCTTTAATCCTGTTTTCATCAGCGATGACGTTGCTGATGCCATCACGGCAGAGCGTGGTCGTGGCCTGACAAACACGTTTCAGGCTTTTCACTACTTTGTATGTTTGTCTTGTGTTGCTGCTCGCTATACATATCGATACTTCTCAATTGGTCGTCGTATTATTTCATTTTCTTAATTCTAACTATCCTATTTGCTACTCTTCTGATATTTTCATAATTTTTCTCTTCATCCTGGTTTTCCTATCTAAGTGTTCTTTTTACGCCTGATTTTTTTGTTTAACGCAAATTTGAGCTGATACAAGACGACGAAGAACACACTAGATTTCTCCAGATCTCGAAATGAATTTTTTCGCGTGATTTCAGTCTCACTTGTGTTCTTCGACCCAGACAAATTTCGCAACGCAAACAACGGCAGCGATGCCTAGCGGTCGAAAGAAATGTATGTCGATATCGAGATCTTGCGCGAGACAATGAAAACAACCAACCCACGGGCGCACGGACTAACTCTTGAGGCTTGAATTTCTTGTGAACTTCTGGGCTCCGATAGCGATTTGTAACGACTTGGGTTGGTTGGGTTTTAGGGCAACCGCAGAGTTTTGCGCGACTCCTCACTTCTTGATCCTGCGTCAATTTTTCGATTGGATTACGTTCCCCGGACCGTATGGGGTAGTCGCAGATTTGCGTATTGGACGGCGAAAGTAGCTCGATTCAAACAACACGCTGGTGGAATGCCCTGCGCTGGCTTTCCACGTTTTGCGAGCACGGGAAATGCGATTTTCGTTGGGTTGGAGACAATCTCGGGCTCGAATAACGCAAAACCGGGGTTTCCGCCCTTGCGCTTCGCGATCCTCTTGGGTTTAACTGTTTTCGCTTGCGGGGTTAGAAGAGAGCTCAATTGATCACACAACGAGGTAACGAAACCAAATTTTGCACAACCTCCGTACGTACCATTTAACCCGAATGCCGGCAAGAATTTTTAAGTCTTAACACATTAGCGAAAAGCACAAGGGACTGTCACTCCACTCAGTTGAGAAAAACGTGCCGTGACCAGCCCAACCACCTCGCTCGGTTGTTCTATTCCGACTCCTCGTTTGCTGTTCGTCGTCGCCTTACGGGACCTCGAAAACAGCTGCTCGTACGGCTGCGCTAGATTGCATTCGGCAATGCCAAACATGGAAGGAATGCACTAAATCAGTGTTCCCAGGTGCGAAATTTTTATTGGCGGATTTAAAAAATTTTTATGAAAAATTAACTTAAGTAAAGAAAAATGAAAAAGATTCTAAATAGTAATAAGCGTTTAAATTTTAAATTTAATGCAAAGGAAAATCGATATAAAATTACATTTAATAATAATAATAATAATAAGAAAAAAAAACGATTTTACAAATTAATTATGAATGGAAGTAATTTAATATTTTTCTAAACTGCCATTAAAATTTCGGATAGGAGGTAGGAAGCTTTTCGAGCAATTTGCTTGTGTGACTGCTCGATTCCTACAGTCCAATTATTTCTCTTGCGCCGGGCTTGATGTGCGATCATCTATTCCGCTACGGTCTTAGTTGCGGCTTTAACTGCCACTCATGCTCGTTGCTTGTTTTCAGCGATGTATCAGGTAGGATAGGAGCTAGCTGGTTGTCGAGGGTCTCCATGAAATTTTTCGCCTCAGATGCCGTTTGGAGCCTTTCGATGGCGAGTTTTCCGATGAATACGCCTTTGACATATGACGCCAATACGTTAATTTGATCAAGTAATAATCTGAGTTATAATTGGCTCCTCGGGATATACGGACGTCAAGTATGCTTGATTCCCAAAGTTGTTGGAGTAGAACACGATCGATTTCGTTTTGTGTGTTGCCATCCGGTGATAGCAAGGTCATTTTATGAATACGCCGATGTTGGAAGCAAGTCGAACGTAAGACTAGATTTCTGCTACATGCAAAGTTAATCAGGCACTGGCCGTTGTCATTTTTTGGAGGGTTATATGCTCCAGTCAGTTCCCGATGAGATGGCTCGATGCCAATTTTTGTTTTGAAATCCCACAACTATTTTTGTGTCATTTGTAGGCCATGAAACAATCAGTCTTTCCAGGTGATTGTATAGTGTTTTCCATTAGGGACGTAACAAGTTTGTATCTTTATATGAACGCACGCTCACATTTTTTCAATAAACTTTCAATATCAAAACGTTAGTTAAAGTCAACATTATTATCATAGTAAAGTTCACAAACCAGCACTGTTTGCAAACTATAAAACTTACTACCGAAATTCTGAGTCGGTGGTCGCAACTTTAAGAGTGCTTACTCCAATTTTCGACCGTAATAATCGTCCCACCCGACAGGCTGTGCGTGCTATAGTGGATAAATACGAGTCCAAATTTTCACTGTTGGACGTTTCCATGCCAAAAAGATGCCGTACCGCTCGAAGTGAAGGAAATATCGCAGGCATAAGTGCATCGATTCAAAATGAACTAAATCAGTCGATTTCACGTCGTTCTCAAGAATTGGGTATCGCTCAAATGACACTGTGGCGAATTTTGCGAAAAGATCTTGGCCTCATGGTTTCAAGATTGAATTGACTCAAGAACTAAAGCCACTAAATCATTCGAAACGCCGAAGCTTCTCCAATTGGGCTCTGGCAAAGCTTGAAGAAATTGAAGAATTTCATAGAAAAATCATCTTCAGCGATGAAGCTCATTTCTGGCTCGATGGCTTTGTTAATAAGCAAAATATGCGTTATTGGTCAGCAACAAGCCCACATGTGCTTCTTATGACACTATTGCATCCGCAAAAAAAATGCCGGAGGTTTGATTGGGCCGTATTTTTTCGTGGATAAGAACGACCGTCATGTTACCGTCAATGGAATACGCTATCGTGTTATATTGGAAGATTATTTGTGGCCAGAATTAGATGAACTTGGCTGCAACGATATGTGGTTTCAACGAGACGGTGCAACAAGACAGCTACTTTAGACGAGCTCAAAGACAGCATTCAACGCGAAATTACCCACGTTCCGGTCGAAATGTGTGCCAGAGTGGAGCGAAATTGGATCCAAAGAATCGACCGCTATAAATGGGTTTACGGTGGTCATATGACTGAAATCGAATTTCATACATAAAACGTAATGCTTGCACTATACCCCGAATAAATTTGAACTCAATATCTCAAATATTTCTGAGTTTTATTAATGGATAACATTTTTATGTCCTTAATGGTTCGTTTCTACGTCCTTTTATCAGCCAAATTTTGATGAATTTCGCTTTTGTACGGATCGCACACAACCGTTCATTGATGGCTTTAAAATCAATAACGAGCGATTTAAGCTCCTTATCGACAATCAAGGGTACTCCGAATTCTCGCTTTCCAGCAGGTTTCCTACTTTTGAATATTGTGTGCGATCTCATATCTTGAATGCCACTTCCAGTCCAATTCGTTTCCTGGATTGCCAGTGTGTTTAGTTTATATTGACTGGTCTGCTGTAAAAGGTTTTTAAGAGCGGCAGGGTACTTCAGTGATCTGGCATTCCAAGATCCTATGCCGTAGCCCTTTTTCTGGTTGCGAGGTAGTTGCCGTAAATCTAATCCTTTCCGAGACTCGCAGGTTTCAAACAATTTAGAGTTTTCCAGGGACTGGGAGTTAGTCCATCCACCAACCTCTATTCCGACGGCATGATTATTACCTTCGATTCCGTTATCAGACGCGGAAGACTCGCCTTGACCCTCTTACGTAACCACAAAAGCGTGTATGTAAGATTTATTAATATTAATAATATTAAAGATAATTGAAAAAATCAACTTTTAAAGTCGTCTAAACTGATCATACCTATGGTGTTAACTCTCATACTGATGGTATTACTCGTAACTCTCAAGGAAAAGCCCAAAATAACCCGATAATGTGTACATTCAAATATTTAAAAGCTTATTCTTTTTAGTTATAACGCTTCAGGCTCCTCTACATAAATATAGAAGTTTAAGCGATGCATCTGTTAAATATATGCATTCCATCTCACACCTGGACTTCAACCGAATTATAAATACATTGCTGAAATTATTGAGAATCTTTGACGAGAATATAATTATGCAAATTAGATTTCTGCAATCGACCCAATAATCAAATTCCAGTTGTCAGCAAAGAAAATTAAATCTATAGTAATCCTATTTAAGTTTGAAATTATCTAAAGATGTTTTCCTAGAAAAAATATCATACAAGTACGAGTATGCTACTTAGATATTCATAGGAACCAGTTTTTTTCGAAATGATTGTTTTTATAATTATTTTTTTTGTTCGGCGATATTGTTTCTTAACATACGCAGATAAGTTGCAGGTCTTTACCTTGCTTTCTTCCTTGTGGCGGCAAGAAACTGCGGCACGTGCTCTAATTTTTTGGCAGTTATCCACATTTGTGCAACAGTCTCCTTGGGGTGTCTTAAGTTTGGCACATCGTTAGTTGAGAAGAATAATGAGAAGATGAGTTTTTAATATCGCTCTAGAGTTAGATAATAGCTTTGAAGAATAAGTATAGAATGAATATTTGGCGTTTCAAGATCAGTTTGAAATTTCCCGCGAGAATCAAGCAATGAAATTGACAAATTTGTATCTGGTGATAAATTTGTGTTAGTTTTATTACATTATTTTTCTCTCTGTCATGGCAAGAGTATAATAAATTGCGACCTACTCACAGATAATTTTTCTTGTGGATTCATTGGTCTCGTCATTGAAAAGAACAAGTTGATGATTGTTGCCTGAGCACGTTGAATTGTTTTCAGCTTCCTTAAAATATTAGAGGGTAGGATTGCACTACTTCTAATATTAAAGCTAGGTGAAAACATGAGTCTGGATATATAGTCTTTCCTTGAAATATTAGAAAGTATCTCTACTTCTAATATTGGAGCTAATCTATTCAATCAAAGACAAGACAGCAGGATTCTCTACTTCTTGCTTCACAAGCTGTTAAATAAAACCCTTTCGCTTGCTTAACAACTCTGAACTATATTTCTCATAACAAAAGCTTCAATACAAAAATAATGCTTTCTTGACAAACTTAACATTAAACACATATTTCATAAGCAAAGCTATGTTGCAATCCAAAATTTCATGATCAGGTTAAAGCTACACGCGTAGTTCATAAGCAAAGCATACATACATATGTAATTTGAAGATCGAGGTAAAATTACGCATAGAGTTCAAGCGAAGCTACGAGTACAGAATGTGATGATCAAGCTAACAAGTATTATGGTTCATGGCCAAAAAATGAATTTTCACATGAAATTTCAATACAAAAAATTATGACCAAAGTGAATACAAACAAGTTGGATAGACAGACCTATGCTCATGTCAGAAGGGTTTTGTACTCAATTTACAAAATGCCGTAACCAGCAACGAATAAAATTGAGAAACACGTCATGTTCGAGGATCATACTATTATTAACTATGTAAGTTGAAAGAATTTTGACTTCTGAGGTATTTGTTAAAGTTATACCCATAAACATCTCCCTTGATAATTTTTTCAGATTTTTTTAGACCACGGGTGTCCATTCGCGAGGGAGAAAACACATTTTTCATGTATATCCCCCCCCCCCCGCCTGTGCCACCACTGAAGCAAAAACTGTCAATTTAAGAACTGTTTTGAAAAGCTCTCATAGAGAACTTTCATTTGATACTCATATCGGCTACCTTTCATGAAATTTTTTTCAGGGGCCACTCCTCTGTATTGTAAGCATCGATTCATGGCCTATTTTTTCGAATCGTAGAATGGCTACAAAGCCCTTTTGCTAGGAGCTCTCTCCTGCCTCTTCGACTTGTTTCAATTGTATGTACTCATTCTCATGATACCTATCATTCCTGAAATTTTCATGCAAATCCTAGCAAAGCTGTAGTGTCTAAGTCGGTAAAAAGCGCATATGGCTCCATAGCCATATGTTTCCATTGTAATACAGGGCACATTGTTCCATAGTAATACAGGAAAATTCAAATCGCTATAACTTCATTAAATACTATTCGATCTTTATGAAACTTTCAGAAAAGATCAATCTTATTAATAGTCATCTCTCTTTGCTAAATTTTATTGAGTTTAAGGGTACCGTTTAGATTTTATTCAAGAAAACAGAAAATCGATAAACCATACTATTACCAACAAAGTTGAGTGAATTTCGACTTCTCATGTATTTGTTGTTGTTGTACTCATGAAGGCCTACATTCATGATTTTTTTCAGATTTTTCGGATGGAAGGTGTCCAATCGCGAGGGGGGGTACGCGAAAAGTTTGTACATTTCCCCTTCCCCTGCCCCCCTCGGTACTCATAAGGCAATTTCAAGACCTGTTTTGAAAACTACTCGACTACCAATGGTAAACATTTTTTTTTGAGGGGTCAACTCCCTATATGGGGAGACCCCCCTTAAACACCTTTGAAAATTTTTTTTACCCTTGAACTTTCAAGAAGTCACCACTTCTGACCTTTCCACAAAGTTTCATGGCTGTAGCTTCTATAGTTTCGGAGAAAAAGTGCTGTGACATACAGACGGACGGACGGACAGACGGACACAGGTCGTGATTGCAATAGGGTTTTGTATTTTAGTACAAAACCCTAAAAATGATGAGCTAAACATGTTATAGTTTGAATGCTTGATTTTTTTTGGATTTGCTACATGAAAATGATGACCTAAACATACTGCCGCCTGTTTAAGTATTATACTTATATATATAATAATATATAATATTGGAGATCGTGTAGTGGTTGACGTGGAGCTGGAACTGGTTTCTGGATGCCGCTAGCATTTCCCGCAGATCGCACACGCGTGTATAGATGCCAACTAGCTATGATAAGGATAATTCCCAGGGCAATGTAGCTCACTGATAGTGTATGTGTACTAAGGGATCCCAGATGCTGCAATTCAGATTGTTTGGTGGATAGTTCACAGTAGATCGACTTATCCAGGGATGGTTAAACGATCGTGATGCCCCGGTGAATTCTGTTGAATCTGTAATAGATATATTAATAGCTGGGTGAAATGTGACATTTAGCGACGTTTGTTGAGTGTTATAGGCTCGGAGACTGAGCTTATCATCCTTCAATGTAGAGCCCGGTTGCATTTTAAGGATTCCTTTGCGGTGCAGGTGTTGCAGGAAAACCTGGTTGTTGCATACAAACGTGAAGTCGTACGACTTATCTAGCGAAAAAAGCCACTGGTTTGGGGAACTTAATTGCTCCAGAGTTTTCGTCGATGGTCCTGACTGAAGACACAACTAGATGCCAGCCTGTTTTTCGAGATCAGTTCGATAATGCAGTCAACGTTCTTATGACTTTTGTGCATTATAGGTCGATGTTCGCTGTATATGAACGAGTTGATTTCTGGAATTTGGCATTGCATAAGTTCGGTCACCGTCAGAGGGTAGAATTGATCCTTGAAAAGGTTCACCATTATTAGCTCGGGTGCAGATGACAATGACAGGAAAGTGTTGTTGATCATGGTGGATAATGGCAATGATCGAAGAATATGAAATCTCGCTGGCAGCAACAGGGGCAATGTTAAGGCAAATATTAGATAATCCCTTTCATTAGCGTACTGTAATTTGACCATTTGGTAGATGCGTGAAACTTTCATAGGATTTCCAAAAGCCGGCAGTTTCAGATCTTGAGGTAAGTTGTCCTTGATGTAAGTGATCTGCAATTTGATTTGTTGAGGTGATATGACATTGGAATTTACAGACTCATGATGGGCGTCTACAATTACTTCTATCAAAGAGTGCTGCATTTCTTGGCATTCCGTTATTAATGACACAACGAGTACTGACAGGGTGTTAAATGCTTCATTTTTCTTCTGCTGTTTGACTTCCAAATTGAAGTGCTTCATGTTTTCGTATACATAATCAAACGCAGTTTGAATTTCTTTCGTCTGATTTGCTCTTTCCAATTCACACCTTTTGATAACATTGATCGTCGCATCTAAAATCGATGTTTGTTTCTTGACCAGTTCGTTAATTTTAGAGATAGTTTCACTCATTGTAGCGGCATATTCGTTGTCCAAAACCCCAAAAAGCTTGCTTGCTAAAGAGCCGACTATATCAAAGGGGGATCTTTTTTGCCTTAATTTAGCAAGTTCTTGTAGAACGATGTTATCCTGATTTAATAGTTTGTTACACGTCTTGATTTGAAGACGATATTTCCAATTAAGCAATTATTGCCTTGGAATTGCTCCCGAGTAGGTTTGTAATGATGGCTTAATTGGGTGTTCCGGCGAGGGCCTTGGGGTCCCGGCTAACCCGTGGAGACGGGGTAGGTTGGCGCCACTCGTCAACCCGTAATATGCCCCCGGAGCCACTGACGAGTTTGAGCTCCCGGAACGAAGCACTAAAGAAGAGAAGCGCAACGGGAAATTACAAAGCAGACACATGAACTAGGGGAAAGCTAAATGAACCAAGATTAAGCAATTTCTAGTTTTCCGTACACAAAAAAAAACTAGAGGAAACCCAACGCTTCAAAATCAACTACTTTTCCGTTCCTTTCTTTGTCCCTTCACTTCTCGGGATTCCGCACTCTACCTGCGTCCTTTACGCGGAAAATCGTTGCGACCACTCCACAGGGGAGTTCGCTGGCTGAAAATTAATATTCTATTTATTAAAAAAAAAAGAAACGCAAGAAATTCTAGTGCATGAAAGTTAATATAATTACCATAAAAAAGGAAAGAGGCTATTAATTCTTCAATTATCTTCATAAAAAAAACAAAAAAAAAATTTTAGGGTTATTCTAGATACCTCGTTTTTCTTTGATCTATGAGACACGACCTGTGCAGCACGTTAGGGACCCCTTTTTGTTGAACGAAGAACCGATTCCAGATAGAATGAATATCCACGCGATCCAACCTCCGTCACAATCCTTTTCGCCCAACGATTGAATAATGTAGAGAGTTACTTCTTGTCCGCTCACTTGTATCAGCTCAGCTCCGGCTTCCGGGTATCAAAATCCACCCGTTGAGTTCTCCACAAAGAAAGAGAGCGCTTCCACCGTCGCTGGCCCTTTTATCACCTTTCCCGCAACGGCTCTTCTTCAACGGCTACGTTCAAGTCCAAGGCTGAGTTTTCGTCGGCACTGTTGCTCAACCTTCAGCCTTAGTGAGGTCACAAACCAACCTTCAGCATAGTGGCGCTTCAATATTCTCCCGAATTTGCAGTTCAAACATCTATTACACCTTTAACCGGAGATGTTAGGAGTATTTGTAAGACTATCGCCACCTCCATGTTCACAGGTAGATTAGCGTCGCTGAGTAGAACATTTGGATTAAATGCATTATTTCAGGTACTTCACGACAAATAATTGGGCGACAAATGTCGATTCACTTGGAAACTTTTCTTTGTAGTTCGTTCTAGATGGAGCGAATGCCGTGACGAGACATAGTAAGATTTCAGAATTTGAAATACGAAAACGTTGTTGAATAAATGCTGCGCGGCGGTACCAGCTAGATGTGCGTTATGCATACTAGATATCGGTTGGTTGTTGGCCATATATTATAGTCCTACTTAATTCTAAGTCTTGGAGCAAAAAGTTTACTTTCCTTTACTTACTTTAGCTTATTATCTCTGAGTATAATTCAAAATGAATAGATAAATTTACAATCATAATTCTTACTTTACTTTAACTTACTATTTCTGAGTATAATTCAAAATGAATAGATAAATTTACAATCTTAATCCTTACTTTACTTTAACTTACTATTTCTAAGTACAATTCATGTTCAGGAAGTCAAAAGAAATAAAATTACAATTAAAGTTCTTACCGGCTCTTCACCTCGTGGAGTGGTCTATAGAAATTTGTCATGTGTGGTCGATGTTTACGCTGGAGTGCTAGAAACCCTTGTCAGCCGTGACAAGTTGCAGTAGATACCGATATTGCTTCATGATACGTAATGTTTGTGATTGCGTCTTTTAACCTGTCTAATTGTGTTATGCCAGCTTCAATAGTTTTGAATGTTTCCCAATATACTTTTAAATCATGAAAGACTATGAGCTTCCAAGTGCTTGGGGATATTCGGCCATTTCCAATGTTCTCAAAATAAACGCAACCATTATTTTGAACTTCGATTATTTTGATTGGCGGCGTGTCTGCAGATGTCATGTGAGGCATGACGAGACATGTTTTAAGTGAGTTCAGTCTCTTGGGAGAGCCCTTACGCTTTCTGGAATTCTGCTCTACGGCAGTGGTTGTCTCCATTGGTTTGGCAGCTGCTTCTAAAGTCTCATCCGAATCGATTGGTAGTGGAGCTAATTGATGAATGGATCGTCGTATGATTCCAGTACTTGTCCGAATATCAGCGACGCGTACGCGTCCATCTGGGCCATGGATGATTTCGACTTTTCGTCATAATTTCCATTTGCAAGGCGGCAAATTGTCTTCTTTAATAGTAACTAGAGTCCCAATTTCGATTTTAGTTCCCCCAAACATTCAATGTATCACCGCTTCCAGAACTCGATCTTAAGTTGATTTGTCAGCTGCCATCTAGATGCCAACGACATTTCGTTGTATCGCTGGCTGCACTCGTAGCGCCTAAAAGTGGCTCCCCAATCAGAAAATGTGCTGGTGTCAATGGAGCCAAATCGTTCGGGTCAGACGATAGTGGTGGAAGGGGCCTAGAGTTGAGAATCGCTTCGACTGTTGAGGCTACCGTACATCATACTTCGTAGGTTAGTGATGCAGAGGTAATGGTTCGTTGTAAAAGGTACTTGGTTGACTTCACTGCGGCTTCCCAGAGCCCACCAAAATGTAGCGATCTGGGAGGGATAAAGTGAAACTGACTGACCAACGAAGTTTCGTGCATTGTCACAGTAGATGTTCTCCCATTTGCCTCTTTAGATTCAAATCTTTTAAGAGCTCCTAAGAAACCGTCAGTGGTCAAATCCGAAACTACTTCTAAATGTATTGCCTTTGTTGCAAAGCAACAGAAAACAGCCAGGTATGCCTTTTGAGGCCTTTCGCCTCTAATTTTAAAATCAGTATACACTGGCCCGCATAAGTCTTTGCTGCAGTTTAAAAATGGCCGTGTCAGTTTAACTCGATCTTCTGGTAGCTTGCCCATTTGTTGATTTAACAACCTTGGTCGAAATTTAGTGCATAATACGCAGTTTGTCATTATGGTTCTGGATATATTCCTGCCATTCAGAATCCAGTACTGTTGCCTTGCTATGGCATGAAGTGCTTGCGGTCCGGCATGTAAGTTTTCTCGATGAATATTAGTTAAGAGTAACCATGTGAGGAAATGGTCTCCCGGTAAAACGATGGGATGCTTGGTGTCGTACTTTACTTCTGCCGACTGTAACCTTCCCCAAACTCTGGTAATGCCATCGGGAGCTAGAAATGGTGTTAAAGTTCGAAGTTTACTTGATTTTGCAACTTCTTCATTTTTCTTCAGTAAAGTAATCTCCTCATGAAAGTTGCTGCGTTACACTTCTTTGATGAGCGTTAAAAGTGCATCATTCAATTCGCCAGGCGACAGAAAGTTCACCCCTATATTGGAAGTTCTGCTCAGGAATAGCATTGCGTATCAATTTTCGGAGGGAATTTCCGTGTTCAATCATATATAAAATGGATGTACGTCAGCTTCAACCGTAGCTGTGGTAGCACACTTGATGATTTTAGTTTCATCGTCCGCAATGTTGTTCGTAAAAAGTTCGTCTGCCCAACGGCTTTTTGGAAGTTTAAGAGAAGATGGACCATTAAACCATATTTGTAACTGCTTCAGTTCTTCAAGAAAAAGTAAAACAAGATCAGCGTGGTTGTCCTTTATACGCACATATTTCCAGTCGTTTATCGACGTTAAATCTTGAATGGCAGCAACTCTGTTAGCGACAAATGTTTTGCGAATGGATGGATCTCCTCGAATCCAGCTGATAGCAATCAGCGAGTCGGACCAATAGAAGACTGCGTCTGCCTTTATACTGGTTGTGGGTTTTACTTGTCTGACTAATTGGGCTGCTAATTGTGAGGCACACAATTCTAATCCTGGAATGGTTGTGGGTTTGATTGGTGCTACTCGTGACTTGGCACAAAATAATTTAACTCTCATATAACCTGTTTTGTCTTTTGATCTTATATAGACCGAAGTACCATATGCCTTCTCACTAGCGTCAGCAAAAGCGTGAATTAGTGTGTCTATGGTCTCATTTTCACTGAACATGTACCGTGGGATGCTGATTTTGTTCAAGCCTGGTGGCTCTTGCCTATATTTATGCCATATCGATTGAAGTTCATCAGGTATTTCTTCATCCCAACCCACTTGTGATCTCCATAATTCGTGCATGAGCAGCTTCCCTTTTACAATGACTGGGCTTACTAGCCCTAAAGGGTCGAAAATCTGTGAAATATCAGCTAGTATATTTCTCTTGGCTATTGGTTGATGCTCCTTCAAATCCGTGATGATGGTAAACATGTCAGTGATCGGCTGCCAAATTACACCTAGTGTTTTTACGGTACCACTATCTTAGTGAAGTCCAATTCAATATCGAGATCCTTGTTCGAAATGCCTTCAATCAATTTTGGATGGTTATGACAATGGAATCCTGCCGAGGCCAGTAACGGCTGCAGTTCGTTGCGTATCTTCAAAGCTTCTTCCAAATAATTGCTGCCTGTTAGGACACCGTCAACATAAAAGTCCTGGATTGCCGCAGCTCCCAATGGGTACCGGCTGGTTCCTTCCTCGGCCAATTTTTTCAAGCATTTGATCGCCAGATACGGTGCAGACTTTGTGCCATAGGTGACAGTGACCAGTTTATGACATTTCAATTCGTCATTGGTCTTCTTTCGCCACATGATTAGGTGAAGATTTGAGTCCTCTTCTGCCACTAAAATTTGACGGTACATCTTTGCTATGTCTGCCGTAAATAAGCGCTTTAAGCGGAATCTGGTAATAAAAGCACTAATATCCTCCTGAACCATTGGTCCCTTAAGCAGTAAATCATTAAGCGACAAATTGTTCTCTGTTTTCGCCGATGCATCAAAGACCACTCGTAGTTTTGTGGTACTGTTGTTGGGCTTGAGCACATAATTATGCGGCATAAAATAATGCGGACCATTGAAGTCTAATGCTGGAACTTCCTTCATGTGACCCAGATCTACATATTCTTGTAGAAATTGGTCATATTGCTCTTCTAGAACTGGTTGTGTTGATAATTTGCTTTCCATTGAGAGTAGTCGCATGTATGCCAATGACTTTGATTCGCCAAGTAAAGAAGGGTCACCTAGCGATGGTAAATTGACTATAAAACGACCACTGGAGTCTCGAGTGGTTGTAGCTTCGAAATTTTCCACGCATTTTTTGTCAGAAGATGATAGTATGACTTGACCAGAGCAATCTTCCAGCTCCCAGAATTTTTCTAGCTGACGTTCCAAATTTATGTTCGAGATCCCGCAAAATGATGTACAGTTCGAAGCCTTTCCGAGAACCACCCAGCCTAACGTGGCATTTGGTAGAATTGGTAGCTTCTCTAGCAACCGAATTTGGCCGTTTTTCATTATTTCGCCGTATACTTCCGCTCCCAAAAGGATGTCAATCCTGCCTGGTTTATTAAACGTTGGGTCGGCAAGTGCAATATGTTCAGGAATGTTCCAGCCATCGATATCAATGTAGTATTGAGGTTGATTATCTGTGATTTCCTTGATCGCGAAGACTTCTAATGGCGTAGCAAAATCTCTGTATATTGATTACATAGTAATGTTGATTCTATCACTTGCTTTCACTTGTGTGTTGCCGATGCCCGAAATATTAATCTTTGGGTGACTTGTGCCGAATCCTAATATCTTTCACGACTTATCCGTAATAAAATTCAATTGCGAGCCTGAGTCAAGTAAAATTCGTGATTCGATGGGCTTTCCTTCACAGCTCATTACTTCTACTAGCGCAGTTCCCAAGAACACGTATCCATTTGTTTCACTGAATTGGGCAGCCAGATTTGTGTTTTGTGCTTCTGTCGATGTTGCTGTAGGCCCTGGATTATGTAAGAGCGTGTTATGTCGTTTACCAAATTTCTGACAACCTCTTGACATGCACTTTTTGTTTTGTTCCCGTAGCCTTTCTTCAGACAATTAGTGCACAAGTTCAGCTGTTTGGACTTTTCTAGCTGCTTTGCAGGGGATAATTTTAAAAAGGAATCGCAGTGATAAATTCCATGTGCTTTCTGGCAGAGTTTGCATTGTAGTTCCATATTGTTTCCCACCAACGCTGCTTGCTTAATTGGTTTACTCTGTTGCTTAGATGGGCTTGTTCTCTGAATGAGTGTTTCTAACGTCTGAAACCTCATCTCGATGAATTTTAACAACTCGTCTGATGATGGTCGGTCTCTGGGCGATTTCAATGTTTGCTCATAGAGTGTATAAGAAGTTTTGTCCAGCTTTTTCAAAATTGTATGTACTATTATCGGGTCCCAATGTTCTTTTGCGGGAATTCCCACAGTTTGTAATGTGCAAATACACTCTTTTGTGGTGTCATGTAATGATTTGAGTGCTGAGGCTGACTCAATATTGATAGCTGGTTGCGCCATTAAATTATCCAGCAAAGCGTTAGCTAACAACCGCTTGATGGCATATCGATTCTGCAACATATCCCACGCCACGATGTAGTTGCTGTTTGAGATTGGCAAATGCATAATGAGCTTGGCTGCCTCCCCCGTTAAGTTCATCTTAAATTACCAGAACTTCTGGCAATCGCCAATAGGCTGATCATGAACCATTTGCCTGAACAAGTCTTCGAATTGTGGCCATTTTATATATTCTCCATCAAACTTTGGCAGTTATATTTTTGGAAGCTTTAATTGCGACTCGTTTGTGGGCTGTGTTGGGTTGTTAGTGTTATTTGGCTTCGCAAGACAACTATTCGAATCTATTAGGAGCTTTTCGCTTTGATCTTGTAACTCAAAAAATTGATTTGAATCGTATGCTGACGATTTAATATCTTCAGCAATTTCCCAAATTAAATAATGGCTTTGCTCGATTTCATTCCATGCTTTTAGCAATTTAAATACTCTATCGATTGGCTACTAACAGCAGTTGTACTACTTATTAAGTGGTTGAGTGTCACTACCATATCTTTATGCTTCTTCAATAGCCGAGATAGATCAGTATTGTCTACTTTCGTAGACACCTTGATGGGGCTTTGATAGTTAGTATTTGAAAAAGTTTGACGGTCTTCGAAAGATTGCGTTTTAACATGCTTAATCAACGACTGAACTTCTGATTTGAATTTTTCTTGAGCTATCTTGACCTTTTCATGGTAATCTTGAGTGAAATAGGGATGCTCGAGCGACACACCACCGATTTCTCGTATCTGATCGTCGTTACTTTCGATTCTTTCCCAAAGGCCTTCAATTAACGTCAATTTTTCTTCTAAATATGCAATCGTTTTCTTATCAGGTGATTGCTCGTGATACATTTTCATAATTTTGTCGATCTCTTTACCGAGACGAGTTTGCTCGATTGCCAAAGACTCCATTATCAAGAAGGTAATCTGTTCTTTTTTACAAACGGGGTCACCAAAAATATATTGCCTAAGCACGTTGAATTGTTTTCAGCAGGGTAGGATCGCACTACTTCTAATATTAGAGCTAGGTGAAAACAAGAACCTGGATATATAATATTTCCTTGAAATATTAGAAAGTACCTCTACTTCTAATATTGGAGCTAATTTATTCAATCAAAGACAAGAGAGCAGGATTCTCTACTTCTTGCTTCACAAGCTGTTAAATAAAACCCTTTCGCTTACTTAACAACTCTGAACTATATTTCTCATAACAAAAGCTTCAATACAAAAATAATGCTTTCTTGACAAACTTAACATTAAACACATATTTCATAAGCAAAGCTATGTTGCAATTCAAAATTTCATGTTCAGGTTAAAGTTACACGCGTAGTTCATAAGCAAAGCATACATACATATGTAATTTGAAGATCGAGGTAAAATTACACATAGAGTTCAAGCAAAGCTACGAGTACAGAACGTGATGATCAAGCTAACAAGTATTATGGTTCATGGCCAAAAAATTAATTTTCACATAGAATTTTAATACAAAAAATTATGACCAAAGTGAATACAAAAAATGATGAGCTAAACATGTTATAGTTTGAATGCTTGATTGTTTTTGAATTTGCTACATGAAAATGATGACCTAAACAATGATAACGAAAAATTATTAATTGATGTGAAATTTTCGCCACTCATTATTAAATGTTTCAATTTGCTTAATTACAGGCAAATGCCCAGCCCTAAAACTATTCCAGACAAATTGTTCAGTGATACAACAGGATGCTCACACTATTTAACTCCTCACCAACGTTCATTTCTAGTTCAAATAAAAATATTATAAATCTCGGGATGTAAATTTTGCCAACTAGAATGTAAAAGATTATTTCCTTACATATAAAATTATTATAAGAGAAAATTAATCCAAAAATTTATTGCCTGAAATGTATTATTACCCAATTTTATCTTGTACAACGCATTCACAGCTCAATTATTTTAATTGATTGCTTCGAAGTGAAAATCATAATTTTGGCCAATTCTTCATAAAAACACTTGACCGAAGCCTTAAGTCAACGTAATGTGAAAACAAGTCAATTCCCATCTGCATGCAATAAAGTTGCACATTTTTGATATCTTAAAAAGATATTTCGAATTGCATGAAGGCTTCGTAAAAAATAACAGGTTCATAACTCAATACGGCTTTGTGTCATATGGTAAATTTTTTTCACGTCTTTCCAAAGCAGAACTGTAAACGCACTATGGTGTGCAATCATGAAGTAATTTGTTTCATTATATGGGAGGAATTTATTTAAATTGTCATCGTACATTCACCAAGTTAATCGTTTTAACCCTGATGGTAACGAACTCCTTACAAATTGAAATGGTACATCTGCCAGAAGATCCGTTCTGTTTAAGACGTTGATGTTAATGTAAGGTGATTTACAAGCAACTTTTTATAAATTGCAGTTTTACGGATTGTCCAGGTTGTCAAGTTATCGACATTTATCAAAAAAAAGTGCAGTGAACTGGTGATTTTGGTTTGTGAAGAATAAAATAATTTTAGCAGTACTCGAAGTTGTATATAATGCAATGATATAATTTAGATGGGCCGAAAGATGAAAATTAACCGTTCTACAAGGAAAATTGTATTCATCTTGAGTTTCCTTTGCATTTTACGGGAAGTTTTTCCATGGTGAAACACAAAGAAAACGCGAATAAGGATCACAGTTTGGTAATTATTGTTAAATAATATTGTCGCGTGTTTTTGGTTCGCGGCCAATAATTTTAATGTTCCGGGAAAGTGAAAACGCAATGTCTTTTAATTTAAGTTAAAAGAGTTTATTTAATTACAAAAATGCTCAATAAGCAATTTAGCACTTTCACTAATTTTAATTTTCACTATTAAAAATCTAACACTTGTCCATAAATTTCTTATCGCAATTGTCTTCTAAATCACTTCACTTTTACGAAAATCACTTTTCTATTACTCGATCAATATCGCTTCCCACACACTATCACAGTTCCTATCGCGGTCGAATGAATGATTCCCCCCGTTCATTCAGCTCGCCTTTATATAGGGTCTCTAACCATTCAACTCAGTTCTCGTACATTTGTGAATTAGCGGGAACATTCCAGCAGCGTAATGAATGGAGCAGTGACTCACTTTCAGATGTTGATCATGCTTGTTGGGTTCTCGTGGTTTCGAGTAAATTCGTTTTGATGTTCTTAATGGTTGTGAAAACAATTGCGACAGTAGCTCGCAGAATTATTTGTACATGTAACACTGCCCCCACCTCAGTTCTTTTCACCCCGAAAAGATGTGTCGCCATTTGTAGTCAATTCTCCCTGGGTGTAATATGGGGCAAGACGGCCCAGATGCACGATTTTCAATTTTTCTCTCGGCTTAGGGTGTTCCTGTATGCGATATACGACGTCGTTGATTCGCTTTGTGACCCGGTATGGTCCCTCCCAATTATGTTGCAACTTTGGAGACCTACCCTTTCGCCGTTGCGGGTTATATAGCCACACCAAGTCATCTTGCTGGAAGCCAGTAGAATTTGCCTTTAGATCATACCTGGTCTTCATGCGGTCAGTAGCCGATTCGAGGTGTTTTCGCATGGTCCGACGCATCTGGCTCAACCGTTGTCTTAGATCACTTGCGTACTCTGAGATGGTTTGGGGTTTCTCGGGAGGTATTCCGAACTTTATATCAGCTGGCAGACGAAAAGTCTTTCCAAAAATGACTTTGGCTGGGGCTTGGCCCGTCGATGCATGTTCGGCAGCTCTGTACGCCATCAAAAATAGTGGGATATGTCGGTCCCAGTCCCTTTGGTTCTCATCAACCATCTTGGCCAGGTGTTTCTTGAGCGTGCCGTTGAAACGTTCGACCATTCCATCGGATTGGGGATGCAGTGGTGTTGTCCTCGTTTTCCGTATTCCCAGCAGCTCGCACATTTCGCTAAAAACTAGTGATTCGAAGTTTCGACCTTGATCTGTATGTAGTTCACAAGGTACGCCGTACCTACTGACCCAATTTAACACTAGGTGTTCCGCTACAGTAGTTGCTTTCTGGTTGGGAATGGGGTAGACCTCAGGCCACTTGCTGAAATAATCGGCTACAACCAGCGTGTATCGATTTCCCCATTCAGATTCAGGAAAGGAACCTGCGATGTCAACAGCAATCCTTTCAAACGGTACTCCCACGTTAAAGGTTTGCATTTGTCCTCTCAGTCGTCGCTTTGGGCCTTTGACGGAAGCGCAAATCGTGCATCTGCGGCACCAGTCCTCTACGTCTTCTCGAGCGTGGAGCCAGTAGAACCTTTCCCGCAATTTCGCTAAGGTCTTGTTAACACCAAGGTGGCCTCCCGAGGATCCTTCATGCATTTCTTTAACAACATCGTGGATTCGGCTCTTGGGGAGTATAGTTTGCATCCTATAGGAGCTGCCATCCGCCGTTTCCCATTTCCGCTTGAGTACGCCACCCTCCACCTGAAGGGAGTTTCATTGTGCCCAATCGCTTTTCAGGGTTGTGCCATGCATTGAAACGTCTTTCCACTCAGGTCGCCCAGTCGTCTCCTTCCATACAAGCAATGGTCCGATGTCTTCATCAGCTAACTGAGCGTTTCGAATCTCCTCCGATGACCAACCTTCATCCAATTCGGCCGTTATCAATCGCAGATCAACGGGTGGTTCATTTTCCTCAATCCGTCGGCAATGCTTGCAGTTAGCTGGACATGAACGGCGGGATAGGGCGTCAGCATTTCCATGAACTCCGCCCTTCCGATGAACAATTTCGTAGTCGTATGACTGCAATCTTTCGATCCATCTCGCAACTTGTCCCTCAGGGTTTTTGAAGTTGAGCAGCCATCTCAGTGATGCATGGTCCGTTCGAAGAACAAATTTCTGGCCATATAGGTACTTGTGGAACTGCTTCGTGACCTGTATTATAGCCAATATGTCCTTCCTGGTCACGCAGTAGTTCCTCTCACTTTTTGAAAGAACTCGACTGTAATACGAGAGGACTCTTTCTTCGCCATCGATCTTCTGGGAGAGTACAGCTCCAATCCCGCCGTTGCTCGTATCGGTGTCAACTACAAACATTTTTCCGGGTTTCGGATATGCCAGCACGGGTGATTCACACAGCTTCTCCTTCAAGGTGTCAAAGGCTACCTGGCATTGTTCATTCCAGACATACGGACGATTTTTCTCGGTTAGCTGATGGAGACACTTAGCTATTTTGGCAAAGTTTTTGACGAATCTTCGATAGTAGGTTGCCAGACCTAGAAAGCTTCGTAGTTGGCGCTTGTTGTTTGGTGTTGGCCAGCTTTTCACGGCTTCAATTTTCTCAGGGTCTGTTTTGACCCCTTCTGCTGATATAACGTGTCCCAGGTATTTGACTTCAGCTGCGAAAAGGGTACACTTGTCGGGACTAAGTTTCAAATTTGCCAGTCACAATCGGGAGAAAACCTCTTCTAAGTTCCGCAAATGCTCTTCGAAAGTTCTCCCGATGACAATGATGACATCTAGGTACACCAAGCAGGTTTTCCAGGTGAGGCCACGTAGCACGTACTCCATCAGGCGTTCGAAAGTGGCTGGAGCATTGCAAAGCCCAAATGGCATCACCACAAACTGCCACAATCCGGTCCCAACTGAAAATGCGGTCTTCCCCCGGTCCTTCTTATCGATTTCTACCTGCCAGTAGCCACTCTTGAGATCGAGTGTAGAAAACCATTTTGCGTCGGCTAAAGTGTCCATGATGTCTTCGATGCGTGGGAGCGGGTAACTATCTTTCCTAGTGACGTCGTTCAGCTGCCTATAGTCGACACAAAAACGAGTGCTACCATCCTTTTTCTTTACTAGAACCACAGGCGCGGCCCATGGACTGACAGAAGGTTCAATTACGCCTTGTTTTTCCATGTCTGAGATCAGCGCGCTCACTTCTCCTTGTTTGGCTATAGGGAGGTGTCTCGGTGCTTGTCGAATCGGCTTGGCTCCCTGTGTATCTATGACGTGAGTTACCATACTCGTTCGGCCTTGGTCATCCGGGCTTGTTGAGAAGGTGTCACTGTACTTGGTGACCAGATCAGAGGCTCGTTTGAATAGCTGCACTGGCAATTTGACCTGCTTCAATATTGCAGACGTGGATTCCCGGGCTTTGTCTGTGTCTTGCCTCCTTTTCCAATGATGGTCGTGAGTAGCTTCCAAAGAGGTGATGGTAAAAACAGGCTGGCAGCTGCCGATGACTTCTCCCGCTTCGATGCTCGTGGTTGAGTCTGCGGTGTTAAGGACTCTAACCGGCACATATCCGTTCCTTAAAGATCTTACAAGGCTTCGTCCTGCAATCAAACTGCGCAATGCGCACGTCTTCGTTGGCTCTATCAGATAAGATCGGTGGTCTCCAGAATCACCATCAAGCTTGGCCCATACAATGCTTTCGGAAGAATTCGGTACATCAGTGTCAGTACATACCACTACATTCATCTTGGGAATTTGGACGCTGGGATCCTCCCTCAGTACTTCGACATTTTGCCATTTCAATACACGTTTGCCCAAATCCAACGTGATTCCATGTGGTCGCAGAAAATCCATTTCGAGAATGCAGTCATCCATAATCTTCGCGACCAGAAAATTATGTCGAAACGCAAGTTCTCCCAACTGTATCTGGAGGTTGGCCTCTCCATGTACAGGTGCAGTTTCTTCCGTAGCTGTTCGTAGTGAGAAAATTCTGCCCTTGTGAAGTTGTTGCTGTCTAACTAGGTCTGGTCGATAATCGATCGGGTTGCACCAGTGTCGATTATTATGGTGCAGTGTTCTCCGTCAACTTGACCCGGAAGGCATAAGTCCGCTTCTCCACGATGTAGTCTTGACACGGTGATGGTGGTGCTGAGGACGTCGATCCTCCTAGCCGACGTCCGTCGCATGAAGTTGGCCCTTTTAGTTTGATGGGGTTCTATTCTAGGCTCCTGACACGGTCTGGTTCTCCACCATTCTGGACAATAGCTCGGTTTTCGTCGCTTCTTGCAGTCTCTTTACAGGTGCCCCTTCTCACCGCAATCCAAGCATCTAGGCACGACATTTACTTGCGGCTCTTGCTCATTTTCCACGCGCTCACACCTGCACTCGTCTGCCACTACCTTGCGAACCCGGGCAGTTGTACGAGTCACATTTTTCACTGCCTCAAAGTTCAGGCTATAAGCCAATGCGTCCTTGACTGTTTGCTTTTGAGCTATACGCACAGCTTGTTGCAATTCCTGGTCTTTTAGTGCGCTGATGAATGCTTCTGTCGCTGCATCATCTCGATGTTCTGGGTCGTAGGCTGGGTAAGCCAAAAGTGCCAGTCGCTCAATGTCTTGGGCTAGCTGCTGTAGTGTTTCACCAGACTTCTGCACCCGATGCCTTAGCTGCGACCGATAAATCTGCTTTAGATGATCGTCTCCATAACGTATGTCGAGCGCATTCATTATAACATTTGGGTTTGAGTGCAATTCATTGGGGATCGTCTGCGAAAGCTCGGCAGCTGGGCCTCTTAGAGCAAGAATCAGTGCAGTTGCTCGTTCCTGCTCATTCCAGTGATTTTCTTGCGGCAGCTTCAAACTGGGTCTTGTAAATACTCCAGACCGTTTGCCCATCGAATATTGGTACTTGCACATTTCTAGATGTGCTTTGCGCTGCGGTTATAAACAGGGCTGGTGAAGTGGTTACTACTGCCTTCGCTGCTTCCAATTCTTTTTCACTTTTTCCATCTCATGGTTTATTCTCTCTTCGACCTGACTGACCTTTTCCTCGACCTGGTAAACCTTTTCCTCGACCTGGTCAACCTTTTCCTCGACGCCTTTAATTTGTTTGTTCAAATGACCGAGCTCCGCTTTATTTCGGTTGACTGTTTCTCCAGCTTTTGTGTGATGTCTGCCTTGATTTCGATCGCTTGTTGGTCCAGCTTCACTGATTGGTCATTTAACTTCGCTGATTATTCATTTAACTTTGCTGATTGTTCATTTAACTTCGCTGATTGTTCATCTAGCTTCGAAGTTAAATTGGATGACTGTTCACTTAGCTTCGCAGTTAAATAGGATGACTGTTCATCTAGCTTCGCAGTCAGACTGGATGACATCAGCATTAACGTTTGCATTAGCGCATTTTCTGGCTCCTTTGATTTTGGTGTTTCTACTTCTCCACCTTCTGCGCCTTTTTCCGCATCTGAGAGCTCACCCGAATCCAGATTCACGCCTTCCGACTCGATCGCGTCACGCAAGCGTGCAATTAGTATGGCCTTTGTCCCTTGTGTGGCCAGATTCCGCTGTTCCAACTCCTCCTTGAGCTCCGATATGGTCAATTGATCAATTTTTAGATGAAAGTTTCCTGGCATTTTTATTGTTTCGGCTTTTATTTATTTTTCCACCAGTTTCCACGTTAGATTTCACTATTGTGCATTTTCCTTTTTTTTTATGTTTAAACGTTTTTCACTTTCAAAATTTTAATCTCACTTCTCGACACTATTGTCGCGTGTTTTTGGTTCGCAGCCAATAATTTTAATGTTCCGGGAAAGTGAAAACGCAATGTCTTTTAATTTAAGTTAAAAGAGTTTATTTAATTACAAAAATGCTCAATAAGCAATTTAGCACTTGCACTTATTTTAATTTTCACTATTAAAAATCTAACACTTGTCCATAAATTTCTTATTGCAATTGTCTTCTAGATCACTTCACTATTACGAAAATCACTTTTCTATTACTCGAACAATATCGCTTCCCACACACTATCGAGGTTCTTATCGCGGTCGAATGAATGATTCCCCCCGTTCATTCAGCTCGCCTTTATATAGGGTCTCTAATCATTCAACTCAGTTCTCGTACATTTGTGAATTAGCGGGAACATTCTAGCAGCGTAATGAATGGAGCAGTGACTCACTTTCAGATGTTGATCATGCTTGTTGGGTTCTCGTGGTTTCGAGTAAATTCGTTTTGATGTTCTTAATGGTTGTGAAAACAATTGCGACAGTAGCTCGCAGAATTATTTGTACATGTAACAATATATTCGCATCTTGCAAGAGTTGGAAAAATCGAGCGGTCGCCTAAGAAAACTGCTCGAAAACCTTCATATCATATCCAAAATTTTAATTGCAGATAAGGGCCATAAGTTTTGAAGTCGTCGTCAGTCGGTCTCTTTTCTCCAGGCCCGGTTTATCCTCCGAGTCAGCAATTTAATAACCCTTAGTAGGCTACCTCCTTTTCGACTTCAGTCGATATTTGTTCGATATTCCTTTGATTCCGAAATTCGTGGATGCGAAATTTTTTTGTAGTGGATCCTTGCGCAGGAGGAAGGAGCCCGCCCCACGACACCGCACGGCTAGCCTGCCAACGCATTCACGCGTCCTCAGACAAGGCCAGTCTCGGCGGATCCTACCATCCTCATTCGCCGAAGCAGCAGACCATCGCTGCAGTCCTCAACGGACATTTAATCTACCTACTTCACTACAGAGTTGATGACATGAAAAAAGGTAGAACAAGTTGGGTGGACAGAACTACGCTCATGTTAGAAGGGCTTTGCACTCAATCACGATATTTACACTAATAATGAAAAAACTCAAGAAAAACTCTAACGACATGCATAATAAACACATACTTGCTTAAACCCTCTAATCCATGAATCCGCCATCAAAGAGCTGCTACTCACGCATAACAGCGTATTATGCACTTTCCCGCATGCTCTTGCCTAGCTTAGCATGTCTGTAGGATGCATAGTACGTTTTGTTCTAATGGTGACATCGGTAGCAGGACGCGAGACGGACAGAGAGTGAATCATAGCATAGCATATTTATAACTGGAGATCAGTGAAGCGGAGGATAGAGTGATGGTGTTGACGGAAAGTGAGACAAAGAAAGAAAAAGTGGATGTTGTGCATCAGTGCGGACATAAAAACGTAATAGTGAAAGCGAACGTGGCACGAAACCGTGAGAAGCAAGTAGAGAGGATTTCAGAAGATGCGTTCCAAGTATATATTTCTGGGTGAGTATTTTTCTGCTCAACTGACATATTTTAATTCTTATAGTACAACTAGAGACGAACGACTTTGACTTATTATTTCTTGTAATTTCAATATATGCTGAAAAATCATTGTGCCATTTTTCCTCACCTTGGCGCCCAACCCTTGATGTTTGTACTAAGAGATGGACGAAAAGAATCGACAGATCGCGCTCCTGATTGAGCAAGTCAATCAGGCAAATGCAATCCCAAAAGCAATTGGAGGAAGTCCTCACTGAGAAAAATGATGAGCTTATGGCTAAGCTCTTGGTGCATAGATTAGATTCACCAAGATCAAAATTCTCCAGAAGGAGGAGAGCCATATGCACACCATCCCCCAGAACTGAATCGTCTTCTGAAGAAGCCGCAGAGTCTGACCAGGATATGCTGGACTCAAATTAAAATTCGCAAGATTTTACGGCTCTGCCACTTCCAAAACCGACTGTTTCATTCACAGAAATGGCAACCAACCATCGACATCGGTCTCAACTCCCAAACAGAGTGAACCACAAAAACACTCTGATGTTCCCGATGAGACACGCCATGAAACGGTAACCATTATCCTTCGCGAACCGGGAAAATTGACAAAGCTGGCTGCACTATATCTGGGCATCCAGATCCTCCACGGATCACAGAAAAATAACCAAGTTTTTAACTGAGCGAAAACGCCAGTATCATACGTACTTCCTCCCTGAGGATAAAAAATTAAACGTGACAATTCGCGGTCTTCACGGACTATCGGTGGAGGAAATTACTGAAGATTTTCAGCAGCAAGGCAACCATCCTATTGAAGTTTTCTATGTAAAACTTCAATCCGGCTCCTCTAAATTATTGAAAGTCCTTCTGCCGAGCGCAGAAGCTGAAATCTATAACCTTTGATCTATCTGCTATCTCATCTGCCAAGTCGAATCAATGAAACCACGCAGCGGGCAGGCTATGTATCATAACTGCCAACAATTCGGCCACTCATCGAGAAACTGCCACGCTCAAGCTCGCTGTTTAAAGTGTCATCGCTTCCATCACTTTACACACTGCAAAAAGCAAATTACCGAAAAAACAAAATGCATCTATTGTGGTGTAGAACACCCGCTAACTACAAAGTATAACCCAAAAACCTTAAAAATGTCAGGAAAACTTTTGCACAAATTACCACCCAAAACAAGCAACAACCCAGTGTGAACTCCCCAAAACCAAACACCAATAGAATCCCTTCAACTCCTGCCCAGCCACAAACCACATTAACTCTACCACATATGGAGCAATTTTTCATCAAAGGGCAGTAATAGATGCAACTGATGGTGCAAAACAATGATGGCCACAATGCTTCAGGGCTTCTTTTTGCCACAAAACCTAAGTAAAAATACCCAATGACATCCCCATGAATCAAATTTCCATAGTCACGTGGAATGCAAACTCCCTGCAACAAAGGACTGGTGGGTTTAGGCAGTTTATGGTTGCTCATAAGTTTGATATTATTCTCATACAGGAAACCTTTTTGAAGCCGGGAAGCTGTCTCCGCTTCCCTAACTATTATCTATACAGAAATGGCAGACTGACAGGAAGGGGAGGTGAAATGGCCATTCTTGTGAGAAGAAATATGAATCACTACCTTACTGAGAAACCACAACTGCAACGCATAGAGACGACAGTAATTGAAATAAAAACAAACTAGTTTGAATTTGTAGTCATATCACTGTACAACCCCCCTCGAAGTGAAACTTTCTATCAAGATCTAAGCTCCCTCTTCGAGCTGGAAGGCCCACTCCTGGCGATAGGGTGATTTCAACGCCTACCATAATTCCTGAGTTGCTGTGAGAAGCAATTGAGCTGGGGCTGATCTCAACAGATTTATCAGCCAAAGACATAAGACTGCATATGCCAAGTGAACCAACGCAGGAGCTGCTGTTTACATCCTAGACTTCGGAATTTCACGAAATTTTCACCACAATATCCGTACAATGGTCCTCGATGATCTCTCTTCCGACAAACTGGTGCATTTTTTAACAGAGGAAATCTTCTAGATGAACCTCTAAAAGTAACGAACAGTACAAATTGGCAAGCTTTCAGGGATACTCTGACCTCACAAAGCCTCAACCAGCAGCTTAATTCAGCCCGTGATGCCGATGAAAGCATAGAACAACTCACCAGAAAAATCTTAGCTACCAAGGAAACTAATACAGCCCAAACTCCAGTAAAGGATCACAACCTTTATGAACTTCTTCAAGATATTAGGCTCCTGATAAGGGAGAGGAACCAACAACGGAGATGAGCTAGGAACACGGATGATCCTAGGTTAATAAACTCACAGAACAGGCACTTTTGAGTCGGTTGTCCGAATATTTTGTGAATAATGAAATTATACCACAAGAACAATATGGCTTTCGAGCTGGACACTCCACCGAACTCTAGCTAGCAATGGTGGTCAAACATATAAGAAATGGGTTGAATCGCAGAAAGTCAACAGGCCTAGTTATGTTCGACATAGCAAAAGCCTTTGACAAAGTCTGGCATGCAGGGCTAATCTTTAAAATGCATGAATATTCCATTCCAGCACCTTTGATAAAAGTTATCAACTCTTTCCTGCAGGTCAGATCTTTTCGCATAAAAATTGATAACATACTATCCAACATGCGACCGATCCAAGCTGGATTTCCACAAGGATCACCGCTCTCTCCATAACTGTACACCCTATACACTGCGGGCCTTTCACGTCTGCCTTTCAGTGTTCAAATTTCCCTATATGGCGACGACACTTGCATATATTACAACTCGCGACAATCAGAAGCCATATCTTCAAATCTGTAACGTTCCACCGAAGTTCTTTTGGGATAGTTTCAAAGGTGCAAGCTAAAAATTAACGCTGACAAGACGCAAGCCATCTTCATTACAAGAAAAAGACGACAACAACCTCCTGACCTACAAATCAACTCAAATTCAGTACTTTGGAATAGAAAAATACCTAGGACTAAAATTTGACAATAGACAAACATGGACTGACCACATACGTGACAAGAGGCAACACTGTTTAGGTATCTTATCCTCCTTGCACCTCATCTTAAGATCAGGAAAACTAAACGTGAAAAACAAACTCCTCATCTACAAACAAGTTATAAGACCCTCTCTTCTACATGGCCTTCTGTCAGACCTCGAAATCCAACAAAAAACTACGTCGATCCCTGCAAAACAAGGCCCTTAGGAAAATCTTTAGAACCCCAGGTGCATTAGCAACATTGTCATTCACAAAGTCCTCAAACTAGACATATTGACAAATATACGAGTATACTAGACCGTGCACTAAAACTGTTCGACAGGATAGATGAACACCTTAATAGGACCCTGAATCCCCTAATACCAACCAATAACGAGCAAAGGCTTACCTATCCTAGTCTCAGGTCAATAACATTGTGATACTCGTATAGGACTGACAGAATTTAATGATACTGTTCGCTATGGGCCAGTTGGGCACAAAGATACCCACAGACAGAAATGGAGCGAAAATTCTAAATCCCACAAGCTCCTCGTAACCTCACGCCTCAAGGACACGAGTAAATTGCAGACTATACATTTTTAGTGCGAAAATTTCAAGTGGATTTTTGTGCTGGTTTAACACAAAATATTTTATAGATTTCCAGTGTAAAGTGCTAGGGAAAAATTATAGGTATGAATGTTTTAAATGAGGTGAACCCCATTTTGATCATCAAAAATATCAATTGGGTACCTAAAACTATAATTTTAAACTTCTGCCTTTAGACGGACTTTGCTTTAGAGGAGCCGATAGTCCTCAAATTTATTGCATGAAGAAATGAAAGATCATTTGAATTTTGAATGATTAGCGAATTTAGTTTTGGTAAATTTTAACCCATGGCGTTTCGAGAAAGGACAAAATTTGAATTGTCAGCAATATCAGACGAAGAAATCAGAAATTTCATCGCTTCTTTCTCGTCGCATGAAGGGAGCACCAGTGATGAGGAACGAATTGATTGTTTTTTTAGCGACGAAGAAGACATCGAACTATTAAAAAGCGAAGCTGATGATTTGACGCTCAGCCCGAACCAACAAGTCATTCTTCCGGTTCGGACAACGCTTTTTCGTCCGATTTTGCATTTGAAGAAAGTTCAAGCATTGCGCCTAGAAGTTTGAGAATGGGGTCCGTTACTTCAAATATTGCTTTTAGGAAGAGCAAGAAGTAATATGTGACAAAACACGAAAGCGTTTCTGATTTGACTTGCCTGAACTTCAAGCAGATGAATATGGTCAAACTTCACGTACTACGAGTAAGTTTAATGGGAATGTTTCGTCATTGGAAAGCAAAGAGCACTTCAAAACAACATTAAAGTTAATGTAAATGAACTAGTTTTCAAGAGAAGAAACACAAAAAAAGCCGACAAGCTACAGTGCGAAAACTATAGAAGCATATCACTGCCTTGTACGGCGTACAAAAATATTTTCAAAGACCTTAGAAAATAAAATCACATCATACGCCAACAGTAGCAAGGTAGGTTCAGACTACGTAGATTGACAATAGACAAACTGTTCACTGTGAAGTAGGTACTTGAGAAATGCTGGGAGTTCAACATAGACGTACTCCAAATTTTCGTTGACTTTAAGCAAGCATATGACAGTATTGATCGTAACGACCTGTACCAAATAAGGCTTTGCTTTAGCTTCCCAGGCAAAAAAAATCCATTTTGTTGGATGCCCTTTTGCCATCTTTCGATGAGTTGAAAAATTTCACGTTCGAAGAAGCCTTGATTTTTAGAATCAACACATTTTTAACAGCCTGATCGGAATCGAAAGTATTGTCGCGTGTTATGGTTCGCGGCCAATAATTTTAATGTTCCGGGAAAGTGAAAACGCAATGTCTTTTAAATTAAATTAAAAGAGTTTATTTAATTAAATTACAAATGCACAATCACTTATTTTACTATTTCACAATTTTAACTAGAATCTAACTTTCACTTGTCCATAAATTTCTATCGCAATTGTCTTCCGAAATTACTTCACATTCACGAAAATCACTTTTCTATTACTCGAACAATATCGCTTCCCACACACTATCGCAGTTCTTATCGCGGTCGGATGTATGATTGATCCCCCCATTCATTCAGCTCGCCTTTATATAGGGTCTCTAATCATTCAAATCAGTTCTCGTACATTGGTGAATTAGCGGGAACATTCGAGCAGCGTAATGAATGGGCAGTGACTCACTTTCAGATGTTGATAATGCTTGGTGGGTTCTCGTGGTTTCGCGTAGATTCATTTGTTGATGTTCTTAATGGTTGTAAAAACAATTGCGACAGTAGCTCGCAGAATTATTTGCACATGTAACACTGCCCCCACCTCAGTTGTTTTCGCCCCGACAAGATGTGTCGCCAGTTGTAGTCAATTCTCCCTGGATGTTATATGGGGCAAGACGGTCCAGGTGCACGATTTTCATTTTGGCTCTTGGCTTACGATGTTCCTGTATTCGGTTTACGACGTCGTTAATTCGCTTTGTAACTCGGTATGGTCCCTCCCAATTATGTTGCAACTTTGGAGACCTACCCTTCCGTCGCTGTGGGTTATATAGCCATACCAAGTCATCTTGCTGGAAGCCAGTAAAATTTGCCTTTAGATCATACCTAGTCTTCATGTGGTCAGCAGCCGATTCGAAGTGTTTTCGCACGGTCCGATGTATCTGATTCAACCGTTGCCTTAGCTCACTTGCGTACTCCGAGATCGTTTAGGGTTTCTCAGAGGGTGTTCCGAACTTTATATCAGCTGGCAGACGAATAGTCTTTCCAAAAATGACTTTGGCTGGGGCTTGGCCCGTCGATGCATGTTCGGCAGCTCTGTACGCCATCAAAAATAGTTTTCCCAGTCTCTTTGGTTCTCGTCAACCATCTTGGCCAAGTGTTTATTGAGAGTGCCGTTGAAACGTTCGACCATTCCATCGGATTGGGGATGCAGCGGTGTTGTCCTCGTTTTCCGTATTCCCAGCAGCTCGCACATTTCGCTAACAACTAGTGGCTCAAAGTTTCGGCCTTGATCCGAATGTAGTTCGCAAGGTACGCCGTACGTACTGACCCAATTTAACACTAGCTGTTCGGCTACAGTAGTTGCTTTCTGGTTTGGAATGGGGTAGACCTCGGGCCAATTGCTGAAATAATCGGCTACAACCACCGTGTATCGATTTCCCCATTCGGATTCAGGGAATGGTCCTGCGATGTCAACAGCAATCCTTTCGAATGGCACGCCTACGTTATAGGTTTGCATTTTTCCTCTCAGTCGTCGCTTTGGACCTTTGACGGAAGCGCAAATTGTGCATCTGCGGCACCAGTCCTCTACGTCTTTTCGAGCATGGAGCCAGTAAAACCTTTCCCGCAATTACGCTAACGTCTTGTCAACACCAAGGTGGCCTCCCGAGGATCCTTCATGCATTTCCTTAATGACATCGTGGATTAGGCTGTTGGGTAGTAAAGTTTACATCCTATAGGAGCTGCCATCCGCCGTTTCCTATTTCCGCTTGAGTACGCCACCCTCCACCTGAAGGGAGTTCCATTGTGCCCAATAGCTTTTCGGGGTTGCGCCGCGCGTTGAAGCGTCCTTCCACTCAGGTCGCCCAGTCGATTCCTTCCATACGAGCATTGGTCCGATGTCTTCACCGGCTAACTGGGCATTTCGAATCTCCTCCGATGACCAACCTTCATCGAATTTGGCCGTTATCAATCGCAGATCAACGGGTGGCTCCTTTTCCTCAATCCGTCGGCAAAGCTTGCAGTTAGCTGGACATGGACGACGAGATAGGGCGTCAGCATTTACATGAACTCCGCCCTTTCGATGAACAATTTCGTAGTCGTATGACTGCAATCTTTCGATCCATCTCGCAACTTGTCCCTCGGCGTTTTGAAGTTAAGTAGCCATCTCAGCGATGCATGGCCCGTTCGAAGAACAAATTTCTGACAATATAGGTACTTGTGGAACTGCTTGGTGGCCTCTATTAGAGCCAATAGCTCCTTTCTGGTCACGCAGTAGTTCTTCTCACTTCTTGAGAGAACTCGACTGTAATAAGAGAGGACTTTTTCTTCGCCATTGATCTGCTGGGAGACTACAGCTCCAATACCGCCGTTGCTCACACCGGTGTCAACTACAAACATTTTTCCGGGTTTCGGATACGCCAGCATTGTTCATTCCAGACATACGGACGATTTTTCTCGGTTAAATGATGGAGACACTTAGCTATTTTCGCAAAGTCTTTGAAGAATCTTCGATAGTAGGTCGTCTCGGTGCTTGTCGAATCGGCTTGGCTCCCTGTGTATCTATGACGTGAGTTACCAGACTCGTTCGGCCTTGGTCATCCGGACTTGTTGAGAAGATGTCACTGTACTTGGTGACCAGATCAGAGGCTCGTTTGAATAGCTGCACTGGCAATTTGACTTGCTTCAATATTGCAGACGTGGATTCCCGGGCTTTGTCTGTGTCTTGCCTCCTTTTCCAATGATGGTCGTGAGTAGCTTCGAAAGTGGTGATGGTGGAAACAGACTGGTAGCTGCCGATGATTTCTCCCGCTTTGATGCTCGTGGTTGAGTCTGCGGTGTTAAGGACTCTAACCGGCACATATCCGTTCCTTAAAGATCTTACAAGGCTTCGTCCTACAATCAAACTGCGCAATGCGGACGTCTTCGTTGGCTCTATCAGGTAAGATCGGTGGTCTCCAGAATCACCATCAAGCTTGGCCCATACAATGCTTTCGGAAGAATTCGGTACATCAGTGTCAGTACATACCACTACATTCATCTTGGGAATTTGGACACTGGGATCCTCCATCAGTACTTCGACATTCTGCCATTTCAATACACGTTTGTCCAAATCCAACGTGATTTCATGTGGTCGCAGAAAATCCATTCCGAGAATGCAGTCATCCATAATGTTCGCGACCAGAAAATTATGTCGGAACACAAGGTCTCCCAACTGTATCTGGAGATTGACCTCTCCATGAACAGGTGCAGTTTCTCCCGTAGCTGTCCGTAGTGAGAAAATTCTGCCCTTGTGAAGTTGTTGCTGTCTAACTAGGTCTTGTCGGATAATCGATCGGGTTGCACCAGTGTCGATTGTTATGGTGCAGTGTTCTCCGTCAGCTTGACCCGGAAGGCATAAGTCCGCTTCTCCATGATGTAGTCTTGACACGGTGATGGTGGTGCTGGGGACATCGATCCTCCTAGCCAACCTCTGCCCCACGAAGTTGGCTCTTACATGTTTCCCGACCCCTCTGTTAAAGGGCTTCCATTCTGGGCTCCTGACTCGGTCTGGATCTCCTCCTAGCTGCACACCCTGGACAATAGCTCGGTTTTCTTCGCTTCTTGCAGTCTCTTTGCTGGTGCCCCTTCTCTCTGCAATTCCAGCATCTAGGCGCACCATTTACATGCGGGTCTCGCTCAATTTCCACGCGCTCACACCTGCACTCGTCTGTCACTACCTCACGAACCCGGGCAGTGGTACGAGTCACATTTTTCGCTGCCTCAAAGTTCAGACTGTAAGCCAACCGTTTGCTTTTGGGCTAAACGCACGGCTTGTTGCAATTCCTGGTCCTTTAGTGCGCTGATGAATGCTTCTATCGCTGCATCATCTCGATGTTCTGGGTCGTAGGCTGGGTAAACCAAAAGTGCTAGTCGCTCAATGTCTTGGGCTAGCTGCTGTAGGGTTTCACCAGACTTCTGCATCCGATGCCTTAGCTGTGACCGATAAATCTGCTTTAGATGATCGTCTCCATAACGCATGTCGAGCGCATTCATTATAGCATTCGGGTTTGAGTGCAATTCTACGGAGATCGTCTGCAAAATCTCGGCAGCTGGGCCTCTTAGAGCAAGAATCAGTGCAGTTGCTCGTTCCTGCTCATTCCAGTGATTTGCCTTTGCGGCAACTTCAAACTGGGTCTTGTTAATACTCAAGACCGTTTGCCCATCGAATATTGGTGCTTGCACATTTCTGGGTGTGCTTTGCGCAGCGATTATAAGCGGGGCTGGTAAGGTGGTTACTACTGCCTTCGCTGCTTCCAATTCTTTTTTCACTTTTTCCATCTCATGGTTCATTCTCTCTTCGACCTGGCTGATCTCATAGTTGATTTTCTCATCAACCTGGCTGACCTTCTCCTCGACCTGGTAAACGTTTTCCTCGACGCATTTAATTTGATTGTTCAGGCTACCGAGCTCCACTTTTATTGGGGTTGACTGTTTTTGCACTTCCTTGATTTCGATCGCTTGTTGGTCCAGCTTCACTGATTGTTCATTTAACTTCGCTGAGTGTTCATTTAACTTCGCTGATTGTTCATTTAACTTCGCTGATTGTTCATCTAGTTTCGTAGTTAAATTGGATGACTGTTGTCGCTGCTCTTGCTGCATCAGCATTAACATTTGTATCAGCGCCTTTTCTGGTTCCTTTGGTTTTGCTGTTTCTACTTCACCACCTTCTGCGCCTTTTCCTGCATCTGAGGGCTCACCCGAATCCAGATACGTGCCTTCCGATTCAATTGCGTGACGCAAGCGTGCAATCAGTGTGGCCTTTGAACCTTGCGTAGCCAGGTTTCGCTGTTCCAACTCTTCCTTAAGCTCCGACAAGGTCAGTTCATTAATTTTTAAGTTTGGGCTTCGTGGCATTTTTAATGTTTCTTCAAATTTTACTATTGTGCACTATAAAAATGTTCAAATTTTCACTTTCAAAATTTTAATCTCACTTCTCGACACCACTGTCGCGTGACCCTTTCCTGTTAAATTGATTATTGTGCATTTTTTTAATTAAATAAACTTTTTTAACTTAAATTGAAAGACATTTCGTTTTCACTTTCCCGGAACATTAAAATTATTGGCCGCGAACCAAAAACACGCGACAGTATTTTTACCATTCAAATGGCTTTAAAGGGAACGAAACAGATAAAAGTCTAATGGTGCTAAGTCAGGGCTGTAGGGTGTATGCGGCATCAGTTCACAGTTGAGCTCCATTAATTTTCGACGGGTTATCAAAGAGGTGTGGGGTCAGGTGTTATCATCATGGAACAACACGCCTTTGCAGAATGATGGAACATCACGCCTTTCCAGAATGAAAGCAAGCCAACCAACATTGGCGTTCAGTAGGCAGTTCTCACCATAAACTTCTCACAATGTATATTTTGCCCTTCCGGAAGTAAAACAACAAAATATGCCGATGATGCTCTGTTTGATTGTCTATTTGCAAGTTTATTTTTAACCAACTTGTTGTTGACTAATGACGCTCAGACTTTGACTGAAGATAGTCTAAATTCTAATCTTTAAAATCGTATGTAACAATATAAGTCACGCGATGACTACTATATGAAATATGCAGTTCACGACATGAAATACGCAGCTCACGACATGAATTATCGAACAACCCAATACATTCAACGAAACTAGAAAGATTTTCTTGTGGCCGGGGAAATTCAAACCCACGGTGCTAGTAGACCTCTGGATTGAAAGGCCGCCACACTATCAGCTATGCCAGCCGCTGATGATCTCATTTTCATCAAATAGGCAAGTTCAATTGCGCAAACCATTTGAAAGCTTGCATCAATAGTATCGTAATGGGCAATTGAATTAAGGTTTGTTAGTAGGAAGGAAAGAATGAAATTTTGTTGGCAAAAGCTAAGGAATGAAATTTTGTTGGTCGGAAATAAAGAATGAAATTTATTATGTGGGAAAATGGATGTAAGGTTGTTTGTTAATGAAGATCAAAAAATTACAGTAGTAAAAAAAATAGTAAATATTTAATGGGGGAAGGGCAACTAGGATATATTTATAGCAGGAAAGAATTTAAAATTAATGGTTGAAGGGGGTATAGCAAAGGAAAATGCGGAAATATTTTATGAGGAATGTGCGCCTAATATAAACGATATAATTGAGTATTTAAATTAAAAAGCAGGAGAATGCCGGCTAGCCCGGAATTCGAATCAATCGTAGGGACGACCCATTCAACGCACAGAAAAAAACCAAAGAATAAACATTCACTCGACTTCAAACCATGGAAATATTCTATCAACCAAGTTCAATTATTGAATTCACCGTCCCGGCCGTCGTCATTTAGCGACTGCAATGTTATAGAAGTGGTGAACCGGACTTCTATAGCAGATATATTTACAATCAAATTCGGGCCCGACGAAGAAAATTCACTCAGTCTTAGACCCTGGTTGGCGCGAATACCGTCAAAACAAGAAACCGAACGTGAGAAAAGCAGCAAGCCACAAACATTAAGCCGCAGCAGATGTTTTAAAGGATAACGCACGTTCCGATAAGTTAACCAACAATCCTGGGGAAACCTTTAGTAACAACAACGTCGACTAAAAACGGAGAACAAACGGACAACCTTGTCCAAATAGAAAGCCCAAAGCAGCGTTGTACTGATTCGCTCAGTGAAACCCATTTTTGAGTCTATCAGTAGCCCTAGGTACTTCACCGCTGGCTTCGATTCGATGAGAATGCCTCCAATACTGATCATCCTTACTCTAGGGACTCTCTTTTTTGTCAATATGACCACTTCCACTTTCTCCAGTGCTATACTGAACCCGCGAGCAGTCATCAAGTCTCTAACCCGGCGAATTCACACACCTAGCCTAAGGTGCGCTTGTTCAACGGTGCGTGCAACCACCAGATCCGCAACATCATCCACATAGCCAATCAAACGAGACTCATCTGTCATCTTCAGTTTCAGCAGGCCGTCGTAAGATACGTTGCACAGGTCCGGACCAAGGATAGATCCCTGAGCAACACCCGATGTAACTTCCATCCTTCGTTGACCCTGTATCTAGCGTATCCAGAATATAAACCCATCTAGCGGAGTTGAAGGCGTTCCTAACATCGAGTGTCACTAAAAGAACGATCCGCCACTTGGTGCAACTGTATACCTCTGCCATTTGATCCGCGCGCACCACCTTTGCAATCGCATCAATTGTGGAGTATCTTGCTCTGAAGGCCTACTGCCAAGTAGATAGATCCCCAGCAGCACGAATCGTATCAGTGAGTCTTGATGAGTTTCTCTAGCACTTACCTAGCAGAGTCTAGCATGTATAACAGGCGGTATGCAGACGGCGATTCGGGGTTTCCTTTCCCCTTACTGATTAGCATTAGTTTACCCACTTTCCATCGTACTGGGAAAACTTCGTCCCGCAGGCAAGCGTAAAATGTGCCGAGCAGCAAGTCAGCACAATGGTGATAGATAAGTTGCAACACTTCAGCTTTTACTCCGAATTCGGTAAGTATATGGCCTGACCTGGTTGGTTGTACGACTTTATTAGCAGTTTTTGTGTCTTCGGGCCTTTAATTTGCCCTGAAATCTCGTAACACTTCTGCGTAGGATCGCCCAACTTGGGATTTGACCAGCAGTGCCTGCTACCAGGGTCTTCGTCATGGTTTTTTCTCTCCTGTTTTGCATCAGGTTTTTTTCTTGTTGCATTATTTTCTGGCACTTTTTAAAGGAGTTTTTTTTGCGGCTCTTCGCGTCTTTTGTCAAAACTATCTGGGAACCCTACTCTGGCCGCTTCCTTTCTTCTTTTACCCCGATTGGGCTAGACGCCATTCTTTTATGAATGCTTGAAGGTGGAGCTATTTGCGCGTGCCCTTTAGGCTTAGCCGTCAGCGCTTCTTAAACATTCTGGTCTTCTTCGGCTTTCTGGTCCTCTTTGGCCTTAAATCAGTTCCTCCGGCAATGTCCTATGCGACCGAGGAGCTCATCTTTTTCAAGGAGCCCATTTTTTACTCCTTTGCTGATTTTTAACGAGTCGCATGCAGATTTGATTCTGTTTGTAACGCCTCCCGAATTCGGATTAGCCTTTCTTCTTGAAATCGCAGGACGGTAATCATACTTTACGCCCTCCTTGCTTGGCAGAGATTATCGGCTTCCGTTTACGAGAACAGCACTACAGCAACACTTTATTTAGCTGGTTACTCCTATCTTTTCCAGCCGTGATAACTTTTTGGACTTCAGGATGGTTCGTTATTATTTCGGGATTTAATACCCTTGCTTGGGTAGTGATCGTAGCTGCAACTTTCAAACCCTAGACGGTCTTTATACTTTCCTCCACCACGCGCGCATCTTTTGTGTCCTCCAGAATTTCTCGCTCTTCATTTTAAGGACGCTCTGGCGTTCGATGCCCTTAATGTTGTACCCGATACGTTGTCCAGATCTTCTTGGCAAGATGAGTGAGTAGTGTCGCTAATTACTTGTCTCCCGTAGTACAAACATAAAGATGGTATGATTCGAGAGTCTGCATTTCAGGAACTCAAGTATGAAGATCTCAAGGAGCAAATTCTGAAGGAGCCTAATAAGTTTCAGAGTTTACACCTTACTGATGGTCATGTTTACATCAGTACTGCTTCTCCAGGACCGTTGCCTTTGGATATTCAGCGAACAAAATCATGTGTTCGTGAGGATCACCAAAAGGCTATCATAGTACGATTTCATGATGAAACTCAGGGCTCGCATTATATAATTCGTAATGCTGCTGAGGTTCTTCAAAGATATTATTATTGTCCTCGCTTGTATCAAGATGTGATTCAGCACATCCATAATTGGTCGACATACAAACAGGCAAGTCGTCGAAATCTTGATACCCTCGGTGGGTGCATCACGAGACTCAGTACAACCTATGCAGCGCCTGTCTGTGGACTTCATGGGTCCATACCACCATGCTCAATTTCTTGTGAACCTGGAGAAGTATAAAAAATCATGTGGCTTAAGCCCATGGCTAAAAAAATCTTTTCTCCCCATCTCTAATAAACCAATTGAATTTTTTATTGTATTTTATTCCCATTTGCAAAAAAATCGTAATTTCTCAATAAATAAATTTCTTTTTTTTTCCATTGTATTTTTTTTTCTGATGTACACATTGCAAAGGGATAAGAATCATAAAACAATTGTGCATCTTGACTCCCCCACGATGCTCCTACTCGTACAAACCTGCCCATTGCAGCGATATTAACGCCAGCAATTGGAATTTGATGAGTGGGATAATGTCGGACACTAGTGCAGTTGCTAGAGTGTAAGACGCTAGTGCAGATGCAAGAGTGTCAGAGTCCCGATATGGGGTTCTGCTGGGACTGTGAGTTCGCCTCTTGGGGCAATATATTTTTAGTTTCGTCAAATGCCAAAGGTTTTTGAGTGGGTGATGATCTTTATATAAATATGCTGATGCTTGTGCTATCATGGTTATATGCAAATCACCATACATGTAACTGGAAATATCGCATTAAGCGAAAGCTTGAAAAGATTAACAAGAATTCAAGTAAAATGAACTCCAAATGCGTTCAAACGTAACGGGGGCAGATGATTGGGAGAACAAAGGGTTGCGAGACAGGAGTCAGGTGGTTGGGTTTAGTCTTGTGGCAGCTAGAGCCTGGTTGGAACTTTAAGTCAAGTAGTAACGAGAGTGCGGGAGTAGTAGAGTCTTGATCCGGTCAGCTGCAAAGAAATATGTTGGACAGAATTTGCCGTGCAGTGAAAAACCTAATTTAGAATTGTTCTATGTGTATATGGTCGTTTTCCCCTGCCAGTGATCAAGTGAAAAACCGTTGGAAAAAATGTTGACTCCAGACCGCAAACTTTTTAGCAAGCAGAAGGCGAAAAGCAGATTTGCTAGGGTCGAGTGAAGTTAAAAAAGAAAAAGACAGATGTTAACGATAATCGAAATAGGACTTTGAATTGAGGAAGTGAAAACGTTGGTTTGAGTGAAGAAGACTAAATCCATCCTGGTGGAAGAGAAAGTTTTGTTTGAATTTTTCAATTATTGAAACCATTGGGCGCTAATTTGCGTGAAAAGAGGTTATCGTAATGGGAAAAAAAATGTTCGGTGCTATTATTCTGTATCTAGTGACATTGTGAATTCTAATGTCTAAGGTATAGCACTTAATATCGATGTGCTGTTAGTGATGAAAAGATACTTGGTCAACTGTTAAGGAATTAGAAGGTGTGAAGATACATGCATGCGACAGTTAATGAGAATAATATAAAGAGAACAGCTGAAACAAATAAGGTAGACAGACTTACGCTCATGTCGGAAGAGTTTTATACTGAACTTTCAAAATGCAATCACCAGCAACGAATAAAATCAAATACCAAAATAGCGTGTTATTGTTGTGTAATTGGAGAAATTACGAACTTAAAGAGCATTATAACCTTTTCTAAGGCTACTTAAATATCGAATTTTGTTGGGTTTAAAGGAGTCCATACGATTTTATAGAAAAGAATGCGAAAATCTAAGGTCATACTATTACATACTATACATACAGACTATACTATTAACAAAATTGAACGAATTTTGACTTCTAAGGCATTTGTTATTGTTGTACTCATAAATGTCTCCCTTGATAGCTTTTTTCAGATTGTTTAGATCATAGGTGTTCAATCGCGAGAGAGGAACATACATTTTTCCTTTAATCCCCCCCCCCTCCAAGCAAAAACTGTCAGTTTAAGAAATGTTTTCAAAAGCTCTTATTTTTATTTTATTTTTTATTTCAGATCTATTTTACAGAAAACATTCCAATTACAAAATAGATACACAAAAAGCTAACAAAAAAGAAAGCTACAATTTAACGCAAAATAAATATTATTACAAAAGATATGAACGAAAGATAATTTGGCAAATTTGAAAAGGATAACGCAATAAAATTAGAAATTAAGAATCCTACGCAGCTTGGACTTGAACACTGCGAGCGACTCCAAGGGAGGACCAAGCTGAAGGTATTCATGGTCTCGGACGAGTCGGACCAATGGGGAATGAAAATAAATATCTGTCGCGCGAAAGGAATCGTGTAAAAATGAGTAGATCTAGTTCTAGATGTAGGGCGTATGCAAATCGCGTTTTGAATATCCGATGATAAAAAACCTCGAGTAAGACGATAAGACGTTCGCTATATGGACGGTAGGATAGTTTGTATTTATAGAAAAGCGAGCGAGTAAATTTTTTCTGTACGGATTCAACGGCATTCGAAAGGTATGTGTGACGAGGAGACCATATTTGACATGCATATTCTAGAATAGAGCGCACGAGTGAGATAAATAGACGGACACATGTTTGAGTGCTAAAAGAAGTGTGGGAACAGCGCAGAACAAAGCCTGCGATTCGAGCTGCTCTAGATGTCGAATTTAAGATGTTTGTCAAACGTCATACCAAGATCCTTAAAATGGTCAACTGATAAAAGTACTGAACCTTGAATCTCATAGTCGAAGCTTAAGGTATTTAGTTTATTGGAAAAGCACATATGGAAACATTTAGGAACGTTGAGAGCAAGACGATTGATACGACACCATTCGTCCAATACATTAATGTCATTTTGGAGTATCAAGCAGTCATTCATCGAGCGAATGATCCTGAAGATTTTAAGATCGTCTGCATAGAGACGACAGTTTGAAGTAAAAGTACTAGGAAGATCATTGATGAAAAGGTTGAATAGGAGAGGGCTTAGGATAGATCCCTGTGGCACGCCAGAAGTCTGAGCGAAAGGGGCAGAAGAGCACCCGTTCCAAATTAATGAGCAAGAGCGGTTATGAATAAAGGAACTAATCCAGGTAAGGAGGGGACCAGATATTCCGTATTGACTAAGTTTGTATAATATAGTTTGATAGTCGATGCTGTCGAACGCTTTGGCGAAATCGGTATAAATCACGTCAACTTGGCAACTGGAATCTAGGGCAAGAGCTATGAAATTGGAAACCTCTAGTAGATTAGTAGTGGTTGAGCGACCTTTTATGAACCCATGTTGCTTAACGGAGAGATTTGTATGGAAAGCATTGTAAATTCTGGATTGGACAATCCTCTCTAATATTTTGCCAAAGGATGGGAGGAGAGATATTGGCCGATAATTCGAAACGGAATTGCGGTTGCCGGATTTATGGATCGGGAAAATATTAGCACGTTTCCATGCATCTGGGTAAACACCAGTCGAAAGACTCAAATTAAAAATCAAGGATAGAGGAAAACTCAGAGAAGAGCTTAGCGATTTAATGAAGAAGTTGGGAAAGCCATCCGGTCCCATAGATCCGCTTGCATCTATCGAGGCGATGATATCTTCCACTTCTATCGAATCGGTAGAGATAAAGGCGAATTTGAAGGGAGCTGGGCTACAGGAATTTATGGAGCAAGGCGAGGAGGATCTGAAATTGGATGAAAAAAACTCGGCAAAGAGATCGCATATGTCTTGATCATTAGATGCTGTTTTATTAAGCAATGAAACTGAATTAGGAAGAGTGGTGGAAGATTTAAGTGAATGAACATATGACCAAAAGGATTTGGGGTTATTGGAGTAGAAGGAGGCTTTGATGGACTGGTAATAGGCAAGTAAAGCTTGAGAAATGGCTTTTTTGGCATCAGATCGTAGAAGTTTATATCTTAAAAGATCTATATTGGACCTCGAACGAAGGTCGATTTTACGGGCTTTGTCTTTCACACGCAGTACTTGTGCAACCGCAGCATTGAACCAAGCTGGATTCTTATGACTTGGTGTACGAGTCAATGGCGTGAACTGAGCAATAATGTTGAACAGCGTAGAGTAGAAAGATTGTACAGCAAGTTCAGGATTAATTGGATCCAAAATCGAAACCCAATCAATGTTCGCAAGCATTGATGATATTCCTTCGTAGTTTGCTTTAAAAAAGTTAAAACGACGAGGGTTTGATTTCCGGTGCAGACGTATTGAATGCAGCGTTAATTGTGTTTCTAATGGGGGATGATGAATATCCGGTATAACATACGGCGACACCGCCAGAGAAATTGGACAGACGGAAGAAGGATTACTCGACAAAATGAGGTCGAGATTTTTATCGTTAGCATTTAATACAGGATTTAGTTGGGTGAGGGAGCTAAGGGACAAGAAAGATGAAAGAGCGATGGAAATTTCATTGACTGAAGTTATAGAAGAAGCGATCCAGCTTACCGACGGCATGTTGAAATCACCACAGATAAGGATTTGCATTATTTATGAATAAGGCAAGTTCATTAAAAAGCCGCTCATAGCAGCGAAGTGGCATATTACAGGGAACATACAGACATATCACGCAAACTCGAAGATTGGTAGAGAAGTTTATTTGGACTGCGATACTTTCGACAGGCGGAGAAATGGTCAAGTCAGAACAACTTGAAGTCTGAAACCTATTGTTGACCGCTATTAGCACACCCCCATCATCTGATTTCCCAGATAATAGGCGATCCCTATCTTGTCTGAAGACTGAATGAAGAGGAAGAATTTCTTCATCCGTAAAATCACTTGTATGCCAAGTCTCAGAAAAACAGATTATGTCATCGTTGGCAATGTAAGATGCAATATCTATTGCGTTCAGCTTGGTCCTCAAACCGCGAACGTTTTGATAGAAGAAATTAAGAGAGAGAGACGAATCAAGGCGATTTAATCTTTCCGTTGAGACATGCCTGATGGACGGAAATTTTTTCGCGAAGTCTGTTCAAAGCGGTTTACTAAATTACCAGGAGGCCAGAAGTCTAGATTAAGTAGGAATGATAAGTTTGCCGGAACTGTTAATTTAAAAGAGCCAACAATACGATTTGGACGACGCGTTAATTTAATACAGTCCAAAAACTGCGGAGGATGATCTAGTCTAGCAGTAATGTATAATTTTAATTCTTCCACCGAAGTGTCCGAAGCTACACGGGAAACCAAGAGCGATAATGGTGGAGAGACGATCCTGATTGAGGGTAAAACATCAGCTGAACCACCGTTATTTACGTTGGTACAGCTCCTAAGAGATGGGCTACCTGCAGCTTGTTGAGTACGGCTGTGATTCGGAAGCTGCAGAAGATTGTCCTTCACAAGGTTGTTGACATTAAGAGTATTTACCATCGTTTTGTTGTTGTTGGTATGAATTACACGATAATTTCCGGTGTAAATTGAGTCTTTTGCTGTCTATCGGGTTGGACGGATTTGCTTCTCGTCATATGCATCGATTCAGACGAGATTGCACATGCAGCAATTGGCGAGTTTAAATTGCTGTTAGACTCCACAGGATCCACATTATCATATGAGCCAGATAAAGGAAGAAGATTCGATAGGCTGCGGTTGAGAGGCACCGTAAGCGGTAATAGCGGCTGTTCTTCATGGTCATCAGTTGATAGAAGTTGCGATATTTCCTCTTTCGCAATACTAAGTATCTCCTTTAATTTGAGCACAGAGGATGAAAGCATGTCCACTGTTGACTTAGCCTTATGAAGCCTAGTTACGTAGGCAGCGATGTTATGTTTTCGGCATTTTTGGCAATACCAATTGACACCGGTATCCTTTTTCATGATTGCGTCAGCAGTGGGCCCCGACAGTTCTACGCACTTTGCATGAAATGGCAATCCGCAGAAGCCATAACAGGTGCCTAAAATTGTTTTTATCTCTGATAAAGACCTTTCATTTGATACTCATACCGGCTACCTTTGATGAATTTTTTTTCAGGATCCACTCCCCTGTACTGTAATCATCGATTCATGGCATCAGAAAATTTTTTTCGAACGCTAGAATGGTTATAAAGCCCTTTTGTTAGGAGCTCTCTCCTGCCTTCTCGAATTGTTTCACGTATGAGTATTAATTGTAATTAGTCATCTTCAATCATTCATTAAATTGAATCAAGTGTTAAAAGCCTGTACCTTAAACGTTGAAGTTGGGAAAAAATAACTCAAAATTATTCAATCTTCGCATTTGAAACAGTCACTATTTTGTTTTATAATCACTGATACCACTAGCTGAACCAATTCTCAAAGATATTCATGATCCGTATAATTCCCGAAACTTTCATGCAAATCCTAGCAAACCTGTAGTGTCTGAGTCGGTAAAAAGCGCATATTGTTCCATAGCCATATGTTTCCATAGTAATACAGCGCATATTGTTCCATTGTAATACAGGAAAATTCTGCACGATTCTCCTGAAACTAGATGTGTCAAAGGGAAGACAAAAACCAACTTAAAGGTTAAAATACAACAGGAAGGGCTTCCTTTACACGTTTCCATGAGCAATTTAGTGTGAGCTCCGCAAGTTAAAAAAGGATTTAGAAACCTATAGATCATATGTGAGATCGAAACACATCGCTACTCTTCAAAAATCTCGAGATGACTTTAAGAAATATCATTCCTAACCAAAGTCTGACTTCAAGGCGCATTAAACTCTTCTACCTCAATTGCGGTGGTATAAGAGGAAAATTAAATTATTTATTTATTGACGCCAAATCCTGCCATTTTAATATTATTACCATCACCGAGACTTGGTTGAATAGCTCGTATACAAAAACGGAAAGTTTTGACGATAGTTGGACTATCCACCGCTGTGATCAAGACTATCAGCGCACAGGTCAATCTAGAGGAGGTGGAGTTCTAATTGCTATAAAAAATTTCCTATCATGTGAAGTGGTTCAAACTGCATCCTCTAAAGACTTCGAACATATATTTGTGCGAGTTATCCTTGGTCATGTGTTTTATACATCGGTGTAGTGTATATACCTCCCAATCCTGAAGAGACTATTTACAACAACTTCTTTGAGGTAGCTTCTTCAGTCATGTCATCCCTTAATGAAAATGATAGAATCATCATTTTAGGTGACTTCAATCGTCCTCACTTATCCTTTGTTGTTGACGAAAATGAAAAATATCTCCTTCCTTTGAACCTTAAAGACTCCGTTGACAATAAATTAGTCAATACATTTTATGGCAATGATTTGCAGCAAACTGATCCAACCCCAAACCCAAATGGTAACTGGTTAGATTTAATTTTCATGAATTTTGTTGACGAAGTAGTAGTATGTCCAACGACTGACGAAGAAAACCTGTTTTCTAATACTAAACATCATAGAGCTTTTTCTGTTGAACTTTCTACATCTGATCTGAAAACATCGAATTTATACAATGATGAAATTGTATATGACTTTAAAAATGCAGACTATGTAGGTATTAGAGCCTATTTAGAAACTATAGAATGGATAGAAACTCTTTCAATGTTAGACGTAGATGATGCAATATCATCATTCTATCAGATATTATTTGACGCCGTTGAAAATTTCGTCCCTAAAATAAAGAAAAGAAATAAGAAATCTGAACCATGGCTAGATAGAGAGCTTAGACAATTACGAAATCATAGAAATAAACTCTACAAGATCTTGAAAAATAGTCCAAACCCAAACGAACAAATCAGGGTAAGTTATGAAAACTTGGCCAACGAATTTTCTCAAAAGTCTCGAGACGCATACGACCTTCACATTAATATAACAGGAGAAAATATAATGCGTGACCCTAAGAAATTCTATGATTTTGTAAATACTAAAAGAAAATCGTCTGGGTATCCAGCAACAATGACTAAGGGAGAAACTACTTCCTCTGATTGTAAAACAATTTGTGATATGTTTACTGAATACTTCCAGGAAGTTTTTCTGCCTGCTAGCTCACCGGAACATCATCAGACGCAAATACCTCATAATGGTGGTATTGCAGAAATAACTCTTACTTTAGAAGAAATCCATAAAGCCATTAACGATCTGGACCTGAATAAAGGCCCTGGTCCAGACCATATTCCTCCATCTTTTTTATTACAGTGTCTAACACAGGTATCCAAACCGCTGCATATAATTTTTACTAAATCTCTCTCATCAGGTGTCTTTCCGACTGTGTGGAAATTATCCAACCTTACACCCATCCACAAAAGTGGAGACAAAAAATCAGAGGAGAATTACAGAGGCATCGCACTACTATCCACTATACCAAAACTATTTGAAGAAATGATACATGATAGGCTCGCCACCTTTGTTGATCCATTCCTTAACGACCAGCAACATGGTTTCCGTAAAGGTCGCTCAACTGCCACTAATCTCATAATCATGGTTTCCGATGCTCTTAATGCCATGGAAAAAGTCCAGCAGGTTGATGCAGTATACGCTGATTTTAGTAAGGCTTTTGATCAAGTGAATCACTCTATTTTAATAACAAAATTGCAAAACTTTGGGATCTCTGGGCCTCTTCTAAATTGGCTTATATCCTACCTTTCTCATCGCACTCAAACTGTACAATTTCAGGGTTACTATTCAAAGAAAATTGTAGCATCATCGGGTGTGCCACAAGGTAGTCACCTCGGACCTCTCCTGTTTAACATGTTCATATCTGATCTATCAAAACAACTGGCGGGTATACCACACCTATTATATGCTGATGATCTAAAAATTTACCACGCTATTGGCTCACAAACCGAAGCGAGCTTTCTTCAAATAAAACTTTTTTGCCTTCAACAATGGTATGAGATTAATAAACTTAAACTCAACGCAAGTAAATGTCAGGTCATAAGTTTTTCTCGCAAAAAAAAACTTCGTTAGCAATACCTACTTCCTTAATATTGTCAAACTGGCAAGAGTTGAGCATGTTAATGATCTTGGTGTCATCTTGGATCACAAGCTGCGTTTTAATTTACATTATGATAAAATTTTAGCGAAGGCTAATAAGCAGCTAGGCTTCATTAAAAGACGTGCGAAGGAGTTCAAGAATGTATGGGTAACAAAATCTTTGTACACGGCCCTTGTTCGCCCAATCTTAGAATATGCGAGCATTGTCTGGGACCCTTTCTTTGAAATACACTCAAATAGACTTGAGTCCATCCAGATGCAGTTTGTACTATTTGCCTTAAGGGATCTTTACGATCCCAGTCAATTCTCAACCTTACCAGAATACTCGCAAAGGCTTAAACAACTAAACACGACTTCTCTGTCATTAAGAAGACAAATCTCATCTTGCTGCTTCGCCTTTTTAAAACCTTGAAGCCTTAAATATCCTCTGTCCTGGAATTCCTTAGCCCATTTCCCCCCCAATTGTAATTGTTAAGAAAATATAATGGAACTATAATGCAATGTAAATATTTTGTACCTTGTTTGGTTCATGAATAAATAAATAAATAAATTCAAACCGCTATAAGTACGTTTAACACTATTTGATCTGTGTGAAACTTGAAGGGAAGATTAATATTATAAATAGTCATTTGCATACTGAATTTCATTGAGTTTAAAGGTACCGTTAACATTTTTTTCAAGGAAATCTAAAATCGGCAAATCATACTATTACTAACAAAATTGAGTGAATTTCGACTTCTCACGTATTTGTTGTTGTTGTACTCACAAAGGCCTACATCCATGATTTTTTTCAGATTTTTCAGATGAAAGGTGTCCAATCGCGACGGGGGGTTCGCGAAAAGTTCGTACATTTCCTCCTCCCCTGTCCCCCACGGTATTGATAAGGCAATTTTGAAGAGATCTCAATGAGACCTTTCCAATGACACCCTAATCGACTACCAACGGTGAACAAAATTTTTTTGAAGGGTCACCTCCCTATATGGGGAGACCCCCCTTAAGCCCTTTGAAAAAAATTTTCACCCCAAAACTTTCATGAAAGTTTTCATGGGAGCTTTTCAAAACAGTTGTTAAACTGTCAGTTTTTGCTTCAGTGGGGGCACAGAGGGGAAGTACATGAAAAATGTGTTCCCTTCGGCGCGGATGGACATCTGAAATAATTATCAAGGGAGATATTTATGAGTATAACAATACCAAAAACCTCAGAAGTCGAAATTCGTTCAACTTTATTAATAATAGTATGATCTTCGTATTTCATATTTTCTCCAATAAAATCGTCTTGGACATGTTTCTTGATTTGATTCGATCTGGTGACTGCATTTTGTAAATTGAATACAAAACCCTTCAGACATGAGCGTAGGTCTGTTTACCCAACTTGTTTATTATGTGAGGTGAGGATGCCCTGAAACCGCCCCGAGACAACTGAGCGCTAGCCGGCCTCAGCATGCCAGCCCGGGTCAGGTAATCCTTTGCCATCTTCTAATGTCTGCAACTGCAGCGACTACCGTGATCGGGACAGGGTGTTTATTACTGTTTCTAGGCGTTTATTTTTGAACCAGGCATGATAATATAAGAACTTCCCAAACCCTACACGTTTACTAGTGTTGCTAGCCATAATCAATCTTAGAGAAGTCAGTCCTAAAGTTCTCATCAACAGTCAGAGCTAACGCTTTGGGGGACTTACTAAGGACAAATGTGCGTTCTTGGAAACTGCACAAGCGGGAACCTTGAAAGTTAAAGTAGTCAAAAATGGTGTCCTCTTAGAAGTTTGTTTTTCTACTAGACGTGTTAAGAATGTGTTGCAGAGTAAATACTAATTTATTTTCTATTTTTGCAGTAGATTCGTTGCTGGTTACGAGGCTCTTTAGACAGAGGCACTCTCCTGCTTACGCAACTTGTTTCACTGGATATATATATATACGTCGATTAGCTAGATATCATTTCACAGTTACTTTTTCTATATTAATAAGCGAACCGTGAGATAACGGTTAGAAATGCATAACAGATTAATTCAGGAATCCTGCCAAAGAAGATTTAGAATTTGCTTCTGCCTCAATTTATTTTATTTCCCACAAATGGACGTTTCATGTTTATTTGCCCAAAGAAAGATACTGTACAAAACGAAAGGAATGAATATTCTGCTATCGTTTTAATCTCTTAACAGCACATTTCATGTTGCATCCAAACCAGTCATTCTCGACTATAAGCTCATGGCAGCCATAATACTATTTCCTCTCCAAACAATATCAATAAATTTATTTAAATATCAATAAATATTCAAAGGTGCGATACAAAGTGAGACACATCTTTAAAATTTGTTACCTAGCCTCTGCTATGAGTAACTTTTCCATTACGATTACAAGATCTTTTCATTTATTTATGAGTTCGCGATGTCTTTAGCACAACAGCCAGGACGAGTTTCGTCCTCGGTTCCGTTCTGTTTTGCAGACAGGATTTAATTGCCACACACACTAATATTTGTTCAAGGCTGATTTATTGTCACGTGCTGGTGTCGAGATTCTAACAGATTTTCAATTTTACACCACTAAATCATGAGGTGATAGCGTAACAATCTTATCTCCACACTCGCAGCATTAATAATAATTAAAATGCAATCGATAAATCAATAAAATGAAACATTTGCTGGTATGTATGTAGTATCTGTTTGTGTACTCTCAACTATTTGCCACTGAACGTTCACTTGTGCTGCTAATTCTGCAAACGATGCATTTTCTTCGATCTGTCGATTGAAAGTAGGAGTCAAGGAAAAGCAGTGCTAGGAAAATTGCACCTACATATGAGAGCACTTGTTGCTGTGCAAATGTGCAAATTGAATGGAGGAATCTGCCGCAGCAACAACAACTTTATCGCGATTGCATCTGTTTCAGCGTGTAATCGATGTTAGTGCACGGATGCTATTGAGAACTCTCCGTGGAGCTCGTCTCAGCATTAAGTATTACGTTGTTTCCTTGATCTGCTGATGTCTTGGCTAAAGTTGTTTGGTAGCATCTTCAATGCTTTTTATAGGGTGATCCAATCAATAGTATTTTGATTTTTCAAGATTGCAATTTTGTGCAATAGCAAGAAAATGTCACCCTGTTGTTAACAAGAATGTCGATCTGCGCGGAGCAAGAATAATGATGAATGAGTGGAGACAAAGAAAGCTGAAATCCTGTTTTGGGATGTATCTCGGAGATACAATAAAAACATCTTTTTTACATGAAACCCGCAAAACTGATAGCGAACGGTCTTTAAATCATACATGAGTGCATCGATGGTTTTGCATTCTTCTGTTGCGTGCAAGCTATTATTTCGAAGGATGCGAAAACATATCAATGATGTTAACGATTATTGTAGTGCATATGCATATGGATACAAGCACCAAATTATCCCAATAACTACACAAATATGTGAAGACATGATTCAAAACATTGAATTCATGACCAGAACCGGTTGGAAATGAAGTTAACTTAATCTTAGAGGATTTTTTGGCATCGTACGTTGTTGCTTTTATATTACATATACATACAGCTTTTCATATAATAGGAGGAAAAACGAAAGCTCAGAAAATGATCATTGTATGAAGAATCATCGCAAAAATTTTCAGTAACAATTCGAGTTAACTTTCAGAATTTCATAATAAAATTAAGGAAAATGCGTAAAAATCACTTGAATGTAAGGGAAATGCAGAGAAAAGCTTTTATAGAATCTACTTTATATTAACATTAATTAAATAGAGCGTTGATAAACATAAAGATATAATAAAACGAGCATATGTGTTACGTTTCCATTAGCCGGCAACGTATAGCTCAGATCATCATAACTTAGCAGCGTGGTAATTTCTAGTAATTTTAACTTCTGTCTATTTGGGCGATTCGGGTGTCCATAAGTAAAGGAATTTTTAAGTTTGTAGTAATCGAGCAGTCGCCTAAGGATACTGCTCGAAAACCATCATAATGCTGATCCAATTTTAATTATAAATTTTAAAAAATAATTATTTATGTTAACAATTAAAACTAGGACACGGCAACACCTTTATAACGCAGCTTATCCAAGAACTGCATCGCCACAATGCGTTCTCCATTGTATGGATGAGTGGGCTCGTGAAACGCTGTTGCGGCATGTACCGTGCGGTGGCGGTTCGCAGCAGTGAGCAGACCTGCTTGGGCCGATCGGGGAGTCTGTTACGGATCGTCACAAAGGGTACATGCGAGTAACATATGGGAATGTTCATTCAGCCAACATCAATAATGGCCATTCACCCAACATCAATAATGTGCATTCAAGCGACAGTATAACTAGGTCAGAACAAAACATTACGCCATATGCTAAAAATGCAGTTAGCAGTCAATTGCTCTTTCACCATAATTGCGACTCAATTGTGTGAGTTGAAACTAATGACACAAAAGATAATAACGAATAAATAAAAAAGCAATTGACTGATCGATCATCAGTTTTTGTTACGATACCATAAGATATACTTCGGAATTTTTTTTTAATACGATACTTTTGACAATACATTGTTGACGCAGTCGATGTTCCTTTACAAGAAAACGGCTTAAGGAAAGTGATCGGATCAAGAACGGAATTAAAGAAATTTGTGTTTAAAGTGGAAAACATAGTGTCGTGAAGTAAACTTTAGCACGATACGAAGAAACGGGCTGAACACAATTTTGTTTAAAGTGATATAGTGTCGTGAAGCAAGCTTCAGTACGATACTGTATACAACGTAGTTAAAACTATTCGAAGTCAATATGGCACACCAGCAACTGGAGCAATGTCTGGTCGCCCTGACTGAAATCTTAGCAAAACAAAACCAGGGAAACAACTGGAGGACATCAGTGGAGAAAAGGATCAAATATTTGCAACCATTTAAGGGGGAGCCTGGAACGCTATCGTTTTTCATCGCAACTGTAGAGCAGGTTTTAGATGACTACAACGATCGAGCACCACAGGTATTTCAGATCATATACAACGTGAAGATAATTGGAGAAGCGAGGAACTATTTGGCAGTGGACATACCACAATCTTGGGCATAATGGGAGGAGAAATTAAGGATACACTTTCGTCCAGTACAATATCAGCTACAAATCACCAAGGAGATTAGTAATTTAAAGGTATTTACAATTTATCAATTATTAAAAGTCAGGAAATTGCCAACTCTTTTACGGAATATTCAGCATTTTGTGAGAATAGGGATCAAATTTTAACATGTTTAACCAGTGCATCAATCTTAAAAATAAAAGAATTAATAGCAGGTGCAGTGGCAGCAGGAATATATAATGAATTTTCTTTAGCTAACATACGTACAATTCTATATAAATATATTGGCCAAGATATATATAGCTTAAATATTGAAAAATTTAATTCTCACATACACAATAAATTTAATAGAAATGTGCAAAATAATAATTCTGGTGACAGTGATAAAAGTGATTCAAACCTTATAAAAGAAAATCAATTCAGTTCGCAATCTAGGCAGTATAATTCCAATCAATCTAGGAATCAGAAAAATAATAAAAGTTTCGCACAAAATAAGTCAAGTCAACAAAGACTGGAGCCCATGGAGATTGATAGTATTAGTAGAGAAAATGAAGGTGTGTGGTCTAGTGGTTAGAGCATGAACGCATAAGCCGAAGGTCCCAGGTTCAAATCTCGTAGAGAGCAACGTAATTTAGTTCAGGGGATTTTTCGGATAGACTACGAATGTTCACTCAGTCGTGATATGTACTGATTTAATCAGATCATATCATAGCTGAGCAGGCACACGTGAGCATGGTACTGACCAAAAACTTCTGAAAAAATCAATACGGTCATGAAAATGAGATACTCTAACTATATCTACGCGAAAACCCGAGAGGGGCTGTAGTGCTACAAAGAAGAAGAAGAAATGAAGATTATTTAGATACAAATGAGTTTTTTATCAACTAGCCTTGGAAGAAAAGAAAATTTATATTAAGGTCACTTTCAAAGGAAGAGGATACGTAGCAATGATTGATACACGGAATGTCCTGAGGAATTTAATGAATCCATGAACGCCAGGGATTTAAATAAACAAGACGATTTTTTGACAGGAATGGACAGGATTACAAAGAATGTTAAATTAATTGATATTCAACAGCAGGACATATTGTCAACTAATGATGTACATCTTCCGTTCTTAGCAAAATCACTGGGAGAAGTTAATATGCTAGATATAAGTGAAGTATGTTATTGAAAAGCTTTTAAACAAATACAGAAGATTAACGTTCAAGGAAGGAGACCAGTTAATCAACACTTATTCGGTGGTTCACCTAATCAAACCGACAACGGACTAACAAATAAATTCGAAATTATACAGACACCCACCACAACATGAGGCTGAGGTTCGCAGGCAGATGGAGGAAATGGAAAAACAAGGAATTATTAGAAAAAGTAATAGTCGATAAGGTTCACCTATAATCGTGATTCCGAAGAAAATGGATAATTCAGGAAAACAAAAGTACAGAAGTGTTGTAGACTATAGGAAGCTTAACCAAGTCACAATAGATGACAAATATCCCTTTCCTTATATTGATAGCAACTTAGATAAGTTGGGAAAAGCCCAATATTTTGGTACGTTGGATTTGGCGAAGGGATATCATCAGATACTGGTAGCGGAAGATCATATTGGAAAAACTGCTTTTGTTATACAGTAGGTCTTTATGAGTATATCAGAATGCCGTTTGGGTTGAAAAACGCACCGGCAACGTTTCAGAAACTGATGAATAATATATTAAGGGAGTATATCAATAAAATATGTGTGGTATATCTTGATGATATACTGATATTTCCAACATCTCTGGAAGAACATATATTACTATTAGACAACATTTTTAACATTTTACAATAGCACAATATAAAAATACAAGCTGATAAGTGCAGCTTTATGAAGAGGGACACCGAATTTTTAGGCCATATATTATCGAAGGAGGGCATTCTTCCAAATCCTAAAAAAATCAAAGACATTGAAGATCTTAGTCTACCAAAGACCGAGAGACAACTAAAAGAGTTCCTGGGAATGACGGGTTTTTACAGAAAATTTATAAGAGATTACGTTAAAGTAGCGTACCCAATGATCAAATATTTGAAAAAAAAACGAAAAATTAATATAAATGATCCTCAATATATTTCAGCCTTTGAAAACCTAAAAGCCTTAATTACTGCAGACCCCATATTAAAATTCCCAGAATATGACAAAAGGTTTACATTGACTACTGGCGCTAGTAATTTTCAGGACGGACATCCAGTTTGTTTTGTATCGAGAAGTTTAAATAACATGAAAAGAATTACAGCGTTACGGGTAAAGAATTTTAAGCAATCGTTTACCTTGTAAATTATTTTCACCCATATTTATATGGAAGAAAGTTCAAAATGATTACTGACCATGCACCCATAAAATATTTAAATAGCAAGTATAAAGGAAAGGAATTTTCGCAACGTAACCAGAGGTGAATCTTAAAATTAAAACAATTTAATTATGAAATGGAGTACCTACAAGGGAAGGAAAATAAAGTCGCGGATTTTCTATGTAGACTTGAGGATACACCCAAAATGTAACAAGGATTTAACAGCAGTCAATTGCTTTTTCACCGTAATTGCAACTCTATAGGGTATGTTAAAACTTATGACACTAAAGATAATAACGAATCAATAAAAGAGCAACTGACTGATCGATCATCAGTTGTTGTTACGATAGCATAAGATATACTTCGGAAATGCAGTTGAACTACATAAAGAAAACTGTTTCGTTTTTTTTAGGGTTTTGTAAAATAATTTTACAAAACCCTTCTCAAATCGCGTCCTGTCTGTCCGTCTGTCTGTCTGTCCGTCCGTCCGTGTGTCACAGCAGTCTTTCTCGGAAACTACTTAAGCTAGAAACATCAAATTTTGTATGTAGGAGTAAAGTGGTGCTCTCTTCAAAGTTCAACTACAAAAAAATTTTATAAGGTATTTAAGAGGGGCCTCCCCATATAGGGGAGTAACCCCCCGAAAAAAAAATTTCATTGAAGGTAGCCGATATGGGTATCAAATGAAAGGTCTTGATGAGAACTTTTCAAAACAGGTCTTAGTTTGGCAAAATTTGCTTCGAGGGGCGCACAGGGAAGGGAAATACACGAAAAATTTGTGTCCCCCCCCTTGCGATTGGACACCTGTGATCCGAAAAATCTGAAAAAAATCAAGAATGTAGGCCTTGATGAGTACAACAATAACAAATACGTGAGAAGTCGCAATTCACTCAACTTTGTTAGTAATAGTATAATTTATCGATTTTATGTTTTCTTGAATAAAGGTACCGTTAAATTCAATGAAATTCAGTACGCAGATGACTATTTATAAGATTGATTTGCCCTGCAAGTTTCATAAAGATTGAATTATATTTAGCGAAGTTATAGCGGTTTGAATTTTCCTGTATTACTATGGAACAATATGCGCTGCATGTATTACTATGGCAACATATGGCTATGGAACAATATGCGCTTTTTACCGACTCAGCCACTACAATTTTGCTAGGATTTGCATGATAATTTTAGGAATGATAGGTGTCATGTATATCTTTGAGAATCGGTTCAGCTAGTGGTATCAGTAATCGTAAAACAAAATAGTGGCTGTTTTAAATGCGAAGATTGAATAATTTTGAGTTATTTTTTCCCAACTTCAACCTTCAAGGTGCATGCTTTGAACACTTGATTCAATTTAATGAATGACTGAAGATGGTTACCTACAATTATTACTCATAAGTGAAACAAGTCAAGGAGGTGGGAGAGAGCTCCTAGCAAAAGGGCTTTGTAACAACTCTAGGATTCGAAAAAATTGGCCATGAATCGATGATAACAGTACAGGAGTGGCCCCTGAAAAAAAAAAATTTATCAAACGCAGCCGATATGAGTATGAAATGAAAGTTTTCATGGGAGCTTTTCAAAACAGTTCTTAAACTGTCAGTTTCTGCTTCAGTGGGGCACAGGGGGGAAATACATGAAAAATGTGGTTTCCTCCCTCACGAATGGACATCTGAAATAATCATCAAGGGAGATATTTATGAGTATAACAATAACAAAAACCTCAAAAGTCTAAATTCGTTCAACTTTGTTAATAATAGTATGACCTTCGAATTTCATATTTTCTCCAATAAAATCGTCATTGACATGCTTCTTGACTTTATTCAATCTAGTGACTGCATTTTGTAAATTGAATACAAAACCCTTCTGACATGAGCGTAGGTCTGTTTACCCAACTTGTTTAGTACGATTCTTTGGACAATACGTTATTCGCGCGAAAACCGCGATCAATTAAAAGTAGAATTCGATCCGTCTTTGCTCAGATAGTTTAATCGAACTTCTCTAATGGAGGCACGTTTTAGTCCAAATTTCAGCATTGATCAATAGAAAATCATCGTGCGCGTCGTTTCCACCACCTGGTTGACAGCTTACTGGGAACTTTAACTCGGAGTTTCGTCACCAAAGTGACCATTCTACGCGCTGGCAGTTGTCCCATGTCTTGTGCAAATTTTTTGATCTTGTGGGGAAGTTTCCCTTTACATCTTCCTTGAATGTCTAGGAAGTGTTTGTGGATGAATTGAATTTGACCGTGGTGGTTCTTCTGTCGAAGCAGGAAGTGATTTATCTGTAATGTGACCGTGCCAACTGGAAAAGAGTGAAATTTCCAATTCTAACTGGCCCCACAATTTTCGTCATTGAAAATTCATTTTCTTCCGAGTGCTGTGCTAGAGGAAACAGTTCGACACTAGTGGAGAGGGTTGTAATGCTAGGGTTGCGCCTGGTAATGGGCATTGGTGATGAGTGTGTGTAACTGATTCGCGGCTTTTTCGTCACGATAAGCGAAGGAAAACGCTTAAATTCGACGTGGGTGACCGCAAACGGTGGAGCTAGAGATCTTGCGATTGGCAGATCAGTGAAATGAAAACAAGGAAATTGAAAATTTCAGTCAAATAGTTGTTTTGGGTGGACGAAAATAAATATTCTGTCGTGCTGTTTTTCGTTTTCTGGTCTGACCTCGATTGTACATTAAGCGCGAGACCAACGGATTTTTCGCTGTTTTTTCACCTGAACTAGCAACTTTCGAAGATTACGCGTTCGAAGGAACAAACGAGGAGGCAAGAACTGACAATACCATCGAATTTAAAGAACGACTTGACTTTGCTAAATAGAACGCTTTTCGACGACCAGGTGTGATTTTATTCATAAAACAGGGCACAGATGTTCCAAGAAACTTTGATGACAGTCGCTTCACATGTGGAAAAGAAAAACGATTGACTGAAGAGATTGAAAAATTGGACAATTTCAACATCGACGATATTCACACTTTAAAGGATCAAAGACTCAGAGCATCCAGATGAAAAAGAAATCTTTTTAAATCTTCAAAAAACTCTGCAAATATTTCGCGCCATTCAAGAACTAACATTTCGCCACTTGAGAGTGTAAGGGAAATAGGGGACTATAGATAGTTGAAATTTTAACTCAATCGTTGGGGGGATAAGCTCCATCCTTTAAACATCATTCTCACTCAATGTTTAGATGTGCTCAGAATTCAAATTGAACCGGAACAAGTTATTCGAAAAATGAAGCCCTGTCGGCTTCATCCATTACAACTAAAGTGCTGAGTAATAATTTCGCGAATAAAATTAATCATACAAAGTTAAAGAAAGTAAAATCAACGAACTAAAGTTTGAAACTAGTGCAACGAATAATGATGTAAGAAAATATTATAACGCTAACTCAGAATATTTTCAGGCCTTGCCCGCCCCGTCTTCAAGCATTCGTCGAGAAGGTTGGGTGAGTACCTGCCTGTTTTATTTATATTTATACGTATTTGTATTGTTACATGCCCAAACAATTCTACGAGCTGCTGTCGCAATTGTTGTCGCAACCATTAATAACATCATGATCAATAAACGAATGTACTCGAAAGCACAAAAATCGACCAAGCATGATCAATATCTGAAAGTGACGTCACTGCGGGGTATTCAAAATTGCTCGAATATTCCAAAATGTTCTCTTCAGAACATTCGCCAATACACGGGAAATGGATTGATTGGCTAGAGACCCTATATAAAGCCGAGCTGAATGAATGGGTAGGAAAAGTAAAACCGCGATAGTAAAACTGCGATAAGTGTGGAGTGCGAATTAAAGGCGATATTGATTGATAGTGAATTGATTTTCGTGATACAGACAGTTAGAATATAAATTTATAGACAATTAAATAAGATTTTAATTATTGTGCATTCTTAGTGAATAAATTCTTTTAACTTAATTTAAACTGACACTGCGTTTTAACTTTCCCGAAACATTAAAATTATTGGCCGCGAACCATAGCACGCGACAGTGGTGTAGAGAAGTGAGAAAGAAAACTTCGAAGGTGAAAACTTTCAAATATTTTTAAAGTGCACAATAGTGAAATTTAACGTGGAAACTGGTAGAAGGATAGCCGAAACAATAAAAATTCCACGAAACTTACATCTACAAATTAATGAATTGACCATATCGGAGCTCATGGAGTTGGAACAGCGATGATTGCACGCTTGCGTCACACGATCGAGTCGGAAGACGTGAATCTGGATTCGGGTGAGCCTTCAGATGCGGAAAAAGGCGCAGAAGGTGGAGAAGCAGAAACACCAAAATCAAAGGAACCAGAAAATGCGCTGATGCAAATGTTGATGCTGATGCAACAAGAGCAGCGACAACAAGCATTCGAAAACAATCAGCAAAGCCGGACCAACAAGCGATCGAATTCAAGAAAGATTTGCAAAACAGTCAACCAAAATACAAGCGGAGTTCGATAGTCTGCACAAAAAAATTGAATACGGTTTACCAGGTCGAAGAGAAGGTCAGCCAGGTCGAGAAGAGAATCAATTATGAGATCAGCCAGGCCGAGGAGAGAACCAACCATGAGATGGAAAAAATGAAAAAGGAATTGAAGGCAGCAGTTACCACCTCACCAGCCTCGCATATTACCGTAGTGCAAAGCACATCCAGAAATGTGAAAGCACCAATATTCGATAGGCAAACGATCCAAAGTATCTACAAAATCCAGTTTGAAGCCCCCGCTAGGAAAAATCACTCGAATGAGCAGCAACGAGCAACTGCATTAATTCTTGATCTAAGAAGCCCAGCTGCCGAGCTTTTGCAGACTATGCCCGTTGAGTTGCAATCAAACTCGGCTGCTATAACGAGGGCGCTCGACATGCGTTATGGAGGCGCTCATCTAAAGCCGATTTATCGGTCACAGCTACGGCATCGGATGCAGAAGTTTGGCGAAACGTTACAGCAGCTAGCCCAAGACATTGGGCGACTGGTACTTTTGGCTCACCCAGCTTATGACCCACAATATTGAGATGATGCAGCGACAGAAGCATTCATCAGCGCATTAAAGGACCAGGAATTGCAACAAGCCGTGCGTTTAGCTCAAAAGTAAACGATTAGGGACACATTGGCTTATAGTCTGAGCTTTGAGGCAGCGAAAAATGTGACTCGTACCACTGCCCGGGCTCACGAGTAGTGACAGGCGAGTGCAGGTGTGAGCGCGTGGAAATTGAGCGCGAGCGATAGGTGAATGGTTCGCCTAGATGCTGGAATTGTGGCGAGAAGGGGCATCTACAAAGAGACTGCGGGGCGTCTGCAGCTGCGAAGAAAACCGAGCTATCGTCCAGGCTGGAGGAGATCTAGACCGAGTCGGGAGCCCAGAATGGAAGCCTTTGAAACTAAGGGATGAAGAGATTGGCTTGGAGGATCGACGTCCCCAGCACCACCATCACCGTGTCAAGACTACATCGGGGAGAGGCAAACTTATGCCTTCCGGGTCAAGTTGACGGGGAATGTTACACCATAACAATCGAAACTGATTATCCGGCCAAACCAAGTGAGGTAACAACTACTTCACAAGGGCAAGATTTTCTCACTACGGACAGCTACGGGAGAAACTGCACCTATCCATGGAGAGGTCAAACTCCAGATACAGTTGGGCGACCTTGCGTTCCGACATATTGTAATTTTCGAGTCCCGAAGATTATGGATGACTGCATTCTCGGAATGGGTTTTCTGCGACCACATGGAATCACGTTAGATTTGGGCAAACTTGTATTGTAATGGCAGAATGTCGAAGTATTGATGGAGGATCCAAACGTCCAAATTCGCAAGATGAATGTGGCAGTATGTGCCGACACTGATGTACCGAAATGCTTCGAGAGAATTGTATGGGCTAAACTTGATGGTAATTCTTGGGAACACCGATCTTATCTGATAGAGCCAACGAAGACGTCGACCTTGCGCAGTTTGATTGTAGGACGAAGCCTTGTAAGATCTATAAGAAACGGATACGTGCGGGTTAGAGTCCTTAACACCAAAGACTCAACCACAAGCACCAAAGCGGAAGAAGTCATCGGCAGCTGCCAGCTCGTTTTCACCATCACCTCTTCTGAAGCTACTCACGGCTATCATTGTAAAAGGAGGCAAGACACAGAAAAAGCCCGGGAACTCACCGCTGCAATATTGAAGCAGATCAAATTGCCAGTGCAGCTATTCAAGCAAGCCTCTGATCTGGTCACCAAGCACAGCGACATCTTCTCAACAAGCCCGGATGACCAAGGCAGAACGAGTATGGTAACTCACGTCATATATACACAGGGAGGATGATACGTATCATTCCTGAAATTTTCATGCAAATCCTAGCAAAGCTGTAGTGTCTAAGTCGGTAAAAAGCGCATATGGCTCCATAGCCATATGTTTCTATAGTAATACAGGGCATATTGTTCCATAGTAATACAGGAAAATTCAAATCGGTATAACTTCGTCAAATACTATTCGATCTTTATGAAACTTTCAGAAGTCACCACTTTGTGGAAAGTTTCGTGGCTGTAGCCTCTATAGTTTCAGAGAAAAAGTGCTGTGACATACAGACGGACGGGCGGACAGACGGACACAGGTCGTGATTGCAATAGGGTTTTGTATTTTAGTACAAAAACCTGAAAAGGATGGTAGCTTTCGTTTCTGTGTCGACTATAGGCAGCTTAACGACGTCACTAAGAAAGATAGCTACCCGCTTCCACGTATTGACGACATCATGGACACTTTGACCGGCGCAAAATGGTTTTCCACACTCGATTTCAAGAGTGGCTATTGGCAGGTAGAAATCGACAAGAAGTACCGAGAGAAGACCACATTTTCAGTTGGGACCGGATTGTGGCAATTTGTGGTGTTGCTATTTTGGCTTTGCAATGCTCCAGCCACTTTTGAACGCCTGATGGAATACGTGCTACGAGGCCTTACCTGGAAGACCTGCTTGGTGCACTTAGATGACATCATTGTTATCGGAAGAACGGTCGAAGAGCATGTGCGGAACTTAGAAGCGGTGTTCTTTCAATTGCGATTGGCGAATCTGAAACTTAGTTCCGACAAGTGTACCCTTTTCGCAGATGAAGTAAAATACCTGGGACACGTTGTATCAGCAGAAGGGGACAAAACAGACTCTGAGAAAATTGAAGCCGTGAACAGCTGGCCAACACCAAACAACAACCGCCAACCAAAATTTTTTCTGGGTCTGGCGACCTACTATCGAAGATTCGTGAAAGACTGCCAAAATAGCTAAGGGTCGCCATCAGTTAACCGAGAAAAATCGTCCGTATATCTGGAATGAAAAATGCCAGGCAGACTTTGAGACGTTTAAGAAGAAGCTGTGAGAATCACCCGTGTTGGCATATCCAAAACTCGGAAGAATGTTTGTAGTTGACACTGATGCGGGCAACGGCGGGATTGGAGCTGTACTTTCCCAGCAGATCGATGGCGAAGAAAGAGTCCTCTCTTATTACAGTCGAGCTTTCTCAAAAAGTGAGAGGGATTACTGCGTGACCAGGAAGATGCTATTGGCTATAATAGAGGCCACCAAGCAGTTCCACAAGTACCGTTATGGCCAGAAATTCGTTCTTCGAACAGATCATGCATCGCTGAGATAGCTACTTAACTTCAAAAACCCCCAGGGACAAGTTGCGAGATGGATCGAAAGATTGCAGTCTTACGACTACGAAATTGTTCATCGGAAGGGCGGAGTTCATGGAAATGCTGACGCTCTATCTCGTCGTTCATCTCCCCCGAACTGCAAACATTGCCGACGGATTGAGGCAAAGGAGCCGACCTTTGATCTGCGAGTAATAACGGCCGAATTGGATGAAGGCTGGTCATCGGAGGAGATTCGAAATGCCCAGTTAGCCCATGAAGACATCGGACCATTGCTCGTATAGAAGGAGACAACTGGACGACCTGAATGGAAGGACGTTTCGATGCATGGCGCCACGCTGAAAAGTTATTGGGCACAATGGAACTCCCTTCAGGCGGAGGGTGGCGTAGTCAAGCGGAAATGGGAAACGGTGGATGGCAGCTCCTATAGGATGCAAGCTTTACTTCCCGAAAGCCGAATCCACGATGTGGTTAAGGAGATGCACGAAGGATCCTCGGGACCTTGGTGTTAACAAGACGTTAGCGAAACTACGGGAAAGGTTTTACTGGCTCCACGGTCGAGAAGACGTAGAGGACTGGTGTCGTGGATGCACGATTTGCGCTTCCGTCAAAGGTCCAAAGCGACAACTGAGAGGACAAACACAAACCTATAACGTGGGGGTACCATTTGAAAGGATTGCCATTGACATCGCAGGACCCTTTCCTGAATCCGAATGGGGAAATCGATACATGCTGGTTGTGGCCGATTATTTCAGGAAGTGGCCCGAGGTCTACCTCATTCCCAACCAGGAAGTAATTACTGTAGCCGAACAGCTAGTGTTAAATTGAGTCCGAAACTTTTGAGTCAATAGGGGAACGAGGAAAATACCGTGGCATCTCCAACCCAATGGAATGGTCGGACGTATCAACGGCACACTCATCAAACACCTGGCCAAGTTGGTTGATGAAAACCAAAGGGACTGGGGCCGGCACATCCCATTGTTCTTGATAGCGTATAGAGCTGCCGAACATGCATGGAACCCCCTGAGAAACCCCAAACGATCTCGTGGTACAGAAGTGAGCTTAGGCAACGGTTGAACCAGATACATCGAATAGCGCGAAAATACCTCGAATCGGCTACTGACCGCATGAAGACCGGATATGATCTGAAGGAAAATTCTACTGGCTTCCAGTACGATGACTTTGTGCATATAACCCACAATGGTTGAACGGTAGGTCTCCGCAGTCGTAGCATAATTGGGAGGGACCGTATTGAGTTACAAAGCGAATCAACGAAGTCGTATATCGCGTACAGGAACACCGTAAGCCGAGAACCAAAATGAACATCGTGCACCTGGACCGTCTTGCCGCAAATTAAATCCGGGAAGACTTAACTACAGTTGGTAACACATCTTTTCGGGGCGAAGAGCACTGAAGCGGGGCAGTGTTACATGTCTACATAATTCAACGAACTACTGTCGCAATTGCTGTCGCAACTGTTAATAACATCATGATCAACATTGATTGAAAAAAAGCAACCAACAAAAGTAAACGAATGACATCAAAAGTATGTACTCAAAGGCACGAGAATGGACCAAGCACATCCATGATCAATATCTGAAAGAAAACAAATTGCGTCACTGCGTGTATTCAGAATTTCTTGAACATTCCACAGAGTTACCGTCAGAACATTCGCCAATATACGAGAAGTGGATTAAATGACTAGAGACCCTTTTTTAAGCCGAGCTGAATGAATGGGGGAAAGAGTCAGACTGCGATAGTAAAAACTGCGATACGACTAGAGCGCGAATTGAATGCGATATTGATTGATGGTGAAGTAAAAGTTTTTCGTGATATATTGGAAGAGAGTTGAAACATAAATTGATAGTACAAGTGAAAAGTAAATTAAAGTATGATTTGTGCAATAGGGAAATTAATTATTGTGCATTCTTGGTAAATAAACTCTTTTAACTTAATTTAAAAGATCGTGCGTTTTCACTTTCCCAGAACATGAAACTTATCGGCCGCGAACCGTAACACGCAACAATATATACTTTTTTCTTTCCTTTTTATTATATAAATTAATATTTTGAATTAGTTGTTTTTTGTAAATTTATCCAATTTGTTTTCAGGATTGTGAATTTCATAAGGGGGTTGATAGGGTTATTTAGTTTTTTTGGAATTCATCACGCATAGAATTTGTTTTAGTTTTGAATTATATTAAATTTGTTTAAATATACCATAATGACCTCTTTCTCGCCTTTCCCTTACTTCCCTTCGTGTGAAGTGTTTATGTATAAGGTGGCACATCCACCTTATACATAAGCACTTAATACGACTGAGCGCTAGCCGGCCTCAGTATGCCACCCCGGGTTAAGCACATCTCTGCCAGAAACTAATGTCGGCAACTTCGGTGGCTTCCGTGGTTCAAGCAACCTTAACCTCTCCGCACTGGTGTTATTCTTTATCATCTGGAGAGTGATATCTTTCAAAGTATTCCCCATTTGATTGGACGACGCGCTCCCAGCTTTCCACTTCCTGAAGCAGTCCTGGAACTCAGTTTCCGGAATTGACTTCAATGCGTTTGTCACATTAGTTTCAACCGTCTCTTTGTCATCGATTTGAAATCGGTCAGGATAACTTGGAAATGGTTTCTTATGACGAAAACGTACTCAAGGAGATGATTAATGGTCATGAATAATGGGTTTACGGCTATAATCCAGCAACAAAGCGACAGTCTTCACAGTGGAAACAACCTCGATCGCCAAGGCCAAAAAATCACGTCAAAGTCGGAGCAAAGATAAGACGATGTCGACTGCTCTCTTTGATTATGAAGGTATTGCACACCACGAATATGCTGCGAAAGGTCAAACGATCACTAAAGAATACTACATTTAATAAGTATCAAAAAGATTGCGTGATGCAGTAAGAAGAAAACGGCCAAATTTTGGATCATGCGGTGAATGAATGCTTCCCCAAGACAATGCGCTAGCGCATTAATCCAACCTTGTACAGAAATATTTGACATAGCATCATGTCGTACAGCTTCGCCAGCCTCTGTATAGCCCCGACAAAGCTCCTTGTGACTTTTTGCTTTTTCATACATTAAAATGCCGCTCAACGGGCATCGGTTCGATGACAAAGAGATGGTTGAAACTAATGCGACCAATGCACTCAAGGCAATTCCGAAAACTGACCTCCAGAACTGCTTTAGGAAGTAGAAACACTAGTAGGAGCGTGTTTTTCAAAGAAAGGGGGACTACTTTGAAGGATATCACTCACTTGATGATAAAGAATAACACCAGTGCGGTGATCTGAAGGTAGGCTCGATATTTTTGAGACAAAATACATACGTCAAATCTTACCATGGGATCTCCACGGCAGTATTCGACTTAACAGTGTAATGATTTACGAAATGTCCGTGTAGGACACGGGTGCCGATAGTCTGGCACAAGTGTCAGCGAGCTAAAACAACACCGAGCTCAGCTAACTAGCTTCGCTTAACGACCGCGTACGCGTGCTTGATGACTAGCATTTGCGGGATCATATGAGGCGGGTTCTTGTCGAGCCACGAAGCTACACTACAAAATACTTATCACGCGTACTCTACTCTACAAGACGCACCGATCAATTTTTATTGTCTTTAGAAAAGTTCTATTAGGTGTCAATTAATCTACTCTACAGAAATTCAATATTGTTTTGCCTCGTTAAAGTTAGCGGACACGGAGGCTTGAGACAAACGCAAACATTACACAAAAAGCAACCGTTACTTTCACAGAAGAAGGTCGTTGCATTACAAGGGGAATGTCAAACCTAAAGATGTTAAAGTGGCTGAAGTGAACCACTCATCTCTGCCTAAAGGATGGAAACTTGACGAATGCAGTTTACTTTACACTAGTAAAACAACAAACTAAGCAGTTTCGACGGGGTGACCACGTTTTCTCTTCAGGAGCAGCCACTCCTGATCACCACGGGGCTGCTCGACTGCTTATGTTTATTACAACAGTTCCACCCAAAATGGAAGCTAAATCATAGCATGTTTGTACGAAGCTAAATTTTATTTGCTTATAAAAACTATTTCAGCGATTGTTTAAAGTCTATACAGTGACAATGAGCCAGCTTTCGAATTTTTTTCGCAATTGAGCATTGTACTTTTATTTATATTTTCATAAGGAATGCTACGTCTAGCACGCGTCGCGTGTAGCTGTGCTTTTAATGGCTCCTGTCATTTTAAAAATTTATTAATTTCCACAAAAGTCAGTTTCAAAAAATTAAATTAATTTTTCGTAAATCAAACATAAGCAAATTTTAATTTTCATAAGAAAAAGCATTTATCGTCGAAGGAATCGACCCACGGAATCAATAAATCAACAAAAGCAAATAAGCCAAAAACTAACTCGGGACTGCTGTATGGAGGAGCCCGACGGCTTTCCTCCGCTGGGGGGCCCCGGGGAGAGTAGCAATGCGAAATCAGCAGCAAGCATCAATAAAAGAAGATAAACAAGTAACCAGGACCCCGCAGATGGCAGCCGTCAGACTTAAGTAGTCGAAGACAAACAAGAAGTGATTCGACTTCTAGCTGAAATTCAAGAATTCAAACTACGACTGTAAACTTTCGAAGATATGCACAAGAGGGCGAAGAAAACTCAAGATGCAGAACCAGTAAGGCCAATAAATACGGCAACTAGGGCGAAGAAAGCTGTCAAACAAGTCAACCCAGAAGAAATACTAAGTGCTGGATGCGCTAACGACAGCCAGGACTACTATGCAGCCCCGGAAGAACTTAAACAAGAATTGGACGTTGACGAAAGTATTGAAGGTAATGTTAGTCAAGATAATGATAATTTTATGCTTTATTTAAAAGATAAAAACAAGGAGAAGCTACCAGCCCGCAGTTCTGCTGGTCCTCCTCAAAAGGTTACCAAAAATACAGAGAAAGTTCCGCCAGTAAATGTGCTCGATCAAACCGGAAAGGATATGGTTCGGCTATTGCCAGCCGAAAATAAATTAACTGATTTCGAGATTTAAAGAATTAATGCCGAATAATTAGCTATCAGAACGAAATCACTAGTTGGTTTCAAATCAGCTAAAAATGCACTAAATTCTGGGGACGTTCCACACTTCACATATACCCCAAAAAGTGAGAAGAACCAGACCTTTTTGTTGACGGTCTTGGACTGCGGAGAAGATACCGTCGATCTTCTTCAGGTGCTCAAGGAAGCAGCATCAGAAATCAAATTTATCTCCGTTAAAACATTCGCGACAAGAAGGTCGACGGTAGAAAAAACTTTAACCACTTTATTTAGTGCGGATTTCAACTTAGAGCAGTCCAAGTGCTCTTCAACAATTAAGATACTTGAACTTCCGAGTGGTGAGGTAGGAACGCCTCCAGAAAAGAGAAGTCTACCGGTGTTATCGGTGCCAAAGATTTGGACATTCGGCTGCCACCTGCGCCATGCATTATCGATGCGTCAAATGCAAAGACGTTCATGCCCCCGGCGATTGCGAGTTGGCTCAGACGCAGCCAAAAGAGCAATTATACTGTGATCGCTGCGGTGTTTTTGCTCATCCGGGATCATATCGAGGATGCTTCCGATATCAAGATGCGAGAGAAAAATTTGCCCCAAAGCAAATACAAGTACACCGCAGTGTCTTTGCTCCGAACTTCGTCAAGCCCAGAGTTTCGTTTACACAAGTCGCTAGAGGACAAGCAGAAAATGTGATAAATTATGTAAGTGGCAGTGATGAGCTGCTTCTCAAAATTTACCAGCAACTAAATTTTTTATCCGAGAGAATCGATAAACAAGATACAAAAATTAATCTTGTTTTTCATCATTTAGAAGTTTCAAGTACCTCAAACTAATTTGTCATCCAATCGCATTCCCATGGATAGGATTCGTCTCATCTCGATCAACGTCAACTCCATTGTTACTATACATCGGCGTAATTATCTCCTTGAATTCATTGTTAAGCAAAAGCCTGATATCATGCTTCTCACTGAAACCTACCTCAATTCATGGCACTCCATGACTTTCAAGGATTTTGAATTCGTAAGAAACGATAGGGAAAACGGTGATGGGGGAGGTGGCACCGCAATATTGGTTCGAAGACACTATTGTTTCCAAAATATTGAAAAAGTCGAATTCAAAAGCTTTCAATCTCTTGAAGAGGTGGGGATAACTTCTTCGTTATCTCTGCCTATGCAAATGGTGGAACTGTTCTCAAGCTCAAGAAGGAGCTCAATTCCTTGTTTGAAATACTCGAATTTAATAGGCTGCATAATTATTTTATTTTTGCTAGTAACCTGAACGCCAAGCATACATCATGGCTGAACGCCACTAATAATCCAAGAGGTGTATTCCTGAAATCGTGGATAGCAGAGAACCAAATTGAATACAGGTGCATTCTATACGGGTCGGAGTTCCCAACATACCCTAGAACAAATTCATAATTAGGCCTCTGTATTTCTGACGCAAGAATGGGATTCAGCTTTAATAGTCCTCAACAGAAACTGCAGGTGCTTCCTTATGATAGCGACCATAACGCAATCGTAATGGAAATCAATCATCAAAGATATGACCTCTTCCTCATTCCAGTTCAACATAAAAATCATCGATTGAATTTAAAAAAGTAGACTAAGGAAAGTTTCAAAAGAAATTTGATCGAGAGTACCAGAAACAATGCCCTCCTTCTGATGATGGCAACTCTTGCTCAATGGTTCCTAATGACAGGAATCTAACTAACGATGAAATAGATCTCTATTTGTCGAAGTTGGAGAAGCTGACGTTGGAAACGATTGAGAAAGTAGTTCCCAAGATTAAACATCGAAACAATATGGAAGGATATGAAACACCAACCATTGCAAGGTTAGAAATATTGAAAAGCCTTCTTCTCACACGAGTCAACAATATTTATCGACGATTTTTGGACTACAACCATCCCTCGTTGACTTTGTTGAAATTACATCTGAAGAATGTCCGGAACTTAATCCGTTCATACTTCAGGAGTGAGGTCAGCAATCAATGGACGGAAAAATGGAGGGGTATCAGCCTACAGGACCCAGATGGCGTTTTCGCGACAATGCATAACATATTCCGTAAAAAGTCTCGAGTGAAGGTATCGAATCTTGAAGTTACTAGTGATGAGATCAATCTTCTCGATAGGGCTGGTATCGAAATTGATAGTGCAACTCCGAGTATAAATGGAAACAGGATAGATTATTTTTTAGGGATTGCATTAACTTGCTCTGATTGGAACACATTTTGAATTGGTTCATCTACCAAACCCTGAGAGAGGGAATGAAATATTTTCAGAGGTAATTGAAGCAAAAGTTTCCAACTCCAAATCAAGCCTGAACGGTGAATTCCTTCTTCATTTCCATGAAACATTAACATCTGACCTCATACCGAGCTTGAATCTTATTGATTATTTTGTCAGCTATGAAGACTTGTGTTTCATATTTCGCAGGATAAACAACAAGAAATCATATGATACTGATGTTATTCCAAATGTAGTTCTCCCACATTTGCCTGAGGCTGCTATTACGAATTATTGCATATTGTTCAACAACATGTTGAGCAATTCATATTTCCCAAATGAGTGGAAAAAGAACAAGGTATTTCCGATGTTGAAGAAAAGAAAAGAATCTTCATGCTCCAAAAGCTATCGCCCAATCAGCTTGCTGCCTAACATCAGCAAGGTGTTTGAAGTGATATTCAACAGAGCATTAAATGCCCACATTGAGGAATATGAATTAATGCCGACTTGCAAATTTGGTTTTCGTGCCAGGCATTCGACCATACATGCAATAACGAAAGTAACCTCAGACATCTGTTGGAAACTGAATGATAAATAATGTGTTCGAGCGTGTCTCATTAATACGGAGAAAGCCTCCGATACGGTGTGGTTAGATGGACTAGTTTTTTCCTTCAGGACAAGTTCCCCAGACACCTTATCGCCTATGTGCAATATGTTTTACGGGAAATCGTTTGTTGTAACTGATAAAAATCTGACAACGATGCGCGAATTCAAGGTCTTGAATGGTCTACAGCAGGGAACAGTTACTGCGCCTCTGCTCTTCTCAATATTCATTCGAAAGCTATTGAACGGCTTTGATTTTAACGTCCCCAACGCGATCATTGGTAGCGTTTGCCGATGATCTAATTATCTATACGGCAGACCGAAAAGCTACAATAGTTCAGAGCAATCTCCAAAACATTTGCAATGATGTGCAGCTCTACACCGACAATTGGCGAATGGAAATCAATGCGCAGAAGTGCAAACCAATTTTGTTTCGGACAACGCTGCAGGGGGTCCGTCAAGACCTGAAACGTAATTGGAAGGATTTCCGCATCATGGCTGGCCAGGATAGTTTAGAACGGGTTCCACATAAATCCTGTGTTCGATACCTTGGTGTTCATATCGATCAGTATCTGTACTGTACTGAACATGTCAAAATCATGCTCAGTAAGGCACTAAAAGTAGTCATAGCCCTACGAAGACATTGATCAAAATATCAAATTTATCTGTTATAAGACCCTGGTTAGACCAGTTTTGACATATGGATGTCAGATCTGGTACAACCAGAGTGCTAGTACTATGGAAAAATTAAGAGTTTACGACAGGAAATGTCTTCATGCATGTACTGGTTTGTACAGAAAGCCTGAGACGGATTGGAAACTTTATATATCGAATAGAAGAATTTATCAAACTGCTCAAGTGACAAGAATCGATATCTTCATATTGAAACTTCTTCGGAATCATATCGCAAGATCTGTAACTGTGAGTGAAAACACTTGGATTTCACAGCCGTTCCACCCTACAGACGGGTATATTGCGACTTGCCTCGCTACTGGCTTCGTTCCTCCAGAAGCATTCGTGTATGTGAATTGAAATGTTTTTGATTCTTACGGCGTCCCAGTCATTTATCACATATGTAGACGGGCCACCGATAAGAATATAAAGTATCCTGCAAATTTAAGTTCACGAGAACAACAATTCCAATGGAGATACCCATTTGCTAGATTCGTTGAAGCTGATCGAGCTGAGACGGAGGTATCTAGGTATTGGTGGCTGAATGACAATGTCGAAATTATTCGTGTGTGTTTTCAGTTTTGATGTTTTTCGTTACTTAGTTTTTGAGTTTCAGCTCATTATTGCTGCATTTAGTGTTGTTGTTTATTGGTGTTAAAAATTACGGGTAGGTTAGGCATATGTTATGTTTACTATATTAGGTTTAGAGATAAGGTGAAACACGTAGACTAGGAATAATGTGATAGAATTTTTTAGTATAAGATAAAGTTTTTTGATTGAATTTTATTAGAATTAGGCTATAATGTATTAGGTGTAGGATCAAAGTTCACTGTTCTGTTAAAATTATAAATAATTTTGAATAATTAGATTGATTTTTTCTCCTTTTTCCAATGTTATCAGAAAATATGTAATAATCTTAATTAATTTGAATAGTTTTTTGATAAAATGTGTTTAACTGATAACGAATAAATTTAGAGAGCCACTTGGGCCATTAAGTTTTTTATTGTTATTGTTTGGAATTTGCTTTATATTATTTTAAAATTTATAGCGATTAGTTTTGAATAAAGCGCTTTTGACTTTGACTTCATATTTTCATAAGTAGGTAAAAGAAAACCGACAAAAGTGCAAATCCAACATTAATTTATTGAAAGTCATCCAGTAGCTGATTTATAATTTTTTTATAAAATTGTTTGTACTTAAAGTTTCTTAATAAGACAGAAAACTGCGAAGAAATTTAGTGTGACACCTTTGCAAAGTGCGAACCAACACTTCGTTGGAACATTCAATTCAAATGATTCATGAACTCTGTTCATAAAAATTTGCTCTCTTTCCATCAAACACTTTTTTAGCTGATAAATATCAACAATCATATTCACACCCTGCCATTCATTAGCACAAACCCAAACTTTCGCTTCACCTTGTAACAATTTCATGAAAACCCAGAAAGCTAAATTAAATTCACTCTAATCGGTGTTTATTAAACCTGTTAAACCAAATAACACGAAAAGAAAAAATACTCGTACATACAATTTGACGATAAAATAATAGAAAACATGTGTTATCTCCATACAGTTAAGCTCCTTGACGTGATAATGCCTTTAATCGAGTATTATCTATTCCAAACTACCGCAAAATTGTGTGATACCAGTAGCTGAAAAAATCTAATTTTGTACTCGTTTGCACGTTTACATGGCATAAATACCATCATAAACTCAGTGCAAATACAAAATGCAAATTTATTGCGATAATCCATACATTTCATGGCGATCAGGATGATAGATGTGTCAAAAGCAATGATAATCCTCATCAAACACAATTGATACGCCTGCTCATCGGAGACTTGACTTCAGTCATTACAACAGCACGTTCTAGTCACCAGTGATGGGGATGCATTACCAATTATTGTCTCCAGAATATGTAAATGTTTAGACACAACCACGCTGCGCATAAATTAATAGAGTACAATCAAAGGTTGTCCATAACAACAATAGAGCTAATCAATTCTATTCTATTACAACCTCTATCACATGACTAAACTTTAATTGTTTCAAGTATTGATTAAACCATCATCACCAACGCTCCACTTGTTATGGGGAGAGATACTGTTGGAAATAAATAGCCAAGTTATGAGACCAACTACTAACATATATAATTTTCATCAATAAGAGCGCTCAAACGGCTTGGCGACATTTTTCCTATTATCTTTTCGATGGAAGGTTGATCATTGCCACTGGTCGTGGATTTATACAATCCGACATGCGAGATATTGTTGAAATTTACACTTAGCGCCCGATACGGATTAAGCCAATCGTTTTTATTTGAGCCGCAAGCCACATTAGGATAAAATATCATAATTGTCGTCATATTTGTACACTTGACTCATTATTACCTCGTTTGTTTGTGATGTCTGATTGAGTCAATCAAATGATTGACGATGAACTCGAATCAACGAAATGTGCAAATTTTTTGTTGTTGTAAATCGATGAAGCGTCCCGCCGAGGGGATCTGCGTTGAACGTTGAGGATACTAACTTTCTGAATAAAGGATTCACTTGAAATATACTTTTTTGCTTTAATAAAAATTGATTTTCAAAAATGGCAAAAACTTCACTTTGAAACGTTTTCCAACACTAGGCGCGAATTTTCAAATAGGTGCAACACAGTTATCACTATTCACTGTTTTTGGTATTCCAAACGAATATCGAATTCCTTACGTGGTTAGAACTTGAAAAGAAAACCGCTCGGCACTTACGACCGTCAGATAAATCAGAAATCAAATTTTCGCATTATTACTTATATCTTTCTTCAAAAACACCCATGCCAATATAGCTTGCGGATAAAAGATTATATCCACGAAAACAATTTACCCGATCAAAGCATGTACCCGCGAATCATCAACTCACAATCAATCATAGAAACTGAATGCAAAAATTTCTTCAAAAAGGACGCGAACACGAATGTGTAATTAACCGCGAAAAAAATCGCGCGATTCATCAATCAATCACTTCCTCCGGTTCGGGAGTGCGAATAGGGTTTGTGTCCACGCGTTATGAGTGCCTCGATCGTACTAAAATTGCTTTTTCTCTAAGAAAAGAAAATCGGTCGTTCGTCGTGGTAAATGCGAACGTCTTGTATTGTTGCTATTTTTCTGCACAAATCATTTTACTTTTGTTGTTATTTAGTCCTACATGCGATTCGGCGGAAAAGCTCAATGCCTTTGGCACAATCCAATGCGATCTGCCCGGGAAATCGACCACTTGTTACTTATCCATCTCTGCCGCCGCGTATCGATTACGGCACCCATTCAACACTATCTTTCGGGATAATCGACGAAACTTTGATTTAATTTTAACGCGATCGCGATAATTTTCACAGAGGATGAATGGTAGACGTTAACGCCGCGCAACGATTGGGTTCGCGATTTTTCAACATACGTTTAGAGTGATAACGCCAAGTTGCCGTTCACGAGCTCCAATCTAATGGAAGCATGCGAGCGAAGACTGAAAGTCGCGATCTTGGCGGCTCCATGGAAGTTGGAGGCTCCGCTGTTGGCTCGCACGACAGGCTTGAGGAGCTACATGTGGTTTAGGCCGGGCTTGAGAATAATGTTGGCAAGTCCTACTCCACCAAATCCCCACATCTACCATATGGACGGGCTGATCGAGTCCCCCTTAGTCGATCCGCTTCCATTCTCGACAAGTCTTGATGAAACTCGCTACTATTAGCGGGTATGGCTGAATAATGGTACCCAGAGATCAGTCTCGACGCACATTCGTTTTATGGTTCTCATTCTTTGCCAATTGAATCCAGTATGTACACAGTGGCAGCATTGTCACTTGAACAATTATTCTCTACTTGCTACAGCGAGCATGCTTGATATTCTATCTTTTCTTCAAAGATATTCTCTTGTACACTCTTCGACGTTTGAATAATTACAGATTGGAAGTTGCATATTGGATCCTTTATTGCAACATATGCTGTTGGACTGAAATGCAAATTCAGAATGGAGTTGGCTTGAGGAGGAAGGAAGAGAGATTCTAAGGTGATGATGGTAGTTGTTTTAACTAGATGAAGTTGAATTTCTTCGTGTTTCTAGGGTATTTGCTGGCGAGATCGGTTATAAGGTGCATTTAAAGGCCTGCATTTTTCTCTTCTTGGGTGATTGATATGTACAATTGAGGAAGCAAAAGGATTGACAACTGTGGAAAATGATTATCGACGAAATTTAGGATCCCAATTTGCCACAGATTAGTGTAGAGACTTAAAAGCTTACAATGGCACCCTTGCATGAGACCAAAGTGAGGAAAGCGATTGAACCCGCCCGTGCAGAGGTGAGAAGCACTGTGAGGCGAGATTTGTACTCTTGGTTTGGGCTTTGGCACGAGAACATGAGAATCTTTTTTCAAAAAGAAAGAAAATCTTCTTGAAAAGTATTTAAAAATTCCGACAATTTAAACAGATCAGGACAATTGTGGGCTACAATGCCCCACTTCAGTTATTCCGGGTAGTCACTATCTTTGAAAGAGAGAAAAATGAAAATCGAGGTCTCGGTTTGAATCGAACGGAAAAATACTAGGCCCCACTGGACGCTGAAAGAAGATCCAGAAAACAAAGCAGACAACATGATGTTTAACAGTGGACGGTGGAGAGATATCGGGCTATTATGGACATCACCGAAGATGTGATTTGGATGTGTGCCGGATGTAGAGCTCAGCACCGTAAATCTAAAGAAGACCAACTCTTCCAACAAATGAAAAACTTGCAAAGCCAAGTCGAAGAGATGAGCTCAAATGTCACCTTATTAATAGATAAATCTACGTCTGCGAGCAAGCCCTCATATGCCGAAATTATTAAAAATTCTACTTCTCCTCCATCAGTGCATCGATCTAATACAATATCGCAAAAAGGGATTATAATTAAGCCTAAAAATCACTCTTCATCAGAAAAAACACTGATTGATTTTAAGTCGAAGATCAGGCCATCAAAATGTAAAATTCCTCTACAAGTAATGAGGCCTATACGTAATGGTGGGGCGGTTATCAAAACATCGACAAATGAAAATGCTACTTCGCTTTTTAATATAGCAATGGATGCAATGAAAGAGGAGTATGATGTTGCTGAGACCAGATTGCGACAGCTTAGACTTGTCACAATAGACTAGAAAAACAATACTCAAATGATGAATTAAGAAATGAGATCCAGTCATTAAATCCCAATATAGAGGAGCGAGATTCTATGGAACTTGTACATGCTAGGCGGACTAGAAATGGAAGGTGGTTGCACATCATCCAGGTAAACGGGAGCATGTATAAGAGGCTTGCGAATAGATACATTAATATAGATTATGGATCGTATTTTGTGAAGGAGGACTTCAACGTAACGAGGTGTTATAAGTGTCAAAAATACAACCACAAAACATCAAAATGTGAAGGGGAGCAAATATGTGTAAAATGTGGAGGAAAGCATGACCTAAAGGACTGCAAAAGCACGATTGAGAAGTGCTCTAACTGTATTGGTAACAATAACAATGCTGATCATTCTCACAGAGCTGACTCTGTAGAGTGTCCGGAGTTTCAACGCAGAATATTGATCGCCAGGAGGAGTGTTACGAGCGTTACACAATAAGCCAACCAAGCACACACCTCCATTGTCGTCGAATCATATACCTGACGACCAATGAGCAAGCGAAAAGACTTCGCAGATCGCTTTACATAAGCAATCACAAATGTTACAAGCGATCTACGACGTTGTACATATACGTTCACGCTCCGCCAACCAAGTAGATAACACCATGGTCGTTGAATCATACCTGTATACCGGATGACCATTGAAGAAGCGAAAAGACTTCGCAAATTGCTTTACATAAGTGATTGAATCGACGAAGAAGCACACGTTAAGCTTTGGAGAATGCTACCAGCGGGGTAAAGCTGGAGAGAGAGCCGAAAGAAAAGCTTTAAAGAAAAGCTCTCACTCACTCACCAATTCGCCGCGAGAGATTCACCATCCGGACAAGTGAGACGGAGCGGGGAGGAAAGAGCTTTTCTAAATTGAGAGCAACACGTTTCGGTTACTCAGCATTTTAAGAGTGAATCGAGGCCGAAAGCTTACTGGAGAACCATTTAAAACCAGCCGAACGAGCCAGTAGCAGTCAGTATTGGTACGATACTACCACCGTATTTGAATTCGTCATCAGGGCAGTAGTGCGTGCATAAGTTGCCGTAAAGCTGTTGCAGTTCTAGTTCTACGATTAGTTAGATGGTGAGGTGTTGGCTCAAGCCGCGAACCTCCTTCGGCTTGATTGCGTTTTACGCTGCGTAGCCACCATCAGCTAATCCTTTTTTCTACTCCCCAGACTCCTTCGCTAGAAAAGGGCTTCACCCAGTATGGATAGTTGTTAAAAATAATTAAATAATTGATTGTAATGTAAGTGATTTAAAAAGAATGGACAATAAAATTCGAGTAATTCATTAAAAATTAACTCTCGTCTTTTGTTGTTCTAGTTTAAACGGACAGAGTAGCAGGTAAGTGGTAAATTAGGAGTTCTTTCCCCGGGAGCCTTGATGATGTATGTTGGATACACATCAAATGTGCTCCCAGTTCATACCAGTATACATAGGGTATACTGGTTATGTAACAGGAGTACCGACTACAACTTTGATGATTGCTAATCTTTCTAATCAATCAAGTGGAACAAATTTAACACTTATGTATGCTAATATAAGAAGCTTAAGACATAAGCTAAGTGATATTCAGATTTACCTGCAGTAAAATCCTGACATAGATTTGATTATTCTAAATGAAATCTGGATTTACCCAGAAGAAGCACGGTTTTACAATATGGAAGGATATAATGCGGTATTCTCCTGCAGACCTGGAAGAGGTGGAGGTACAGCAATCTACGTAAAAAATACAATCAATTTCATTACCAAGAGAGTGATGCCTGATAAGTATAACGTTATAATAATTGAAGTACGCCATGCAGGTAAAAAAATAAAATTAGGGACGTACTACAACCCCAATCGAATGAATGCACAAGATTTTTGCACAGTACTAGATACATTATTCTCAACTGAAAAAAATTTGATCACAGTAGCGGACACAAACATTGATGTGCTAACGGAATAACCAGAAACACGGATTTATAAGGATACGCTAGAAACGAATGGAACGGTAATCATAAACAACAACCAAATTACTCGCCCAGTGTCAAATACCTGTCTGGATCATATAGTAACCAATGATTTAAAGGTCGCTGAAAGCATGACATACATATTTGAGGACTGGCCGGAACTGGATCATCGTGTGATAAAAATTGCTATTCAAGACCAAACCCTGAACAAACAGAAGCCGACCTACAAAACGTTCAGATTTCTAGACAAGGAGCTCTTTAAATCAAACATACGAGAGTTACTGGAAAAGCGGAAACCAAATAGTATTATTGAACTCAAAAAAAATCATCATATCTGCTAAGCAAAGTTCTACAATTGGGAAAAAAATCAGGTGTCGACAACGGACTTGGATAACGAAAAAAGTAATTGATGCAAGTATTAAAAAAAGGAAGGCATACATGGACTACAGGAAGAACAGTGGAAACCAGGCTTTCAAGTTTCTGTATATGCAAGCGAAAAAAGAATCGAAACGACTGGCGAAAGAGGCTAAATTCTTATATTTCTCAAGAAGAATGGAAACAGCGGCTGACAACTCCCGCGAAATATGGAAAATAATAAATGAGGTAAAGGATAACTCTTCAACCCAGGGTATATCACAAAACTTTCAACTGAATCCTGATGGGCCCTCTAACACATCGTGTCCACGTGACGCGGCGAACTCATTGAATAATTTTTTTTCAACAATTGGTGGAAGAATCACTAAAGAAATCGTTGCCAGTTCAGCAGGCAATGTAAATAATACAAATATCGCAATAAATTCCATCTTTCACATTCATCAAACAAATAAAAGGGAAGTCTTAAATGTAATCAATGAATTGAAAAAGAATACGGCGCCAGGCATTGATAGCATCACGATGAATGAGATTAGTATAATTAAGGAGGACATAGCCCAGATTATGGCAAATTTTATAAACATGCATATTAGGAATGGGACTTTTCCGGAAGAAGAAAAACTTGCAAAAATAGTTCCTATATTTAAGGGTGGTGATCATCTTGACCCGAATAACTATCGCCCGATTGCGCTGCTGGCGGGATTTAGTAATTTATTTGAAAAAATACTAAACAATCGATTAACATCATTCTTAGTTGAAAACTCTATCATAAGCCAACATCAGTTTGGTTTTCAAAAGAACAAGAGTACTTTGGATGCCCTACATTCTGTCACATGTTTCATCAATCTAGGACTTGACAGAGGTGATTATGTCATCGCAATTTTTGTGGATTTGAAAAAAGCATTTGATACAGTTGATCATGATCTCTTGCTTCGTAAACTTGAATCGTATGGTATTCAGGGTAGTCCTAAGCAGTTGTTTAAGAGTTACTTGGAGGGAAGATCGCAGAGAACTTTAATCAACAATGTCCTGAGCGATCATGCACCTACTGAAACAGGAGTTCCCCAAGGTTCAATACTGGGCCCAACTTTGTTCCTGCTATATACAAATAATCTAAATACATGTGGGCTGACGGGATATCACACATTATATGCTGATGACACAGTTCTACTTTATTCAGTACGAGACAAAACTGCCATTGAGAACACTATCAACGACGATCTAGGAAAATTCCATCAGTGGTTAATTGGAAACAAACTAGTATTGAACACATCAAAGACAAAATATATTGTTTTTAAGCAAAAGAACAAAGGAGACATAGATGTCGAACTAAATATTAACGGCGAAAAATTGCAAAGAGTGCTAGAAATGAAATATCTTGGTCTTATCATAGACCATCGTATGACCTGGTTACCACACATAAATAGCTTAAGAAGGCAATTAGCCCCAATAATAGGATTGTTAAGAAGATATGAGGATTTTCCAATGCACATCAAGAACTTGTTCTAAATGCGTTTGTCCTGGCGAAATTGCATTATGGAGTACTTATTTGGAGTCAATCAGCGAAGCAACATTTAAACAGTATATCCAGGCTGCTGACCAAAGCGTATAAAAACATTCTGAAGCTGCCAATGCTTACTCAAACTAGTTTGGTTTACCAATTGGCAAAATCATTAACCTTTAGTCAAATTATTATTAAGGAGAAAGCGAAGTTTATCTACAGAAATTGAAAAACTAATGGATCGGAACGAGCGCCATTAATTAAGGTATCACAGATCAACCCATATAATGCGAGGAATGCAAATCAATTCGTAATACCTTTTGCCAGAACGGATCGACTAAAGAACGATGCAACGAATGATGCTCTGCGTATATATAACAATCTACCAGAAATTGTTAAGGAAGCAAACTCACTTTTGGTATTTAAGAAAAGACTAAGGGAGCATTTAATGAACACTGATTGAAGCGTGGACCTGTAATTCTGCTTTCATGAGCCCAGTATCTTAGGGCGTTCTTTTTGACCCTATCGGCGAGATACTGAAGTGACAGTTACTCAGAGTTTTTTTTGAATGCGTCGTATGATATTGAATTTTTTTTTATCTCTGAGAGCTGATCATGATTTTTTGGACTAGATGTTCACGAAAAGGACTAGTTCACATTATATTGTGTGCCCCCTTATACCGATGTGTTAAACATTGTCTGGGTGGCACAAAGAACCAAGCGACGTAATGTGAATGCAGATCGCACGAGCGTTGTGCGACGAAGAAAGAGTGATGGAGAGAGTGGTAGGGAATGGAGGTAATTAAAAAAAAAAAAAAAAAAAAATTGGATACTGAGCTTCTTCAGAAAGAACCAGTGATACACTTATTCATTTCATCTTTTTCATATCCTCTTTCATCATATTCCGAAAGGTGAAAGGATATGGATTGGTACCATAACCACACTCACAACACAAATATTCAAATTAATTATAATTTTTTTTTTTCATGTTTATATATTTTTTAATTTTGTTAGTAATATTATTATTATTAACAATGATCAAGACACATAATCTAACTATTGGATTGTAGGATAGCACACACATATAACCAATTAGAGGGTATGTGATGTTAGTAACTAAAAACAAGAACAAAAAAGAAGAAGAAGAAGCTCTTTTCGTATTAATTTCAAAATTTTCCAGCAATTTTACTCTTCTATCAAATTTTGCAACTTCCCAGTCAGCACTAAAGGCTGCTGGTGTAAAGGAAGTTATTTAATGTTCAAAAATAAAAAACATAAATTAAATTTAATCAGGATCGCAAAACATGACTTCTCAGATTCTCCAAACCTCAACAGTGTGTTCCCTAAGTAGCTACTTAAATATTGGAAAGACTTTAACCTTTTTTAACTCAGTTGGTAATGAGTTATATACTTCCATTGCTAATCTAACAGGGTCGCTATGTTTTCTTTTAGTTCGAGCAAACGACAACTTAAGATAATCATTATATCTGGTATTATATGAATGAATGTCACAGTGTTTGATTAGCTGGACACCCGATTTCATTTCAGAATTAAATATTCTGAAAATAAATTTAGCTTTTTCCATATATAATTCATCTGCCTGATACTAAATTTCTTCGTTAGTGGATAAAGGGTAATACTAGGGGTCAGTCTATCCAAGCCATGCATAGCCTTGACAATCTTATTCAGCATTCTATGAATTGAATCAATGTTCGATTCCGAAGTATGACACCAATTCATAATGCCATAAGTAATCAAAGGCAAAACATGAGCATTATAAATTAAGTTTTTGAGACCAATATCTAAGTAATTTTTACACCTAAACACCCTAATCCAAAAAACAATTTCGATTTCAGACTACTAATCTGTTGAGTCCATGACAATCTATCATCTATGATAAGACCTAGGTATTTCCACGATGCTACACGCTCAATACTTTCATTGAACATATTAATGTCCAACACAATATCTGCTTTGTTTAGTTGTTTAAATAGCATAAACTTGGACTTTGTAATGTTTATAGTTAATTTATTCCGTAACAACCATGACCCGTACCCCTTTAAATCGTCATTTACTTTTCGTTCTAATGCACTAGGAGAGAAATCCGAATATAATAGCAATGTATCATCCGCATAGACAATATATTTGCCCTTCAAATTAGAAAAATAAATATTATAAATGTATAAAATAAATAAAGTTGGACTCAATATGGAACCCTGCGGAACGCCTATGTTGATTGATTCAAGCAAACAGCAATTGTTCTGTCCTTCAGGAAGCTTTCAAACAATTTCAAAGGAGTGCCTCTTATTCCTAGTTCACTAAGCATTGAAGCAGAATCGAGTGATCAACAGTGTCGAAAGCCTTCGCTAGGTCAACAAATATTGCTGCAACATATTAACCTACCTCTAGTTCGTTGTTGATGAACTGTAAGGCATCAGTAATAGCAGATGTTGTGCTACCTTTCTCAATAAAGCCATATTGGTTTACATCAAATCCCAAAGAATCTTCAATAAAGCGAATCAGACGTTTATTAATTATTTTTTCAAATACCTTACTCAAAGTACTAGTTAAAGTAATAGGTCTATAGTTATTAGGGTCATTTACATTGCCTGATTTGAAAACTGGCACAACTATAGCATCCTTAAAGTCTGTAGGAAAGATCCCATTAGATGTGAAATTATCAAAGTCGGATACCACATGTGGAGCTATTATATCACTGACGAGTTTTAGATGTTTTGCTGAAATACCATCACTACCAGCCGAAGAGTTCTTTAAAGAGTTAATTCATAACACTGCTTCTTTAGTATTGGTAGGGGATTTTGCTTTCTATCAAAATTTAAAAGATTGAATCTTTGGTCAAGCTCTTCCGCTAATTTTTTTCCAACAGGTCCGAAGTGGGGTCCAAGTGAATCAACAGAAATATCCGAAATTTGATTCTTAGTCCTGTCAGAGGAGAATAATTCTTTATTTAGAATCTGCCATATTTTTCTAGAATTTCCTTCAGCAGCATTTATCTGATTGTTTAATACATTTTTTTAGCTGATCTAATCAAAGAATTAACCCTATTCTTTTGTACCTTGTATTTCTGGTTCAATATAGGATCATCCTGGTAATTTTTTAGTCGATTAAATAAATCTTTCTTCCTCCTAATTTCCCTAAGAATATCACCAGTTAACCAATTATTACTCCTAGTTGGAATCATTCTGATGGAAGTAGCTGCTTCTTTTGCATTTTGCATTATTTTTATTATTTCAGAAATAGATATATAATCATTATAGGACGTACATTTGCTTCTAACCAATTCAATGAATTTAATTTTACCAAAACTATAAATTTTCTTCTTAACCAGAGGAGATAACAATTTTTTAATTCCTTCCAAAGTAATAAATAAAGTGCTATCGTCAAATTCCGGCCAATCATTATATTTAATACTGAAAGTTGCTAACTGCCTGCTTAATGTAGAGACAACCTGATCAAGGAGAGAAGCACGATTATCAGTTATTCTAGTTGGAAGGTTATTCATTACTGTTGCTCCATTCATAAGTAGCATATCTAAATAGTTTATGCTGCAATTGCTATTTTTATCCAAAATATCTATATTAGAGTCAGCTACAACCACCAGGCTTCCATAATTCTGTAATATACTGTTTCATTGGGGGCCTTATAGAAAGTACAAATATTGATAACACCTCTATTGCTTTCAAGAGAAATAACTAAAGTGTTACAATAACTATCAACCAGTAGGACTTTATGCCTTATTCTTTCCTTGATGTAAATCGCAGTTCCACCTCCTTGAGAGTGATCTCTGCAATCATATACGGCATTATAACCATCAAGATTATACAGATTGACTTAGTTACTACAAATCCATGTTTCGTTTAAAATTATAACATCCTGATTCTCCTGCGAACTACAAAACACCTCAAGATCTATAAACTTATTCCGTAAACTTTGAATATTAGCATAAAATATACTTAAATTGGTGGCAATTCTCATATTTCAGTTAAGTAGTTAATCTTCCTCTGGAAAGTTTTAACAGCCTTGAGGGGCTCAGGACAATCTTTATGAGAAGCTGGATACGAAACATTCTTATTATTCACCAGCAGACAATTCGAGCATTTCGAAACCTGAGATTTACAATCTTTTGTGCTATGATGTTCGGCACAATTGGCACAAACCTCTATTTGACTTCTACATCTCAGAGCAGCATGACCGAACTTCTGACACTTATAGAATCTTCTGACCGTCAGCTCTTCTCTGCAGTAGTGAGAGTTGAAGTCAATATTTATATATGTATCTACCAGTCTCCTAAATAATCCTCCCGGAACTTCAAATATCATCGAATATTTCTCATTTTTTCTACTTTTCCAGCATTTAACAACTTTCAAAATACCATCAGGTATATTCGGATTAAGGGCCTTAATCTCAGCCAGGAGCTCATCACTGTCAAAAGACCTTTCCAGCCCATGCACTATAAGCCTAGGGTTCAACTCCTTAGTACGCTCCACATAGTACGACTCACCTAGACATTCCTGCAAAGAACCGACAAGATCCTCTGAATTGATTGAGCTCTCAGTCTTGAGAATAATTCCCCCATCTGACAATTCCTTCTTATATGTGATAGGAATTTTAGCAGCTGCAGGTTTAAAAGACTTAATTTGCTGCATTGTATGATCAGCAGATTATTTAGATTTTGGACGGACTATTACTCCTCCGTTAAATTTGGGCGATCTTTTTGCCGGAGGGTTAGTCAAAGCAGCTGAATACGACACTGGCAGATACGGGCTCTTTTCTGAAATTTGCTTTTGTAAATCAATGATTCTGTGGTTTAGTGTGGAATTGGAATCGACTAATTCGGCAATTTTTTCAATAATATCACTATTGCCTTCTTTCGCAAGTGGAACTTTGTATTTTATTGCCTTTGCCGCAGAGGCCTTATCACTGGGACAGACCCAGAATACCCACTTGGTAACATTTTTCACTGCATTATAGATTTCATCAGGCATCTGAATGCAGCTGGTATGAAACCACTTGCCACACACTCCATCACATTTCATCGCAGGATCGTTGTTCCGAACCGCTTTACCACATGAGCCACACTTGCTGGACATTTCAAGTGTAAATAAATTTCAAGTGAAAATAAATATTATAAGGGAACGAAATCAATAATTTTTCACACACCTGTTGAGGTTATGAAAATCAAAATTGAATAAAATCTAAAATAGTATACTCAGTTTTCAATTCCTTCTATAGGATACTAATCCACTTTCACAGAAAATCCACTTTTCACAAGAATAATTATTAAAATTTCTTCAAAAAAGCTTAGAAATTTGATTTTACTTTGGATGTAAACAAAGTAGCACTTTGACACTTGACTTCTTCTTCTTTAATAAGGAGCAGATCTGATTCAGATGTATATCGTGTAAAGGGCCCCCAAGGATTGGTGACCCATTGAATAGACAATTGCCAATGAACCGAATTTATCTAACTCTCCAAGTGGCAGGCAGAAAAATCCTGAAATTCATTCACTATGGTAGTGGATTCGCCGAACCTCGAAGGCAACCCACCTTAAACGCATAACCCATCAGGAAAATTGAATTTTGTGGTGGTAATGAATAAGTACTGTGAGCGGAAGCTGACTCCAAGTAGGCTTAATAGCTCTACACGACTATTCCCCTCATTTTGGGAACGAAAACGTTAAAAAAGGCATTTCACGAGAACCAATAGGCCAAGGAATATCTTCTGCTGACCAATCCGTCAATAGCACCATTAAACGTTACGATCATTCTTTGGAGATAAGTGAAAGAGGTAGTCAGAACTAGAACTCCGACGTACTTGTGAGTATAAGGAACTCTTTTGACTGTCCCTGGCTAACTCTCGCTGTGAGGTAAGCCTTGAAAGCCAAAGATTGAGCACATCAACTTTTTTTACATGAAAAATCTCCTAAGTCACGTCATGATTTTGTCATCTGAAGTCTATAGCTAAGAAAGATACGCTGATAGCTAAAGCTTCTTATTTTCTTAGTATTGAAGGCTTCCTGAATTCAAATCATTCCTAACCATTTTGGAAATATAAAGACTCTCTCAAATCCTCTTCCAATATACCATCCTCTCAAGCAACTTCACCTGTCGAGATTTGTGAAATTTTTTGAACTTAGTTTTCTTCTATTTCTAATGCTACTCCCAGCAATGGCCCTTTAGTCTCAATTATAAACATGGCATTCTCATTTCCTTTTATTTGCTATGCCGGAAGAAATTATGAAGCATATTTTAGAGCTTGATGATTCTGTTCATTCAGGTCCTGATGGTATTCCTAATCATTTTCTGAAGTATTTCGCTACTTCTATTTGTGCTCCCCTTTCCTTCCTTTCAGACTCAAGCTCATCTTCAGACCCTTTTCCTTCGTGTTGGAAAAAATCCTGTTTCCCCTATTTTTAAAAAAGATAGCAAGTCAGACGTTTCTAATTATCGGCCAATCTCCTTGTTGCCCTGTTTTAACAAACTTCCGTTTTTCACTAACTTAGCGTGTGTTTGCTCCTGAACAATATGGTTTTATCAAAGGACAATCAACTTTAACCAATTTGTTAGAATTTATATACGTTGACTCAAGAGCCTTGGTGGACCATTTACAAGTCGAAACTTTGGTTTTGGATTTTCCTAATCCCTTCGACTCAGTAAATGACAATATTTTGTTGAGAAAACTTAATATTTTAGCGTTCCTGAGTATTTGCTTATCCAATCGTGTTAGTCAGCTATCTTTTCAAAGACTGTTTTTACACCCCCTTCCATCCGTCCTCAGGTGTTCCTCAAGGATCCATTCTTGGTCCACTATTGTACACTCTGTTTGTAAAAGACTTGACTTTCGTTGTGATCAACTCCACATGTCTTCTATATGCAGACCAAGTCAAAATTTTGACAGTAGTGTCGTCTAACGATGACTGTGCCCTGCTTCAGGAAGATTTTGACGCCATTCCACTTTGGAGTTCTTATAACCAGCTTCTATTAAATGTTTCTAAGTGCATTCATCTTTCATTATCGAATAACCCTAGTCCTTTTAGCTTTCAATTTTCGTCAAATACTTGTTGCCGTAGCTCCGTGACATATATCAAGGACTAAGGTGGCACTCTGCCGTAGACGCTTCCAAGACCGTTTGAGAAAAGAGGAGGGAACCCCTTATTTCCCCAAACTGCAGCTTTCATGATTCCTCATCCCGAACCTCCCGATTAAAGGGTATTAAATATTCTCGGGGTCACACATAGGGTTTACTGGTTCTCATTAACGGGACATTAAATACCGAGTAATGCTAATAACTGTAAATATATCTACAGCTCTGCTACGAAATCCTATTTAAAACTCCTTTGTGGGGATGTCAGAGGGTGAAGGCGAGTCTTTCACGCCTGATATCGGAATCAAAGTAATAATCAAGCCACCCGAATGGAGGTTGGGCGACGGGCAAACTCCCCGTCCATGGAAAACCCCACAATGTTTCAAAACCTGCTTCGAAATGGATTGGACTCACGGCAACGACCCCGCAAACGGAAAAAGGACTATGACATTGGATCCTGAATGTCACATCACTCAATTACCCTGGTGCGGTTAAGTACCTTTTACAGCAGGCCATTTAATATAAATCAAAAATACTGACATTAAATGAAACGAACTGGACTGGAAATGGTATTCAAGACATGAGGTCGCACACAATATTCAAAAGTGAGAAGCCTACTGGAACACAAGAATTTGGAGTGGCCCTCATCGTGGGCAGGGAGTTCAAATCGCACGTTATTGATTTTAAGGCAGTCAATGAACGGTTGTAAGTGATCCGTATAATAGCGCAAATCTTCAAAATCTAGCTGATAAATGTGCACGCCCCGACCGAAACGAGGGACGAAAAACGAAGGAAACAATCTACAATCACCTAGAAAGACTAGTCGACTCATTGCCTACAAACGACACAAAAGTTATTCTGGGTGATTTCAACGCTAAAGTTGGTAATGAGCTACCTCATCGGGTGACGACTCGAGGATTTAGCCTCCACGATGAAACAAATGACAACGGCCAGCTCCTGTTTGACTTGGCATGTAGCAGAAATCTGGCTATACATCTACTTCCCTCATCGGCGCATACATAAAATGACCTGGGTATTGCCGGAATGCAACACGCAAAACCAGATCGACCATGTTATGATCCAACAACGCTGGGCCTCGAATTAACTTGACGTCCGTACATACCGAGGAGCCAATTGTGACTCGGATCATTTCTTTATCAAACTAACCTATCGATGTCGTATGTCACAGGAGGAGTATTCATCGAAGACCACTTCGGTACAACAATTTGATATCGAAAGACTCCAAACGACATCTGGGGTGAAAACTTTCACGGAGACCTTCGACAAACAGCTGGCTCCCATCTTATCAGACGCATCGCTGAAAACAAGCAAAGAGCTCGAAATCGAAGTGAACAGACAATTGGACATCAAGCACGCCACAGAAGAAATGATTAGTTCGATGATGAGTGCCAGAATGCGTTAGACAAAAAGAATCGGGCGTACAAAGAGTATTCAGGTAAGAAAACCAGGAGGAAGAGAAAACATTATGAAAATCTCAGAAAAGTAGCGGATAAAATAATTCGAATCAAGAAAAGAAAATACTATGACAACCAATTGAGAAGTGTAGATTCAAGCTTAGCGAGCAACAACACAAGACAAGCATACAAAGTAGTAAAAAGCCTGAAATGTGGTTATCAGCCCAAAACCACGCTCTGTCGTGATGACGTTGGCAATATTATCGCTGATGAAACCAGGATTAAGGAAAGATGGGCATCATATTTCAAGAACCTCCTTAATCTTCCACACAGCTCCAGAACATCGTAGCCTATAGCTATTTCCGGAGAGCCCGAGAGATGAAGTTTGTTCCATCATAAAAGCCTAAAAAGATAATAAAGCGCCGGGCATCGACGAGATTCCAGTGGGGCTCATCAAATATGTTCACAAAACTATTCACAAAGTCATCCGGTATATTTGGCAACAAGAACATATGCCGAAAGAGTGAACCCAATCAATTATATTCCCTATCCACAAAAAAGGTGACAAGCTGCAGTGCGAAAATTATAGAGGCATATCACTACTTTGTACCGCATACAAAATATTTTCATGAATCTTAGCGAATGAAATCATAGCATAAGCCAACATTGGCGATAGACCAATTGTTTACAGTCAAGCAGGTACTTGAAAAATGCTGGGAGTTCAACGTAGACGTACACCAAATTTTCGTTGACTTTAAGCAAGCATATGACAGTATTGATCGTAACGTACTGTACCCAATAATTCTTTGCTCGGTATCCCAGCCAAATTAGTCCGTCTTATCGAAATGACAATGACGTCGACGACCTCCATAGTCCACATAATTCACCAACTCACCGATGCCTTTGACACAAATATCGGACTAAAGCAGGTAGATGGCCTGACTCATTGCTATTCAGTTCGCCACTGGAGCACGTCATAAGAAAGCTACCCGTCGATACACGAGGTACATTACTACACAAGTCGAGCCAAGTAGTAGCCTATGCGGACGACATCAACATTTTGTCACGGTCATTAACAACTACCAAGGAACTCTTCCTGAAAGTCGACAGCGAAGCAAAAGTAGTAGGGCTACAAATAAATGAGAATACAACAAAGCTCATGACACAACCGAGGGAAAATATCTCAAATATGCCCAAAACATGACACTTGGCGAATACAATATCGAAAATGTGAGCAAATTTGTGTATTTAGGCGCCGAAATAACGAAAACGGGCAATGAATGAGATGAAAAACGCCGAAGAATACAGCTCGCAAATAAAATATTTAATTCAGTTTCGACGATCTTGAATGCCAGCTGTAAACACAGGAAAACAAAGCTCCAATTTTACAAATCTTTGATAAGACCTGTGCTACACTATAGGTGTGAAACATGGACCCTAACCCAAGCATCCGCAAATATATTGAACGCGTTGGAGCGACGGGTTCTGAGTAGCGAAGCTACACGGAGACCAATGGCGAATTCGATACAGCCATGAGCTCTATGAAATTTTTGACGAGCGGGAAATCTCAACGATTGTAAGACGGCGGAAGCTGCAATGGGCTGGCCACATGAATCGTATGGATGAACAACGGATACCTGGTATTCGTTGGGAGAACTGAAGGGCAGAGAGCAGTGAGGAAGCCAAGGAAATGCTGGTCTGACTCGGTCAATGGACCGAGACAGTTAGAGGCGCTATTTGCAGGAAGCGAAGGCCCGAGAGGGGCTGTAGTGCTTCGCAGAACAAAAAGGTGTCACTTTCGACTCTAAGTTGAAGTTTGACGTTAGTATTTCTGAAATAACTTCTAAACCTTTTCGCATTACTGACTTGACCTTAAGAAATTCCTATATTTTTCCCGGTCGGTTATCTTGTGTTAAATTATTTTCTTTTTTTCTAGGTTTGGTCACCTCATTCAAAGTGTTTGAGGTTCACGCTAGAAGCTGTACGGAAAAAATCCGGATTGTGTTCCGGATTATAAATCACGTTTATCTATCCTCAATATTCCTTCGCTGGGAAAATGTTGGGTCTACTATGATGAATCTTGCCTCCTTAGGCTTTGTCGTGGTTAGCTCGATACTCGCTTAGCTACCCAGGCTCCAGTGAGGCGTGTGACGCGCCCTACAAGATCGCCTAATATCACGCCTAGCTTAGGATATTTTGACTCGCCCAAGCTTAGAATTTTTCTTTTCTTTCTCTTAGCTGTGCTATTGTTCACTTTATTTAATAATTGAGATTATTCTGTTAAACAGAAAAATCAATAAATAAATACACATCTGTAGAAATAAAAACAATAAACACTAGGAAGGTTTTCCTTAGGGTACCAAAAACGAAAACTCCCGATATGGGGGAGCCCAAAGATGCATTCATTTCTGATAGCCCAAAATCTGGGGATTTTGTCCGAAAATTGGACAATCAAATTTAAAAGAGTTAAAGCCGGAACAAGTCTGGTCATGTCTATTAGCGATAAGAATAGGATTAGGCTGGGAAAACGGAGCTTTAAACGGTATCTTGGTTTCTCTGAATGAACTTTCAATTGAATTGGTGAAGGACCGGGCGACTACTGAATATTGGTCAACTTAGTCATCAGCATTGTAAAGCTTTTACGAACTGCCTAGGCTACATAAAGCCAATGATGACGACTTTACACTTATTTAGAACCCCAGCTAATAGATGGAAAGTTGATAGCCTCTTTTAAAGCATTGCTGCCTTTGAGGTGCTGTCAGAATCTAACCGATCAAGACTCATCTTTTTGTCCTGTACATGCAGTCCCTAAAGAAGGGCGGCCAACCGTTTGCAGCCCTAAGCATTTAAAAACGATGCCTTGACCTACGACTCTTTTGACTGCCCAAAGCTGTTGAAGATAGTCTAGTCTTTATTTTGGGTCCCCCTTTGAAAGGTAGCATGAATGCGCGAGGACTTTCAAATACTCTGTCGAGGCTTTTTCACCCGCTAATATCGTATCCATAGTATTTTTCGTGAATATGGGCAAGTTCATATACTTCATATTTACTCCCTGATGTTGGGGCTCCCAGGTGCGCAAGACCCAGTAAACAACTCTCCTGTCCACCTGAAAAACTAGCCTGTGGCCGTTTGAAACGTTACTGCAGGCTAACACTCGTTTTGCTATGGTGTGAGCTCGCAGCTACTCTCTTCTACTGTACAGAGGAAAGGGGATTACTAGAAAAGTGATTCTCCATGCTCGACGTCCTCGGCTGCCCAAGTGAGTCCTTTTTTATCTTTTAGGACTGCCCAAACGCAATGAGCCACATGGTTGCATTTGCTAAACAATCCAAGCCCTCCCCGATTAGACTTCCCGAGGTAGCTCTCTTGTTTCTCAATATAGGTCCCAGCGACACCTGTCCAATCTTTGCATCCACAAATGTGTGACAGTCCTCGTCTTTGTCTCTAGAGCAAAACGCGTTACGAATCTTGTGCAAGTAAAACTGAAAACATTTTTGCCCGCTTAACAGCTGGAGTAGGCAGAAATCAGCCTCATCGTGCCTTCACTTGAACCACGGTCTCAAATCAGGGATGAGGCACGCAGCCCATCTGCCGTTCCTGTCGTTCATCCAGGACTGCTGGCAATCATTGAGCGAACGAAGTCTCTCCTCGCGGGTAACTGTTTCCTTCGCGCCTTCGTATCGACGCAAGAAAATATACGGCGCATTCCAGCAAGGAGGGCGATAGGTACAACGCCGGTGATGACTAGCACCACCGAATCACAGACCGTAGGGTATGAAGATGTAACCGTCACTGCTCTTCTTTTCTGTGCCAAGCGTTTACGGTGCACCTCTTTACTGAGAGCGTCGCCCCATATTTCCGCTTCATACAGTAGCAGCGACTCTATGACACTTATCAAAAGTCACGTTCTTAATGAGCTGGGTTCGCCTACGATGGCCATAAGCCGGTCGCCTGAAGTAACCTTCTCAGCCGTTGCCCTGATTTGCTCAGGGAAGCTTCAATTCGAGTTGATTAGCTAACCCTGTTTATTTACTACTAGTTTCGATTCGACCAACACTACCCCAACAGTTATCGTTCTTACTCTGGGGATTCTCTTTTAGTCAGGATGACCACTTCTCTACTCTCTAACACTAGTCTGAAACCACGAGCAGCCATCTAGTCCCTCACTCGGCGCATTCGTATAAATCCTTTTTTACTGTGAATCAGGCTGCTAGAGCCGCAACATCATCCACAAAGCCAATCCAGCATGACTCATCCGGCAGCTCTTGAATCAAAAGCCCATCGAACGATATGCTACACAGATATGGACCATGGATGGATTCTTGAGTAACAACTTCCATCCTTAGTCGAGCCTGCGCCGTGTCATAAAGCTCGCTTCAATCCTCCAGGTAGTCCCTTTAAAGCAACATAAGAGATTATAGAAATTGAAAAGGGGGTTTCAACGCATCCAGAATATCCACCCCTCTGACGGGGTTGAAGGCATTCCGAACATTAAGTTTCTCCAAAGAACTACGCGTCACATAGTACAGCTCCAGCTCGAGTAGTCCTTTAATATCCTCTAATTGAGTACCCTCCGTACTAGGGACTCCGAGGCTAAGGTCACGGGAATGGTTCCTTCACAGCCTATGCGATGGAAAGTCGGCGTAGCACAACGCATCCTGTCTTGGCTGCTATCTTTGGGACCCATTTTCCCCGCAGTCTTGTTTGAGCTATGCTCCCTTCAACGGCTTAGCATTGAAATCTTAACCAGTTGGTGCGTGGTCTTCTGCGTTCGAGATAGTATTTTCCAAAGCATCGAACTTTGCTTGAAAAGATGATATCGGTTCACACGGCCTTAGGGAGGTACTCAAGAATGTAGCCCTTGAACACTGAGCCCATACTAGATCATCTCTCTGTCCATAGTCCTCCTCCACGAGGAAAACAGTACTGTCCTGAACCCAGATTTCGCCAGTACTAGTTTCGTTACGTACCATTTTTGTCGTCATGCCGCTCACTCAGCTGCAAGAAATCGGATTTGATGTCCCTCGCAAACCGTGCAAGCAGGTAAGTCGTATTGCTTTAGTGGCTGTTATCTTCGGGCTTTATACCTCCCCTGATCTTTCGCAACATATCTGCGTAGGATCGCCCATCCTTAGGTGTTACGAGCAGGGCCTACCGCGTGAATTTTTTTCTCTCTGCTTTGTATGTGATACTTCTTTTGGTTTAGTGTCTTACGGAACTTAACTTTCTAGAACCTTTTGGGGGGGATTTTGTTGCTTTCTTGACTACTATTGGCAGCACTGTCAAGAACTCCCGATCTAACGTTCCATGCAAACTCAGCGCCTCTTCTTTCCTGCTTTTATCCCGGTCTCCTTCGATTAGGCTGGAAGCTATTGTTTTGATGGTATTTGATGGTGGAGCTATCTGCGGTTCCTTGGTAGACTAAGCCCTAAGCTCTTCTTCGATACCCAGTAATGTCCGATGCGGTCGAGGGAGTCTTCTAGCTCCAGGAGTCAGTGTTTATACCTTAACGAATGTTTTTTTTTGTGAGTCAGATTTAATACTCTTTTGAATAAATACTTCCCGATTCTCATATGAGCCTTTCTTCCTAATGGCACGCAACGGCCATTATATTGGTCACCCATCTCTCTGGAGAGAGGTTCTCTATTTTGATTTCACCTTTTTGGCGATAACAGCTCTTGATTCGGTACCTCGCTCTTTTCTTTTTTCTACCAGGATATATTATTCGATCACGAATTGGTCCATTATGCGCTCTTCTTATGTAGATCGTACCAATTATATCTGCCTGGATTTAGTCGGCTGGTATGTGATCTCTGAGCTTTTTTATTTAGTCGTCCGTTTTTCTTCGTTCGTTAGTGTCTAGTAAGTCTTTGATGCTTTGTTGTTTTTGCTGAATTCACAAAAGTTACATCTGTTGGGCCCTTCTCAGAGCCGCTTTGTCCAATCGAATGTGTAATTGGGTTTTTGGGTTCGTCGACGCGTCCCTATATTGCGGCATAGTAGAGTCCTGTGACCGTTTGCCTTTCTCCGGGTAATCAATGCAGATCACACCTTGTAAATCCCAGAAAACAGTGGCCGTTATCTTTCCAGCCGAAAGGGCAGTCTTCGCCTTCTTTGGAGCACGATCGCCGCATGAAGTCTACTGTTTCGACTGCTCCTTGTTCTCTGGTACATATATACCAGTGAAACCATATTTTGTTAAAGGTCATGTAACGATGCAGAAACTTCTTCGGATTGCGCGTCATTGCATCAAACACTGCTTTGAAGTGATCTGACGTTTGCGTTTTTTGTCGGGAGTGAGCAAACGCGGCACGCATCGCGCCAACAGCTTTCTCAAGCCCAAAATTTCATGCTGGATATGACCCACGCAGTTCAATTAACGTGTCTGACAAATCGGAAATATCATGAGAGAATGCACTATGATGATAAGTAAGGAAGAAGTACGAGGCGCACAATTTAGTGAATGTTGCCGGGGGGACACAACTGAATTATTCCAGGATATAGTTTGAGGAATGGGAGCGGAGGGTTTTAAAAACTTCACATAGTTTCAAAAATATTTCAGCTGATAAGATTGCTCAGAGCAATTTCAACATGATTAAAATAAGCCTTTCTGGCTGAGATTACTTCTTATTTGGCCACACATCGAAGCCCACAAAAAGCGTCTTAAGTATTGTCGGTTTGTAACTTTTCTCAACTTTTGTGGGCGGTGTTCTTAAGTTTTAACCCATTCATCACTAATTTTGTAGTCCTAGGAGCATAATTTTTTTTGGAAGAGGAACGATTATGCGTAAACTCATTAATGGATAGAAAGAGAATATGACAAAACATGTCCAGCATTTGTTCACAAGTCAGGCCTTTAAAGAAGAGAGGCCAATTAATAGTAGTTATCTTAGACAGAATACTATCAAAATTCTTCTTCTTCTTTGTAGCACTACAGCCCCTCTCGGGCCTTCGCTTAGAGAAAGTTAGAGTATCTCATTTTCATGACCGTACTGATTTTTTCGGAAGTTGGTTTGGTCAGTACCATGCTCCCGTGTGCCTGCTCAGCTATGATATAATCTGATTAAATCAGTACATATCACTTTCAAAATTAGCCTTGTAGAAATTGGTCCTGGCTGGATTTGAGCTTTTACTGTTGATCAGGCGTGGTACCTCAAAGATGATAGAAAGTGGATCAATTGGAGGATGGAGCAGCATAATTCGATACAGAGATCTTATAAGGGATGTTCAATATAGAGCAAGATGTAACAGGCGACTGCTTGAGTTATACGAGTATATGGAATTAAACTGCGATAAAGAGCGTTGTGAAAGGAAAGAATCTGATAAACACGCTGTTGAACAATGAGAGGACCAAGGGCGGGAAACAAGACCAGGCAACAGAAGAACAATTAAAACCATCACAAATAAGAAGATTGGATGTTGGATGGTTAGAGTTATAAAATAAAGATAACTTTTCAAAGAACCATTCATAGTAACTTGAAAGAGAGTTGCAAGGGATGTACACAAAAGCAACAAGAAGAGAGTTTTATTTTAACCAGGATCCACACTATGGGAGAACTGGGAAAAAGTCTTTACAGCGATAAGGACACCACCACTATCAGATTTTTTTTCCGGGTAAGAGATTTCGACCATTGTGGAAGGCGTTGTAAATCGAGCTTAATTCGCTGAGCCAAGTTTCGGTGAAATACATTATGCCATCATTACTTAGAGAGAACGATAATAAGTTTTCAGGGTTTTGTAAAATTTTTTTTAGAATAGCCTATTAATATCGGTACCTATCCATCCGTCCATCTGGCCGTCAGTTCATCACAGCAAGTTTTCCCAGAATCTGTAGAAGCTCAAGTCATCAAATTTTGTGAACAGCTCAGAAGTTTCTGGTTAATGAAAGTTCTGTAGTTAAAAAAATGTTTAAAGGCTTTTAAGGAGGGCTTCCCCTATAAGGGTTAGAACCCTTAAAACTTTTTTTTCACCAGAGATAGTCGAATAGAGTACTAAATGAAAGATCTTGATGAGACCTTTTAATATCTGTTATTAGAATTCCAATATATTTGACGGGGTAGGCAGGGGAAGCGGGAGAATACGAAAAAATGGTATCCCCCACCGCGATTGGACACATGAGAATCGAAAAATCTGAAAAAAACGGACATAGTTTTCTATGAGTACAACGACAACTACCTGAGAAGTTGAAATTCGCTAAACTTTGTCATTAATAGTATGATTATCAATTTCACATTTTCTTGTACAAAATTATAAGGATAATCTTACATCAATGAAATTTTACACATATTTCGCCACTTATAAGGCTAATAAACTCTGAAAATTTAAGAAGAATCGGATCGTATTTAACGAAGTTATGGTGGTTAATATTTTCGGTGTGACAACAACAATAGTACGAGGCTATTGAGCAATAGGTGCTTCCAAATGATTCAGGATTTGTTGAAAATTTCAAAAATGATGTATATCATGCACACCCTCGAGAATCTGTTCTCCGAGTGATATAAGTTATCGTAAAACAAAATGACGCCCTTTACAAACGAGAATTTTGAGTAAATTTGTATTATTATTCCCCAACTTCAGCATTTAAAGTACAGGCCATTAACCCTAGATGAAAACATACATTTCGAAGGTGAAACAAGTTGGGTAAACAGACCTACGCTCATGTCAGAAGGGTTTTGTATTAAATTTACAAAATGCAGTCACCAGATCGAATCACATCAAGAAACATGTCAAAGACGATTTTATTGGAAAAAATATGAAATACGAAGATCATACTATTATTAACAAAGTTGAACGAATTTCGACTTCTGAGGTTTTTGGTATTGCTATACTCATAAATATCTCCCTTGATAATTATTTCACATGTCCAGCCGCGACGGAGGAAACACATTTTTCATGTATTTACCCCCTGTGCCCCACTGAAGCAAAAACTGGCCGTTTAACAACTGTTTTGAAAAGCTCCCATGTAAACTTTTATTTCATACTCATATCAGCTACGTTTGATGAATTTTTTTTTTCAGGGGCCACTCCCCTGTACTGTTATCATCGATTCATGGCCATTTTTTCGAATCCTAGAATGGTTACAAAACCCTTTTGCTAGGAGCTCTCTCCCGCCTCCTTGACTTGTTTCACTTATAAGCATTAATTGTAGGTACTGATCTACAGTCATCCATTAAATTGAATCAAGTGTTCAAAGCATGCACCTTCAACGTTGAAGTTGGGAAAAAATAACTCAAAATTATTCAATCTTCGCATTTAAAACAGCCACTTTCTTGTTTTACGATTACTGATACCATCAGCTCAACCGATTCTCAAAGATATACATGACACCTATCATTCCTGAAATTTTCATGCAAATCCTAGCAAAACTGTAGTGTCTGAGTCGGTAAAAAGCGCGTGTTGTTCCATAGCCATATGTTGCCATAGTAATAAATGCAGCGCATATTGTTCCATAGTAATACGGGAAAATTCAAACCGCTATAACTTCGCTAAATATAATTCAATCTTTATGAAACTTTCAGAATAGATAAATCTTATCAATAGTCATCTGTGTACTGAATTTCATTGAATTTAAGGGCACCGTTAAGATTTTATTCAAGAAAACATAAAATCGATAAATCATACTATTACTAACAAAGTTGAGTGAATTACGACTTCTCACGTATTTGTTGTTGTTGTACTCACCAAGGCTCACATACCTGATTTTTTTCAGATTTTTCGGATCACAGGTGTCCAATCGCGAGGGGGGGACACAAATTTTTCGTGTATTTCCCCTCCCTGTGCGCCCCTCGAAGCGAACTTTGCCAAACTAAGACCTGTTTTGAAAAGTTTTCATCAAGACCTTTCATTTGATACCCATATCGGCTGCCTTTAATGAAATTTTTTTTTGGGGGTCACTCCCCTATATGGGGAGACCCCCTTAAATACCTCATCAAATTTTTTTGTAGTTGAACTTTGAAGAGAGCACCACTTTACACCTACATACAAAATTTGATGCTTCTAGCTTAAGTAGTTTCCGAGAAAAACTGCTGTGACACACGGACGGACGGACGGACGGACAGACAGACAGACGGACAGACGGACAGACAGGACGCGATTTTAGAAGGGTTTTGTAAAATTATTTTACAAAACCCTAAAAATGACGGTGGTGGGTTCTTATCACTACAACAATAACAAGTGCCTTAGAAAATCCACTCAACTTTGTTGATGATAGTAGAATTTTTAAATATAGTATTTTTTCCTGTGAGTTCATATGGGTACCTTTGAATTTAAATTATAGTACTTCAATTAAAGTTCCTTATAATATGGAAGTTTGAATAAAGTTAAATCGCATTCCCGGAAGTAGTAGCAATCTGAAAGCTCTTTGAGTACAATAAAAATAATGTACGGTTTTTTCTACCATTCGGGCTTTCCATCAAACCAGACACTACACTTTTAATTGGATCTTCTAATTTCCAGATAAAATGAATAATTAAAATATCTGTAAGATTTCATTCAGTCAATGGTTGCTAGTGATATTGCAACAAAATAGCAGCAAGATAAAATGGTATAGTGTAGTCCGCGTGGTGTAGTGGTTAGAGCGCTCATCCCGTAAGCCGAAGGTCTCTGGTTCGACTCTCGTTGACAGCAACGAAATTTAGTACGAGTGATTCTTCCAACGGACTATAAGCCCGTTCAGTTATGATACGTGCTGGTTTAAAATCAGAACATAATGCAACTGGATGGACAGACACACGGCTAAAGCGTGATACTAACCATATCACCTTGTGGAGCGCCGACACATTTGATCATGATAATGAGACACTCTAAGTATCTCTATGCGAAGGACCGAAAGGGGCTGTAGTGCTACAAAAAAAAAAATGGTTTAGTAATACGAGTAGTTTCCCTTTTAAAACGAGTATGTATTTGTTGTAGATACCGTTAAAGTTTTTCTTGAGTTTATTCAGTATTGGTGTCTGCATATCGTATGTTGAGTACAAAACCCTTCTGACATGAGCATAGCTCTGTCTACCCAACTTGTTTAGCTTAGACCTTATTCCTCTTACAATTTGATTGTAGAGACTAAGAGGATTTGATTTATGAGGTGTAACTACCATTATTGATGGGTCGCAGCTAGGGTTTGACGAACACTCTGGATAGCTAGAAAGCTGGATTGAAGACGGCATCACAATTAGCAGGAACCATCAATTTAAAAGAGGCTATCACTCTATCAACAAGGTTATCTCTGGTAGGCTTACAGCAGCTGATGATCTGAACCGATTTCATGTTCACGCAGCACCTGATGTCGTCCACTGAGGTACCGTAGGACAGTCGAGATATGAATTTTTGCTTCAGTTGGACCACAAAATGAAGCATTGGCGAACACGAGGACTCCGCAGGGATTACTGATGATGAACTGCCGCTAGGCAATAGTGGCTGTGTGGGGGTTTTAATTTTAGGAATCGCTTCAGGGCTGATTGAAGGAGCTCCGGGCAAGCTGATGAGCCTCCATCTGTGTGGGGACTTTTAGCAACTTGTGTTGAAGCTTAAGCAGGGGATTTTAAACACATAATTTTCATTACCATGGAAGCTACCGGTTCAATTGCAATGGAAATGTTGTCGCGGTTTGGATCAGGAGTACGCTGTTTCGCCTTACCATTACTAACCCTTCGCTCTGCGGATTTTGATAATACGAGGAAGGACTCTATATCCGAGTATATAATTGAATATTTCGCATGAAGGTTACTTAACACATCCATAAGTGATTTGATTCTATCCTGGGCGTTTCATTTGGTTGCCATAAGATACTTTGATTTTTCATTCGATCTGCCCTGAATATAAGCAATGAGGTCTCCTGCTGTAATAATAATTTTCCAGTGCTGATAGCATTCTTTATATGTTTAAATTCAATTAAATTCGAGAGATTTATACACGACATTGCAACTTTACACCTACACTATCAAAAAATGTTCAAGGTTATGTTAAGACCACCGACTTTTGATCAATTTCTCTGTAATCTTCGAGCAAGGAACTACGAGTATTTTCCGCTTTTTTCAAAATTTTAAGGCTCAGTAGTTTCGGGGATGAGACTTGGATAGTCAATTTTCTGAATTTTTCTTAAACAATTAGAAAAAAATTAACTTAAAAAAAATTATACTTGAGACCTTCACAATGACTCCTTTCATTCCAGATATCACAAGGCACATTTTGGAAAACTTTTTTTTCATCCCTCTCCCCATTCCCTAAAAGTGACCACAATTTTCAAAATTCAATTTTTTAGCACTAAAAGTGACCCCTATTTTCAAAATTCAAAATTTTAGCATACACGTGCATGGTAAGGTCACAGGAACATATACGTTGATCCGAATTCGCTGTGACAGACTCATGAGTGGTCCGATAAGGGTTCCATTTGTGCATTTGGATGTATAGAGACCTTAAAACAGGCATAACACCGTTGTCAATCAGGGAACAGGGGAAAAATGAATCTTTGATGGATGTTATGTAATATATTACATTTAAATAATTATATTTCTAGTGAAATATAAACGAAAATGGCAGTGATGGATATATTTAAAACAGAGGCTTTCAAACCATTTTGTGTTTAATACATGGTGGAGCAAAATTAATCAACCTACCGGAAGATATTATAACTTTTGCGAAAGGTGAATCATATTTGATATTTGTGAACTAGACAGCTGCAGTATACAAACAGACAAGCAATGGAGTGCTATACTTCGCAAGAGCGTGGAATAATTGAGTCGGTTTTTTTTTACCATAATCGGTCGGTGGTGTTGGCGCGACGCGATTTCCCAATCGTGTCTTACAAACTGGGCAAACAATCCGGGGCTTAGCTGCTTGACTCAAACAGACTAGAACCACACGAGACCATGCATGGCCGCCACTAGGCTGGTCGTTCAACCGAGATAGCTGTGGCTGTCAATGCCGCTGAGAACGATGAAAGGGCGATGTCATAAGCTTCAGCTTGTTGCCGTCCTCAAACAGGTAAATCCAGTTTTCTTAGGCACCTGGCCGCATACACTGCACAAAATGCGTACCTATTTGATGTTCCTCAGAAAATTTGCTAAGTCTCAAGGCAATCATTCATCCATCGATAGATCAAGGGGAAGGGTCTCATATGCGAGATTAAAAATGCGTTCTTGGTCTCAGGATGAAACTGTCAGGACGCACATATCATGCATGGTGCTAGTGTTCATTTGTCAATGGCTGTAATCGAAATGGATTCAGGGATACACATACATTGGAAAAAATTGTATTGTATAGAAAATGTGCATGGGTGCAATGTTGGATCATGTAGACTTTAGACTACATGATCAGCTAACTTTAATGTTGAAATAAGTCGCAATCCTGTTTACGACTGCATCTAGCCTGGCCTAAACATCAGCCAGACGACGAGCCATGCCATTAGGCATCACCAGACGGACCCTACAGCGAATTTTAGTGAAAGACTTACACATGTTCTCGTACAAAGTGCAAACAGTGCATCAGTTAATGCCTGATGACCCTCAATCAAGTGTGAATTACTGTCGAGCCATCCTCAATCTCAACAACGAAGAGGACGATTTTGTATGTGCATTTCCACTTAAGTGGTGGGATCAGGTCATATTTTTTTGAGGACGCCGTCGATAATGCGGTCATTGTTACTGGCGAATGTTACAGGACCACGATAAACGAATTGCACGAGCGGGGCTTCGTGAACATGTGGTTACAACAAGACGGGGCAACCGCACACACAGCACGAGCCACTGTGGATATTGTAAAGGAAGCGTTTCCTGGTCGCGTAATCCCCCGTTTTGGCGATTTGGCATGGCCAGCAAGATTGTCCGATTTAACGATCCCAGACTTCTTTTTTTGGGGCTGCTTAAAGTCACGGGTTTATGCCAACAAGCCTCAGACAACCGCATATAGAATATAGAATGCGAATAGTAATCACCGACAATCTTGCAGAAAGTCATGGGCACAAATGTGTATCAACACTGGCAGCAGCCACTTGATGGATAAAATCTTTTCCACTTAACAGAAAAAATTGTAAAGGCCCAAATAAAGACCCCCATCATTCAAAATCATTTTTTTTGTTATTCAGTGAAAAAGTTTTTCAAAAACAAAATTGGATGAATAATTTTGCGGCACCTTGTAGATACAAGAGGAGTCTTCAAACGGTTATAAGTCTACGTATTCAATTATGTCTAAAAGTAGTAGTAGTATAAGAAGTACTTTATTGAGACTTTTCTTTTGACATACTCGAATGTTACTTAACCTACTTTTAAAATTAAGATTCATTTGACAACGCCACTTTTGTCAAATGTCCTTAGCTTCTTTATACTTTACATTTTTGAGATGCTAATGTCAATTTTTTCTATTCCGTTTGCTCTTACGGTTATTGTCTTTTAGTTACTTATTTGCAGATTAAAACCTAAACTAACCTAACTTATTCTATTCTTAGCCTAATTACCCTTCTTTGTAGTTTTGGTTGGTCGCGTGTTCTCTTCAAGCGTTACATCCAAAATTGCGTTTCAGAAGAGGCACAGTTCCTACCGACCTGATCTTCAGGATATACGGAAGTTATTTTTTATTTAATTAATGGGTTTCTTGATTATTGTTTATTTGATTTTTATTTTTTCCCGATGGAAATTCAAGTCGCTTTAGCCCCTGTAGGTATTGGAGGATGGTATATAATAGAAAATGGGTTTTAGGAGGTTTCGTTGGGGTTCGGTGTTAATCTGTAAGTATTGGAGAATCATTATAGGAGAGAGATAATATCGGTTTTCAGAGGTGGGGGTACTATTGAAGAGCTCCCGGATTAGATTTGATTCATGTATCTGCCATTTAGCTGTTAGCTTTTTGCTTATTTCAAGCATGTATTGCAGGATGGGGGTCACTATAGTTTCTTGGTAAAGAACGCTGTTTTTATAGTATTTTTTATTGGGGCGTCAGTATTTCGATATACATTTTCGAAGTATCCTCCTTTCAAATATTTGCGATTCTTCGGTTACTGTTGGTGATATTGCAACCAGGCTGGGAAGGAGTATGGGACGATGGGACGATGGGGCGAATTAAGGTTTTATACATGAGGAGTTTCACGTTTGGGAAGACGGATTTGGAGGAAAGGAGGGGTGAAATTAATGCAGCAGCTCCTTTGACTTTGTTTATTGCTTTTCTTGCATGTGGGTTTATTTTGAGCCTGTTGTGGAGGTTCACTCCCAAATACCTAATATTATCTTTTGGGTTCACCATATCCCCGTGAACAGCTAGTTTGTACCCTTTACCACCCGCGTTACGGAAGCATATTATTTCCGATTTAGCAGCGTTGATTTGGAGCCCCCAATCCTATAAATAGCCAACTATAATGTCAACTTATCTTCGCACCATTTCCATCGCGGAAATGGGAAGAGTGTGACTGGCTAGAATTAGAATATCATCCGCGTACATGATCATGTTCGGGTTACTGGAGATGTTTTGGATTCTGCTTGTAGCGGTGGTATGTGGGATGTCGCGTAGGAAGAAGTTGAAAAGGTTTGGCCCCAATATGGATCCTTGTGGGATTCCAGACAGGATAGGTATAGGTGTTGAAGTTCGGTGGGATACTTCAGTTGTTAAATATCTATTTTGTAGGAAGCTATCAAGGATACGCGTGAGAGCCAGGGGATAGTTGGAATACATGAGTTTGAATTTTAGCCCTTCAGTCTGAAGGGAGTCAAACGCTTTTTGTAAGTCTAGCGCGCATGCAACTGTGCATTGTTTTTTGCACAAGTTTTTTACGACGGGGTCGTGCACAAGCATAATGGCATGTTCTGTGGATTTTTTGGGGTTGGAATCCGAACTAAAACTCCGGAATCAGCTTCATTGAAAATGCTCTAAAGCTTCGGAGTATGATTCTTTCCAGAATCTTACTAATATTGGAAAGTAAAGAGATTGGCCTGAAGTTTTTTACGTCTCCGTCGCAGTTTGATTTAGGGATAAGGATATAGTTGCATCGTTTTTATCTTTTGAGAAAGTAGCCATTGTTGATATAATTATTTTAGATGATTGTTAAGCCTTTGGAGACAATTTCACCGGATTTCCTTAGTACTTTATTGAGAATACCGTCTAGGCCCGAGGAGGTTTTATTATTAAGACCAGCTAGTAAATCTTCTACTTCTGACATGTATGTTTCACCTGAATGTTACATGTTGGGGAGATACTGCCTTGTTGGTGTCAGAAAATGTGATAAGGTATGACCCTTGTAACCGATGTTTCTAGTTCTTACAACCGATATCATTTCCTGTGCTCTTTCGTTCTCTGGGGCTCTTTCTCGGTACAGGTTTCCGTAGAATGAGGAGATAACTCGCAGCTTTTCTTCAGGTGTAAAGAAGGCTAGCCCTCTATGCTTGATAGGGTCCCTGTCGATGTTAACATTATATGGCCGTCGGCCCGTTAGTATAGTAATTTTTCGAAAGACGTCTGAAGATGTTTTGAGTAAACTCAATCTTCTTTTATAATTTTCATTCATCTCACGTCTCATTTGCCACCTTATGCGGTTGGTAAGTTCTGTGATTTCCCCTTTGAGAGTGAAGCATTCCCGGTTTATACGATTACTGTGCCGGCGAAAGATCCGTTTAAGCCTTTGAGTTTTCCGTTTTTGATCCTTTATCTGTGCTTTGGTGTTTTGCGTAAGGCATCTGTATAGCCATTGTTTCGGTTTTTCTTTCGGCGCATGTGCATCCATTCGTTTGCGTATAGACTCGGTTAGCTTGTGGATTTGGATATCAATTTTTTGGTTAGATAGGATTCGGTTAACAGGGGGAGGGGGAAGGTGTAACTCGTCTTCGAGGTCTTTTCTGAACTCTGCCCAATCAACAGAGGCATTGGAGCGAAACTATTTCGGTATTTCTTCAATAGTGGTTTGGTTATTTAGGTGAAGGGTTAGTTTCAAACAATAGTGATCGGATATCGATGGTAGGGTTGCACATTGGTGGGGGGTTGTGTTACCAGTTAGAAGGTCTTGTGACACTAGGAAATTATCTAAGAAGGAGCTGCTTCTTGGGTATGAGGCGACACCTGCGTTGACGATGGCGCATCTTAGAAATGTGCTCGACAGGAATCATTGATATATTCTTTGACCGTTTGGATTCCGTGTGGAACTACCCCAATACCCATGACTCGCGTTGAGGTCTCCACCGAGGAGGATAGAGTCGTGATTAGCAGCTATTGTTAGTGTTCTATTAAGGGTCGGTTCTATTGAAGGTCCCAGGTTTCTTGGGATGTAAATATATCCAATCAGTATTTTCCCATGACTACGATTGTGTCTTCGCATGTTTAAAGTTGCTAGTGTGCAGGACATGTCAGGGTGGTTAAAATTTATTTGGTCGATTGATAGGTGGTCTCGATATAGAATGGCGGTCCCTCTGCCTGCGTCGTTTCTAAGTACTTGTAAGTTTTCTATTCGGACCTTGTGTGTCGCTTTTAAGATGGTTTCGTTAAGGTAAACTATGTCTAGTTGAATGGATTTTGTAACGTTAGCCACTAATATTCTTTTGTCATGGGAAACTAGAGAGTTTATGTTGAGACAGATAATAATCAGATTATTTACCCCTATACAGGTTAAGGTATAGCTCAATGAGCAAAATTGGCTTGTCCTGTGTTGGCGTGCCATCGTATCTCGGCCAGAATTGGGCAACCTTTTTTTGGAGTTCCCCTGGTGGCACTCCTTAAACTTGTACTGTTTCGTAGTGGAGTCTTTGAAGGGGGTTCTCTAGTGGTACTGCGTTCTGGGGCATAGTTGAATTTTTTCCACTCGTGACTTCCGACTATAGAGGTACTCATTGTGCTGATGTGGCTGTTGCTATTTGGATTTGAATGTATTCAAAAGATGGGGTTCTTTTATTTTTTAAAAGCGCTACCTTGTCTACCGATCTTCTCCTTTCCGGGCATCTGGAGAAGTTTGGTGGATGGCCTTTCTCTTTGCAGACGACACAGAAAGGTGGGTTACTTGTTTTGTCAATGTCTTTTCTTGGGCATTCTGGGGGGTTGTGGTCCTCTCCACATGCTATACATCTTGCCTGGAAGGCACAATTCGCCGAGACAGGGCCGAAGCGCTGACATCTATAACACTGGAGTAGGTCACTCCTTCTTTGCTTTTCCCATGTTGCTTTCTGATGAAGGATGAAACGGCGGTATTGGTCTTCTTTTTGGTTAAGGATTATTTTGTATAAGTCTAAGCTCACACCGTTCGCTCTAGATTAGCGGGTGGTTAACGGTGAGACATTGTCGATTTTAATGTCCGGACATTGTATTTCGATGATTTCTCTAACCTGTGTAGCTCCGAATGCCGAGTCTACACCTCAGTGTATGACTGTATATTTTTTGGGTTCCGTTGGTGTGAAGGAGTAACCTTCCGCTTTAGATCTGCGGATCAAATTCAGTAATTCATCATGGATGGCGACTTCGTTAACTGTAATTTTTAATTTGCTCGCGCTCAGGCGAGTAATTCTATACTTCGTTGTTGGGCTCTTTTCCATGATTTTTTTGACTGTCATTGCTGTGGCTTCCACGAATATAGGGGGACACCGTGATTTTATCTTTTCAGGGGTATACGTGTTTTGCTTGGAGGTTATGTTTTGTTCTCCCGAAAGAGGCACGTATGGGTTTGGATTATGGGTGGTTGGTGCTTGGATAAGAATTGGTCACTTTCTTTTACTTGCCAATCCACCTTGAGCCGTTCTAAATCCTTCCGATTCCGTGTTGATCAGGTTGATAATTACCCTGTTTGAGACGTTTGTTGCCACTTGCTCTACTTCCATTGTTGCTGACGATAGTATTTCTTTCTTGGCCGCTTTCGTTCTTGGTGAGAGCGCCGTCTCGTCATTGTCCGCCTCAGAACATCTTTGAATTGTTGGGGACTCGCGTTGTACCTCTGCTGTTGCCAGTTTTCTGGGCTTGATTTCCTTCGTTCCGATATACTTGTATTTAGTTTTTTTTCTTTGATTTTTGACACCTTAGTGCTTTCGCTTGCGATGTGCTCGGTTTGACGACTCACCATCGAATCAATCTTATGTCTTAAAGGAAAACTGACTTTAATCTAAAATAGGGAGCGGTTTTAATTCAAGAGAACGGTAAATGGAAGAAAACCGCAATTCTGAACTAAATAGATTTGCAATTAAGTCTATAGATTAGTTTGACCGCCCCCACTAAACTGATAACTCCACAAACAAAAGCCACATTTAATAGAAGAAGTTCTAATGAGTGATTGTTGAATTGGGTTTCTTGTTTTTGTTTTAATCGCAGGTGCACGAATATGTGTGATGCTTAACGGTGGTTTAGGCCACTGATGGTGGCTAATTATCGTGGAATAAAACTAATTTCATTAGTTAATATTTTACGGCAAATTATTAAACTGTTGTCAATTTTAAGAAAATAATCTGCTAACTATCTTAGCATACCAAAACAATCCTCATATAATAATAAAATAAAACAAATCAAAGACTACGAGTAAGTGTCTTGAACCGGAATGAACCCACTCCAAAAACGATTGACGAAATCATCAGATAGTTGTTTTCTATTGTTTATTCGATGTCGCTTTAAACTATTTGGCGCTAATTTTATTTTTCAATAAGTGTCAATTGAAAGAGTTATGTCGTAAAATGATTACAAAATAAGAAACCAATTTTCGATTTTGTTGTGTCATTGGGTTTTGTATATAATATCATAGTAAACAAAACACCGCATGTATTTATCAATAAACTTATTTCAAGAAATGTGTTAAACTGGATTTGAATGCTTTTCAAAGTCATAAATATTTAGAGAAAAAGTAGTACCCGCCCAAATATTAATATTTCGAATAGTGTAGGAGGAACATTTTTTCCGATTATTGCATGATAAATAAACATATTAAATTTATTATTTTCAGAAAAGCTTGTAGAATCAAACTGAATTGGGAACAACAAAGTATACCAGAGTTTATAATCCAATGAAAGAAATACCCATTGACATCATAAGGCAGTGGAATATCGTCTCAATGTGTAAACATGAAACTTAGATCAAATAATCTCAGCTGGATTAAATGCGGCATATCAAAAACGATCCGAAACTTTTTGGACGTGTTAATTTAATTAGAAATCTAGTGCAATAAATAAATATTATCGGCTAAATTTGTTTGACGCTGAAGTTTGCGTAACGACAATACAAACGATTCGGTTTCTATAACTGGAAAATGAATCAATGTTAAAATCTAATCAAATAGTAAAACACCTTTGACATTATGGTTTATTGTTTACAAATAAAGGATTATTGTTTCTGTTGATTAGATTGGGTAAATCTCAACAATAAATGATTTCTATAAAATGCAAGGCAGGATTGTAGGGAGTCTGGTCTTTTTTAGATAGTAAAGTTGAATATATTGTTTTTGATCGATTTTCTTCAAGATTCTTACTTCTTTATTCATACTTACGCATGTAGACGGTGAAAGCTGATACCAAAAAATTGATTGATATGGATATGAACTTACCTGAAATAAAAGAAAAAACGAAGTGATTAAGAAAATAAAATTTTTTATTTCCTTGAATTGCACTGAAAAATAATTTTCATATTGGTTTGAATTGCAGATTTACTACCATGTAAGTCTAGAGTGTCTTTAAAAAGCTTTTCATAAGCATACAGTGACTCACAGCTTATTTCATGAAGTCCTATTTGTAAACTTGAGAACACTTTATCTTTCAAATTCTGAAATTGTGTATGTTGATGCAGGATAGCATGCTTATTGATTACAATAAATAAAAAAATGTTTACGAAAATAAATTTTTTACAGAAGGCTAAAAACTTTAATTATGCAGCAGAAACGGAGGCCACAGCTTATTTCATCCAGATGCTTATCTCCATTGTGGTTCAAGCGTGTCGCGCTTTAAAACGGGACATTCTTTTCCTATGCTTTCGTTGAAGAACTCATAATCAGCTATAATCAATATTTAGTGTGACTGTTAAAGACCGACCGCCTTAAACGCAATGGTGAATGTTAAAAAGAAGCCATTTGAAATGCAATTGAGAACGTTCGCGGAGTAACTCAAGTTTGAGCCAGTTTCAATCTATCCGTGAACGACACTGGTTCGAATAGCAATAAAAACATGCCACGACTCGCAAATTTTCTTTGAATTAATCTAACTATAAAATAAAGTATAACATTTATGCCGTGTGTTTGTGTCATGATTTAACAAATATCCGTGTAGGACATGGGTGCCGATTGTCTGGCACAAGTGTCAGCAAGCTATAAAAAACACCAAGCTCAGCTAACTAGCTTCGCTTAACGACCGCGTACGCGTGCCTGACGACTAGCATTTGCGGGATCATATGAAGCGGGTTCTTGTCGAGCCACGAAGCTACACTTCAAAATATTTATCACGCGTACTCTATTCTTCGAGACGTTACGATCAGTTTTATTATCTTTAGAAATGTTCTATTATGTGTCAATTAAGCTACTCTGCAGTGATTTAACATTTTTTTGTCTCGTTAAAGTTAGAGGACACGAAGGCTTGAGACAAACGCAAACATTATACAAAAAGCAACCGTTATTTTCCCCGAAGAAGGCCGTTGCATTACAAGGGGAATCTCAAACATAAAGATGTTAAAGTGGCTGAAGTGAATCACTCATCTCTGCCTAAAGGATGGAAACTTCACGGATGCAGTTTACTTTACACTAGTAAAACAACAAACTAAGCAGTTTCGACGGGGTGACCACCTTATATCTTCAGGAGCAGCCACTCCTGATCACGACGGGGCTGCTCGACTGCTTATGTTTATTACAGGGCAGTCTCTGTGATGCTGACCCAGATATGGAGAGACTGAAGGATTTCGCTCTTCATTATTGAAGAAACAATCGTTCCCGCAGTGGAGAGATAGTTGTTGTAATTTTAGGCCCCTCTCCTTGAATACAAGTCGTTGTCTTCTACGAAAGTACAATATGCTAATAAAAACCACTAACCAATCATAAAAACAAACCGGGTATCGGTCAGGCCTAATAGATGATGCGGATTTTATCACTGCCGGTCATCAGATTTGCTCCCAGCAAAAACTGACGCAATTCTAAGCAGTGTATTGGAAAACCCCAGGCACCATCAGTTTGTTCAAAATTCGAACTGTCCGACTTCAACTGTATAAAAATGTGCAAACCTTTCTTTTGGCAACATTAAGCACGTACTGCTCTATAACATCATCACCATGTTTAGGCGGCAGAGCCACCACGAACGAAGAATTCCAGAAGATGCTATAGACCTTACTATAAAGAAGACAAGACAAACAACACCAAAAGAAAGTTTATCGGTGACTCTATCTTTACTTTACGGAACCCTCCAAAGTATGCTACGTTAATATCAAATGGTGAAGGCAACAATAAAAATTGAATCAGTTCGTCTGTCGACAGCAAAATTAAAAATATGAGAACTCGAAGGAAAGTGTTGTTTTCCCCTTCGGGCCCCACGTTGAGCGCAACATTGTTATGATGTTCGTCTACGTCCGCGCGAACGAAATCGGAACCGACATCTCATCGGTTCTAGACGTGAAGTGAGAGTCGTGCCAACAAATGGTACCAATCGGCCAACCAGTCCGTGCACCCGTGATCCATTTTGCGGTGGCCTTATCGGCCAGTTAGTTCCGAGAGGATTTCGGTCGCAGGTCTTTAAAATGGATTACGCTCGATTACATGTTTCAGCCACCATTAAGTGCCCGTTCCAAACGCGTCAAAAATTCAAACATACCCCGAAGAACCTTACTCTAAGGAAAATGTAAAGCAAACGAAGGTACCGCGTACCGCAACGCGAAACCTGCCATCCACGGATTTCTAGAACCCTTCCCTCTTCGGGGCATACTTACCGTTTGTTCTCACTCCTGCTGAAAAAGAAGGGCAGGCTGGAAAGGAAAGTCGTGTTATACTTTAGCAATCCATGTTATTTTTAAGTTTTTTTCAGTTTAATTGTTCAGGACCTTTTTCACAACGAAATTGTTTAGGGCATATGTGTGTGGTTTGTTTGTGCAAACTATTGTTACATATGAGCATTTAACCTATCAACTAATTCGACAATATCAATTTGCTTTTCAACATTTTTAATAAAATCTTAGAATTTTTTCCTTATTTGTATCGCTAACTGTGTGCTGTGTGTTACCAAAGTTAATACCACTTTCTACTGAGCTCGAACTGTTTGGTTCCTGCAGGTTATTGAAATCAGGGCTGGCATTGTAATCGCTTGTAATTTTACAATAACGTTAAGATAACTTTGACAAACGGAACCATCTCCACCACTCACTATTGTGTTCTTTATGGGCTTTGTTTCACATAGATCTAACAACCACTATCAGATCTAATCACTCATCTTAGCAACCCGGGCACTATTGCCGAAACGGACAGGTTTCTGGACAATATAATCGGAAAACACGGGTTGACAGAGACCGCGAAGATGATTGCAAAAATTAATTTCGAAATCGGGCTCCTGCACCATAGGTTGTTTGACCGCAGTCTCTCTACAAGCACAGTTGTTATTTCAATCAGTTTGCTGAAGCGAAGGAACTTTTTTCACGTTTAATACCGGCTTAACTTCGCACGATCTTTGTGAGGTCTTTTATGCAAAATCGCAATTATGACCTCCTGATAACGTAATCTTTCAAATGTAATTGCGTATCTTCACCAATGTAAAAACTGACAACCTGCCGATGAAGATAATACCAAAGGCTGCCGAGATTCCGAACGCATATTGTAGGGGCGGGAACAGACCGTGGATCTAGTTATCTTCTTCAATCAGCCTACACGGCAGCACCGAGACCCAGAAGATATAATAAATGAATACTATGAGTGCAATGCCACAAATGAATTTACCAACGAAAGAATTCGACGCCATTCATTGCAGGAAAGCCACACGATACGTAGAACCATGCGAATCGATTCAGCCTCATTGATCGTTATTTAATCAAAAACTCATTCGTAGACTTAACCTCGACTCCAATTACTCTTCATTCAGTCAATCTATCTATTGTACAATATATATACACATTACAGAAAATTTTTAACCTGCTATGTTCACTAATCGGGGGGTTCGCCCACCCACTCTCCTTATGGCTGCTTCGGACTGCCACTTTGACAGTCTTCGACCAAACTGACGTGGAATTGACACTCGTCACAACCGACGTGAGATGATAAGCCATATGGTAGCAATGTGCATATGTATTGACCGCCAGCGGCGGTTGAAGTATACTCAGAATCGGCTGCCAGCACTTCTCTTGGACGAGTGCCATCAAGTTAAATTAACGACCAAATGACAACAATTATGTCGGGTATGTCCGCTCCTTGAACAGCCCTTGAAAATATTCGAAGCGAAATGAATGCAAATATGGAAGACCTGCGTTCATAAATTGCAATGAAGTTCGGCAAAGTGTCTGGCGCGCCGCTGATCCAACCAATAGACACCCCATCCGTACCGCAACCCACGTTGCATATAGACGTTAAAGTTCCCGCATTGGTAACGTTGCCGTATGTAAGCGGATCGTCATCTACCCAACCATCATTAACATATATTTTGCCGAGTCGAAAGCAACATTGCCGTGTGTGGGGGGTGCACCAGCGCCAGTACAGCTTTCTTCATCTACATCTTTACCAACTTCACATGCATTCCCGACGAAAATGCAACCTACTACACAACCCGCAAAATTCGAAAACGTCAATCGCAGAATGTTGTGCAAGACATATATGCCTAAACGTTGACAACTATTTGATTTGCCTAAATTTAATGGCAAACCAGAAGAGTGACCATTATTTAAAACATCGTTTATCGACAGTACCCGCGTGTTAATAAGACTAAACAAAGATTTTACGGTGCCGCGAAAAGTGCTGTCGTGTTGTTGTTAATCTTTCCGGACAATGTACCACTAGTGCTGCAAAAGCTAGAATTTAATTTCCGTCGCCCTGACATTCTTGTGCGTTCACAAATTGAAAAAGTAAATCAAATATCCGCGATGAGTGAAGCGCGCATTGATGAAGTACTAGCCCTTTCTAATCAACTTCGAAATATGTAGGTACTCTTTAAATCTGCTGGGTGTGAACATCATTTAATGAATGGTACTTTACTGGATGATTTAGTCCGCGAACCACCGCCATCCTGGCAATACGAGTGGGCCAGATACGCTGTTTGCCTGCCGTCCTTTCCAACTGTGGACAAATTCGCAGAATGGGTAAGAGATTTCGCAAAGGTCGGCAATTTACTGCAAATAAATGCTAGCACCACTCAACGTTCTTTGCAAACGACACGTCAACAGCCGGAGAAGTCTGTGTCAACATCACGCAGAATATTGCATAGCTCAAATGACTCAACACCATCAATGCCTGTCAACAATGTGGGCAGCAACATGGCCTTGAGGATTGCAAGACATTTATGACTCTATTAACAGACGACAAATGGTAATTCGTAAAAAGTAAGCACTGTTGATTTAGCTGCCTTCGAAGAGGACATAGTCTCTTCAGTTGCCGAAAAAGGCAGCGTTGTTCTACAAATGGATGTCAATGAATGCATCACAATAAACTGCATAATGGCATAGAATCGCCCAGACCAATTTAGTCTATTTTCGATGCCCACGTTTTGAATTGCCGCCCAAATGTAGAAAACGTCGCCCTTTTCAAAGTTGTGCCAGTCGTTCAGTTTGGACCTTTGGGAAGTGTTTCGGCATATGCCATGTTGGACGAAAGCTCGTCGATATCTTTAATTGAAGCCGATATTGCCTGCAAACTAGGGCTAAATGGACAGGAATTTTCACTCACATTGCAGTTGTTTAGGAACGGACAGAAAACGGAACGGTCAAGAAAGGTGAACGTCAAATTTGGAGGAGAGTACATGTCGGCGCCAATCTTTACTTTAAAATGTGTGCACACTATCGCTAGTTTGAACTTGCCCGCGCAAACCCCGCGCCAGGAGATACAAACATATATCTGCGTTACCAATTTCAAACTATTATCAAGTGCATCCAAAAATGTTATTGGGTGTGAATAACACCTTCTTGGAAGTCAGCGGAAGGGTCGTTGAGAACAGTTCCCATCAGCTGATCGCCATAAAAACCAAATTAGGATGGATTGCGTATGGGCCGAGCGAACACGGGCTAATCCAATCGTTCTTCACATCTCCAAAACGCTGTCACTGAAGGAAATTAATAAACTCGTTAGTGAATATATTTCAGTCAAGAACTTTGGAGTCCACAGTACTGACATCGAGCTGAAATCAGACGAAGATCGCCGTCCTGTCATCATTTTGGAGGATACAACTAGAAGGATTGGAGATCGCTATGAAACAGGACTGCTTTGGTGTAGTGACGACACCCATATACCACCAAGCTACGACATGGCCAAAAAACCGACTGATGAAAGTTGAAGAACGAATGAATAGCGACAGCCAGTATGCAGAGAGGCACATCGGCGAAATCAATAAATATATGGAGAAAGGGTATGCGAGAAAACTGACCGCGGAGGTAGAAGACAACCAGACCTGATACCTGGCCCATTTTAGCGTAGTTGATCCAAATACGCCGGAAAAACTTCGAATCGTTTTTGACAACGCAGCAACAAAATGCGAAACATTGTTTAGCTATGCTTTGATTAAGGGTCCTGGCACGCAAAAACGCTTCAGACTATAGTGTTCCAATTTCGCCGCTGGAGACATCATGGAGATGTTTCCGCAAGTTCGAATCAGAATGCTCAGAAATTTTTATGGAGACAAGGTAAACAAAACGAACCAATTCAGGTATATGCAATGACGTCAACGGTTTTCGGAGCCATATGCTAACCTTGATGGGCCGAATATATTAAAAATGAAAATGCCATGGGGTACGCCACGATAATGCCAAATGCAGCTTCAGTCGTTATAAATAAAACATACGTGGATGACTTAGTAGTGAGTTTTCATGATAAAATCGAGAAACAACGACTGAAAAAGTATTGAAGTTATTTTGGAATACTACAGACAACACCCTTCAATACAGATTTAAATTCCACAAAGTACCACAAGAAGTTTTGAAGAACTGTCGACCACCAACGAAGAGAGAACTTCTGGGAATGATAATGTCCGTATACGATCCGTTTGGCAAAATTTCCGGGCAATCTTTCAAAATAATGTTCCGCAACAAAGTATTTCCAACAAGGAACAATAAAAAAAGGCTACTTTGGAGGAGTGAACGAAAATTACTCATGCAACCACCCAAAAACTTGTAGATTCTATGCCAAATAGACTCCAGGATGTACTAAATACAAAGGCCTACCATACGATGTACTGAATTTTGTATAAAATATAATGATTTTTTTAAATTAAGATCTAAGTTTAAATACGTGAAATAAGCTGTGACATGAAAAATAAGCAGTTTTCTCTTTATTTTTATTTTTAATTACTATAAACAACAATTTTGTTATTTTTGAAGTTAGTAACCTAAAGAATAAATATTTTTCATTTGAATCTTATCATTATTTTATATCGTATTTTACAATTAGAACTGCATGAAATAAGCTGTGGACCACTGTTTGTTTGCTTGAGCATGGATTTTATAGCGAAAGCAATTTGAATAAAATTTGGATTGAGTCCACCAAAAGATGACATTTCAATCAGACCTGTTGCAGAAGTACTACTCGAGACTTAGCGGAGCAGAAGTTAGTGAACGTGATTAATAGTAGTCATCATTGTCTTCGCGCACGTGTGGCCAATTAAGGTGACGGTGTGCGAGTGTACATGGCATCTCTAGTAGAGCCCGGTGTTGTACCGAGATTTAGCAGTGGAGAGTCCTGGTATAGAACCAGGAGGAAGCAAATCTTGAAATGCCAGCCCCTTTTCATCACCTTGTGCTGGACACCATACGTTTGAACCTGGTACGGTACCAGGACTCACGAGTTGGACAGCCCTAGTACGAAACTAGGGTGATACAGTTCCGTGGATTTCCGATCCTCTAGGACGAAGAAAAACCCTCGTTATAAACATTGGTGACCCCGACGTGATGTGCATCGTGAACCACGCAACACATACAGAGTTGACCCGCTACGTCTGCATTGAGTTGAATTAGAGTCGAAAACAATGACGGAGCCGACCGAACTACTAGAGATTGCGGATCGCTAGGACCGATTGGGACAGGAAATACAAGCTGATCTGGTACGCTTAAAAAAGTATTTCTACACGAGGCAAAGGCCGGTATTTGGAGAAAGCATCTAGGGAGCTGGAGGAGGCGTGGTGAGCATTTTTTGCCAACGATGAGGTTTTCGAGAAAGCATCGCCAGCGGACCACCCTTACGTGCAAAAGGATTTCTTCGCATCAATCGCCGCAATCTTTGCAGGAGCTCAAGAGCTCATCGAACTCTATAATGAAAAAAAGCTGCCGGCTTCAACTTCACAGCAATCCAATAAGCCTGGAGTTTCTGCAAATGTAAACGACGCATCCTCGGCCAAGAACGGGAATGGTCTTGGTCGGGCGATACGCAAGCAAAGCGCCGTGATAGAGGAGGCGCAACAGTTTGTGGCTGACTTTAAAGTGGGAGCAGGTGAAATCCTATAGAAATCCTACTACCTACTTATATTCGAATGCTAGAGGAATATGGAGCCGAATTGTCGCAGAGAAATGACCGAATCGTTGACCACGCAGATTTTTGAATCTCACCTCTCTTCTAATCTAATCAACCAAATCTAAAATTCTGATTCTCGACTTTAATTCAATTTCAATTGAATCGTCTTTTACCAAAACCATTCCATTGATTAGCCTATATCATTACAACCAGTGGCTAGAAATGTGTTCCTTCTCCAGACACACACTCGACACGATCAGCAGTTCTCAGATCCAAGATATCGTCACCACCATGCACATAAATTTGCATAAGTGGCGGGGTCAACGCGCGTGGAGTTTGTACTTGGGCATGGAAGCTAGCTAAGCACATTTTATAGCGAAAGCAATTTTAATAAAATTTGAATTGAATCCAAGAAAAGACGGCATTCCAATCATACCTGTTGCAGAAGTATTACTAGAGACTTAGCGCAGCAGAAGTTGGCGAACGAGATTAATAGCAGCTACCATTTTGTTTGCGCGGAGTCCGGGGTTGGACCGGCATTCAGCAGTGGAGAGTCCTGGTATATAACTAGAACGAAGCAAATCTTGAAGTGCCAGGCCCTTTCCATTGCCTTGTACTGGACACCATTCGTTTGAGCATAGTACGGTACCAGGACTCACGAGTTGCACAGCCCTAGTATGGAACCAGGGTGATACAGTTCCGTGAAAATCTGGTCCGCTGCGACGAGGAAAGGCCCTCGTTATAAACAATGCTCGTTATAGTACTTTTCGCGTAAGTTTGCAAACTTCAGGTGATGCGTATGATTTTTTGGCAACATAGCACTTACTTTGGGAAAACGCTTTTAATGATTCCAAAAGCTTATCAATATTATTTGAATTCTTTGCACGGTAGTGTGGAATCTGGGCCAGAAAAATGGTTTAAAAGTGGATTACTGCCTTTTGAGAAACTTGTAAGCTGCAAGAAGTCACCCCATTTATGGTAAACAGAGAAGAACTAAAACTATGCACATGAAACTGTCAAACAAACTGATTGGAAGACCCACATCGCACAGAGAATCTGGAAATCCAGACGTGCAGTATTTGTTTACCAACACTCCACCAGCTTAGAAATGAAAGCATTTTATTAAAGACCTAACACGACTGCAAAACTAGCTTGAATAAGTATCATCAGCACCTTAATAATTTAGGTTGATTCTCATACCCGAAAGAAAATGATTTCATCCTCCTCGTGGATGGTTTCACTATCGAGCGCAAGCTTATTGGCAACATGTCCTAAAGCAGGTATACGTTTAGACACGTTACATCTAACCACCCCGCAGAACATAAGTTAGCAGCGAACAGATCAATAGTGCAGAGACTTCACTCCATGACTCCTACTAACTACTTCAACGAACAACACTTACAGAATAGCTAATAATAACGGATACAAACAACGTTACATCAACAAACTTGTTACACAGTACAAACAAAAACAGGAACCCCAACTGACTGAAACTCGTAAGAACGACCGAGAGTGGAATTCGTTAACATACGTAGGCAAAGAGATATACAAACTATCAAACAACCTTAGAAAATACAAACTGCATTCGAAAATAACAACAACATTGGAAACAAACTGAAACCAGAACTGAATCAGGCTTCAATATACGAAAACAGCGACGTATACAAACTGACAAGCAAGGACTGCGATATGATATATATACGAGGGTCATTCAACAAGTACTTAGCCTCACCGCCCAATGGCACTACTTTTACAAAAGAGTTTTAATATCGTGCAGTACATTCTTTTAGTAGCCTACTGTCAAAGTTTCAGTCAATTCCCTTCATTAGTTTTGTTTTGATAGCTTTTGGAAGCGAGCGTGTCGGCCAGTTGTACAAAAATGGAAAAAGAACAATATCGTTCAGTGATTAGATTCTTGTTTTTGGAGGGGAAAACGCGCAGCGAAATCAAAGATCGCTTGGATGCTGTGTACGGTGACTCTTTTCCTTGATGGCGACCGTCAAGAATTGGTTCAACGAGTTTGTTCGTGGCCGCACGTCGGTTTTTGATGAGCCACGCCCAGGGGCCCCGAAAACGGCTGCTACATAGGAAAACGTTAAAAAAATCCACGATCTCGTGTTGGCAGGCCGTCGATTGAAGGTTCGCGAGATAGCTGAGACTGTGGGCATTGCAGAAGGAACGGTGCATCATATTCTACACGAAGAACTGGGCATGGGAAAGCTGGCGGCGCGATGGGTGCCGCGTTTGCTCACACCCGAAAACAAACGCAACCGTGAGACCACATCGGCGACTTGTTTGGCGCTGTTTCAGCACAATCCGGCGGAGTTCTTGCGTCGTTTCGTGACCGTTGACGAAACATGGAGAGACCAACGAACAGTCAAAACAGTGGACTTCACCCGGCGAACGTGCTCCGAAGAAGGCGAAGAGTGTTCGATCGGCCGGAAAGGTGATGGCCACCGTTTTCTGGAATTCATAAGGTGTGATCCACATCAATTACTTCGAGAAGGGTAAAACAATCGCGGGACGCTACTATGTAGACTTATTGCGCCGATTTAACGTCGAATTGAAGAAAAAGCGGCCCCGCTTGGCGAATAAAAAAGTGCTGTTCCACCACGACAACGCGCCGGCTCACACCTCCGCCCTAGCCATGGCCAAATTGGTCGAATTGCGCTACGAATTGCTGCCCCATCCACCGTACTCTCCAGTTTTGGCCCCCTGTGACTACTTTTTGTTTCCAAACCTGAAAAAATCACTCGCCGGGAATAGATTTGGGTCGAATGAGCCCTCAAGAAAATGATTTTTTTCGACGGTTTGAAAAAGTTAGAGCATCGCTGGGCCAAGCGTATCGAGCTTGATGAAGATTATATGGAAAAATAAATTGCCACCTTTCCAAAATTTTCGTTTTTCTTCTGTAGGCTAAGTACTTGTAGAATGACCCTCGTAGGAAGGAAAACACGGAAACTAACGACAAGCACGTAAGATCTTTTTTTCACACATCAAAACAGACTCCATTCATGCGACACGCCTACAAAACGCATATGAGCACCTACAAAATGCACACGAGCCTGACGCTATGACAAACTCTATGACATTGCTACATAAACAAAGCAAAGGATCGAGACTTGGCATCCTAGAAAGGCTTGTAATATTTAAACATAGAAAAATAAACTGTAACATTATTAACGAACAACTTGTTACAATTTCTGACGCAATTTTCTCAATAATTAGACCAAACTCTAAGACGAATTCCAACAATAACAAAAAAAAACTAATATCCCTCTACCTGACCTAATTTAGTACCAGACGTAATTTAGCACTACCAGCTTGACCCATTCTACGACTATATACAGTCATTCCCCTCAAAATGACTCAAAGCAGTCGAAACGCATCTGCTCACACAACAAAGCAAGGCCCGAGGGCTTTTAAAGAAAAAATATGTTTGAGACGTTTGTCAATTTGGTGTTTTAGATTGTTCGTAAGACTTGAATATTCTCTTCGCTTCTTTCAGTTTCCGCAGCAGTAATTCATTCTTCTGTCACTCGATTGCTAATTCATGATTCATGATTTGATGGGATTTAATATTGGTTGGTTTTATATCGTTGTAGATGTTGGCCTACGCTCAGGATTAGGATGTCATAGCTCTCGATTTAAATGAGGCAAGTCAGGAATCTCTCCCTTCTGTACTTATGCCAATCGGGTCGATTTTTAGGTAACGGGGCACCACCGGCTGCTTCGTACAAAGTCATGCCTAATGAAAATATATCCGCTTTATATGCCTGTAGTCCTCCTGGAGTATTTCATTTGGGAAAATCGACAATCGCTCTCTTCAACTTGAGGATCTTTCACAAACAACACATAACCCAAATCGCCGATTTTTTACGGGACTATAAACTCCAAACTACCTAATTCACCATGGACAGCTTCAAAGCTATCATCATATTCGTCGATCGTCGAAGCAGGCCTAGCTGGCGCTTTAGTCAAAAATATATTTCCGGCTTTCACTTCCATATGCGAATGAATATATTTCAAACCTTCAGCGATGTGCAGGAGGAGCGTGCGCGGTTCCAACTCGACTAAGACCCGTTTGTGTATCAACGCTTGTAGACTGCCTCCATTTCAAAATTCATTTTGACTTAACAAATGATTAATGAATAGTACCGAACTATATTGTCGTGTTTGCCGAGCACCCTATAGGCCCACATTTAATTGAGGGCGGTTTTTTAAAATGACCTGCCTGCTGCCTGCAGATTTCTACAAATTCCTTGCCATACCGACTAATGTTTGAGTCTTGCAAGGCAAGACGTTTTGGTGCTTGATTCACCTCAGGCAAGCCGTTGTCGTCCGAGTATGTTCGCAAGGCTTTTCTGCCTCTCGCTGGACGTGTTCGCGGGCAGCGAGTTGTTGTGAAAATTTTTGCATCCTCTATTTTTTCTTATTTTTCACTAGCAGACCAATTGGGCCAGGCTAGATGCAGTTATAAACAGGATTGCGACCTATTTCAACATTCAGGTTAGTTGAACCCTGTCTGAGATCTACATGGTCCCACATCGCACCCATGCTCACTTTGTATACGATACATATTTTTTCAATGCACATATGTGTATCACTGAGTCCATTTCATTGTCAGCCGTCGACAAATGAACTCGAGTAACATACATGAGATGTGCTGCCTGGCCGGTTTCATCCTGAGACCAAGAATACATTTTCAATCTCCCATACGAGATCTTTCCCCTTGAGCTATCGATAGATGAATGATTGCCTTGATACTTAGCAAATTTTTTGAATCGCCTCAGATAGGTACGCATTTGTGGCAGTGCGTGCGGTCAGGCCGTTAGAAAATTTTTAGGACTCATGCGTTTTGTTTTCTTCCTTTTCGACTGGATTTACCAGTTTGAAGACGGCAGCAAGCTGAAACGTATGACCTCACTCATTGGGTGTGAAAGGATTGACATTGGCTGCATTCATCACCTTATATAAGGCACGATTTTGGAGTTGTGACTTTCTGCCTACTTTATATCCTTATATGCGGTCTTGTCAGCATCACCAGTAGTTAACTTCGCTGTCGATGGGTTTGGGGTTGATATGCTTTGTACAGAAGACATAGGACGCTTGCATTTGGAATCTGTAGAGTTTGATTGATTACTATACTTACCGGAAGGTGTTGATGTTGGTTCAGACAATTTACTACCGGCATTTTGATTTTGTTGCCGTTTCGAACGAAGCGACGGTGTCTTGCGATGAGGATTTTGTTGAATCGGCATTCTGTTGTTTATTATGCCGCGCGAAGATGAAGCTAAACCTAGCTGAGTCTTGTGCTTATAATTACATTCACATATTTACTGTTTCTTTTGAACGAATGTGTTCCTAAACGGATTGAAGATGCTTTCCCACTCGTCTAGTTCGAGTATTTTATTCGGAAACCCAGACTAATCGCCTAAATCGAAGTAGAAAGTGCCGCCGACAATTTAAGGGTGATACCGGACGTAGTTTTTTGCCTGATTCTAGATAGCTACAAAATTTTTATAGTGCATTTTCATCAGTTGCTAAGGCTCCTAGATAAGCATTTTTTGGAAAATTCAAGGGCCCTCTTACGATTTTCTAGGCCAAAATGTAAAATTAATAAATTGTACTATGTTTAAGAAAGTTGGTTGAATATTGACTTCTCAGCTACTTGTTGCTCCCATGATTTTCCTAGATTTTTCAGCCGAAGGGTGTCCAATCGCCCTCATCTACGCCACCACACTTTTGAAACCAGATTTAGGAAGTTCTTGTCAAAACCTAATTGATACCCACTTCGGCTGCTTTTCATAAAAATCGTTTTAAGGATGCTTATAAGGGGGATTCCCCTTAAAACTTATTTTAAAACAAGTTGGGTAGACAGACCTACGCTCATCTCAGAAGAGTTTTGTATCCAGCCTCTCCGAAATACGGTCACCAGCAACAAATAAAGTCAAGAAACATGTCAAAGAGATGTGCCCGTTTAAAGGAAAATTCATTGTTTCTCCACTTTCAGTGCCCGCCATTTTGTTCCAAACCAACAAAAATCACTCAAACCATGAATTCCAAAAAATATGTATTGCTATGAATCTTACCTCGAAATTTTAAGAAGATCAAATCAAAATTGCAGTATCTGAACCGATGGGAAGTCCATAAAATACCAAAACCGTGTGTTATTGTTGTTGTAATTGCAGAAATTTCAAATGGCTATAACTTCCCCGAATATCATTCGATTTTCATCAAACTTGGAGAGTATTAGGCTCTTATGTGTAACTACTTAGTTATCGAATTTTGTTGAGCTTAAGGGTACTTATACGATTTTATCGGGGAAAATGTGATATTCGAAGATCATACTATTATTAACAAAGTTCAGCGAATTTCGAATTCTAAGGTGCTTGGTGTTGTTGTACTCATAAACATCTACTCCTATGATTTTTTTTCAGATTTTTCGGATCACAGGTCTCCAATCGCGAGGGGTGGGGACACAAATGTTTCGTGTATTTCCCCTGCGTGTGCGCCCCCCCGAAGCAAAAAATGTCAGTTTAAGACCTGTTTTGAAAAGTTCCCGTTAAGACCTTTCATATGATACCCATGTCGACTACCTTTGATGAAATTTTTTTTTCCGAGGGGCACTCCCCTATATGGGGAGACCCCCCTTAAATACCTTATATAATTTTTTTTGTAATTGAATTTTCAAGAGAGCACCACTTTACACCTACCTGTCAAATTTGGTGTTTCTAGTTTAAGTACTTTGCGAGAAAAACTGCTGTGACACACGGACGGATGGACAGACGGGTCGCGATTTTAGTAGGGTTTTGTAAAATTATTTTACAAAACCCTAAAAAGTGTGCAAATTAACGAGGTCATCCTTTTGACCTTTCGTTTTTGTGTCGCAACATTTTTAAGTGCATGTAAGCTTTTTTGGCTCACGTTAGGTCTTTATTTTGTTTCTCAACGGGAACTCCAAGGAACAAGTAATCTGAAAATATTGATTTGGCTCTAGTTCGATAATGGAAGGGGCTTGTGTCCTAGAATAGCCCATGAATGCCCAATTCATGTTATCAACGGCATATACGAATACAAGGCATCCACTCAATAAAACCTAAATCATTGTTCTTTTAGCTCAAAGCATCGACTCAATGTTAATACTTCCGATCTACATTTCTGAACACACAACAAAACTATCACCCTACTAAATTCCAGGTCATCGAATATTCTAATCATCGTTGTCTCTCCCAGGATATTGAAAAATGGATAAAAAGTTGATCATATGTATCCAGCATTCATCTTGATCAATAAATTTGCGTTACTTCGCTGGTGAGTGTGTGATAGCCTCGAGTAATCTTGTAGTCACATCCATGACCACGCAAGTTTGCAGCTCCACTAAATGACATACCATCGTATCGGACCAATCAATTCTAATATACGAGCAGTATGCAGACCAGATATTCTAATAATCTCTCGCTAGGAGTAAGTTAGCTGTAAACTGATCAACTGTAGATATTTTAATCGATATATCGCAAACATATGCTAGTGGTGTGGACCGCACAAAATGAATTTTCCATGAGTTAGTTCATGCATGAGTAATTTTGACTCGATTTGTTTGAGACGATGGCGGGCGGTGCAAGTCTCATACTGGGATGTGATCAGCATTGTGGCTGTTAGATTTTTGCATTGCATTTAGATTTGATGATTTACTGAATCCAATTAACAGGGATTTATTCGCGGATTAACACCAAGCAATTTACTTTGGATAGTTTGATGTGATTTGAATACGATTTGCTAAACGGTGTTACATGATGTGTGCGCTGGAGAATGCAAATATTGTCAATGCAATGCAGCGTTTAGGTGGGAGATGATAACAACTGATGATTTTTAACAACCTACAGAATACAATACATACAACCAACAGCGAGAATTAACTTATGATATAATTAAACAATATCTTTTTGAAGGCACCGAAAGTTTATGAAATCTAAGTATTTTGAAATTTTTTGATCATATTTAATAAGAAATCTACACTTTGTATAATGGCAACGTGTAATGTCACTAACGTCCACATACATGTCAACGCTGAAATATCAAAAAGGAACCAGGCGTACAAAGAAGATATCTAGCGACCAACTCGGGCCAAAGAAGAGCAATACAACACCCTGCCAGAACAAACTAAATAAATGTGTCGGAGAAAGAAGCGATTGACCATCAACACCGAGATCCAAAAGATATACGAAAACATGACCCTAAATGAAGTCAGGGTGAATGCCTCTACGAGTATTGAACAACTAAAAGACGGCTTCAACCCACAAACGAGTCTTTGCAACAGTGCACAAAGAGCAATCATAGTGAACCCAGTCGACATTAAAAACAGGTGGCTGCAACTACTAAATCTGCCAGACCAAAAGGTCGCAGTTTCACCAGTAACCAGAGATGAAGCACAGGTAGCAGTCCGTGACCTCAGAAAAAATAAGGATGGAATACCAGCAGAACTGCTCTATCGACTAATATACAGAATATTGCCAGAAGAGCAGTTAGCAGAAGACTACTGTGCACGTCTTATAAAGTGCTCTTCAAAATCATAGAAAGAAAATTCAAGCCGTACTATGAAAGCATTATAGGAGAGTATCAGGGAGGCTTTTGAAGCGGACAGTCTAGCAGCAGATGTTCCAAAAGTTCTGCGAATATAACATCGATGTGCACCGACTCCTTGTAGATTTCAAGCAAGCATACGACAGTGTCGACAGAAATGCACTACAAAATACTGCTTGACTTTAGCGTGCCAACAAAACTAGTCCGCACGGTCAAAATCACGATGCTAAACGCAAAGTCCCAGGCCAAAACAAACAGTGAACTAACGGACAGCTTCATAACGGAATCAGGCTTTTTTTTTTTTTTTTTTTTTTTTGTGGTAGGGAGGTGAAGGCATTTATGCCCGCCGAGTCTGGCAGTGTGGGACTCCCATGGAGGATACCTTTGGACTACCCACTAAACACCTCCCCTGTCAATCTGAGAACCTAGCCTGGAACCGTTTGACACATTACTTCGGGCCAGGTCTCGTTTTGTTACGCCGTGGGGCGCCTTCAAGCTGGGGAGTCCCTTTCCTAGCGGGAGGGGAGGGGGGAAGAGGAATTGCCAGAAGAGCGATCCCCCAGCCCCAGCGCCTCCGGCTGCTGTGAGTCCCTTTTATATTTTAGGACTGCCCGAGCATAATGTGCCACCTGGTTCCATTTGTCAACCGATTCGAGCATCACCGCAACTATATTATCCGGGGTGAGCTCTCCCGTCTCCCTGTAGAGTTCCTTTCGCAGCCTGGCCCATTTCGTACACGCATGAAATGTGTGACAGGCATTGTCCTCCTCTCCTGGGCAAAACCGACAATCGGGAGACCGTGACTTGCCGATCTTGTGCAGGTAAGACTGAAAACACCCGTGCCCGCTCAAAAGCTGGGTCAGATAGAAGTCAGTCTCACCATGCTTTCGATTTAGCCACGGTCTCACATCCGGGATGAGGCGCGCAGTCCACCTTCCCTTCGTGCAATTCCTCCAAGACTGCTGCCAATCGTTGAGCGAGCGTTGTCTCTCCTCGCGGACAACCATCTCCCTCGCATCCTCGTTTCGGCGCAGGTAAATAGCGCGGCGCTCTCTAGCAAGGAGGGCGACAGGTATCACGCCTGCAATCACTCTCACTGCCGAGTCGGAGACTGTTGGATACGAAGATGCGATTCTCAGTGCTCCTCTTCTCTGTACCTGTGCCAATCGTTTTCGGTATACCTCCTTGCTGAGAGCGTCGCCCCATACCTCTGCTCCGTACAGTAGCACTGACCCTACAGCACTCATCAAGAGGCGTCTTCTTGATGGGCTGGGTCCCCCTACGTTGGCCATAAGTCGACTCAGGGCCGATATTCCCGAAGCAGCCTTCTCAGCCGTTGCCCTGATTTGCTCAGAGAAACTCATCTTCGAGTCGATCAGTAGCCCCAGGTACTTCACCGCTGGCTTCGATTCGATCTGTATATCTCCAATACTGATCATCCTTACTCTAGGGATTCTCTTTTTTGTCAAGATGACCACTTCGGTTTTCTCCAGTGCTAAACTGAACCCGCGAGCAGTCATCCAGTCCCTCACTCGGCGCATTAGCATACCTAGCCTAAGTTGCGCTTGTTCAACGGTGCGTCCGGCGACCAGAGCCGCAACATCATCCGCATAGCCGACCAAGCGCGACTCATCTGGCATCTCAAGTCTCAGTAGCCCGTCGTAAGACACGTTCCACAGGTCCGGACCAAGGATAGATCCCTGGGCAACACCCGATGTAACCGCCATCCTTCGTTGGCCCTGTGTCGTGTCGTAGAGCAGGCTTCGGTCCTTTAGGTAGTTCCTCAAAAGCCGCATTAGATATTCTGGAACTTGAAAAGAGTTTTCCAGCGTATCCAGAATATCCACCCATCTAGCGGAGTTGAAGGCATTCCTGACGTCGAGTGTCACCAACAGGACGATCCGTCGCTTGGTGCGACTATATGCCTCTGCCTTTTGGACCGCGTTCACCACCTCTGCAATCGCATCAATGGTAGAACGTCCTGCTCTAAAGCCGTACTGCCGAGGAGATAGGTCCCCAGCAGCACGAATCGCGTCAGTGAGTCTTCCCTTGATGAGTTTCTCTAGCACTTTCCCAGCCGTGTCTAGCATGCATAACGGGCGGTATGCAGACGGCGATTCGAGATTTCCCTTCCCCTTGCTGACCAGCACGAGCCTCGCCACCTTCCATCGTACCGGGAAAACCCCGTCCCGTAGGCAAGCGTTGAATGTGCTGAGCAGCAAGTCAGGACAATGGTGATAGACGAGCTGCAAAACCTCAGCTGGTACACCATCTGGACCTGGAGCCTTCCTTGCCTTCAGGGAGAGGACTGCCTCCTCCAGTTCCAGCTGTGTGAAGAGTGGGCACTCGACTGCTGTTTCACCATGGACAGCGTCAACACGGACGGGATGTGCGGGGAAGAGTCCCCGCACTATCGCGTCCATCTTTTCCGCGTCATGTATACAAGGCTTCCGTAGGGCACCAAGTTTCCCCATGACCAGCTTGTAACCTAGGCCCCACGGATCCCTATTTACATCGTCCACGAGGTCTTGCCAGCATCGGGCCTTGCTCTTGTTAATAAGCCTGCGAAGATATTTCCTGCCGGACCTGTATGCTGCTAGCCTAGTGTCTGCCTCCTCCCGTGTTCGCGCCCGCTGGGCCTCTCGCCGAAGTTTGTGACACTCGCTTCTTTGTTCGGCGATCTCGTTTGACCACCAGTATACTGGAGGCTTACCATGTCGGGGTCTTCGGCGGGGCATGGAAGACTCGCAAGCAGCTATGATGGTACTCATAGTTGAGTTCACCAAGTCCTTGGCTGTAGGCCCTCCACTCCCTGGCGGAGCTCCCAGCAACGGTGCGCCTGCCGTAAGCGCGTCAGTGAACTTCTCGACGTCCATCCTCCCAGTCCTCCATCCGAGGATTGAAGTTTGGGCATATGCCCGCAGAGTGGCACCGTCGTGAATCTCAACAGCTATATACTGGTGATCACTAGCCGAGTAGTCCTCTAGTACTCGCCAGTTGTGTACTCTAGGTACCAGGGACTCCGAAGCGAGTGTCACATCGGGTATGGTTCCTACGCAACCCCAGCGGCGGAAAGTAGGGGTGTTACCAGTATTTAGGACAAAAAGCGCTGTTCTGGCCGCCATGTCCAATATTTGCTTTCCCCTTGGGTCGGATTGTGGCATACCCCATTCGATGGCTCTAGCGTTGAAGTCTCCCCCGACCAGCATGTGGCCCTCTGTGTTCGAGACAGCGTCCTCCAGGGCATCGAGTTTGGTTCGAAAGGATCGCATTGCCTCGTTAGGCGTCAGATAAACACTGAAATATGTTATCCCTGAACACCGCACCCACACAAAACCATCCCCGCGTCCATGGCCCTGCACCTGAAGGCGGGCGCTGTCTCGAACCCAGATGGCCGAGGTACCAGTTTTGTCAGGGTACCACGCTTGCGAGTCCTTGTTATGATGTTGCTCGCTCAGCAACAGGAGGTCAGCTTTCTTATCCCTCGCAAACTGCTCAAGTAGGTCCTGGGCGTTTGTGCTTCGGTGCAAATTGACCTGCAGGATACGGATCATTTAAGTATCGATTTGGCTTTAGTTAGGGCCTCCTTGAAAACCCAGCATCTCCCTGTCCCCGGCTCATGTTTGAGGTCACCGGGTGCTAGCTTAGCGTCCTTGCAAAGAATGCATTTTGCCTCGTTCGTGCACTCCTTCCTTTTGTGCCCCGTTTCACCACATTTGTAGCACAGAGATCTCCTGTCGTGTCCCCTACAGCCATACGCGGTGTGTCCGTATTCGAGGCATCTGAAGCAGCGGATAGGGATCGCTCTTCTCCGTATCCTGCAGATCACCCAACCTATCTTAATTTTGCCCTTCGCCAGGATTTGCTGGGCGTCTTTATCAGCTAGTTCGACAATAGCCATGCGTTGCCCCCTTGTGTTTTCACGCGTCAATCTTGCCTTGACTTCACTTAAGCTGGGGAACTCCCTCCTAATGGCATCCTCTACTTCAGCTTTGTCCGTGACGCAGTCGAGGTCCCTGATTTCCAGGGTGGCCATTGGTTCGAGCGAGGCAACCGTTGCCGCATCTCCAAGAACCTTTTGAACCGCGTCACGGAATGCATCTTTGTTTGTGGCCTCTGGCCCGAATTCCACCAGCAAGCCGCCGGTCCGGGTTGGTCGAACTGCTTTGATGGCAGTTTTGGTGTCGTCTGGCTTGACCGCTCCTTTAATTTCACGGAGGACATCTGCGTAGGTTCGGCCCTTAGTGGGTTTAATAAGCAGTGCCTCTCGCAAGGGTTTGTGCCGCGGTTTGCTTTTTGTTTTCTGCGGTATAGCGGGGGGCTCCTTGTTCTCTTCGTGGTTGAGCTCTTTGTCTTTTTTTTCTAGGAGTAGCTTTTTGGCCGCTTTTTTCGCTGCCTTGTTTCGCACCACATGAAACTCCTCGCCTGGAGTGTCAACTTGGTTTATGGTCTCATCCTTCCTCCTTTTCTCACAGTCGCCTTCAATTGGGCTACCGGCCATTCTTTTGCTGCTGCTAGGACCCACTGATGCCTCGAGGGAGAGCGTGTCTTTTTGGTGCTTTTCGGTTGCAAGCCACCTCCGCCTGTAGTGCGTTATGCGGCCAAAAAGCTCCTCCAGTTCAAGAATGCCATTCTTGACACTCTTGCCTATGTTTTTCTGCACTTCGCAGGCAGCCCTCAGTTGTTTGACGATATTCCCCGCTTTCCGAGTAAGCCGCTCCTCTTCGGCGCGGTCAAGGGCGATTGTGTTATTTGGCGCCACCTCTTGGGAGAGGCCCCCGTTTCCTAGCCCTTTTGCTTCTATCGCTTGGATCGCGTTTGAAGTGGCGTCGGCCAACGGCAAAACTTCTCCCTCCCCCAGTCTTACACTGGCCTCCGTTGGTGTCGCAACTTGATCCGGATTGTGTACGGGAGTCTGTCTCAACCGAACCTACACCACCAACCCAATGGTGCGAACTTCGAACGTACTCCGAGGCCTGCCAAGGTTTTACCGGGACGGAGACGGTATGATAGTTGAATTGGAGCCGTTCACACACGAGTTTCACCTCGGCGCTACTGTGCAAAGCAACTAGGTCCAAACCATCACATCCACCAGCCCAAAGCGTCAATTCCAGTTCGTTGTCCAAAGCGTAATCCAGATACAATAAGAGGGAACCTGACGGCACCCCTCATATCCTCGGGTCCGTGGGGGCGGCACTCCCCAAAGAATGCTAGCCTCCAAGAATGTTCTTGTCGACCGGCTTTCTCCCTGCGGGAATTTCCTCGGGTACGTGGGGGCGGAACTCCCCAAAGAATGCTAGCCTCCAAGAGAGCTCTTGTCGACCGGCATTCCCCCTGCGGGGAACGGAATCAGGCTTAAGACAAGGGGATAGACTTGCCCCAATGCTCTTTAATATTGTGCTGGGTCACGTCATCGGGAAGACATCAGCTGAAAACACGGGTACACTAATGTTCAAGTCCACACAACTGGAGTATATGCTGATGACATCAATATTATGGCACGTTCAATCTTACATGCTAAAGGAGCATTTCTGAGTCTAGAATCTGAAGCAAACCGAATTGGCCTACGAGTTGATGAAACTAAAACTAAATTCATAACTCAAACAAGGAAGGAAATTTCAGTTAGACAAAACCTGAGCGTATGCGACTATAACCTTGAAAGTGTGTATGACTTTGTATACCTTGAATAGAAGAGGCACCGAAAAGAGATTTGAAGCCCATTACTCCGTACTTCCCATTCTAAGGTCCACTTGTCAAACCTGTTATATGGAAGTGAAACATGGATCCTGACGAGTGAGCACGAAAAAATCTGGAAAATCTAAGGCCCAGCGAAACAAGGAACTGAGTGGAGACTAATACGTTAACCGAAGAGTGTATGAACTATTTGACGATCCGCTTGTTTCCTCTTGCATAAAGTTACGTAAATTGCAATGGCTACTCAAAACTTTAAAGGGTAGAGCACAAGGTAGACGTGCAGCGGGAAGACCGAGGACTCGGTTGGGAAATACAATAGAGGTTGACAGCAATTCATTGTTAGGAAAAAACAACTGGCGGACAAGATCGCGGAACCGTGATGATTTAGGGAGAATAATCATGGAGGCCAAGGACCGGCATGGGCTGTCGCGCCATAGAAGATGATGACGATTTATCAAAAATATCTTTTACGCATTAGCAGTCCACGGCGCCAAGAAATCGTAAATTCATAATTTTCTAGATAGTTATAAACGCACATTACACAACCCATAGCAGATCAGCCGCATCAAACTAACTTTACTAATACTTTCAATTATTGTAATTTGATATGTATCAACAGATTTCAAGAAATGCACATATTACTAATTGATGACCACGGCTACCCGTTAAAAAAAGTGGTATGATTATATATTTAGATTTTGTATTTATGTCCTTAATATTTAAAGTTAATATGTCATAAATATGATATATGAGTATAATGACCACCTGTACGGAATTGCCCGGTACAGTACCGAATTCGGGAGGCCATGTACCGTATACTAAAGATTGGCTGGTATGTACCGAATCAGGATCTTCGGATCGGATTTCTAAAATTCAACGGCTATACTCATATTGTTTATGGTTTTCGGTCCGGTGTGTGTGGTTTTGGGTCCCCCATAGGGCGCGTCCTTAGGTAGCGGATAAAGGGTGCCCTTATCGGCTAGTCGGCGGGTTTGTGGGAAATAAAATACCGCTCGTGGACCAAAAACGACTAATTAGACGCGCTGACAACGCTCGACTTAGTATTTACTGGTCATGGAATCCAGGGAACAGCCTCGTATTGGCTTGGATAAACGACAACGACTATCGCAACGTATAAAGGACTTTTCTAGTGAAACATGGAATGTTAGATCATTGAACAGACCAAGTGCACTGCGACAACTTCTAGATGAAATAAAGAAATAAAAATCGACATCCTCGCAATGCAAGAAATTAGATGGCAAGGTGAAGACAAATTTAACATGCGATTGTAAACCGTATTTAAAAGCAGAAAGCTGCAAGGAAGCCATGAGCTTGGAGTGGCTTTCATTGTTGAAAGTAGATACATTTAAAAAAATTATCACCGACTTCAAGCCCGTTAACGAAAGGCTCTGTGCCATTCGTATCAAGACCAATTTTGTTAATGTCTGGCTGGTCAACTGTTACGCGCCCACAGAAGACAAGGAATAGGCAATCAATGACGAATTTTACAGTAACCTGGAATGCATTGCCGTCAAACGACATTAAAATGGTTGTGAGTGACTTCAATGCGAAAATCGGCCGAGAAACGGCACATCGAGGAACAACCAGAGGATACAGCCTCCATACAGAGACCAGCGATAACGGACAACTCCCTCTTAGGAGAACGTGGGTATCCCCAGACGGTCGCACATTCAATCAGATCGACCATCTTCTCATACAAAAACGAGCCGCCACCAGCATTCTCGACACGCACTCGCTCCGCGGCGCTGTCTGTGATTTGGACCACTACCTTACTAAGATCAAGTTCCGATGCCGCATCTCCAAGAGCTGTAAACTAGAAGCATCAGTTACTTCAAGGTACCAGATACACAAGTTAAATGATAGCACAGTAACATCCATATGCATGTCAGCGCTGGAAAATCGCATCAACATACCCCCGCAGGCGGGAGATAGTAATGATGACATCAAAACCATGTAGGAGACAGTAAGAGATGCAGTGACAGAAGCATCCGAGGAAGACTTGGGGCATCAAACAAAGAAAAGTAGGAACGACTGGTACGCGATTAAAAAAAAAGAGACGCGATTGACCATCAACACCAAGATCCAACAGATATACGAAAATATCCTACATGAAATCAAATCGGCGTATGCCTCTATCAAACAACTAAGAGACGACTTCAATCTAAAAACGAGTCTTTGCAAAATGTCCCACCACCACCCAGAAGCGAAGCATAGGCAGCAGAACGGGACCTCAGAAAAATAAGGCTCTTGGAATAGATGGAATACCATCTATTATGTTTGAACAAGGTACGAACTATTTCCTTAGTCAGTGATCAACTGACTATTTTATTCAATATAGAACGCAATGGCAATACAACGATCTTTACAAGTGTTGATGTGTAAGGAATACACAACACCCTTCGCAAATTTAATTCAATAGCAATATGCATTTTTTTAAAGCTCTATCTGTACGTCAGTCGATGAGGTTGCCTTCTTTCTCGGTTAGGTTGTCTTCGTGAACATCTTTCGTCCTGAGCATCTTTATGTCGAACAGGCCAAGGCTGCTCAGCTGGGCGTGCGTCCGGGTTACAATGAAGGTCTACATCGTTTGTTAACAGTAATGGTTATGATACTGGTTCACCTGGCTTATCCTGGAATGTTGACCAAGACCACTCTCCTTCATCGATGTGCGGAGGCTTCGCCAATGCTACATACTACCTCATTTGAACAATATGAGCTGATCTGCAGATGCCGTAGACTTTAACCAAATACACTCGGACTGATTTTTCATTACTTGATAATGCTCTCACGACTGTGCCTGGCTGCCATCTCTCGTTCTTATTTAATCGCACCCATATCTCTTCCCCATTTTTAAATATTTTTTGCCGTAGGTAATTCCCTTTCATTTATTTCAGACTCAGCATTTGTATAAATCCCTTGGCTTTGTATTCAGTATCATTTCAGCTGGTGTCTTTCATGTTGCACTGCATGGTGTGTTCCGATACTTGAACAGAAGCTGTTCTATTAATTTTTGGAATTCAAAGGAACACACATCTGGGTGAATTTGTACTTTTCCAAGCATTGTCTTAGCTGTCTGAACTACTTGTTCTGCTTGGCCGTTGCTTTGGGGATGATATGGAGAACTTTTTATCGGCCGAACGCCATTAGCTTTTAGAAATCAGATTAATTCTGCTGAATTGTAAGGAGGTCCATTATCCGTGACGAGTTCTACTGGTAGGCCCCAAACTGAAAAAATCTTTCTCAGTTCTCCGATTACTGCTGAAGCCGACATCAGATGCATATGTATTATTTCCATCCATTTGGTATGACTATCAATTAACAACAAAACTATCAATTAACGCAATGAAAAAGTCTACATGTACACAATACCGATTCCGGTTCGATTTCGGCCAAGTTGACGTTTTGACGGCTCCATTTTACCTGGTTGGTGACATGTTAAAAACGTTCTGCAGGCCACCAACAAATACTCCTTGCGAGCATTTTCATTCGTACCATTCCCATATGTTGGTCATGCTACAGTTTCAAAACCTCGTAATGCAAAACGCAAGGGATTATTGTGTGCATGCCAATAACGCACTTTTGCGTTCAATCGACATATCGTTCCTTCGTAGAAAATACGGGCGTAGTGCCTGCTCTGCGCATTTTTCTGGCCAACCGCTCTCTGTCATTTGCAGCACTTTTGACAAGATAAAATCTTTATGCATATCCTTCGATATTCGATGAAAATCCATTGGTATGTAGGCCGCGTCATTAAACGCATCGACCTCCGAGTCATCGTCTCCTACAATCGCTGACACATTGCAATCTTCTCCAAATTTACATTCATTGGCAATCTCAATAATGCATCAGCCACAGCTAATAAGAGGCCTTGTTTGTGTACCAATTTGTGCCGGTATGCAGATAAAATTAGTGCCCACCTTTATATGCGGCTTGCTGCTAACGTTGGAATAGCCTTATTCGGTGACAAAATTATTTCAATTGGCCGGTTATCAGAGACCAGTGTAAACATACGCCCATAAAGGTATTTGTGAAATCTTCGTACTATCGCCAGCGCTGCTTTTTTAAGTCACTGCATTTTCGTTTTGCCTCTGACAACATTCTTGAAGCAAATAACACAAGTCTTTCGGTTCCGTCTAAACGTTGCATTTAAGCCCCTCCAACTCCATATGGACTCGCATCCGCCATCACAATAACTTCTTTAGACGGGTCGTAAGGCAGGATTATCAGACAACATTTGTTTTCCTTTCTGAAAAGCTTTACTGCATTCGCTGGACCATGCGAATTGGTTACCCTTGCGAAGTTGATCGTAGAGTGGCTTCAATTCAACATTGGCAAAAATTGATTGTAAAAATTTAGCAATCCCAAATGAACGCAATGGCTGAACCTTTCCTTTTAGTCCGTGCCAGGTGCCTCCATGATTGACCTTGTTTTCTCGTTTGTTGGATGTCCCAAAATACTCAACACTCTTTTCCAGAAAAATGCATTTATCGGAATTCCCTTTCACGTTGAATTTCGCCAGCCTTTTGAAAACAGCATTCACGGTAACACTGTAACGTTGTTCCTCTCGTCCAACCACCAATAGTCGTCAAAGCAACAAGCGATGTGTTCCAATCCGGTGCAGCTGATATTTCGAATGTCAAAACGTTATACCAGAATAGTCCAATATTGGTATTTATTGTGAAATATGGAAATGATTCACCAATTTTTAATTGCTGGAATGCTCCTTTCAAATCGATGTTTGTGAAGACCTTCCCACCTGCTAATGTTGCGAAAATATCTTCTCCCGCCGGCAATTGATACGCGTTGAGTTCAATAACTTCGTTTAGTGTTTGCTTAAAATTGGTGCACACACGATTGCCACCTTCCTTCTTTGGTACGACTACTATTGGGCTCGCCCAATCACTATTGTCTATAGGCTCCAATATACCCTTTCGATGCATATCTTTTAATTCCTTTTCGACAGTCTCGCGCAATGCGTATGTTACCGAATATGTCTTCATATACACTGGCATTGCATTAGTTTCAATTCTATGCTCACCACATAATTATCAATGCACGCTCCGTCGTCTGTAAACACATTTTCGTATTTTTGTCCCAGTTCATTGACCAATATTTCTGATGTCTGCGCTGATATTGTCAACTTATTGGTTTTCATGGGAACGTCTTTCACAATACTCTCACGCAAATGTGTCCACAATAAAGCCATCCAATTTCTACCGAGGGTTAATTTAAATTGCTTGCCTGACTCGAAAGCAATCAATTTCAATTTTTGTGTTTTCCCGTTGTGACATACACGTACAAATGCTTCACTGCAAACGTTGAATTTAGCTTCACTAACGGATTTCAAGACCGTTTTGCACCGCATAAGACCCATTTGTCCGAAATATTTTACGTGTGCGTCTTTACTCAGCATCGATACACATGCGTCACTATCGATGATAGCGTCAATAGCGACATCGTTTATACGAGTACACACGCAAACTTTCAAAGTATCCACCTGTCTGATTGCCAATACCGTATTAACCACTTTTGATTTACCACTAATTTGTTCTTCGACAAGGGCGTCTATTTTCTTCCGATTCTGTGTGCAATTTTTTGCAAGGTGTCCTCGCTCACCACACTTATAACATGTATAGAATTTCACTTTGCATTTTGGTTCTTCTTGATTTTTACTACCACAATATTTGCATGAACCATACTTTTTGTTTCGATTTGACATCGATAATGCATCTACAGATGTATTTGGCGGATGCATCAACTCGGATTGACTGAATGTGGTCTCCATTGACAATGCTCTTTTTGTTGCTGAGTCTCAAGTTAAATCCTCCTCCTCCTCCTTTTGTTCGGCACTCCATAAACTAGCCTGTCTCGTAACGCATCCGACAAAAATGCATCGGATTCGCATTTCGCTGCTAACCTTTTTAACTCCAGCAAATAATCACGTAATAATGTTCTCCAAGTTTTTAATTTCGTTCGTAAAAGTTAAATCTTTCAGCAATTATAGACGTATTTTTTCCGTAATGTTCGATTGACTTGAGCTTTATCTGGTCGTTTGTCTTGGTGTTCACAATTTCTGGCGCAAATAAATTTTTCAACAGTCCGTACGCAACCGGCCCATTATATGTGACTATTATCGGAACTTTTTTTTTCGTCATCAATCACATTAATCGCCAAAAACTGATCAAATCTTTCTGAGCACGATTCGTACGGTTCGATTTCACCACCCACAGGGCCAAACTGCTCCATGAATCCTATTATGAGCGTTGTTTTGGGTTGAAGCCAACTCGTCGCCAAGTTTTATGTTTGAGCAAGGTACGAACTAGTTGCTTAGACTGTCAGTGATTGACTGACTATTTTATTCAGTATAGAATGCAAGAGCGATACAATGATCTTTACAAGTGTCGGTGTGCAAGTAACACACAGCACTCTAGAGCAGGGGTCCCCATCTAAACAACCTACTGCATAGGCTAATATGCGGGAAATGGCCAGAGGAGCAGTTACCAGAGGACTGGCGAAAAATTATATGTCCTGTGGACGAAAAAGGGAACAAATTAAAATATGCAAATTATAGAAGGATTGCTCTGCTGTGCACGCTCTCTAAAATCATAGAAAGAAAATTAAAGCCGCATTATGAAAGTATTATAGTAAATGTTCTCAGTAAAGGAGGTGCTCGGAAAGTGATGGAAATATAACATCGATGTGCACCAGCTCCTTGTAGATTTCAAGGAAGCATACGACAGTATCGATAGAAATGCGCTGTGCAAAATAATGCTTGATTTTGGCAACCCAACAAAACTAGTCCGCATGGTCAAGGTAACGATGCTAAGCACCGAGTCCCAGGCCAAAGTAAACTGTGAACTAACGAACAGCTTTATAACGGAATCAGAAGTAAAACTAGAGGATGGACTTGCCCCAATGCTCTTTAATATTGCGCTGGAACACGTCATGAGAAAGGCATCAGCTGAAACCTCGGGTATACTCATGTTCAAGTCCACACAATTGGCAGCATATGCTGATGTCGTCAATATTATGGCACGTTCAATCTCAGATACCAAAGGAGCATTTTTGAGTCTAGAATCTGAAGCAAACCGAATCGAGTTGATGAAACTACAACTAAATTCATGACTCAAACAAGGAAGAAAATTCCAGTTCGACAAAACCTGGCCGTCTGCGACTAAGACCTTAAAAGTGTAGATAACTTAGTACACCTTGGAGTCAACCTGAACAGAAGAAGCACCGAAAAGGACGAGATTGGGCGCCGCATAAACGCCGCATATAAAGCCTATTACTCCGTACTTCCCATTCTAAGGTTCACAGTTGTGCACAGGCAAAATAAGCTCCGCATTTGCAAAACACTAGTCAAACCTATTCGGTTCTATTGAAGTGAAACATGAGCCCTGACGAGCAAATCCGAAAAGGCAGTGGACGTTTTTAAACGCAAAGTTCTCCGGAAAATCTACGGTCCAGTAGAACTTGGGACAGAGTGGAGTGGAGATGAATTGTATGAACTGTTTGACGATACACCTGTTTCCTCTTGCATAAAGTTAAATTGGCTACCCAAAGGAAGATTGATGGGTAGAGCACAAGGTAGACGTCCAGCGGGAAGGCCGAGCTGACAGCAGATCCTTCTTGGGAGTAAATAATTGGCGGGAAAGGTCGCGGAACCGTAATGATTGGAGGAAATTAATCCTGAAGGCCAAGGCCCGGCTTGCGCTGTCGCGCCATACATGACGATGATATTCAAATTGAGTCAAATGCCGCGAAATCTATTGACGCTTGTGGAATCCATATTAACGAGACGTTATTATTCGACAATTTTGTGAACCAGTTGAAGTGGAATACCAAAAACTACTTGGTCAAAGTACGACTACATTTCAGGCTCTGTTGCCGGCGCAGGAATCGATTTTACGAATCTTTGATGGCCTGAAAGAATATTTAAACGAAGTAGCCCCGTTTCACTGAAAACTTTCTTCAATCGCTCGATGGAAAATACTTGCTTACTTTTCCTTCGCGAGCAGGTGAGCATTCGGATTTCACGAGAAAGATTAGACGTCGCTAGAGCTCTTATCTTACAGGCGACAATTTCTAATTGAACGGTAAAGTATTTTGAGGGCAAAAGCGTGTCTGCCATGAAAGCGAGCAGTGCCAGTAACAAATTCATCGGATTGTTCGAAGATCGAGAGAAAAACTATTTTCTATCTACGAACGCCATCAAGGAAATCGAGAAAGCCGCATCTGGAGATGGAACTGTTCTGATGCAAAGATTCCCGAGTACTGCGAAAACATTCTATGGTATCTGTAAAATAATTGCGTTTTATCAATGCAGCAATTCAATATTGTTCACGATACGTATATCAATTGTATCGTCTATAGATTATATTAAGAAATGGACTATTCACTTGAACGTTGTCATGATTTCTACGAGGGTTGGACTTAATCAGCCACCTGAATGGGAGTTCGTCGAATGTACTGCGAGATTTGTGGCATTGAGAGGCCGATTAGACATAGAATCGAGTGAAAATGAATTATTCAATCAGTTCAGCTATTGGAAAAAATTCGTTTCCAAAGAAAAGATCCAACCGCGGAAGGAGAATAGTGTTGGTGTCGAAAAACGTTGGGTCGAATGTTTCCAACTTTTCGCGAAAAATCACATTCTACACAATCATCTAGCAAGAATCGTTGCGTGCATATTAGTTTACCGGGAACATCAGCCTTCGTTGAACAGATCTTCCCTCTAATCAAAGAAATTTGAAATGAAATATGATACGGATAAATTGTTTTGATTGCCATGAAATTGGTTTTACTGGAAAGATAATTCTCTTTCATTTTTATTTTTATATGATTTCGGGCATGTGAGCCCTACGACTAGCGCAGAGAAAATCCAAACGAGAGGTCCAATTTTCGACTGCTCTAATCAATAATTGGGGCCGTATATCGCCAATAGAGCGGCAAATATTGTCTTCCATTCCATCATATTCATGATAAAATGACATACCAAACTAACCATAAAACGCATGACAGCTGTCACACCATACGGAGCATCAAAAAGTGTTGCTAACTTAAAGCTCTATACTATTAAATCGGCTTGTTTAAACCATCTGGTAGAAATTTTGTTGTTATCATTTGGTTATCGGTTATTCGTTGTTGGTTTGGTGGCGTAACTATGGAGGTGAAACATGGACACTGACGAGCGAATCCGAAAAGGTAGCGGACATATTTTAACGCAAAGTGTTGCAGAACAAGGAACAGAGTGGAACAAAGAACAAGGAACTGAGTGGAGAGTGCATTACAACGATGAGTTGTGCAAACGATTTGACGAGCCACCTGTATCTGTTTGCCAAAAGTTACGCAAATTGCGATGGACGGGCCGTGTAGAAAGAATGGAAGAAAACCGGCTACCCAAAAGAACATTACAGAGCAGAGTATAAGGTGAACGTCCAGCGGGAAGACCGAGGACACGAACACAAGACACGATAGAATCTGGCAGCAGATCGTTGCTGGGAATGATAAACTGGCGAAGGACGTCGCAGAACCGTGATGATTGAAAGAGATTAATCCTGGAGGCCATGGCGCGGCTTGAGCTGTCAGCCCATAGATGATGATGATGATGATGACGATTCTAAATCACCATCATCGGTGTAGAAAAAGGTTTTTTTGAGGGACCACATTCTAATACAGAGAGATTTAAAAAATATACTTAATCAGATAATCTTTCCATAAATTTTCACGGCTCTAACTTTTAAATTTTTTGAATATTCATCGGGATGGATTTCCGGACGAAGTGAACGCTCGCTGAGAAAAGATTTTTTTACATACCCTCTGGCTCGTAACATTTATTTAAAAATCAAATCATTTCTGGAGTGTTACAAAACATTTTGGTGCTTTGTACTTGGAAAATCTTCTTTCCGATTTTCAATTATCTTCACTGTACCATTTCACATCACCCTGCATCTAATACTCGTATGCACAAAACAAACTCATCTATTGAACGTGTCTAAACTATAAAATAAAGATATTTTAAATTCCAATCTATTTAACTGAAGCATTAACACATTTCGTCGTCGTATTTACAAGCTCTTAAAGTAAATGTTTAATAGTTAAGGTGGGACATTTGTACACATCTCTTCATAATGAAAAGTACGCAGTGGCAAAGGTGTACACATATTAAACGTGTGTTCACTTGTTGCTTTTAACATTTCGCTTTTTCTTTTATTCTTTATTCGCATATTTAAAGCTCTTAGCACTGAACTTGCCAACAAGTGACGTCATTGCGGTCGTCAATTGGCGCGAAGCATGACCGTCTCGCATTAGCTTTGCATTAATAAGACTTTTTTCAAAACTTTATTTTTAGACTTTATGGGAAATGTATATATTATCCGGTATTGCGAATACTGACAATGAGAACCAAAGACAATTTTCTTTGAATTGATTTCATCGAAGGTCGTACGCACGCATCAGAATTTGGGGCTGTGAAAAATAAATTAGGTGACTTCCTGGATTAAATTTAGTACTCGTATACTCGTATTTGATGTATTTTCGTGGATGTTTGTAGACATCAAATGTTATAATTTAGATTTTTTAACGATTTATGTACACAATGAGTATTTTGGATTTATCTTTGTTCTTTTGAACGACATTCGATCTAGAATGCTATCAATGACAAATAGATAAGCTAGAATTAGGGCAGATTAGTCTATTTGCGGATATTTGAATGCATTAATCACTTTGAATGACTTGAAACGATTCAATTTTAAGCAAGGTTTACTTAAAGTTTGGAGAAACCGAGAATTTGTGTTTTAAGGAAAGATTAAGGCAACGCTGTTAACTTAGATTTAACTGGTTTTAAGGTTTCACTCCATTCCACACTTTTTCCTGGGATCTTTACGATGAATTGAGTAAATAATGATTCATTTTTAGAACTTATCGTAAATTCAGGGGATGCATGAAGTGGTATGTTGTACTTTCAAAGTGGTAAGAGTTTTACGGATTTTGAATTTGTGAAACGAAATCCAAATGCGAAGGAGACATCTTTTTAACCTTGATAGGGTTTCGATTTGAGGCTGATGTCGAAGAAGTGTAGGGCATACAACAATTGATTAGTTAGGATCTCTTAGGTAGACTACATATTATGAGCCCTACCTACAAATTTAGTCACAATAATGCCATCCTGCTTTCGGAAATATGAAATCAAACTAAGGGTTTTTTGATTGGAAAGGAAGCTGACAGGCTTTATTAATAATCAGTTGTGCTTTAGCTTCAGCAACATACGAACAGATTTCGAATCAGCGATGCTATACTTTTCTACTAAGGATAATTTTTTTTTAAATATTTTACCTCTTATTGTGCGCCTCAGCTTTGTCGCTGAGGGGGACCCTAATTAAAATTCTTTCATTACGCAAACATACTTTGACATGCCATCCTTTTTCGCATTAGAGGAAATGGGACAGAGACCCCGTAATGAAACATTATTTTAGAGACTTTTGAATACTTTTTTTGGGCACCATAACTAATTGGTTAATAATTAATGCTGTTGTCCAAAGGAATTTCGTACGGAAAAAACAATCAAAGTAATCAAAACGCAAAAAAAATTGACAACTAAAACAATCTTCTTTTTCTTCGTACCGCTACAGCTCCTCCCAACCACCGCTTCTCGCAAATAGCGCCTCCAAATGTCTCGGTCCATTGACCGCGTCCTCTTATTTCGAAATCCGGACAGCGGATCAAGTCAGACCAGCGTTTTCTCGTTTCCCCACTGGTCTCCGCAATTCAGTTTTACCAACGAATATCTTTTTGGGTATCCGCTGTTCGACTATACGATTCATGTGGCCAGCCCATTGCAGCTTCCGCAGTTTTACAATCGTGGAGACCTACGACTCGTCAAAAATTTTATACAGCTCATGGTTGCATCAAATTTGCCATTGGTTCTCCATCCAGCTCCACTCCGATTATTCGCCTCAGGACCCGTCTTTTAAAGGAGTTCAATATGTTGTCTCACACCCATAGCATAGTACATGCGTTAACGGCAGCCAAAACTATTATGCAGCGCTGGATGGACTCCAACAAGAAACGGACGTTTACGAAAGTATTGACGGTACTTTCAGTCAAGATCACAATGATAATTTTATCCTTTACTTAAAAATGAAAATAAGGAGAAGAAACCAGCTGGCAGTTCTGCTGGTCCTTCTGAAAAAGTTGCCAAAAATACAGAGGAAATTCCGCCAACTAATGAGTTCGGTCAAAGCGGAAAGAATATGGTTCGGCTATTGGCAGCCGAAAATAAATTAAATAATTTCGTGATTAAAAGAATCGATGCCGAAAACTTAACAACCAGAACGAAATCACTGGTTGATTTCTAAAAATGCTAAAAATGCACTAAATTCTGGGGAGGTTCCAAACTTCACCTTTACCCCCAAAAGTGAGAAGAACCAGACCTTTTTGTTGTAGGGCTTGGACTACGGAGAAGATACCGTCGATCTTCTTCAGGTGCTCAAGGAAACAGCATCAGGAATTGAATTTATTTCCGTTAAAACATTCGCAACAAGAAGGTCAACCGTAGACAAAAAAAATTACAACTTTATTTAGTGCAGATTTCAAATGAGAACAGTCCAGGTGCTCTTCAACAAATAAGAAACTTGAACTTCCGAGTGGTGAGGCGGGAACGCCTCCAGACAAGAGAAATCAACCAGTGTTATCGGTGTCAAAGATTTGGAAATCGGCTGCCAATTTCGAAATGCATTATCGATGCGTCAAATGCAAGGACGTTCATGCTCCCGCTGAGTCCAAATTGGCTCAGACGGAGCCAAAAGAGAAATTATACTCTGCTCACTGCGGTGTTTTTGGTCAAGCGGTATCATATGGAGGATGCTCCCGATATCAAGATGCGAGAGTAAATTTGCATCAAAGCAAACACAACTACACCGCAGTGTCTTAGCTCCGAACTTCGTCAAGCCCAGAGTATCATTTGCACTCGCCGCTAGACGACCAGCAGAAAATGAGGTAAATAATGTAAGTGGAAATAATGAGCTGCTTCTCAAAATCTACCAACAACTAAATACTTTATCGGAGAGAATCGATAAACAAGATACGAAAATTAATCTTGTTTTGCAGCGTTTGGGGCTTTCAAATGTCTCAAAATAATTTGTCATCCAGCCACATTCGCATGGATAGGATTCGTCTCATCTGGATCAACGTCAACTCCATTGTTACCATACATCGGCGTGATTATCTCCTTGAATTCATTGTTAGGCAGAAACCTGACATAATGCTTCTCACTGAAACCCGACATAATGCTTCTCACTGAAACCCACCTCAATTCGTGGCAAGGATTTTGAATTCGTACGAAACGATAGCGTGATAAGTAATAGGGGAGGTGGCACCGGAATATTGGTTCGAAGACCCTATTGTTTCCGAAATATTGAAAAAGTCGAATTCAAAAGCTTCGAATTTCTTGAAGTGTTCGTTATCAAAGTCTCACTGCCAGGTGGGGATAACCTCTTGTTATCTCTGCCTATGCAAATGGTGGAACTGTTCTCAAGCTCAAGGAGGAGCTCAACCCCTTGTTTGAAATACTCGAATTGAACAGGCCGCATAATTATTATATTCTTGCTGGTGACCTGAACGCCAAGCATACATCTTGGCTGAACGCCACTAATAATCCCAGAGGTGTATTCCTGATATCGTGAGTAACAGAGAGCCAAATTGAATACAGATGCGATCTATATGGGTCGGAGTTCCCAACATACTCTAGGACAAATTCATATTTGGACCTTTGCATTGCTGACGCAAGACTTGAATTCAGCTTTAATAGTCCTCAACGGAAACTGCAGGTGCTTCCTTACGATAGCGACCATAACGCAATCGTAATGGAAATAAATCATCAAATGGATGATCTCTTCCTCACTTCAGTTCAACATGAAAATCATCGGTTGAATTAAAAAAAAAACAGACTGGGGAAAGTTTCAAAAGAAGTTTAATCGGAATTACCAGAAGCAATGTCCTCCTTCCTAATGACAGGAATCTAATTAACGATGAAATAGTTCTCTATTTCTCGAAGTTAGAGAAGCTGACGTTGGAAACGATTGAGAAAGTTGTTCCCCAGATGAAACATCGAAACAATATGGAAGGATATGAAACACCAACCATTTCAAGGTTAAAGAGGTTGAAACGCCTGCATCCCTCGTTGGCTTTGTTGAAATTACACCTGAAGAATGTCTGGGACATAATCCGTTCATACTTCAGGAGTGAGGTCAGCAATCAATGGGCGGAAAAACTGAGGGGTACTAGCCCACAGGTTCCAGATGGCGTGTTCCCGAAAGTAAATAGCATATTCCGTAAGAAGTCTCGAGTGAAGGTATCGAATCTTGAAGTCACTAGTGATGAGGTAAATCTTCTCGATAGAGCTGGTATCGAAATTGATAGTACGACTCCGGATAGAAATGGAAGCAGGATTATTTTTGAGGGATTGCATGGACTTGACCAGATTGGAACACATTTTGAGTTGGTTCATCTATTAAACCCTGAGAGAGGGAATGAAATATTTTCAGAGGCCGCTGAAGAAAAAGTTTCCGACTTCAAATCAAGCCTGAACGGCGAATCAATTCTTCATTTCAATGAAACATTAACATCTGACCTCTTGCCGAATTTGAATCTTATTGATTATTTTGTCAGCTATGCAGACTTGTGTTTCATATTTCGCAGGATAAACAACAAGAAATCATGTGGTACTGATAGTATTCCGAATGTGGTTCTCCGACATCTGCCTGAGGTTGCTATTAGGAATTATTGCATATTGTTCAACAACATGTTGAGCAATTCATACTTCAGAAATGAAAGGAAAGAGGCTAAGGTATTCCCAATCTTGAAGAATGGAAAAGAATCTTCATGCCCTAAAAGCTATCGCCCGATCAGCTTGCTGCATAATATCAGCAAAGTGTTTGAAGTGATACTTAACAGAGCATTTAATGCCCATATTGAGGAAATATGAGTTGATGCTGACTTGCCAATTCGATTTTCGTGCCAGGAAGCCGACCACAAATGCAATAACGAAAGTAACCTCAGACATTTGTTGGAAACTAAATGCTAGAGAATGTGTTTGAGAATGTCTCATTGATATGGAGAAAGCCTTCGATACGGAGTAGTTAGATGCACTAGTTTTTAAACACACCTTGTCGCCATGATTTGCAATACGTTATACGGGAAATCGTTTGTTGTAACTGATGGAAATCTGACAACAACGCGCGAATTCAAGGTCTCGAATGGTCTACAGCAGGGAACAGTTACTGCACCTCTGCTCTTCTCAATCTTCATTCGCAAGCTATTGAACGGCTTTGATTTTAACGTCTCCCCAACGCGATCATTGGTAGCGTTTGCCGATGATCTAATTATCTATACGGCAGACCGAAAAGCTACAATAGTTCAGAGCAATCTCCAAAAAATGTTCAATGATGTCCAGCTGTACACTGACAATTGGCGAATGAAAATCAATGCGCAGAAGTGCGAAACAATTTTATCTCGGACGACGCTGCCGGGGGGTCAGTCAAGACCTGAAGCGTAATTGGAAGGATTTCCCCATCATGGCCGGCGAGGGTAGTTTAGAACGGGTTCCACATAAATCCTGTGCTCGATACCTTAGTGTTCATTTCGATCAGTATCTGTACTGTACTGAACATGTCAGAATCATGCTCAGTAAGGCACAAAAAGTAGTCATGGCCCTACGAAGACTCTTTCATTCCAGATACATTGATCAAGAGGTCAAAATTATCTGTCACAAGACCCTGGTTAGACCAGTTTTGACATATGGATGTCAGATCTGGTACAACCAGAGTGCTAGTACTATGGAAAAATTAGTTTTCGAAAGGAAATATCTTCTTGCATGTACTGGTTTGTACAGAAAGCCTGAGACGGACTGGAACCATTATATATCGAATAGAAGAATTTATCAAACTCCTAAAGTGACAAGAGTCGATATCTTCATATTGAAACTTCTTCGGAATCACATCGCAAGATCTGTAACTGTAAGTGAAAACCCTTGGATTTCACAGCCGTTCCACCCTACAGACGGGTATATTGCGACTTGCCTCGCTACTGGCTTTATTCCTCCAGAAGCATTCGTGTATTTGGACGTGAATCGATATGTTTTTGATTCTGACGGCGTCCCAATCATACATATATCACATATATCGACGGGCCACCGATAAGAAGATAAAATATCCTCCGAATTTGAGTTCACGAGACCAACAATTCTAATGGAAATACACATTTGCTAGATCCGTTGAAGCTGATCGAGCTGAGACGGAGCAATCAAGGTATTGGTTGCTGAATGACAATGTCTAAATTATTCGTGTTTATTTTCTGTTTTTCTTTACTTAGTTTTTGAGTTTCAGCTCATTATTGCTACATTTAGAGTTGGTGTAAGAATTCGAAATTCATATTTATATCAAGCAAAACAAATCCTTAATTCTCGCGATTCTGTTAGTAAAAAATACAATAAAGCTCAATTAGCCATTGAATTCCTTGAATTATTTCATCCTCACCATTCACATATTCATATTCATATCAAGCTCAGTAATTCTAAATTTAACACTTTCTCATCAAAATTAAGCTCACGGGGAAAATATTCATTAGCGTTTAAGTCAATGTCAAGGTTCTTCCCGAGTCAGCATTAAATTACGAATACACCTTACGAATACAAATTTTCTTGCAATGCATCCACTGTCAAGGTAGATGCATCATTTTTCACTTTGCTTCCGCCAAACGCATTTTCCATAAATGCAACAAAAGCAAAAATGCTTGCGCGAGCACGTTTAGCTGACGCCAGCATATTTCTAACGCATGAAGGAAAAATTGTTAAGAAATGTAAAATTGCAATGTAAGATGTTATTTAGTATTTAAGACGATGAAATGAAAATAAAGACGACTAGTCAAAAGGAAAATTCAAGGTGTTTAACTTACGTTATTTCGATCTAGTTTAAAGTTAGATCGATCGATTGAAGTTAATATCTAACTTAAAGTTAGATATTTTTTTGTGAACTTATCTGACCTAAGGTTAGATACTTGAACAGTTGGTGTTTATTTGTATTGAAAATTAGGGATAGGTTAGGCATATGTTATGTTTATTTTATAGTGTTTTTTGTTTTTTTTTGTGGCAGGGTGGTCAATGCCCATTTACGCACAGAGTGTGGGACTTCCATGTTCACAAAGAGGCGACGGGACTACTCACTAAACACTTTCTCTGTCAACCTGAGAACTCATCCTGGAACCGTTTGACACATTACTTCGGGCCAGGTCTCGTTTTGTTACGCCGTGAGGTGCCTTCAAGCTGAGGGACATCTCTTCTAATAGGAGAGGAGAGGGGAAGAGGAAGTGCCAGACAAGCGATACCCCAGCCCCAGCACCCCCGGCAGCTGTGAGTCCCTTTTATCTTTTTAGGCTACCCGAACATAATGTTCCACCTGGTTCCATTTGTCAGCCGATTCGAGCATCACCGCAACTATTTTATCCGGGGTGAGCTCTCCCGTCAGCCTGTAGAGGGCGCTTCGCAACCTGTCCCATTTTATGCACGCATTGTTCTCCCCTCCTCGGCAATACCGACAATCGGGGGACCGTGAGTTTCCAATCTTGTGCAGATAAGACTGAAAACACTCATGCCCGCTCAAAAGCTGGGTCAGGTAGAAGCCAGTCTCACCATACCTTCGATTTAGCCTCGGTCTCACATCCGGGATGAGGCGCCTTCCTTCTTCCAATTCACCCAAGACTACTGCCAATCGTTGAGTGAGCGCTCTCTCTCTTCAAGGACAACCATCTGCCTCGCATCCTCGTTTCGACGCAGATAAATAGAGCGGCGCTCTCTAGAAAGGAGACCGACAGGTATCACGCCTGCAATAACTTTCACCGCCGAATCAGAGACTGTTGGACACGAAGATGCAATCCTCAGCGCTCCTCTTCTCTGTACCTGTGCTAAGGGTTTTCAGTTAACCTCCGTACTGAGAGCGTCGCCCCATATCTCTGCTCCTTACAGTAGCATTGATCCTACAGCACTCATCAAGAGGCGTTTTCTTGATGGGCTGGGTCCCCCTACGTTGGCCATAAGTCGACTCAGAGCCGATACTCCTGAAGCAGCCTTTTGAGCCGGTGCCCTGATTTGCTCAGAGAAACTCATCTTCGAGTCGATCAGTAGCCCCAAGTACTTCACCGATGGCTTCGATTCGTAAGTCTCCAATACTAATCATCCTTACTCTAGGGATTCTCTTTTTTGCCAAGATGACCACTTCGGTTTTCTCCAGTGCTAAACTGATCCCACGAGCAGTCATCCAGTCCCTCACTCGGCGTATTAGCATACCTAGCCTAAGTTGCCCTTGTTCAAGGGTGCGTCCAGCGACCAGAGTCGCAACATCATCCGCATAGCCGACAGAGCGCGACTCATCTGGCATCTCGAGTCTCAGTAGCCCGGCGTGAGATACGTAACACAGGTCCGGACCAAGGATAGGTGGCCCTGTGTCGTATTGTACAGCAGACTTCGGTCCTTTAAGTAGTTCCTCAAAAGCCGCATTAGATATTCTGGAGCTTGAAAAGGGTTTTCCAGCGTATCAAGAAAATCCACCCATCTAGCGGAGTGACGACGAGTGTCACCAGCAGGACTACCCATCGCTTGGTGCGACTATATGCCTCTGCCTTTTGGACCGCATTCACCACCTCTGTAATCGCATCAATGGTAGAATGTCCTGCTCTAAAGCCATACTGCTAAGGAGAAAGGTCCTCAGCAGCACGAATCGCGTCAGGGAGTCTTCCCTTGATGAGTTTCTCTAGCACTTTCCCAGCCGTGTCAAGCATGCATAACGGGCGGTATGCAGACGGCGATTCGGGATTTCCCTTCCTCTTCCTGATCAGCACGGGCCTCGCCACCTTCCATTGTACCGGGAAAACCCCGTCCCGTAGGCAAGTACTGAATGTGCTGAGCAGCACGTCAGTACAATGGTGATAGAGAACACCATCTGGACCTGATGTCTTCTTCACTTTCAACGAAAGGACTGCCTTTTCCAGTTCAGGCTGTGTGAAGAGGGGACACTCGACTGCTGCTTCACCATGGACAGCGTCAATACGGACGGGATGGGCGGGAAAGAGTGCCCGCACTATCTCGTCCATATTTTCCCCATCATTTATACAAATTTTCCGCAGGGCACCAAGCTTCCGCATAACTAGCTGGTAGCCAAGACCCCACGGATCCTTGTTCACATTGTCCACTAGATATTTTATTACGTTTAGAAATAAGGTTAAACGCGTAGGTTAGGAATATGGTGATACAATTTTTAGTATAAGATAATGTTGTTGATTGAACTTTATGAGAATTAGGGTATAACATATTAGGTGGAGGATCAAAGTTCACTGTTGTGTTAAAATTATAAATAATTTTAGGTTTCTCCTTTTTCCAATCAAATCATAAAATATGTAGTAATCTTAATTAATTTGAGTTTGTTATAGGTTTTTTGAAGAAATGTGTTTAACTAATAACGTATAAATTTAGAGAGCCATTTGGACCATTAAGTTTTTGTATTGTTGGTGTTTGGAATTCGATTCATATTCTTTTAAAATTTGTAACGATTAGTATTGGATAAAGCGCTTTTGACTTTGACTTTGGAGTGAAAACAGCATTAATTGATGGCACCATAGATAGCCATAATAGAAAAATGTAACCTTTAATCTTGCAGCCGGATCAGCTACAAAATGAGCAAAAATTCATCTGAGCAAATATACTAGCCTCATCAATCGTTCCGAGCCAATCCGGGAATATTTGCCTGCTTAAACGATATTCAATTAGGATTTTTAAGTTAACAATTACGAAGAATAAGGCTATTATTAATTGAAACGCAATTAATACAATGCTAATGATATTTATTATCTAAATTCCGTTTAGAACCGACAAACACGTTCCAATCGGAAAATTTCGATCGCGTCAAAGCTCGTTAACGACTGTTCTACTGGCTCTCTAGGCTGTTTGCTTGCGTTCTTTTTTATCTGCAACAGAGTTACCAGGAGGGCTGACAGTTTGACTATCCTGTTTAGAGGCGTCCTCTCCGTCCGTAGTTAATTCGGCTTCAGGAGATACAGCGCACCCTCTCTTCAAATTATCCGAGCCGAAAACGTCAACATATTTACACGATGTTCGCTGTGAGCCCGGGATATCTTCAACGACGTATCTACCCTTCGGTAACTTTTTCGTCATTACGTAAGGCTCTTTATATTGAGGCTTCAGCTTCTCCCATGTTCCAGTAGCCTGATGATGATTGATAGTCAAACACCACGACGTCATCCACACCATACGATGTCTCGCTCGTCGTGTTTTTGTCATGTACTCAGCTTCAACCTCTTTACTAGCACTAGAATGAAGAGCCATAATACGAGTAAGTTCTTTCGACAACAAGTTCTGAGGTCAAATATCAGCTGGTGAGGACTCTGCCCAGTCCTAGAGTTTTCAGCCGTGTTCAGCAATCTTCGTGAACCACGTGGCTATGGCGTCTCTGACTAACTGATTGCTCCGTTCAACCTGACCATTATGTTAGTTCTCGTTGTTCGTACCGCAACGCTTACATGACGGATAACGTTGTCCTTGCAATATTTTTCAAACAGAGTTGAGTTGAATGCTGTTCCTCTATTAGTTACAATTGTTGTCGGTAACCCAGAATAGAAAGTCAGTTCGTGTAACATTGTGATAACGAGAGAGAGAGAGAGAGAGAGTATTCCGAACGGCTTTGACAATCAAATACTTTGTAAAACCGTCAACCGCAGCGAGTATATAGACATTTCTGCGAGTAATAACTGGAAATAGACTCTGATGATCCAAATAATGGTGTTGAAGGGTACTGTTGATATCTCGTACGTGCGCCACTCTCCTTCAATCTTTCCACATACTGAGAAACAAATGGATTTTTAAAATCAAATCTTCAAATGAATCACCCAAGTTCAAAGTACGACTGGTAGCGAAGGGAAATTCTCAGTACAACGGAGTTGATTTAAAAAAAACCTTTTCACCAGTAGTGCGCTTCGAATCGGTTGGATGTGTTTTGGCATTGGCGGCTATCTAAGATATGGATTTAGTAAAATTTTATGTGAAGACCGTTTTCTTAAACAGAATATTCTGAGAAACAGTTTATATGGAAGTTCCGACGGGCGTCGAGCATAAGGACGGAGAAGTTTGCCGACTGAAACGAAGTCTGTATGGATTAAAGCAATCTTCATATTTAGAACTGCAGCTTTGTCGAAATCATGAAGGAATGTCAGATGAAGCAGTCGCTTTCTGATCTATGCGGATTTTATGGAGACATTTGCAACGAAAAGGTAATTCTTTTACTATACCTATATCGATGATGGCATTGGTCGTGAAGTTGGCAAGCAAGTCCGACACAACATGGAAAATTCTGACTATTATGTTGGATAGGCGATTGGGAGGCAAGAACAATCAGAATTTGCCAAAGTTCACTTATGTTTGCTGCGACCATTTCTTGACCAGACATATCATTCGCAGTGGGAGATGTTTGCCGCTTCCTGCCTGATCAAATGCAAGTGAGCGCAGTCAAACGACATACGGTACGAGTTTAAGTGATTCCGAGTTCCTCAGCTACACTGACGCAGAACATGCCCGTGACTACGAGTCGTTTTTGCTAGTCATCACTTGGAAGAGCAAGCTACAGTCTGAAGTCACATTATCCACCACTTAATCGGAAATGTGGCATTATGTGAGGGTACCAAGGAAGGGAAATGGTTGCGAGATTTTCTTAAGGAAATCGGGTTTAGTGAATCAGAAGCAACGAGCGTTTTTAGCGACAATTTGCATACTGTTCGCTGGGCCAAAAATCCTCAACATCGTCATTAGACCGAGCATATCAACAAATGTTTGCATTACTCCCGGGAAAAATACAGCCAAGGATTAATCACAGTTCATCACGTTGGATCCGAAAATCAACTGGCAGACGTACTGACGAAACAGTTACCTGCAGTCAAGTTCAACTCGAACATCCGAAGACTTGAATTAAGCGATTAGTTAGGATTTGAATTATACATTTTGATTTTGATTAAGAATATTTAAAATAAGTGGGAGCGTAGAATTGACATTTTCATATTACATTGAACGCACTCTCATCCAACAATAACAACTCGTACACTAGTTGTAAGACAGCAGTATTAGTTTACTCTTCGATCAATAAAGACCTGTTTAGTTGAGGTACCGTCTTTTTATCAAAAGATAATAAAACGAAATGGCGGCCGCTATCAGCTTATCAAAGGAAGTCTACATCTTTTGGATAACTTTCAACGATTTCTGCTATAAGCATTGAATTAATAATTCAAGTCGTCGATTCATGCCATCAGGAAATTAGTTTTGAACCCTAGAATGAGGAGCTCTCTCCTACCAACTTGACTTATTGCATTTGAATTTACAGAGCCCTAAAAATAACAATTTCCCCATAAAAAACCCTCCGTCTCTGCCAATCATGAAACCAAAACCAAATGCAACATGAATACCAAATAATTTTCACAATCAACAAAATGCGTTCGTTTGGAATGTAACATTTCTAGACGCCAGCTACCCATTTTGGAGCTACGCATAAGAAGTCAGCTCGCATTCATGCAAATGTTAAATTCGAATTGCATATCATTACGTGACACTCGTATTATTTTTTACGTATCCAATTACATCGACTGGAGGGTAGAAAAGACACCAAGCAAAATAAGCTTGAGTGGAGTATCATTTAGCAAGTCATTAAAATCCACTTTAGAAAATTCGCAAAACTACGTTTCATTTCATTATCATATGTATGTAACTAGACTAGCTATCGGCTGACTCGTCTTCTTTGGATCTTAATATCTGTAGAGTTATTAATAGCTCATCATAATATCAAATGATGCGAAAAGAATAGTAAAAAACGTAAAGCTTAAAATAGTGCGAGCAGAGAATTTTGTCAAAACAAATAATGAGACAGAAGGAGATGCAATGAATAAGTAGCGAAAATCAGCTCTGGCAATGCTGGATTACTTATACATAAATTAAAAGAGCTGGACGGGTCACTCACTATTATTACGTTTTCTTTGTCAGACATGTGTTATCACTGTTCTCTCAATTTAGCTGAAATTTCTTTAGTGTTTGTGCAGTTATCTCCAAAAGCTTTAACTTTAGCTGAAGAGAGAATTAACGTGGTTAATTTTATAGTACGGAATGTATGGACAAGTGTAGTTGGTTTTCTCTCTATACATACATGCACATGAGTACCGGAAAAACGTGCTGCTACAAACCGGCAATGAATCAAGCTTTGCTGTTCTCCGTATGGATAGGAAAAGATACTACACTACTACCCAAAATTTTTTGGAAAGCTCCTGACTTTATGAGGAATCGAATTTTGCTTCAAATTCTCTTTCTATTATTTCGCAGATTATTTAGTCATAAATTTTATATCGTGTAATAATTCAGGCAGTGTTCCTGTCAGAAGGGCTTAGTAACTCCTGTCCTGTTCCTGTCAGAAGGGCATAGTAACTCAAAACAACATCTTCTGAATATCAAAACATGACTCATATTCAGATTCAATAAATTGAGTTTAAAAACTTAAACTTAATATGAAATCCCCGCCGTTTTGTTTTAAATGTGTTGAACTCATTGATTGATAGCAATTTTGCAAACCATTTCTAAAATGTTCATCAAAATTCCTACAGATCTGAAGTGTTCAGCTCCGTTGCGAATGTGTATCCTCCAATATCACATATTGCTGCTACTGTAAAAGTTTCGGAACACATAGACTTGCTGCTTAAAAATCTTGGATATAAATATTCATCAAATTCAAGGGTCGATCCCCTTTTTATTTTATAGGCAAAAACGTAAAATTCATCAAATATACTATTATTAACAAAGTTGATCGAATTTTGACTTGGCCTTATACCCATATAGTCCCACTTCCATATTTTTTTCTGCTTTTTTTGGATCAATGGTGTGGGATTGCGAAGGGGGAACTACATTTTTCGTATCCTTGCACCCCTCGAAGCATAAAGTTGTAATAAAAACAAAAAAGCAAAATTTTGTTTTTAGAGATTAGTGTTACGAAAAAAATGTGCATTCTCGAATTACATTGCAACCTGGTCGCTGCCTTTTGACGTTTCCCGTGACGTTAACCGCACTTCAAAACTCTTTCCGCGGATTGTCACCTGGCATCGTCGCGACCGAACCGAAAACGGGATTGTGATTTAGACGGTAGATGTGTGTGAAGAAACCAAATACAGAAATGCACATTATACCATTCATAGTATTGGAGTAAATTTTTGCGGTGGAAAATTTTTGAAGTTTAATTGGATTGGTCAGGAAATCGGAGGAGTGCTTGTTGCTCTTGCGTGACTGTTATTGGTTTGTTTGAATTTGAAGTTTTGTATGTGTTGTTGTATCCAATGTCTGAAAGGTAATTACAAGTGATTTTCTGCCTTTTCAACGGGAGACGGCGACCTTATAGACGTCCAATTGCAGTATGTTGCGAATGTTTACCATAATAATTCTCTTGCAGGCCCGAAAGAGGAGGAGGTACAGCAATTTATACAAAAAATACAATTAATTTCATGACAAAGAGAGTAACATCTGACATATAAAGGGTGGTCAAACCATAATGAACGATGTTAATTGTGAGTCACACCTTAACGTCAAGTTTTTCGCCCAACTTAATTTGGCATTTCTTTGAGAAATTCAACCACGGAGAGATACACAATTGAGCAGCGCGTTAAGGTTGTTGATGCCTTTTGCGAAAATGGGCGTTCAAGTCACAATGTATTTCGTGCAGTTCGGGATTTTTTTGGTCAACATAATCGAACAAATGTCATAGATCCTTCTATTATAATAAAAAATATTAACATAATTCTCTGAAAAAATTTTATTTTATTTACGATTAACATCGTGCATTTTGGTTGGACCATCCTTTATAATATAATAATAATTGAAATAACCTGCGCAGGTAAAAACTAAAAATCGGTACTTACTACTTGTATAATCTCAATCGTCTCAATGCACATGACTTCTGCACAGTAATAGATGAAATATATTCTACTGGAAAAATCGAATCACAGTTGGTGATACAAACATAGACGTGATTGAAGGGTCTCCAAAATCGAGGATGTAAGGGGCTATCTATCCATTTCATGGTTAGGAAAGTATAACCCTGCCATTTGACATTTGTCAAAATTAAATATCATCCATAGTGGTTTTTTTAGCTGAAGATTTGCCATTTAGAAATATAGATCGTTTTAAAGTCAAAGAACGCGTTAAAATTATTAAATTTTATTATAAAAATGGTGATTCTGCTGTATCAACATTTAGGGCTTTACGAGCCGATTACGGTCGACATAATCGACCTACACAGCAAACAATTTCGAACACAGTGAGAAAATTTGAAGAGACTGGATTGATTATTGATATTGCAAGGCCTGTGCATCATCGCAACATTCGTTCTGCTGAAAATATCCCTGTTGTTGCTCAAATTGTAGAGGAAGACCCGAATTTGTCGATTCCTCGACATGCTCAACATTTGCGCTTGTCTTACGGCTCATTGTTGTGGATTTTGCATTTGGATTTGCATCTCCATCCGTACAAAATCCAACTCACTCAAGAACTTAAGCCTGAAGACCATACACAACGCAGAATGTATATGAATTGGGTGATTGAACAACAAGCCATTGATAACGATTTTTGAACAAAAGCTCAGTTTTCGCTCAGTTGTTACGTAAATAAAAAGACTTGCCGAATATGGGGCTCTCAAAATCCTCAGGTGATCGCAGAAAGGCCGTTGCATCCGGAAAAAGTGACCGTCTGGTGTGCATTATGGTCTGGTGGTGCTATTGGCCCCTTTTTTTTTGAAAACGATCAAGGAAGAGCCATTACAGTCAATTCTGACCTCTATGGACGAATGTTAACCGATTATTTTTGGAGAGAAATTGAAGATTATGATCTGGAGAACATGTGGTTCCAACAGGACGGAGCCACAAGCCACACAACACAGGCTAATCGAGCACTTTTGCAAGAGAAATTTCCAGGACGCGTAATTTCGAGATTGAGTGATGTCAATTGGTCCGCAAGATCCTGCGAACTAACACCTTTGGATTTCTTTTTATGGGGTTATGCGAATGATCGTGTTTACGCGAACAATCCTCGAAATCTTGAGCAATTGAAAACCAATATTCGTGAAGTTATGGCCGAGATATTGCCGCAAATGTGCCGAAAAGTCATTGAAAATTACCTCAAAAGGATTGAGGCCTGTAAGAGGTCCCGGGGAAAACATTTGAATGATGTTGTATTTCACATATAATGGCAAAGTTTAGTCTTTATACTGAATAAAAAATTTTGTTTTCATCTGAATATTTTATGTGTTTTCTTTAGCTTTACCTTCCCACGCGTAAAATGGATAACCCTATACAAGGATATCCTGGAAACAAACGGAGCGGTCATTGTCAATAAGGACGACATCACCCGCCCGACTTCAAGTACCTGCCAGGATCACATAGCAACAAATGAAAAAAAAATTGCTGAAAACATTAAACTCACACTTGAAGACTGGCCGGAGCTAGATCATCGTGTTTAAAAATTGTCGTCCGTGGTCAAAGTCTCAGAAAGCGAAAACCTACTCACAAAATATTCAGATATTTAGACAAGGACCTTTTCAAATCAAAATTTTAACAGTTGCTAACAAACCGAAAACCTGAAAACCTTATGGAGCTCACAAATATGATAACAGAGTCCAAATATGACTCTACCATTTAAAAAAAGATCAGATGTCGACAACATACGAGTATAGTACATGGATAACAAAGAAGTTACTGAGGCTAGTTTTAACAAAAGGAAGGCTTATAAAAAATACAAGAAGAAAAACGCTGAAGATCACGCACTAAAATATCTGTATAAAGAAGCTAAATTTTCATATTATTCCAAAAGATTGGAAACAGCGGCGGACAACTCGCATGAAATATAGAAAATAATAAATGAAGTAAAAGATAATTCGTCACCCTGGATCAGGTCAACAAATGCTTAATTTTTTGGCATGGACTTTCATAATGCAGCACGCCCATGTGGAACAGCAAATTCATTAAACTACTTTTTTTCAACAATTGGTGAAAAAATTACCAAGGAGCTTGGTGACATGTCAACTAGTTATTTCAATATCATTAATAGCCCACGTAAGTCCATCTTTCATATTCATCAAACGACAAAAAGAGAAGTATTAAATACAATGGAAGATTTGAAACAAAATGCAGCACCAGATATTGACAACATCACCACACATGAAACGGTTATTAAAACGTCCATCAATGAAACTGCAACTTCGCTCTATAATTTAGCAACGGATGCAATGAAGGGTGAGTGTCATATCACTGAAACTAGATTGTGACAACCTAGACATATCATCAATAGTTTAGAAAACCAATTGACAAATGAGGAATTAAGGAAGGAAACCCAATCATTTAATCCCAATATAGAGGAGCGCAACAAAATTGGAAAGTGGTTGAACATCATCCAGGTGAATGAGAGCATGTATAAGAAGCTCGTAAATAGATACGTCAATATCGATTGTGGATCATATTTTGTGAAGAAAGACTATAAAGTAACGAGGTGTTTTAAATGCCAAAATACAACCACAAACGATCAAAATGTGAGGGAGAGCAACTCTATGCGAAATATGGTGGAGGGAAGCATGAGCTTAAGGACTGCAAAAGTACGCTTGAGAAGTTCTGCAACTGGAAACAATAAGAATGCTAATTATTCTCACAAGGCTGACTCGTTAGCGCAACCGGAACTTCAATGTCGAATTTTGGAGGAGCACCGACTACACCTGTGATGATTGTAAGTCATACAAATCAATCGAGTGGAACAAATTTGACACTCTTTTATGCAAATATAAGAGGCTTGATAAACAAACTGGACCATATTCAGATTTGCCTGCAGCAAAATCCTGGCAGCGATTTGATTATTCTCAATGAAATATGGATTTAACCAGAAAAAGTGAAATTTTATATTATTGAAGGATATAATTTGGTATTCTCCTGCCGGCCTGGAAGAGATGGAGGCACAGCAATATATGTAAAAAATACAATGAATTTGATCACCAAGAGAGTGACTCCTGACAAATATTACATTATAATAATTGAAGTACGCCGCGCAGGTAAAAAAATTAAATAAGGGACATACTACAAGCCCCAATCGTATCAACGCGTAAGACTTTTGCACGGTACTAGATACATTATAGTCAGCTGAAAAAAATCTAACCACAGTAGCCGACACAAACATTGATATAATTACAGAATCACCAGAATTAAGGATTTACAAGGATGCCCTAGAAACAACAGCAAAATTACTCACCCAGTTTCGAGTACCTGTCTGGTTCATATAATAACCAATGGTCAAAAAGTGCTGGAAATATGACATACATATTTGAGGACTGACCGGAGCTGGATTATCGTGTTTTAAAAATAGTTATTCAAGATATCTAGATACGGAGACCTTTAAATCAAACCTGCAACAATTACTGAAGAAACGGAAGCCAGATAACCTTATCGAACTCAAAATTATGACACAGTTTCTAAGCAAAGCTCTGCTATTGAAAAAAAATCAAATGTCGACAGCGTATTATCTCCTTCGCCTGTTCTCATTCCATGACCTTGGTATAACGTAACGCCCTTGCTGACTTCATCTTGTTTTGTATATTTGTTGAGTTAGCGTCGAGAGACAAATTTGAAAGCACCTCCAATTTGCAGAGCTGTGGTATTGTCAGCATTGTTGTTGATAGTGTTGTTAGTGCTATGCATATGTAGCTCTATATACTATCTTGTGCAAATTCATTTGCATGGTTTTGAGTTGTTTCATTTGCCATGCTTCTCCCCATGCCAGAATGCCGTATCTCAGATGCGACTCTACTAGACCGAAGTAGCATTGTCGTGGAACCACCGCTGACAATGTATTTTTGATATGGTAAAGTACATATGCAGACTGCTGCATTTTTTTAATTTGTGCTTTTTTGTGGTGATTCCATTTCAGGTTATAATCTACTTATATACCTAAGTATTTGTATACAGACGCAAATTCAATATATTCAGTGCATTTATCATAGTTTTGCAGTCGGAGATAGCAGCCAGCTTCATGCAGAAGCTTTGTATCGTGCACTTTGATATGCAGTTTCCTTTTCAGTATGTGTAGTGAACGTATATGCATAACGTTAGTCTTTTTAGAATTTATGATCAACTCATTATCATGACACCACGTTACGATCGCATTAAATTCTTTTGGCATCAATTCTACCGCTGACTCAATGCATTTATGGCTTCTGCATACGTGAATCCAGTGCTGTATATAAGAACTGATAGCATTTTGTTGACATATGAAAATAAGTGGGCCCAATTTTGATCCTTGTGGAACCCCGTATACTATGTTTTTCTTCACTACCATATTCATTTTGAATTTTTAAATAACTCTCAAGCCAAGACAGGATGCCTACTCGTATTCCGATACTTGCCAGCGTTCTTAAAATATTTTAGTGACAGATTGTGTCGCATGTCTTTTTGAAATCGATAAGCAGAACAACAGAGTTATGATTTTTGTTGAGACTGTCGGTTTGCAAAGTCTCCTAGCAATCTGTTTATACCTTTGTTTTTACTGATTCAAAATTGGGTTTTTTGTAAAAGATTCTATTTTTCAACATAATTAGATAATCTTTTGGCTAGAACCTCTTCCAATACTTTGTCCACAACAGAGAGAATCGATATAGGTCTATAGTTGATTATGCCATTTTTCTTTCCACCTTTATACACTGGACCGATGATTGCCATTTTGACGATTGATCCAGACTCATGTTTATCAACCGTGTCATCATCGGTGCTAAAATTGTTGCATTTTCTTTTTAATCCCTGGGAATTATACCATCTACTCCAGCTGCTTTACATTCATTGAGAGCTTTGAGGATATTTTTTACTTCTGTAACTGTTACATCTTCTACGTAAATTGATCTCTGCACGGTGCTTGTTGAATGTATGCAGGTTATCATATTACATTCGTGCATGACATTTTTTTAGTTCCGATATAAATAACTTTCCAAATTCATTGGCTAGATTTTTTGTGTTGTCTCGTCAAGATGGTTTCTCCTTTTGCCCAAGATTTCTTGAACTGAAATCCATGTTTCCTTAGAGTTAGCTCTATGCATTTCAAATTGTTTTTTGTAATATAAGTTTTTTGCGTGATATATCATTTTGTTTATCTTATTTCGAAACTGTCTACATTCCTTTGCATACTTTTCGTTTGTACGATTATTTTTAAACCTTCTATATAGTCTGTTTCTTTCTTCGCAAGCTTTCCTTATTTCATTAGTCATCCATTTCTGCGACTTGCTTCTCAATTTCTGTTATTTAATTGTCATTGATGTTTCTAATATGCTGGAAAGGGTATTCTTCGAATGCTCGTAGAAATCATTGACATCGCGATATTTGTTAAATGCTCCCCAGTTAACTCTATAATTATCGACGTGTTTTCTGCAATCTTTTATTTTCTCTTCTGTGTGTTTCTTTTTTTTGTGTTTAATCCACTGTATATAGCATAATGGTCAGATACATCTAACTATATCACTGCAGATTTATGTTATCGTCTTTGACTCGTACTAAACAATGGTCTCGTAAAGACATTGTTTTATGTACTAAATCGATTTGCGTATATGAAGTTATTACGTTTATTAGACGCTTTGATGCTATCATTGTAAGGTAATTATTAACATCTGTGGAATAAATTTTGGTATTCGTGTTAAAGTCATCGACCACAATTAAGTTCTTGCTCCGATAGTTCAAATCAATGAGATCACTGCGTTACTTTATGAAGCTATTTTTATTAAGCCTAGGCGGCCTATAAACTGCGACCATTGCTGTTGTGTAATTTTTTCGCTGTATTCTGATAGATATGTTTTCATAGAATACACTTTTTCTTTCGGTTATTTCTTGAATAGTGTCTGTTTTTAAGTAAACTGCAATACCTCCCCCTCTTTTATCATTTCGATTACAAAGCACAGCATTGAAGCCGTTAATATTATAGAAATGATTTTCTTCCGTTTTGATGTTTATTTTCGAGAGAATTCTAATATCAAGTATTTCAACAATTTTTTCAACGTACAACAAAAATGCATCCCACTTTTACCTTATCGACCCTATAAAGGGTTTTCCAATAAGAGGTGCTATTTTGAATAGCCCGCTATTTCGATAGATATCACTTTTGAAGCTGTCATTTTTTAACATTTGACAAGTAGAAACTACGCCATTAATAAAAATGGAACGATACACGCTTCAACAACGCATTGAAATTATTCAAATTCACTATAAAAATGGTGAAAATTTGACAGAGACAGTTCGTAAACCTCGAACATTTTTGGGTTGTCGTGAAGCACCTTGTCGGACCGCAATACAGAAATTGGTGGAAAAATTCGAGCTGTTGGGACAACTTAGTGATGTGAAGAATAAAACCTGTGCACGTCACTCCAGAACAGACGAGAATACTGCTGCTGTAGCCGAAAGTGTTGAAGAAAACCCAGGTTTGTCCATTCTTCGTCGTTCTTTGGAATTAGGCATTCCACAAACGTCATTACACCGTTTTTTTGCATAAAGATTTGGGTCTTAAGGCTTATAAAGTTCAGTTAACACAAGAACTCAAGCCGGTCGATCACCGACAACGTCGTATCTTTGATGATTGGGCCTTTGAAATGCATGAAAATGATCCGGAATTCCATCGAAAAATCATCTTCAGTGATGAGGCCTATTTCCACCTCGGTGGCTTCATCAACAAGCAAAATTGTCGCATCTGGGGCTCGGAAAACCCAAAAGTTATTGTTGAAAAGCCTCTCTATCTTCAATGTGTGACTGTTTGGTGCGGTTTATGGTCCGGCGGAGTCAATGGACCTTACTTTTTTGAAAATGAGGCTGGAGCAGCAGTTACGCTGAATGGATTGCGCTATCGAAAGATGATTAATGATTTTTTATGGCTGGGATTGGATGGTATTGATCTGGACAACGTTTACTTTCAACAAGATGGCGCTACATGCCACACAAGCAGCGAAACCATTGATCTTTTACGGGAAAGGTTTGCGGACCGTGTTATCTCTCGAAGAGGTGATCACAATTGGCCACCGAGATATTGTGATTTAACACCTTGCGACTTCTTTCTTTGGGACCACGTGAAAGAGAAGGTCTACGCCAACAGCCCAGCGTCGATTCAAGACCTCAAAGATGGAATTCGTGGGGCTATCGAGGACATAGGGCAGCCACTTTACGATTTGGTTATGGAAAATTTCATGAAAAGGGTATGGTCCTGTAAGCGTGGTCGTGGTGGTCATTTGTCTGATGTTATTTTTCACTATTAACGGCATGCCTTTTTCTTTACAATGAAATAAACATTTGATCATTTATATTAAAAAATGGCATTTTTCTTTTAATATCAAAATAGCACCTCTAATTGGAAAGCCCGTTATTTAAAAATGGGAATGATATTTCATAACTTTCTTCTATGAAAGTTGCTGCCTCGTCCATACAACATAAACTCTTGCTTTGTGCATTAATAATTTCATATATGTTTACTTCCATCATTGTAATTGTAATTGCGTTCATACTGAACTCTTTATTGCATTTTGTCAATATCACTTTCCGTGTGGCAAGCACTTTCTAGTTCCTACACCACACATATTTCCAATTGACGACTTTAGATTTCGTTTTTGCAGGCCATAGAAGCTATTTGCAGTATGCCGTCAGATGATTGTGGATGTAGATGTTTTGGTTGTTGTAAACAATGTTTTCCGGTTTCTGCAATTTATGCAGCTCATTGAGCTTTGAACTTCGTTTCACTTTAGTCTTATCGAGGAAATTGCGCTTTAATTGTTTCCGCGTAAAACCAACAACAATGTTCTATGGCTGTTTATTTTTTCGGTCTGTGTATGTGTAAATTGCATTGTTAAAACCACATTGAGAGCGTTGTCCTTTGCAGACATTTTCTTTTTTGTGGTAGGGAGGTGAATGCCATTTATGCACAGAGTGTGGGACTCCCACGCTCGCAAGAATGTGACTGGACTTCCCACTAAGCACCTCCCCTGTCAACCTGAGAACCCAGCCTGGAACCGTTTGACACATTACTTCGGGCCAGCTCTCGTTTTTTAACGCCATGAGGTGCCTTCAAGCTGGGGGATCCCTTTCCTAGCGGGTGGGGAGAGGGTAAGAGGAAGTGCCAGAAAAGCGACCCCCCAGCGCCAACGCCCCCGGCTGATATGAATCCCTTTTATCTTTTAGGACTGCCCGAGCATAATGTGCTTGCATTTGTCCACCGATTCGAGCATCACCGCAACTATATTATCCGGGGTGAGCTCTCCCGTCTACCGTAGAGTTCCCTTTGCAGCCTGACCCATTTTGTACGCGCAAAAAATGGGTGGCAGGCATTGTCGTCCTCTTCTGGGCAAAACCGACGATCGGAGGACCATGACTTACCAATCTTGTGCAGGTAAGACTGAAAACACCCGTGGCCGCTCAAAAGCTGGACCAGATAGAAGTCAGTCTCACCATGCCTTCGATTAAGCCACGGTCTCACATCCGGGATGAGGCGAGCAGTGTACCTTCCCTTTGTGCAATTCACCGAAGACTGCTGCCAATCGTTGCGCGAGCGCTGCCTTTACTCGCGGACAACCGTCTTCCTCGAATCCTCGTTTCGGAGCAGGTAAATAGCGCGGCGCTCTCTAGCAAGGAGGGCGACAGGTATCACGCCTGCAATAACTCTCACCGCCGAATCAGAGACTGTCGGATACGAAGATGCAATTCTCAGTGCTTCTCTTCTCTGTACCTGTGCCAAACGTTTTCGGTATACCTTCTTGCTGAGAGCGTCGTCCCATACTTTTGCTCTGGACAGTAGCACTGACCCTACAGCACTCATCAAGACATTGAAATGCTTTTTAATTTCATACATTGGAATGCTTTTTAATTTCAATATTTTTGTTGATTTATTGTTGTCCATAATATTAAGCTGTGTTTCTAATTATGAAAATAAGCTATCTTTTATTGCGATTTGTTTGTTTTAATCATTTATTTCTATCATAAGTGACTCTATTAAATCATTATTTTTCATGAGTGAAGTGCTCAACTCGTCATATATTGCACTTGCACATTCTACCTGCCCCACATGCGAAAAAAGCTATATTGGACAAACGAAACGAATGGTATCCGTGCGATTTATGGAACATATGAAGGAGATGGAGGCATTTCGGAAAAACGACAACAAAACAATAAAAGTGGAAGGTCACCTGATAAATTTTGAGGACCTAGAGATCATTAAGGAGGCAAACAGTACCTGCAAGTTAGTTACGGTGGAAAGTACCGAAAACAGGAAAATACCGGCGGAGAAACGACTCAATGAAGATTTGGGCAATAATAGCAGCAAACTAGTAGATATGGTTTTTCTTTATAATTAAATAAAAAGTAGGTAAAACATAAGTGTATAAATGACTAAGACTTGTTAATAAGTTGGTTGTACTGATGAAGGCGGTATGTCCCCACCGAAAAACATATCCACGATACAAATATATAAATATAGTCTTAAAAGTAATCTGGTTTTTTGAATTTTTTAAATATCTAAGTTGATATAAAGCTTCGAAGAACATACTTGGAAGCAATAGGACATGAGTTTATAAGAGAACGTTTGGAGCAATTCTCAAAAACTTCTGCTACGTCAAACTTTCATTTCTGCAAATCAGATAAAGGTCGTTGTGGATTTTTTCACAGGAGCAAGGACCGGAAAAGTAGGAAGACATGCAATAAGTGTAAAATACTACTTTTTTTGAGTCATCAAAAGAAAATCTGTGGAAAATGTTGCAAGTAATATTTAAACTTGTTACCAGACTGATATGCGATCCAAGATATCCATTATTAAATAAGTTGCATAAAAAAACGCAGCAATTGGTTTTTTGTTTTAGTTGTTGGCAATTTTGTGTGGGATACTCCAGTGCCCCAGTGTAGGAATAACTAACATGCCAGATAGTGTTGGGTTCTAGAGCTAAAGACAGCTATTTTCATAAACTATAAGTTTTTAAGAGAAACTTCTTTATTGAGGGGTAAACATTTTCAGATGGAACGAAAAAGCAGAACAGTTTACACTCCGGGTGGACAGCAACACGACATTCGCTTGACAACCTGTTTTCAGTAGGAGTTTACTCATGCTGCGATACAGATTTCTGGCTAAATTATCGCATTCCCCCTGAATCCTTATTGGGAATAATACCTTATTACCTAGTTTGTTGGGTTGGTTGGATTGTGGCGGATGGTGGCGGATGCGATTGATTTTGATGAGAAGAGGATTAACGAGGGTCGGGTAGGGGTTCATTTTATTGTTAAATGCTAGAACTAATTCCGCCAATTTGCAATGAATGCGTTTGGCGATAGCGGGCCATTGTCAGTTAATGAACATTAGTTCTTTGTCATAACACCGATACCGCCGATGTGAAATGTATTGAAGTGGTGACGACGGATGGCTATTGGTAGGTATTTGAGGACCATAGGCAAATGGATGATGGTACGGCGGGACCCGTGCTCGGTCGTAGCATCGGTGCCGCCGATGTGCAATGTATTAAAGTTGCAACGACAGCTGGTTAGTATTTGGGGACTACGAACGAATGCATGGTGGTTCGGCGACTTCCGTGCTTGATCCTAGCATCGATGCCGACGATGTGCAATGTATGTAGTGGTGATGATGAAAGGTTTTGTTGGGTAATTGGGAATCATAGGCGAACGCATGATGGTTCGGCGGTAAACGTGCACCAATGTTGCTGATGTGCAATATATTGAAATCGCGGCAAGGGATGGTCGTTGGTGGGTGTTTGGGCACCATGGGCGAGTGCATGGTGGTTCCGCGGTAGACGTCTTTGGTCCTAGCACTGATGCCTCCGGTGTCCAGTGCATTAAAGTGGTGACGACTCCGACGTGCATTGCATTGAAGTGGCGACGACGGATGATAGTTGATGGGTAATTATGAGTGGTTTCGCGGTAGCCGTGCTTGCTCCTAGCATCGATACCACTCATATGCAATGTATTGAAGTAACGACGACAGATGATGGTTTGTGGGTCGTTGGAGACCATGGGCGAAGACATTAGGTTCGGCGGTAGCCGTTCCTTGTGCTAGCACTGATGCCACCAATGTGGAATATATTGAAGTGGTGACGACGGATGATTGTTGGAGGGTTGTTGATGAATATGAACAAATGCATGATGGTTCCGCGGTAGCCGCCTCTGGTCCTAGCACCATGCTGTCGATGTACAATGTATTGAAATGCCGGATCATGGTTGGTTGGGCGTTGGTGATCATGGGCAAGTTCTACGTGGTTCTGGGCCCGGTGTCCTAGCACCAATTACACCGATGTACGATGCATTGAAGTGGCAAAGGCGGAGAAAGCTTGGAGACGTTTGATGATCATAAGCGAGTGTATGTTATGATGGTCCAATGGTAGCCGTCGTTGGTGTTCATCCTGATTCCAGCGATGTGCAATCAATTGAAGTGGTGGCGGCAGATGATGCTTCCTGGGTGGTCGATGATCAGAGGTGAAAGTTCTTTGCTTACGATCTGAAAAGTTTTAAGTGTAAAGGAGGCGTTGCCCGTTTTCGAAGACTAGTTACATAGGTATGTTGTGAGGAAAGTGGTAGAGATGAAGAGTAACTTGCATAAGATGTTGTATAAGATAATATAAATGGATTTGATAAGTTGATAATAACTTCATAATCTAGATCGAATTGATTATATGAGCATATTATTTAATATTTGATGAATTGATAAAAGTGATTTGGGTAGCATTAGCAGTATCATACTCAATCGTTTTTGAGCAAGCACAAGCTAATCATCTATGTGATAGAGCCTCATGAGTATTTTGAGCATAATAACTAGTAAAATATGAGAATAAAAACTACTGTATCTAGTCCTTTTCACTAAGTTCCTTATATTCTTGATAGTCGAATCAAAGATGACACTTTTGTGAATCAGAAATGACACTTTCGTACATCAAGAAATTAATGAATTGACAATTTTCAACAATGGGAAAATATATTTAAAAACTTTTCAATTTACGATTCACGAAATACCGTTTATTTTTTAAATTGATCACTAGCGACACTAAACAGATTTCTCCATAAGCTACACAATAAACCATGTGACATAAAATTAAGTCTAACACACATGTACAGTACGTGAAAGAATCAGTGAATAAACGAATAAAGTGTGTTTTGTGTTTATTTGTAAATTTACTTTTGCATTTTTTTGAGTGGTTAAATATGAAACCATATCGAAAAGGAAAGAAATACACCGAAAAGTTTGGCTGATTTTTGTTACATTAAAAGAAAACCCCAGGATGATAAAAAGGACGATGATCAAAGTGTTTTAAGTAGCATCAGCAGCAATGAATCGAAACCAAGTAAACTTAACCAAAATATTGAATTAAGTTTGAGAATGGAGCGAGTTGACTCAGCAACTGAAAACAATCAATTGTTTGGTTTTTTCTTCCATTTGGCAAGCACAAGCACCAATCAAAGTACTATTCATATTGATGATGAAAACACTGTTGATCACGAACATAGATCGGATTCGACGTTGAATATACACATCGAAGGCACGGTGAATGGCAATGTCGAAATCAGAGTCAGAGTTGCTGGCAATTGTAAGTCCGCGAAAAAACGTAGTAAATTTAAAATATAAGCATCATTAATTTTATTGTTATTTTGTGTTGTAGCCCCTGCGACTCAATATATCGACAAAAAAGGTAGCTAAGTGCCTGGCATTGTAACATTTCACTCAACAAGCGGCCGAGTTATTCGATGTGACTACTGCTGCACATTTCCGCATATTATAAAGCAGCATGTTCCAAAGAAACCACCAGCAATCGTGACTACAGCAGGTACTGTATTTTCTGCCATTTTTTTAAAACAAAAAACCCAAAGTCGAAAATTAATAAATACTTTAAATTGATCATTTTACCCTTTTTACCCTCAATTTAATGTAAATCTATACGATAATTTTTTTTTTTTTTTGCTCTACAGTGAGCTTTCATTGCTTCGTGCGGATATCGATCTCGTTTTTCGGACAGCTCCGATATTAGAAGAAGGTGGTGTCGACGTGTATACTAATTCTCATCGGGCCATCACTCTTATTAGATGCACACCGCTGATGGCGCCCACCATGCTTAGAGGTGAGAGAGCTATTTTTAATTTTCCCGCTTATGCGAACTCATTATGTTTTTAAAAAAGCCCTCTCACCTCTAAGCATGGTGGTCGCCATCACCGGTGTGTTTCTACATAATAAGAGTGATGGCCCAATGAGAATTACAATAGTACACACGTCGGAGCCACCTTCTTCCAACACTTTTCTTCCCTAATAATTTTTCAGGAAAATTATTAAAATAAGCAACTCAATCGCGCGTAGTGCGTGCACGAGTAGGAAAAAAAGTGGAATGACAGGAGTGGCGTAAAGGAGTTCAATTGGAATTGGAGAAATTGCAAAAACAAACGAAAACAAAGAAAAAATTATTATTAAGGCTTTTTTTTGAGTTCTTGACACCGAGTCCGACCATCTTTTGGTTGAGCTGACCTAAAGAGTGAAAAAGGGTATGAAACTTGAGGTTGCAGATCCTCAACTTTTCATTCCGTACAAGCGAACCGATTGGGCTGTAGTAAGTGCTGACCTTGACAAAAAATTGAAGGGAATTTCGATCAATAGATCGAAAAATCTTTCTATTCCTGAAATCGATGAGAGAGTCGCTTGTATAAATTCAACCCTGGATACGGCCATCTCAAAGATCTCCATTAAGAAATCCTCGATGAATTACCTTTATCGAGATTTACCAGAAGACATCTTGGAGCTTCATCGTAGACGTACTCGGCTAAGGAAGCTGCTCGCAAGAATCTACCACCGCAATTTAAATATAGTCAACTGGAAATATAAACGTATTCATCTAGTGATTATGTCTCTAAACCGAATGATCTCGAGGAGAACCACGCTATTTGAGCAAGCCCTGGAAAGTATGAAGCCAGGTCCCGTTATGTTTCCTCATATCAATGGAATAACTGGCAGAAAAAGGCTGCCCGGGGTCTTCACTTATGATGGCCATCGCTGACTCTACCGCAAAACATTTTGCGAAAGTTCTTCAAGGAGAAAAAGCAAACGAGGACCATTCTGTTACCTCGTTTGTAAGCAGCACCACAACGAACTTCGACAGGGACAATGAACAATTGTGCTTGACCAGGTTCTCTGTTTCAAATCCCTCTGGCGCACCTACTGGCTATGGTCTGTTTGTCAGTCCTGACAGACTCACTTTGCTAGCACTGGAGCAAAATTCCTAAAAATCAGCAGGGGCTGATGGAACTTCCAATCATATACTTAAAAGGTTTCCCCTTGTTTTATTTGTTCTTCTTGCGATCATTTTGAATAACTGCATTAACATTTGCTACTTCCCTCAGCAATGGAAATGTGCAAAAATATTCGCAATACCCAAGAAGTCGGGCAGTACTGACGTAGTCAATACTCAAATGATTTCGCTGCTTTCAAATATTGGTAGGTTATTTGAAAGGGTAATACTCTAAGGCATCATACAATTCTCGGCGGGGGGCAAGATTTGTGCCGGAAAGACAATTTGCCTTCAATAAAGCCCACTACATAGTGGATGTTATGGCCGTGTTCCAAGCCGATATCACGAGAAGCTGGCACAACAAAAAGCTTGTTGTAGCTTGCCTGATCGATGTGCAGAAAGCCTTTGACTCTGTATGGATCAATGGGCTTCTCTACAAAATGATAAATCTTGGCATTTTGGCCTATATTGTAAAAATTATAGGCAGCTTCATGAGAGGACGGAATGCCTTTGCACTGACTAGTGGAGCTAGGTTAGGCCCATTTTGTATTGACTCGGGGAGGCCATTTCTTTTCAACATATTCAGCTCTGACGGCCCGAGTATAAGAGACGAATATATGCCCGGAATCCAGGTGTACCTCTTCGCTGATGACTTGTTAGTTGTAGTCATCTGAGCACAATTTGCGCTTTGCTAGGATGCTACATATTACCGGAAATGGGGAATCAAGGTTAATACAAAAAATTAACTAATTGTGTTCAAGGACCCCCACAAAAACTTCGGTCGTCTTGCATAAGGCATCTGTGACTCCAGGATTAAGTTGAATGGACAGATGGTGCACTGCACTAGCCAAACGAAGTACTTGGGGGTAATTTTCAACAGGAAAGCTAGCTCTAGTGCTCACGATGATAATATTCTGAAAAAAGTTACTAATGCGTATCATCTTCTTTTACCTCTTTTCAGGTAACATTCGACAGCGAGCAATCGAGTCAAGGTTTTGCCCTATAAAACTTTGATCCATCCGATCATCACATATGCGGTAATGATAGGGAATGGAGCTCCGAAAGCAAAATGGGGCAAGATAGGACCAGTGGCGTGAAAAATCCTTCGGGCTTGCACGGGCCTATGCAGACGGGAGGTTGAACAGTCTTAACCCAACGAGGTGCTGTACCAGGAAACAGGAATGGAGCCAACCAAATCGTATGCAGAAAATCTGGTGGAATCGGGAATCAGGAGAACCAAGAAGCACAAGGCGGGAGTAGTCAGAAGAGCGACGGACAACCACTGAACGGACACATCGATTGAGTAGTTTTAAGGTTGTCTTAAGGAAATAATGTACTAAATTTTAGAAAAGTCAATTTTTAAAACTGTAGTTGTTAGAGTAAATGATTTTCACAAACTTCTTTTTAAAATCTATTAATGATTGATAATGTTGTGGGTGTCAACATTTTAAAGTTTTGTTCCACCGAAAAATTAATATTGTAATCTAATTAAAGTAAATTATTATTGAACTCCGGGGAAAGCCCTAAGGCACAACCCGCATGAATATTGTTAGGTTAAGTTATTAATGAATTTTATATATGTAAAAAATTAGAAATCACCAAATAAAGGTCTTGAACCTTGTTTCACTTTGTTCGGGCGTGTACTCCACGCGCATTTTATTTATTTTTTTACTGCGTCATATTATACTATTTTTTATCTCTGAGAGCTGTTCACGAATTTAACTAGATTCGCAAGAAAGAAGTGCCTTACAGCATTTTCTGAGCCCCCTTATACTAATGTTTTAACAATGCCTGGGAGGCACCTTAGGAATCAACGAGGTGTGCAGTGCAAATCGAATTTGCGTTGTGTGACGATAAAACAGTGATAGAGAGAGCGGCAGGGAATTAAGGTAATTAAAAAAATAAAAAATTAGTTCTCAATATTTCCTATTCTGTATTTTGTGGAATTAAATGGAACTCTCATCGGTTTGCGCCTAACGAACTAAAAGTTGACTGAAAATAGAAAAAAGCCAGCTTCCTTTTAATTTTGTGTATTATTTTTATTCTCGAAATCGATTTTCGACCGTAATCGTTCGGTCTTCTTCAGCGATTAATTTATTTTTACTCACATTCCTGCTTATATACTAGCTATGTTTAAGGAAATTTACTCTAGATCATTAAAAAGTAATTAGGGAAATTTGCTTAAGCTAATAAAAGGTAGGAAAGGTAATTTACAAAAGGGGTAGTTATAAAAATATTATTTTTACATGATTCAGAGAAGATATTATTATTTAATTAATTTAAATAGCCATGATCTGCAGTTTCCGTCATCCTGATTCATTAACTTTTTCCTTTCCCGGGTAATTGCCAGGCTTTCCATCACATCCAATTCACGTGTATCTCTAGCTTCCTTGATGACTACAGCGTCCTCCATTGTTATCTCGTGTCCCTTCGTGATAATATGTTCCGCTACCGCTGACTTGAAATTCGAAGTTCTTTCTTTCTTTCTTGCTGCTGCTGCTTCGCCTAGATGCTCCTTGATTCGCGTGCCGATGAGCCTCCTCGTTTGACCTATGTACACTTCTTCACAAGTGGGACATTCGATGCGATAGATACCAGATTTCTCGTGTGGTTCGCGCTTGTCTTTCGTGGATCCAAGAACGTTTTTGAGCTGGTTCTTGCTGCTTGATTCGATTAACCGTACAGAATTGAGCTGATTTATTCGCCGCTTGATCCGATTGCTGATGCCTTCGTGATAAGTTAGAGCCTTCCAGTACGTTCTTTCGGTATTCGCATTTGATAATGTTGATCGTCCCTGACGCTGTCTATTAGTCTGGATCTTCTGTGCCATTCTCCTAATCGTCGAGCCCTTGAAGCCGTTTAGTTTAGCTGTCTCAACAATGTACCTCATCTCCTTTTCCTTAGCTTCCTTGCTTAGCGGCAAATCGAGCATCCTGTGGATCATGGCTCTGTACGGAGAAACCTTGATTTGCTGCGAATGATTTGATGTATTTGGAATCGTTCTTTGTGTGTGAGTTGCTTTCCGGTATACATCGAAAGTTATATTTGTTTGAGTCCTCCTTACTACTATATCTAGGAACGATAGTTTACCGTCTTTCTCTTCCTCCATCGTGAATACTATATTTTTGTGGGCTCCATTCAGGTCAGCAAGGACCTTCTCCACGTCACTCCTTTTCACATATGCAAACACATCGTCCACATATCGGACCCAATGTTTTGGTAACTGGCCTTTCTCCTGCAGTCCGTCTTCTAGTTTCGTCATAAATATCTCGCTGAAAAATGGTGAAAGTGGATTTCCCATCACAACTCCGCCTTTCGTCTTATAAAATTTCCCCCGAAAGGTGAAATAATTTTCGATCATGCACAGTCTCGCAAGTTGGATATACTGTCTAGTTTTTATTTTCCAAGATAATGAGTTTTCTTGGTGGGAAAGCCATTCTTCTATATATCCCAGTGTCTCCATCACCGGAATACTCGGGAATAGAGCTTTCACGTCGACAGACACCATAATTTCGTCTTGCGCTGGTGGGCCAAACTTCAGGATTTTCTCGGAGAATTCTTTGCTGTTTTTTACAGATCTACCATTCATTTGGGTCATTCCCTTAAATTCGTTCACCAACCATCTTGCCAGTTTTTGGGTCGGTGCATTCACGGCCGAAATAATCTCACGCATTTCGTTCCCCTCTTTATGTATTTTTGGCAAACACTTGATCCTAGGCAAAGTAGGGTTGCTCACTCTTACCTTCGTCAATTCGCCAATTAATGACTCACAACTTTTAATTGTCCTTTCGAATCTTTTCATGGATTCCTCTAACGGGCTCCAGCGTAGCTCGAAGAAATTACCGCTGCTTAGCTTTTGTATGACCGCCTCATCATACTTGCTTTTATCCATCACTACCACTGTGTTTCCTTTATCGGCCTTGACAAAGTGAACAGGTTTCTTCTTCAGTTTAGCAGCTATGCTCGCCTCTTCACTGTTTACCACCTTTTTCGCTCCCCTTATCGCCTCGGCTATATCATTCCTTGCCATCGTTTTTTGTGCTTCCGGTAGTCTGCTCATTGCTGCTTCCGTTTCTACGATGATCTCCTCTATAGGTATTTTTGATGGTTTTATGGCGTAATTTAATCCCATGTTGAGTAAACGCATTTCCTTTTCACTAAAAACTATACTCGATTTGTGGCGGCGAATAAATCAGCTCAATTCTGTACGGTTAATCGAATCAAGCAGCAAGAACCAGCTCAAAAACGTTCTTGGATCAACGAAAGACAAGCGCGAACCACACGAGAAATCTGGTATCTATCGCATCGAATGTCCCACTTGTGAAGAAGTGTACATAGGTCAAACGAGGAGGCTCATCGGCACGCAAATCAAGGAGCATCTAGGCGAAGCAGCAGCAACAAGAAAGAAAGAAAGAACTTCGAATTTCAAGTCAGCGGTAGCGGAACATATTATCACGAAGGGACACGAGATAACAATGGAGGACGCTGTAGTCATCAAGGAAGCTAGAGATACACGTGAATTGGATGTGATGGAAAGCCTGGCAATTACCCGGGAAAGGAAAAAGTTAATGAATCAGGATGACGGAAACTGCAGATCATGGCTATTTAAATTAATTAAATAATAATATCTTCTCTGAATCATGTAAAAATAATATTTTTATAACTACCCCTTTTGTAAATTACCTTTCCTACCTTTTATTAGCTTTAGCAAATTTCCCTAATTACTTTTTAATGATCTAGAGTAAATTTCCTTAAACATAGCTAGTATATAAGCAGGAATGTGAGTAAAAATAAATTAATCGCTGAAGAAGACCGAACGATTACGGTCGAAAATCGATTTCGAGAATAAAAATAATACACAAAATTAAAAGGAAGCTGTCTTTTTTCTATTTTCAGTTGGAGTATTTTGTGAAGGCGAAAATGAATTCGATTACAAATACTAAAAGTTGACCCCAATCGACATTTGTTGCGTGAAAATTCATTCTTATATGCATTAATTAGGTTTCGATTGTTTTTCAGAGCTCCGTCTCATGTAAAACAGAATAGAATTGCCAATAAAAGTAAATATTATTCAAAAATATAATAATTATTGAGACAAGTATATTCGTTTTGTCAAAACAATACTGATCTTATGCTCATTCGATTCCATTTCTCACACTCAATATTGCAATTTATTTTAATTTTTTTATATTTATTGTCCAAGGTACTTTCCTTTGACAATTGATTAGTTTTACTTAAACTCATTTCGATTTATTATGCGCACAGTATTAAACAAGTGCAAATACTTCTACGCAGTAATGTTGCTCCACCGTACTGCACTTTGCCACATCTACATGAACCAAATGAGTGAAACGTTCTCTTGCTCTCGCGCCGTTAAGAAAATCGTGGTTTCTTGGGAGTGCAGATTTGACAGTCACGGAAGGCCATTAAAACTGGTTTCCCATTAAATCTAAGAAAAATAAGTTAAGAAGATAACTGGCCTACCGCGAGCGCAACTACCGAAAAATATCCATTCGTCTTCACCGGATCGCAGCGAATCTGAAATTCCATTTAGCATTGTCTTCTCCACATCAAGTTCTATTTTTAGCCGCGCAAACTGGAGTCCGCCTGCTGATCGCAAGGTTACAGACTGCAGACCTGACTCATACCCCCAGCCCTCGAACGCTTCATCTTTGGAGAAAAACGTCTCGAGATGTGTCTTGTATTGGCACCTGAATGCCACCTGTGGATTGTTCTAAACCTGATCACAATGAGAACGATCCGAGCCATTAATATACAAAACACGCAAACGAGTTCGTGTCTTATGAGAACGATTTTCTATGACTACATCTAGCTCTAAATTTGGTAAATAAACGTAACATACATTTTGATCCGATTGACAGCAGCAGCACACGAGCAAAACAAAAGAATGCTGGCGAATAGATACCGGTATTTCGGCCGCAGTACACAAACACACACACTCTGAGAGCACAGATCACTTGGACAACCTTCAAGACACTTTGGGAAATCGCAATTATTCACTATTTACCGCGAACACATTGGGAAAACAGGAAATAATGCGCGCGCAGTCAACTGACCGATCTTCCGCGCGGCGCGCCAATGAAAACGCACAATAGTGAAAGTGAAAATTTCCGGGAAATCCGATGGCAATGAGCTCCCACAAGTGGACACTGACTTAGACAGACTTGACACTTGCCCAACGAATATTCCCACTAACGATCAGATGTTATTCGCGGAAAATCACTATTTGGGGGGCTTCCATGCTTTTGGCGAGCAGTCGAGAAAAGGACAAAAGACGATCAGGGTGGACAGTCGTGGCTTTTTGCTCGGTCAGGGGATTTTAGTAGATTGAGTTCTTGAGTCACTCTCAGCGGAGTCACTTTAAGTGATAATTCACCGTTGCACTGCAGCAATTAACAAAATGTGACACTCAAGCGCAACCTCGACGGAGAAAGGTACTGGCGTTTGGCTCACTATCAAATACGCGAATCATTCGCGCGATCGCGGACTTTGGCGGACCAAGTCATTCGGATCGTGGTCGCGGACGTTTCCTACACAACTTCTTCGATTGCGGCGCCAATTTCTCCCTGAGCTAGTCTAAACAGCTAATTATGTTCACCGCCAACCGATCCGGGGCCAGAAAAATCCGCGAGGTATTTTTACTCGATTGGACTTCAATTCAGAAATCTTCCGTCGCCTGTTTTTGTTTATTTTTTCGATTTTTCCCGAGCGCTCTATGTTTGTTTATGAAGAGCTGTCGAACAGAGTCAGCAAAGCTCGCACTATCCGCGATCACTCAGACCACTTCAACGACTTCCACGCGTGAACTATGTGTACGTAAACAACGCGACACGCTCGGCCAGCAACACCACCTTGAGGAGCCCGCAAGCTGTGGGGTCTAGTCGTGGGCAAAAGTGACAGACTCGCGCTCGCAATCAGATACTTCACTAATTGTACAAACTCATATTCAATTGCAGCGCACGCACCGTCGGTGGAGGCGAATCATTCAACAAATCGCGACCTAGTCGACAGATTGACTCGCGATCAGAGGAAGCTCGAACGGGTCCCGTTCAGATAAAGAATCTCCGCCAGCTACCGAAAATATCTACAACGTCCGCGGCTAGAAACGCATCTCTGTCTGGTCGGAATATTCTGCCACTTTGATTTCCTGTTGATCATTTCGAAAAATTAAGAATTCTGTCAATGATCTCAAGAATTCTCGACACACACATGCTCACATCCGGATCAAGCTCCCACATGAGAAAAGCGCTCGCGCTCGCGGTTGGAGCAGTTAGCGCAAGCAGATAAAGATACGCTCGCTAGCCAGTAACATGTGATTATATGCTCTGATATAGTTGCGATAGCAGCGGTCTATTAGCGAGCTGAGAACTCGCTGAAGCAAAAACATGTGAGCGACCAGGTCTGTGGAGAATAGAATTGAGAAGCTCATCGACTCGAGAAAAAATTATGAATAGCAAATTGTTATGATTGTACGAACTAAAGTCACCGAGTGACGACTTGTTGAGCTTCAAGTGGCTAACAGTCGACGATTAAATTATTTAGCGTGACAATAATTTGCAATTATTATTTTGACCAGAATGTGAATTAACTTAGTTTTGGGTATGTCGCTAAATTTAAAGATTCTATTTATATAGATACCATGTTGCAATAGTTGTTTAAAAACTATGAATTATTCAAGCCCGAATACGCTTAAATATGGAATAACTTTTTGGTAAATTGGTGGTAATTCACAACTTAATAGTAATTTATTGCTTTTAGGTAAATATTTTAGGAGCTCAGAGAGAATTCGATAATTTGTACACAACTAAATTAAAATATTTGTTATGCTTAACTTTATTTTAATATATAAAACAAAGTTTTAGAAAATAGTAAAAACGCACCAAAACATGAAATAAAACTTATGGAATCGGAGCCTAATTAGTTTCTCTCCGTTTTAGTTACGATTAATTAAGATGTTACTGCTACTCACTTCCCAAAACGGAGAAATTGATTTGGCTTTGATTCCATAAATTTTATTTCAACTTTTTCGGTACGTTTTGAAGTTCGGTCTTCTTTCTTTTTAGTTGATGATTTTTAGTGACAACATGAGCCCACAAGTAAATAATGACTGTAGTAATAGAGCAGTCATCCTATCAAACTGCTCTAAAACCTTCTTATCTCTTCTTACTTGAAAAGTGAAGACCGTTCGATTAAACGCATATTGCTATAGGCGGCGACAAGTAGTCATTAATGACTATTCAGTTTAGAATTTTCTCTAAATATCTGATGTCTTCTTTAAAATAATCCGGAACTAACAAACACCTCGCACACCAATTTTGTTTCAAATCAACTTGATATCAAAGAAAAACTGTGATATATTATTACGCAATATTCATTATTGTTTCTTGACATTGGAAATGAATTCAAATTTATCAATAAAACCGTATGATAATAGTATCAGTTAAAAACATAAACAACCACCAAGAAGCAATTCTGTTTATTCGTACATAATTTGCATTTATACTCATTAAGTGTGCGCACCCACACATATAAAAACAAGTTGAGTTAACAGACCTACGCTCATGTCAGAAGGGTTTTGTATTCAATTTTCAAAATGCAGTCACCAGATCGAATCAAATCAAGATACATGTCAAAGACGATTTTATTGGAGAAAATATGAAATACGAAGATCATACTATTATTAACAAAATTGAACGAATTTCGACTTCTGAGGTTTTTGGTACTGTTATACTCATAATCATCTCCCTTGATAATTATTTCAGATGTCCATCCGCGAGGGAGGAAACACATTTTTCATGTATTTCCCCCCTGTGCCCCCACTGAAGCAAAAACTGACAGTTTAAGAACTGTTTTGAAAAGCTCCCATGAAAACGTTCATTTCATACTCATATCGGCTACGTTTGATGGATTTTTTTTTTCAGGGGCCACTCCCCTGTACTGTTATCATCGATGAATGGCCAATTTTTTCGAATCCTAGAATGGTTACAAAACGCTTTTGCTAGGAGCTCTCTTCCACCTCCTTGACTTGTTTCACTTATGAGAATTAATCGTAGGTACTCATCTTCAGTCATTCATTAAATTGAATCAAGTGTTCAAAGCATGCACCTTCAACGTTGAAGTTGGGACAAAATAACTCAAAATTATTCAATCTTCGCTTTTAAAACAGCCACTATTTTGTTTTACGATTACTGATACCACTACCTGAACCGATTCCCAAAGATATACATGACACCTATCATTCCTGAAATTTTCATGCAAATCCTAGCAAAACTGTAGTATCTGAGTCGGTAAAAAGCGCATGTTGTTCCATAGCCATATGTTGCCATAGTAATAAATGCAGCGCATATTGTTCCATAGTAATACAGAAAAATTCAAACCACTTTAACTTCGCTAAATATGATTCAATCTTTATGAAACTTTCAGGATAGATAATAGACATCTGCGTACTGAATTTCATTGAATTTAAGGGTACCGTTAAGATTTTATTCAAGACAACATAAAATCGATAAATCATACTATTTCTAACAAAGTTGAGGGAATTGCGACTTCTCACGTATTTGTTGTTATTGTACTCACCAAGGCCTACATCCCTGATTTTATTCAGATTTTTCGGATCACAGGTGTCCAATCGCGAGGGGGGGGGACACAAATTTTTCGTGTATTTCCCCTCCCTGTGCACCCCTCGAAGCAAATTTTGCTAAACTAAGACCTGTTTTGAAAAGTTCTCATCAAGACCTTTCATTTGATACCCATATCGGCTACCTTCAATGAAATTTTTTTTCGGGGGGTCACTCTCCTATATGGGGAGACCCCCTTAAATACTTTATAAAATTTTTTGTAGTTGAACTTTGAAGAGATCACCACTTTACAGCTACACGCAAAATTTGATGTTTCTAGCTTAAGTAGTTCCCGAGAAAAACTGCTGTGACACACGGACGGACGGACGGACAGACGGACAGACTGGTCGCGAAAATAGTAGGGTTTTGTAAAATTATTTTAAAAAACCCTAAAAAAACCATATGCAAACTACTTTGAGGCTTGCATCGAAAAGATAGGTGTGAAGTGTTTCGATGTTCCTGTACTTATTTGCAAGGATGGCTAAAGTGACGAGATGTCATTGTGGTTGCCGAAGAATGTCGCCTCCATCTTGAGGGAATAACCTGGCTTCTTCCGTATTGGAGAAAAAACGCGAAAATCGGCACGAGGAAAACCGTTTAAAATTTCCGAGAGATTCCAGAATTACGGAAAAAGTGTCGTGCGCTAGCGTGATAGAGCAGCGGGCATAGCGCAAGGAGAGGTGGCGCTGGAACGGAAGTAGGCAAAAGTCAGTGTAGATTGACCACGAAGAACTTGTATCATCGGGCGTCTTGGGAAGAGGAACGAAAAGTACCCAAAAAGCAGCCAAGATTCAATGCCGAGCGCTTGTGGGGTTAACAGCGCCATCGCGAGAGTACAATTGGTCGTGGAGTTCTCTGGCTCATTGGAAAAGGCAGAATTGAATACTCACCAGCCAAAATCTCGGGAGAAGAGGAGGCTTTTACATAACTCGGCCGCAGACAACTTGAGTAGTTCCTATTGTGGAAGATGTCGCTGTCATAAGGTGTGCGTTGTTTGTTAAATCGTTCGGCACTAACAACCGGAAAATCATCGTCCATACGGAATGTTGGAGTCGCAGTGAATACTGCTAATAGGAGTTTTCACCCCGTAGCCGTGCGAATGCTTCACCAGAAATGTACACCAGTCATCAGTGCGTTATCTCAAGTAATAGGAATTTATACTAGCTTTTGCATGCATGTCTTTATCAGTGCCCCTAAGACTTTTATTTCATATTCGGTTTTGATTATTCTCCACTTACTGAGTACCGTTGATACCTTTGCGAACTATTTGACCTCACGACAAAGAACAGTCAAACGGGGTTTCATCTGTTTTGCGATATGTAGAAGTCAGTCGATTTTGACTTTCCGTAGCAATTCGAAGTGAATCGAGGACCTCTGACGAATTTGCCCGAGTGGGTTTGCTTTTTCTCCACACAAATTACAAGTCAGAAGATTTCCACCACAAGAAAACGTGCTCAGAGTTTAGTTCCGCGGAAGTTTTTCGGCAGCAATTATTTCAATCCATATTCCACAAGTGTCGGACCTCCTGAAATTGCATTGAACGTGATTAAAGCACTCAAAGTATATCGTTATTTGCACGGATCGTTGCCATCTCGTATTCTTCTCTATAGAGATGGTGTTGGTGAAGGTCAATTCCATCAAGTAGCCAATATTGAAAGTGATACAATCCGGAAACGTCTCACGGAAATTTATACCCAAGCTGGAGTTGTGGAAGGCCCCAAATTTGCTTTTGTAATCGTTTCCAAGCGTATTAATACTCGATATTTCCTAAATCAAAATAATCCGCCTCCGGGGACAGTTTTTGATGATATTATCACTCTACCGGAGAGATATGATTTCTTCGTAGTATCTCAATCAGTTCGCCAAGGTACTGTAACTCCAACTCACTATAGCATTGTGGATGATAATATTGGGCCAGATCCCGATAAGATGCAGATTCTCACTTATAAGATGACACATTTGTATTATAATTGATCGGACACAACTCGTGTTCCGGCCGTTTGTCAATACGCTCACAAACTCGCACTTTGGTGGCGCAGAGTATTCACCAATCTCCATCAAATTTGTTGGAGAAAAACTTGTACTTCTTGTAGGAAGTAAGGAAAAGATTAAATTTTTTACTTGATTTTATTGAAATAATTAAGTTCTCGTTATATTTTTTTTTGAATATATTCTATCAGGAAACTTTAAATACTAAATGTGTCATCCGTATCAAATAGTAGTTACATATAGATAATCAAAATTTTATTAACCTTGTATTAATTCGCGTTAGTTTGACAAAAATTAAACTCAAAATCAACAAAATTGATGAAGATCGGAAAAAAAATATACAAGATTAATTACATCTTGAAAAAAAAATTTGGTATGAAAAAATTTTGCATTTAACCAATTTGAATTATTTAAAATGGAAAAATATATATATTTAATGATATGAGTAAAAATACAAATATTTAATAACAGTTAAACGGTTATATGGGAATCGCGATCATAAGTCTCTTCATTTTAAAATTCTAAATAAGAATTAATGTTATAAGGCATATTGTATAAAATAACAAAAATGAGTGTAAAAGTTTTAACACATCGTACTTTACTGGATTGTTTAGTAACGAATCACAATCAATGGCCATTGACTGTTTATTTACATACTATTATTTTTTTATATAAATTCCTTTTCTTGGTTAACCAAAATCAACTATAAGTCTGTCTACCAAAATATAGAATTTGATAAATGTTTAATTATCTAAAAATAATCCTCCAAATGCCGAATAGTAAAAACGCTTCCAAGCCAAGTAAATGTTTATATACATATATAAAGTACATACAAGTAACTATAAATTTATATCGAACCAACACAAAAGTGCCTTAAAAACGTAATCGTAGAATTCAGAGAATAACAAAATATTGATGAAAAATGATTCCGAAACTAACAAATAAAGATATGTTGAATTAAATGGACATCTCGGTCTTTCCATTCCGATGGATCTTACCGGGTATAGGACCCGGTACGGTGGAGAGCGTTCCCTACAAAAAAATGAGCCAGCCACCGGGCCCATTCTAACCTCCTTTTTGTTTCAGGTACTATCGCGGGTCAAAAGGGCTTTATTCAATACTAATCGTTATAAATTTTAAAAGAATGTAAAGCACATTCCAAGCAATAAAACTAAGAAAACTCGATGCCCCAAAATTTCATTAACAAAAAAAAACAAACGCAAAGCCAAATTGATTAAAGTTATTGCATATTTTTTTATTCAATTGGAAAAAGGAGAAAAAACCAACCAGTACTATTTAAAAATTATTTGTAATTGCAACACAACAGTGAACTTTCATCCTACACCCAATATGTTATAACCTAGTTCTAATAAAATTCAATCAAAAATCTTGAACTTATACTAATACAATGCTATCACAATATTCGAAACCAAAGCGTTAAACATTATCACTAAACCTAGTATAATAAACATAACATAAAGATACGACACGAAATGTAGCAATAATGAGCTGAAACTCAACAACGAATTAACGATAAAACACAAAATCAGAAAATAAACACGAATAATTTAGACCTTGTCATTCAGCCACCAATGCCTAGATTGCTCCATCTCAGCTCGACCAGCCTCAATAAATCTAGCAAATGAGTATGTCCATTGCAATTATTGGTCTTATGAACTCAACTTTGGAGGAGATTTTATCTTCTTATTGGTGATATATGACTGGGACGCCGTCAGAATAAAAAAAAATAAGGATTCAAGCCAGCAGCGGGGCAAATTGCAATATACCCGTCTGCAAGGTGGAACGGCTGTGAAATCAAGCGGTTTTCACTCACAGTTATAGATCTTGCGATATGATTCCGAAGCAGTCTCAATATGAAGATATCGACCCTCGTCACTTTGGCAGTTTGATGAATTCTTCTATTCCATATATAGTGCTTTCAACCTGCCCAGGCTTTCTGTACAAACCAATACATGCACGGAGACATTTTCTTTCAAAAACTCTTAATCTTTCCATAGTACTACCAATCTGGTTGTACCAGATCTGACATCCATATGTCGAAACTGGTCGAACCAGAGTCTTGGTAGGAGATAGCTTTGAATTTTTGATCAAAGTATCTGGAATGAAAGAGTCGAAAAATAGTAAAACATTCCTTTTAATTCGCGTGTTTTTGATTTTATTTTCTAGTCGATTTTCGATCGTTATCGTTCGATCTTCTTCAGCGATTCTTTCACTTTATCTAAAGATCCTACTTATATACTAAGACCTTACTTACATTGAGGAATGTTTCCCAAATAGGGTTATTTAAATCTACTTTATAATTACTTAACTAATTAGCTTGAAAAGCTAGGATCTACAATTACCTGCGTCGTTGTTCTTTGCCACGGCTTTTTCTCTTGAAATGGCGAGACTTTCCATGGCATCAAGCTCTCTCGCATCTCTTGCTTCTCGTACTGGTGTTGCGTCATCCACTGTGATTTCGTGTCCTTGAGTTATAATATGCTCTGCTACTGCTGATTTAAAGTTATTCTTCTTTCCTTTTTTCCTTGCTGCACTTGCTTCGCTTAAATGTTCTCGCACCCTGGTGTTGATTAATCTTCTTGTTTGTGCAATGTAAACTTCGTGACAGTCGGGGCATTCGATCCGGTAGATGTCTGATTCCTCGTGTGGTTGCCGTTTATCCTTAGTTGACCCGAAGATGTTTTTCAGCTGATTTGTGCTACTTGATTCGATTATTCGTATGGACTCATGACGTTTTAGCCTCCTTTTTAATTGGTCTGTGACACCTTCGTAGTAAGTAACTGCCTTCCAGTATACCTTTTCAGAATCCGGGTTGAGGAGTGTCGACCGTTCTTTCTTTTGCTGAGTTTTTCTGATTTTGTCCGCAATTCTCTTAATCGTTGCGAGCTTGAGTCCATTCAACTTCGCAGTGTTAAGAATATACTGCGTTTCCTTTTCCCTGACTGCCGTATTGAGTGCCAGATCATACATCCTGTGAATCATGGCTCGATAAGACAAAACTTTCACTTGTTGCGTGTGGTTCGATGTATTCAGAATCGTCCGTAGTGTACGTGTTGCCTTCCTGCAGATTTTGAAACTGATATCACCACTCGTTCTTGATACCAATGTGTCCAGGAAAGCCAATTTTTCATTCTTTTCTCCCTCTACCGTGAAATTGATATTTTTATGTGCATTTTTCAGTTCCATCAATATTTATTGCAGGTCTCCTTTCTTGACGTAAGCGAAAACATCATCCACATACCTGATGCAGAATCTCGGTAATTGGTTCTTTGTTTTGAGTCCACCATCCAGGCACGTCATAAACATTTCACTAAAAAATGGCGGTAGTGGATTTCCCATAACTGCTCCTCCTTTAGTTTTGTAGAATTTACCCTGAAACGTAAAGTAGTTCTCTGTCATACACAGTTTCGATAACTGGAGATACTGTCTCGTTTGCGTCTTCCACGCCATAGAATTGTCCTGTTTTAGTAACCATTCCTCGATGTAGCCAAGTGTTTCCATCACTGGTATACTGAGAAAGAGAGCCTTCACATCAAAGGGTACCATCACGTTGTCTGCTGTTGGCGGGCCATATGTTAACAGCTTTTCCGTGAATTCCTTGGTGTTTTTGACGGAGTTGCTCTCAATCAGTTGCATATTTTTGAATTCTTCAACTAGCTATCCCGCTAGTTTTTGCGTTGGAGCATTCACAGCTGATAATATTTCTCGCATCTCATCTCCTTCCTTGTGAATCTTGGGCAAGCATTTGATCCTTGGTAGACTTGGGTTCGTTATTCTCACTTTCGTTAGTTCACCGATTAGTGACTCGCAGCTTTTGATCGTCCTCTCAACTCCTTTGATTGATTATTCCAGAGGGTTTCGACGAAGTTAGAAAAAGTTGCCACTGTTTAGTTTTATGGTAACCGCTTCCTCGTATTTGGCTTTATCCATGATGACAACTGTGTTTCCTTTGTCCGCTTTGATGAAATAGACCGGCTTTTTCTTCAATTCGAGGGCGATGGCTGCTTCTGGGTTCGTCGTTGGACTTTGGGCTCCCGCTATTGCTTTTGCTATCTCCTTCCTCGCTGATGTTTTGTGTGCTTCCGGTATTTTGCTAATGGCTGCTTCAATCTTTACGATTATATCTTCCTTCGGGACCTATGTTGGCCTTATCGCTTAGTTGAGACCCATGTTCAGTAGCCGTATTTCATCTTCCTTGAATTCCACGGTAGATTTGTTGACCACTAGTAAAGGAATCTCTTGTACTTTGAATACTTTGGATACTCGGGGTAGCTTCTTCTAATTTACTTAATTTCTGCCAATGTGGTGCCCTTTTCTTTTCTTTCGCACATTGGTACGCTCTATCAGCCTTCTCCAATAAATCGTCCATGTGACCTTTGCCGCAATACTCTGATTGTCACATTAACTCCAGGTGACTTTCATAAGCTTCAAACGTTACTTCACTCAGCTTGCTATACAATAGTTTGATGCTCATCTTAATAAGATTCCTTTCCGCAATTTTCGCTTGTCCCGTCGCATGTTTGAGGCCGCAATGCAACTTTACAACGTGACTCTCCGCGATAACTCTTCGCTTAAGCCATGTTTTTAAAAAGTTGATATCTGCTCTAATCCTAGGTAACATTTTCTTAAATTTTACGTACTTAAAAAATACAAGTTGATGCCAGGTCGCCACTTCAATGTTCGTAATTGATTTCATTTTCGAAAAATAATTCTGGAATCTATCAAACGAGTTGAGAGGACAAACAAAAGCTGCGAGACACTAATCGGTGAACTGACGAAAGTGAGAATAACGAACCCAAGCCTACCAAGGATCAAATCCTTGCACTAAGATTCACAAGGAAGGAGATGAGATGCGAGAAATATATCAGCTGTGAATGCTCCAACGCAAAAACTAGCAATTCAAAAATTCAAAAATATGCAACCAATTGAGAGCAACTCCGTCAAAAACACCAAGGAATTCACGGAAAAGCTGTTAACATATTGCCCGTCAACAGAAGATAACGTGATGGTATCGTTTGATGTGAAGTCTCTCTTTCCCAGTATACCAGTGATGGAAACACTTGGCTACCTCGAGGAGTGGTTACTAAAATAGGACAATTCTATGGCGTGGAAGACGCAAACGAGACAGTATCTCCAGTTATCGAAGCTGTGTATGACAGAGAACTACTTTACGTTTCAGGGTAAATTCTACAAAACTAAAGGAGGAGCAGCTATGGGAAATCCACTACCGCCGTTTTGTAGTGAAATGTTTATGACGTGACTGGAGGATGGACTCAAAACAAAGAACCAATTACCGAGATGCTGCATCAGGTATGTGGATGATGTTTTCGCTTACGTCAAGAAAGGAGACCTGCAATAAATATTGACGGAACTGAACAATGTGCACAAAATTATCAACTTCACGGTAGAGGGAGAAAAGGATGGAAGATCGGCTTTCCTGGACACATTGGTATCAAGAACGAGTGGCGAGATCAGTTTCGAAATCTATAGGAAGGCAACACATACACAACGGACGATTCCGAATACATTGAACCACACGCAACAAGTGAAAGTTTTATCGTATCGAGCCATGATTCACAGGATGTATGATCTACCACTCAATACGGCAGTCAGGGAAAAGGGAACGTAGTATATTCTTGACACTGCAAAGTTGAATGGATTCAAGCCCTCAACGATCAAGAGAATTGCGGACAAAATCAGAAAAACTCGGCAAAAGAAAGAACGGTCGAAACTTCCCAACCCGGATTCTGAAAAGGTGTACTGGAAGGCAGTTACTTACTACGAAGGTGTCACAGATCCATTAAAAAGGAGGCTAAAACATCATGAGTCCATACAAATAATCGAATTAAGTAGCAAAAATCAGCTGAAAAACATCTTCGGGTCAACTAAGCATAAACGGCAACCACACGAGAAATCAGGCATCTACCGGATCAAATGCCCCGACTGTCGCGAAGTTTACATTGCACAAACAAGAAGAATCATCAACACCAGGGTGCGAGAATATTTAAGCGAAGCAAGTGCAGCGAGGAAAAAGGAAAGAAGGTTACTTTAAATCAGCGGAAGCGGAGCAAGGACACGAAATCACAGTGGATGGCGCAACACCAGTACAAGAAGCAAGAGATGCGAGAGAACTTGATGCCATGGAAAGTCTTGCCATTTCAAGAGAAAAAGCCGTGGCAAAGAACAACTTAAATCCTGGCTCTTCAAGTTGATTAGTTAAGTAATTATAAAGTAGATTTAAATAACCCTCTTTAGGAAACATCCCTCAATGTAATTAAGGTCTTAGTATATATGTAGGATCTTTAGATTAAGTGAAAGAATCGCTGAAGAAGATCGAACGATAACGATCGAAAATCGATTACGAAAATAAAATCAAAAACACGCAAAATTAAAAGGCTGAAATTACTATTTTTTCTTTTTCAGAATTATTTTGCGAAAATGAAATCAATTACGAACATGAAAGAGTCATCGAAGGGCCATGACTACTTTTTGTGCTTTACTCAGCATGATTTTGACATGTGCAGTATAGTACAGATACTGATCAAGATGAACACCGAGGTATCGAACCCAAGATTTATATAGAACCCGTTCTGAACTACCCTCACCAACCATGATGCGGAAATCCTTCCAATTACGTTTCAGGTCTTGACTGGCCCCTGCAACGTTGTCTGAAACCAAATTTGTTTCGCACTTCTGCACATTGATTTTCATTCGCCAATTGCATATCATGAAACATTTTTTGGAGATTGCTCTGAACTATTGTAGTTTTCTGGTCTGCCGCATATATGATCAGATCATCAGCAAACGCAACCAATGATCGCGTTGGCAAGACATTAAAATCAAAGCCGTTCAAAAGCTTGCGAATTAATATTGTGAAGAACTGAGGCGCAGTAACTGTTCTCTGCTGTAGACCATTCAAGACCTTGAATTCGCGCATTGTCGTCAGATTTTCATCAGTGACAAATTGCACATCTGTCGACAACGTGTTTAAAAATTAGTCCATCCAACTACTCCGTATCGATGGCTTTCTCCATATAAATGAGACACGCTCCAACACAGTCTCTATTGTTTAGTTTCCAACAGATGTCTAAGGTTACTTTCGTTATCGCATGTATCGTCAAATGCCTGGCACTAAAATCAAACTGGCAATTCGGCATCAGCTCATAGTTCTAAATGTCGGCGTTTAATGCTTTGTTGATTTTCACTTCAAACACCTTGCTGATGTTAGGCAGCAAGCTGATTGGGTGATAGCTTTCAGGGCTCGAAGATTCTTTTCCTTTCTTCAAGGTCAGAAACACATTGGCCTTTTCCACTCATTTAGGGAATATAAATTGCACGATATGTTGTTCAACGATATGCGATAATTCTTAATAGCAACCTCAGGTAAATATCGCAGAACTATTTTGGGACTACCGTCGATACCACATGATTTCTTATTGTTTAGCCTGCGAAATATGAAACACAAGCCTTCATAGCTGACAAAATAATCCATGAGATTCAAGCTTGGTATCAGATCAGATGTTAATGTTTCATTGAAATGAAGAAGGAATTCCCCGTTCAGGCTTGATTTGAAGTCAGAAATTTTCGCTTCAACGACCTCTGAAAGTATTTGATTCCCTCTCTCCGTTTGTCCGTCCATCCGTCTGTATGTCACAGCACTTTTTTTCCGATATTGTCGAAGCTACAGCAATGAAACTTTGTAGAAAGGTCAAAAGTGGCGACTTCTTGAAAGTTTTGGAGTGAAAAAATTTTTCAAAGTGGTTCAAGGGGGGCCTCCCCATATAGGGAGGAGGCCATTCAAAAAAATTTGTTCACCATTGTTAGTTAAAGGGTATCATTGGAAAGGTCTCAATGAGATCTTTTCAAAACAAGTCTTAAAATTGCCGTACCGTGAGGGGCGAACTTTTTGCAAAGGCGAACTTGTCGCGCTCGTGCAATTTTCAAAATCAATATGTTCCAATCTCCCTTATTGGCTACCAGTCCGAGCTTAAGATGTGCATTGTATGCTTTCAATGTGAAATCTGCCAATTTTTCGTTATTGAAAGCATACAAAACACATCTTAAGCTCGGACAGCAGTGTAATGTGAGCAAAAACGTAAACGAGCAATACATGAACGAAAAGTGGCAGCGTTAATATCATACCAAAAGTGGAATTAATACCAAATTTTGTCATTAATAAGTCGAGTACAAGTTTTTTAACAGCCGAAATGGAACTATTGAATAAAGGATTAAACTTTGATATCAGAGGAACCTTTCCAGCGGACGATCTGGTCGTAGACATCGAAACAGCTGTGCGTAACTTCAGCCCAGGTGAAAAAGAAAACACTCGTAATAGTATTCAAAACGATTTGAGTACATCAATGAACAGTATAGGGTTATCCATTTTACATTTGGGAAAGTAAAGCTAAACAATACACATAAACTTTTCAGATAGAAACAAAATTTTTTATTCAATAGAAAGATTGGACCTTGCTATTATACGTGAAGTACAACATTATTCAAATGTCTTCCACGGAACCTCTTACATGCCTCAATCCTTTTGAGGTGATTTTTAATGACTTTTCGGCACATTTCCGGCAATATCTCGGCCATAACTTCACGAATATTGGTTTTCAATTGCTCAAGATTTTGAGGATTGTTCGCGTAAACACGATCTTCCGCATAGCTCCATAAAAAGAAATCCAAAGGTGTTAGGTCAATCTCGAAATTACGCCTCCTAGAAATTTCTCTTGCAAAAGTGCTCGATTAGCCTGTTTTGTGTGGCTTGTGGCTCCGTCCTGTTGGAACCACATGTTCTCCAGATCATAATCTTCAATTTTTCTCCAAAAATAATCGGTTAACATCCGTCCATAGCGGTCAGAATTGACTGTAATGGCTCTTCCTTGATCCTTTTCAAAAAATACGGGCCAATAACACCACCAGACCATAATGCACACCAAACGGTCACTTTTTCCGGATGCAAATGCCTTTCTGCGATCACCTGAGGATTTTGAGAGCCCCATATGCGGCAATTCTGTTTATTTACGTAACCACTGAGCGAAAAATGAGCCTCATCACTAAAGAAAACTTTGTTCGAAAAATCGTTATCAATGGCTTGTTGCTCAATCACCCAATTCGCATACATTCTGCGTTGTGTATGATCTTGAGGCTTAAGTTCTTGAGTGAGTTGGATTTTGTATGGATGGAGATGCAAATCCAAATGCAAAATCCGCCACAATGAGCCGTAAGACAAGCCCAAATGTTGAGGAATCGACAAATTCGGGTCTTCCTCGACACTTTGAGCAGCGACAGTGATATTTTCAGCAGAACGAATGTTGCGATGATGCACAGGCCTTGCAATATCAATAGCCAATCCAGTCTTTTCAAATTTTCTCACTGTGTTCGAAATTGTTTGCTGTGTAGGTAGATTATGTCGACCGCAATCGGCTCGTAAAGCCCTAAATGTTGATACAGCAGACTCACCATTTTTATAGTAAAATTTAATAATTTAATCCCGTTCTTTGACTGTTAAACGATCCATATTTCTAAATGGCAAACCTTCAACTAAAAAAAAACACTTTGGATGACATTTAATTCTGACAGATGTCCAATGACAGTGTTATACTTTCCTACCACGAAATGGATAACCCTGTAGAGTGTCCAACGATGAACGAACGATCAACAAACTGAAGAAGAAACAGGTATTTCACCTTAAAAGGAAATGAAGTCGTTATTATTGATAAGACGGAATATGATAACCGCACTATGGAGAAACTTGCAACAGGAAAATTCGTTGAGATTCAATTAAACGGGTGGAAAAAGCGCTGAAGGAAGCTAGCTCAACGTTCCAGGATATCAACCAGCTGAAGATGCCTAAACCCTCGCTGCCACGCATGAGATGCCAACCTAAAATCCACAAAAACGGAAACGAGATGAGGGAAATTATAGCGGACACGAATTCCCCAACATATTACATTGCAAAATGGTTGGTTGCAGAAATCGGTAACATTGGTAAGTAACTGAGTAGGCGATCAGTACATAATACACATGATTTAGTACAAAAAACCACAGGTCTACATATCCAAGAAGACGAGATGTTGGTTTCCATTGATGTCAATGCACTATTCCAAAGTATCCCTGTCAAAGAGGCACTGTGTTTTTTCGAAGATTGGTTACAAGATGGCAATGTAGATCGTGAATCCAAAACAACAACGTAATATGCAAAATCAGCAGCATTCTGCATGAGGGAGAGTTATTTCAACTTCAGAGGTAAGTTTTTTCAAACAAAAGACGGCACTGCGATGGGAAACCCCCTTTCTCCGCTAATAGCTGAAGTATTTATGGCCAAATTTGAGGAAAAAATGGACAATCTCCAAATAACTCCTCGAATATGGTGGCGATACGTGGATGATGTCTTCGCCGTGGTGAAAAAGGACAAAGCTAAAGTAACGTTGGAGAAAATCAACAACATTCACCAAAACAAACGATTTACGATGGAAGAAGAGGTAAGCAACGTATTGAATTTCCTGGACCTAAAAATCATACGCAACAATCAACACCTAGAATTTGGCATCTACAGGAAACCTTCAAGCACGCAGCGAACGGTCACCAGCGATTCTAACCACGCAAATCAGCAACACATGGCAGCCTATCACTCGATGGTTCATAGGTTAAGAAAAATACCGTTGAGTAGTGAAGAATTCAAAAAAGAAGGTGATTACATTGTCAGGACACTAAAAATAAATGATAATAAATTTGACCAATTAATTCGCAAAAAATGAAGCAGCAAAGGCAGGACGAACTAACAACGTTGTACGCACAAAATGAACAGCTTGAACGAATCCGTAGAATCTCGGTACCATACTTTAGCCTAACGAAGAAAGTTAAAAAAATATTTAAAGCGCATGATATTCAGGTCGTCACACACAACAGAAACCATCAACTGAAGACAATATGGGATCAGCTAAGCACAAGAAAACCCAGGAGGAGGTCAGTGGAATTTACTGGGCAAGCTGTACACAGTGTTCACACGTTTATATGGGCCAGACGAGGCAATTAATCAAAACAAGATTTAAGGAACATATCAAGGAGGCGGAAGCGGCAGTCAGTCACAACATCGGTAGCAAGACACATTGTAGAGCAGAAGCACAGCATGAGTGACGAGAATCTTGAGTTAATCAAATAACTCAAATCTACATACAAATTGGAGGCCTAAGAAAGCCTGATTATAGCAAGACAATCACAGGAGATACTTTTAAACACCGATCTAGGTAATAATTTTTCAGCCCTTATGAGAGTAATTAGCCGCAAAAACCAATTAAGGAAGTAATTAGGGTACTGAGTGTTATTTTCTTCTCAGCCGTTGTTCTGGTTTGCTCAGTCAAACTCATCTTGAAGTCGATCAATAGGCCCAGGTACTTGATTCCTCGCTTCGATTCGATTGGTTTGTCTCCAATACTGATCATCCATACTCTAGGGATTCTCTTTTTTGTCAAGATGACCACTTCAGTTTTCTCCAGTGCTAAACTGAATCCATGAGCAGTCACCTAGTCTCTCACTCGGCGCATTAGCATATTTAGCCTAAGTTTTGCTTGTTCAACGGTGCGTCCAGTGGTAAGAGCCACAACATCATCCATAAAGCCAGTCAAACGTGACTTATCTGGCATATCCAGTCGCAGTAGCTCTTCGTAAGACACGTTCCACTGGTCCGGACTAAAGATAGATCTCTGAGCAACATCCGATGTAATTTCTATCTTTCGTTAGCCCTGTGTCGTGCCGTAAAACAGGCTCCGGTCCTCCAGGTAGTCCATTAGAATCCGCATCAGATATAATATTTTGGAACTTGATAAGAATTTTCCAACGTTCCCACCCATCTAGTGGAGCTGAAGGCGTTCCTAACGTCAAGTGTCACCGACAGGACGATCCGTCACTTGTTGTGGCTATATACCTTTGCCTTATGGACCACGCTCGCCACCTCTGCAACCGCATCAATGGTGGAGCGTCCTACTCTAAAGCCGTACTATCGAGGAGATAGGTCCCCAGCAGTACAAATTGCGTCAGTGAGTCTTCCCTTGATTAGTTTTTCTAGCACTTTCCGAGCAGTGTCTAGAATGCATAAAGGGTGGTATGCAGACGGCGATTTTGGGATTTCTCTTCATCTAGCTGATCAGCGCGAGTCTTGCCACCTTCCATCATACCAGGAAAGCCTTGTCCCATAGGCAAGCGTTAAGTGTGCTGAGCAGCAAGTTAGGACAATAAAAATAGACAAGTTGCAATATCTAAGTCGGAACATCATCTGGACCTGGAGCCTTCCCCGCTTTCAAAGAAAAGACTGCCTCCTTCAGTTCCGACTGTGCAAAGAGCGGAACACCATCTGGACCTGGAGTATCCCTCGCTTTCAATGAAAAGACTGCCTCTTCCAGTTCCGACTGTGCGAAGAATGGACACTTGGTTGTTGTTTTACCATGGACAGCGTCAACATGGACAAAATGGGCAGGGAAGAGTGCACGCACTTTTTCGTCTATCTTTTCTGCACCATGAATGCAAGGCGTCCTTAGGGTACCAAGTTTCCGCATAACTAGCTTGTAGCCAAGGTCCCAAGAATACTTGTTCACATTGTCCACTAGACCTTGCCAGCAGGTGTTGCTGTTGTTAATCAATTTTCGAAGGCATTTCCTGGCTGACTCATATGCTGCTACCCAGTTGCAACCCTCGTCCCGGTTCCGTTCCCGTTGAACCTCACGTCAAAGCTTGTTAAACTCTTTTCGCTTTTTAGCTATTTCAGTCGACCACCAGTACACTGGTGGCTTGGTCGTGCCAGGATTTTTATAGGGATGCTTCTATGCCCTGTCAAAAATCCTGGCACCACCAAGCCCCCAGTGTACTGGTGTACTGCAAGCAGTCGTGATGATGCTTATAGTTGAGTTCATCACGTCTTTAACTCCCAGTTCTTCTATCCCCTGTGCATCGCCCTCCAATGTCCCACCCAATTTTAGCAGTTCGAGAGCACAGACGTCAGGAGACAACATCACTGATCTCAAGCATAATGCACTGATGATCACTTGCTGAGTAGTCCTCTACTAATCTCCAATTGTATGTCCTCCATACTAAGGACTCTAAGGCAAATGTCACGTTCGCTATGGTTACTTTGCAGCTAATATGGTGGAGGATTGGTGCATTTCCAGTGTTTAGTATGACGAGCAAAGTCCTGGTCTACATTTCTGGGATTTGTATCCGTTGCTGGTCTATTTGGGGCATGCCCCATTCGATTGCTCTAGCGTTAAAGTCTCCCCCGTTGCCATTTGCGTCAAGACAGCGCTGTTATGGGAACCGCAGTCCAAATATTGCTTGGTCCGTGTTCCGTTGTTCCTCTCTGTGTACTGTAAATTGCCACATACATAAACGAAAAGCTGCGAATTGTAATCAAAGCATCTGTGGGCGCGGAACCGTATCATGGATTAGCAGAAGTGGGTGTGTATCCATACTCGTATTAAGTATCAAACATATACACACAAGACCTCGTAATCGAACGTACCGCCTCAGTGGAATGAATTGGTTACACGCATTAGCAGAGGCAAATCGAGCGGAAGCTTGAGCTTTGTGGTTGCACCAGTCACAGAGAGATGGCATTAAACAGTTGGATTTTGATCTTTTAAATTGTCTTCATTAAGTTAGTTGGTAAGCAATAAAGTCAGCATAATTATGTTATAAAAGAAAATTAAAGAAGTAAGAAAATTGAGAAGCATTTCTCCATTTGCTGGCTCAAGGCATGCGCCCGAGCTTATACTATCCCAAGGCACTTAGCCCGGGATAAGCGAATTTAGGATACATTCAACTGCGTACTCAAGGCATCCGCCCGAGTATAAGCGCTCCAAGGCAGTTATGCCGGGGGCCTGCAGTTGAACTAATAATTGATTGATTTATTAATCTGACAGCATACTCAAGGCATTAGCCCGAGTACTAGCGTCCCAAGGCTTTGTGCCCGGGGCAAGCAGTTAGTCTCTAATCAATTGATTCGTTAATATAACTACGTGCTCAAGGCGTCAACCCGAGCAACAGTTAAAGCTTATATTAATAGATTGGTTTCTTCAAATTTCCTTCTCCCTCTGAATAACAAACAAATATAATCAAAGTAAATGTAAATCGCTAAAATTTTATAAGCTCCATTAATGCTTGAACTTTATACGTCTCTGTAATAAATTAATTATAAAAAAGAATTCAATAGCAAAATATGTTTTGAATATTAATAAAGTCAACTGAACGTGTAATTATATAACCAAACAAAGAATAAAATAAAACTTAAATCATTAAACAAAAGCACCTTTTCACTGATCTAGTTGACACGTATAAAGTAGCAGGTAAGTGTTATATAGGAATATCTCTCTCTCCCAGGGAGCCTTGATGTGTATATAGGATACACATTATATCAAGCTCCTAGCGCATGCCAGTACACATAGGGTGTACGGGTATTGTGCAACAGCGCCCTCCAAAGCATTAAACTTGGCTTGGAAAGATTATATCGGGTCGTACGCACTAAAGAAGGTGGTCCCTGAGCACCGAACCCACACAAAACCATCCCCATGTCCACAGCTCTCCACCTAGAAGTCACTGTTATGAACCCAGATAGCGACAGTACCAGTTTCATCAGGATACCATGATGCAGAAATTTTCTTATGGAGTCACTCATTCAGCAGCAAAAAGTCGACTTTCATGTCCCTCGTAAACTGCTCAAGCAGGTTTTGGGCGGTTGAACTGGGTCATCGAAGTTCTGGCTTTGCTTTGGCTAAGGCTTCCTGGAAAACCCAACATTTCTCTGATTTCAAGACGTGCCCAAGATTCGGGCTTGGATCAGCATCCTTGGAAAGGGGACAGTGTGCTTCCTTTGTACACTCTTTTCTTTTATGTCCCATTTCACTGAATTTGTAACATAGGGAACTCCTAACGGGTTCTTTGTATACTTGTGCAGTGTGATCAGAGCCAAGACATTTGAAACATTGAAGAGGCATTGCTCCCTATTCTTACTGTGCCCTTGTTCAGAAATTGTTCGGCGTCCTTTTCGGTCAAGTCAATGATGGCCATGTGTTGTCCCCTATGGTTTTCTGGTGTCAGCTTCGCTTTGATCCGGCCCACTCTAGGGAACTCCCTTTTGATGGCTCCTTCTAATTCGGCCAGGTCCGTGATGCAGTCAATGCCTGTTGTGTTGGCCGTTGCCATTGATTTGAGCAAGACTATAGTTGCGCTTTTGCCGAGGACTTTCCTTACAGCGTTGCAGAATGCATCTGTATTGTCTGCCTGTGCTCCGAATTTGACCAGTATGTGATCCAACCGCGTTGGTCGCACTCCTTTTATGGCAGTGTTGGTTCCTTCGAGCCTCACATTTTCCTTGATACCTCGTAGCACTTCACTGTAGGATCAGCCATCTTGGGGTTTAACAAGCAGTGCCTGCTTTGTCGGGGCTATTTTCTCTTTGTTTCACATCAGGTCTTTTTTGTCGTTGGGTGCCCAAGCCAACTTTGTTTTCTGGCACTTTTTGAAGGATTTTCTTTGCCGCTTTCTTCGATCCATTTGTCAGCACTGTCTGGAACCCCTGATCTGGCATTCCATACCATCAAGTGCCTCTTCCCTCCATTTTTCTATCCTGGTCTGCTTCGATTGAGCTGGACGCTTTTCTTTTATTGTTTTATGGTGGAGCTATCTGCGCGTGTCCTTTAGGCTTAGCGTTTCTTTAGCTTTCTATTCTTTTTCGACCTTCTGATCCTCTTCGGTGTTTAACCGGTTCCTCCGGTAATGTCGTATGTAGTCTAGGAGCACCTTTAGTTCCAGAAGCTCAATTTTTACTCCTTTTCTGATTTTTGGTGGGTCGTATTTGGCTTTTATTCTTTTTCGAACATCTTCCACTAGTGATCAACTTTGTTGTACTTCGAGTACAGTACTTCCGCCACATTTTCGCTTTGTCTGCTCATTCCTTTCTTTTCCTGCCGTGATTACTTTGCGGTCTTCAGAATGGTTCGTTATTATCCCCGGACTTACAACCCTTGCATTGGTAGCGATCGCAGCAGTAACCATCGAACCCTCAATGTTCTTTCCAATTTCTCCCACCGCTCGAACATGTGGCGCATCCTGCAGAATTTCCCACTCTTCCTTTTTTGACGTGCTGGCGTTCGCATCATATTTTTACTGCACCCGAACGCCGTAGGAATCTCAGCCTCGACGAGACTTTCTGTTAATCTCCGTTTTCCATCCGTGTTCACTGCTATTATATTCATCGTCATTATTGTCATCGTTAGTATCACTCCCGATGCTCTATAACATTATGGTTGCAGACGCTGGCTGCTTCCTTATTTTGAATATTTTCGATCTGGTTTTAGGGTTTTAAGTTAAAGTTGCTCCAGTTTTTTTGGGTCTCCCCCCACGGAGCTGCTATCTCTGTTCGTGTGCGTAGTCGCCTTTTTGGTCCCATGGCTATCTATCAGAGCAGGGAGGTCATACAAGGGTTGGCACCAACTTTTATGGGGGCAAGTGCTCAGAACCAGACCAGGGCTAATTGGGAGTCCGTGTCAACCGAACCTAAACCGCTAATCCAATAGCGCAAACTTTGAACGTACTCCGATGCTTGCCAAGGTATTACCGGGACGGAGACGGTATGATAGTTAAATTGGAGCTGTTCACGTACGAGTGCCACCTCGGCGCTGCCGTGCAAAGCAACTAGGTCCAAACCATCATATCCGCCAACCCAAAGCATCAATTCCCATTCATTGTCCACAGTATAGTCCAAATTCAGTCAGAGTTGTTACTTGTCATCGCAGGAGGAACCTCACGGTGACTTCCATATCCTCGAGTCCGTGAGGACGGCGATCCCCATTTAATGCTAGCCTCTAAGAGTACTCCTGTCGACCGGCATACCCTCTGGGGGAATTTCGTCGGATACATGGGCGCGGAACTTTCCAAAGAATGCTAGCCTCCAAGAGTGTTCCTGTCGTGACGTTAACATGAACGCATGAATTATGATGTTAACATCACTCAAAACTACCGCGTAAATCATAGTGGCTCTTTCATTTCATTTTGCCCCTAAATTTATGAGCATAAATAACAAATAAAGCATCACTCCCCAATTCAAAGGAACTAAAAAAACACAATAAAATACCAATTCGTTTATCAACATAATAAAAAACTGAAACCCATATTTACAACAACTATCAATAATGAAAGTAATTTGTCTCCCTAATTCCCTTAGTCAATAAAATTGAGAACGGGGTATCCTTTCAACACAAAGCATACATCAACTAAATGCAAAATCACCAATAAGTATTCATGTTAAAAGCATGCAAATGCGAAGCAAATCATGTAACCATACATCAAACTCATAAAATCCTCGTCCTGCTCCAACGAATCCAAGAAACCTTCCATTAAATCAAGACATAAAAGTCAGTCAGTCAAACAAACAAGGAACAAAACGGACGTTTTGCTTGTACGTATGAGCATAAAGTGAAGTTTTTATGATTTATGATCGAATAAAGTGACTGAATTTACATATCATAAATAATGCTACAACAATTTCCATCTATGCAAATAGTTTTTCCCAACCACGCAACTATATTCCATCCAAATCCCATTTCAGATGAATATTTCCAGTTAGATTTGCAAGTGGGATGTTTTCTAGTGCTGTTACATATCGTCCTATGTGTGTGCATCTATGAGACAAGAACATCAAATGATTATGGTATTTTAAAAGGATAATCTTTTTCATTAAAATATTATAGTGGGAGATAATGTTTTATCTTAAAGCATATGTAAATAAAGCTAACATCTGTAGGATTTATTTAAGAAGGTTCAATAATATACAGGTATGCCTATATTGTGAAGAATAAACGATTAATGATAAAATTATTTTCATTTTGTTTTTGCTTAAAATACATAAAACTTAAGCCAAATAATCATAAAAAACGCAGAAAGCCCATCAGCAGAAAAAAATGAGGATATTTTTTTATCATGCATACTCGTATAATGCTGAAATTAAAGAAACCAAATAATTTCATGAAAAAAATTGACTTGTGCTCAAAACCTTGAATGTTTTTCATGCGAAGTTAAAATTCAACTATACAGTGGAAATCGGTTATAACGTCCACGAGGGGATGATACAAATTACGCCTTCGTAACCGATTGACGTTGTACCCGATACATAAAAAAATTCAAAACTTCTAACTAAACATTTAAATTTATACTACATACTGGGCATATACACCTTAATAAAGAATAAAGTTTAGTTTAATTAAGGAAAAAGTAATCTCCTATCATCTTTTGTGTTTTAGTTGAATGTTTAAGCAGCTGCTATTTGCATCCTAAGAGAAACATATTTGCTTTCGTTACTTCGTCAGTTATATCTTTCAAGGCAATAAAGGTTGAGACTGTTTTTAATACCGCGCAAGCTTCTCTCAAAGACGGTTTTTCTTCGAGATTCTCCTCCGCCTCGTTAGATTTCGATCTAGTGACAGAGTAACTTTATTTATATATGATGTATACATTACAAAACTCAAGTGATTTTCCCGTACTTAACATCGAGTTTCCCACGATCTCTTCATCAGTTGGTTGGGCAGACATAGTGATGGGCGAACTCGGGTTTACGTTAAATCGAGTTAACTCGGGTTACAATTTAGCTAACTCGGGTTACAATTTAGCTAACCCGAGTTCAAACCGAGTTGACTAAATCGAGTTAGATAGAAAGAATGTAGTGATGGGTGAGCCCGGGTTTACACCAAATCGAATTAACCGAGTTAAAATTTGCCTCAACCGAGTTCAAGAAGTTAGCCAAACCGATATAAATAGGAAAAATCTAATGCTTGCGTGGTTGGAAAATCGGTTTAAGTTGAATGGATGTTTGGATAGTGGGTAGGATAGATAGTGTAATGATGAGTTCAACGCTCTCTCTTTTGTTGTGTGTTTTGTGTTACACTAGGCAATGATTAACAAAATAGTTATTACCGTAGGTAAAAATTAAAACAAACTATGATTCAGAAAAGAGTTAATTTTACTTGACTTTCAATTACAAACTATACGGTCAAAGTCTTGAAACACAATGAGATTTATACTTAATCCAGTTATCAGTCTTTTCAAGTTTAAGAAACAATAAACTATCTATCAATTCATTATTACTCCGCAATAGGTAGGTATTTAACAGTATACATATTCAAAGTAAAATTTAAAAAAAGTAGTTAATTCTAAGTAAGAATTAGTGTTTTACATAAATAAGAATAGCATCAAAAAGTACATTCTTAAGAACCTCCAGGATTTAACAATATCGACATCGCTAAAAAAGTGTTTCTGAAGCGCTTTTCATAAAGCAATGAAGTGCTCCAAAGTCCCTTATACTTCATATGTATTTTAATATTAGATGTCCGCAGAAGTAAGCACGCTATCAGATAGCTTCCTTAAAAGCACGTTGGAAGCCCGTGCATGCATGCTTCAAATGTGCCTCATATGAAGCTGATATGATCTAATGTAGCTTAAAGTGAAGCGATTGTAAAGCACTTCTCTTTGGATATGGTAACAGAGTGCTTCAAAGGTGATTCTTTAGGAAGCGCTTCAAATTTTTTCGCTGGGTACGAATGCGCATTAAACAAAACAAAAATTATATGCAACGACTTCTCCCCAAAAACCAGAACGATAACGCAAACACAACTCGAGTTAGAAATAGCCTAACACGGGTTGACTCGATTTAACCGCAACTTGAGCTGTCTTGGTCCTAAATCAAATGCAACGAATTTGGCCAAAGTGCAGAGCGATGACTTAGAAATACAACTCGAGTTGGAAATAGCCTAACACGAGTTGACTCGATTTAACCGCAACTCGAGCTGTCTTGGTCACAAATCATATGCTACGAATTTGCCCATGGTTAGAGCGATGACTTAGAAAAACAACTCGAGTTGGAAGTAGCCTAACTCGAGTTGACTCGATTTAAGTGCAACTCGAGTTAACTCGGTTTGTTAAATCGAGTTGACCCATCTCTAGGCAGACATCATTATCCATGCTGTCCAATTCATCAAGAGTGAAGTATGGAAGTTCAAAATTAAGCTGTTCAGTACACTTTGCTTAAGATTCAAAACTTTCAGCAACTTTTAATTGTGATAGGTCTCTTGACAATCTTGCATGTTTGAAGCATTTAGAAATTGATTGAGGAGAAATCTCTGTCCATGCCTTGTCCAACATAAGAATGGTAAATTTTGTGTCTACACCTTTAGTTTTGTGATCATGGATCAATGTTAGAACAATTTGCTGTCAGGTTTGGGGACAGAACCCCCCCGGAATTTCTGTTGTTCGAAGAAAATTCAACTTGAACATTATAAAATTACTTCGTAGCTTTTTTACTAAAGAACCGTTGCTAAGGATTTGTTATAATTTTAGCAAAATCGTATTTGCAAAAGATAAAGCATATACTCCCTTCTTTTGCAGCAAGACATAAGTACAACTAGATTTTTGCAATCCACGAGAATCCAAACTCTTGCGCAATATTAATTGGGCTGAAAATTGGATTAAGCTATTAAGCCGTTTTGCATTTGCAGTAATCAGCTAACAAGTTCCAAACAACTTTCAACCTGCTTCGGAAGATTCCTTCCAAGTGATTTTATGCAAATAAATTTGATTTCACTCTTCATGACATTTGCAATTAAACGTATGTGCAAATAAAAACAATTTTTAACGTCACCAGGTGCGGTACCATGTTGTCAACGCTCTATCTGGATTTCAACACTGAAATCCACCTCAAACCCATCCTAAACGTTGAGTTATTGCCAAAACTTTCACAATACTATATGTACTTTCATATATTTTGCATTGCAAAAGTCAGTTTAGATATGGTCCTATAAGAGGTAGTAGAGCTATGTAAAATAAGCTTTCTACTGTAGTTTGGCTCTGGTTTCAACCAAGGTCAAATAACTAACTGGACATGAAATCATAATATGTGAACCTTTTACACCAGTTGTTATTCTAACGTAATATAAACAACTCCAGCAATATACGAACATGTGAACCTTCTACACCAGATGTTATTCTAACGAAATGTAAATAACTCTAGCAATATACGAGTCAGAATATTTATATGTTTTTGATGGAACATCAGTCTTTCATCAGTCCGTTAGCGAGTGAGCGTTTGAATTGATGATGGACGATTGGCTGATAAAGCGGAAAAAAATTGCCAATAGTGAAAAGGATAAAGAAATAAGTAGTTGACCGTTTTGCGAGCAACAAAGACAATAGTGATTACAATAAAAACGAAAGTAGGTACCTATTCTTTTTTTTTCAAGTTATTGTGTCGTGTGCAGTAAATCCTCCATCACTATATCGGCAATTAAAGGAGATAGTGGACTTCCTATCGGTAGGCCATATATTTGTTTGAGTAGCTTGTTATCATAACTGAATACATTATTGTCGACGATGAAGAAGCTTAAGGCATCCATGAAGCGTTTTTTTATGTTTGTGTGACCGCTAAATTTTCCCATTATTTTTGGATCAACTCGATTGCTAACTTCGTTGATACGTTTATTAATAGTGAGGTAATATCGAAGGAAACCATTGCATCATAATCGTTAATTTCTACGTCCTTGGTTTCCATTTTGAGTCCAGTCGTATTGATAACGTTTAACTTGGAGCTGGTTGTCAGTGTTTTTTTCCAAAAAAAAGTTCTTAACCCACAAAAGTAAAAATCAGTGCATTTTTGTTTTAGTTCATAGCGATTATCATTGTTTATAAATAAGATTTTTGACTATACAATTTATTGATGAATTCATGGTAATGGAAATCGTGATCAATTTTTGATTATATAAACTGCTAGCTATAATCTACCCGCTCCGCAAGCAGGTATTCCTATTTTATAGGTGTCTCAAAAATTTGTGGACCTATGCTCTTTTGGTAATAGTAGTACCATTCTGTTGTTCACATTTTTTGTTTCAGGTTTTACTTTTATAACATTTTCCTACGTTCATTTATGTCTGTTTTTCGGCTTTTTCAATTACGTTTTGAAACTTTTCTCGATCTCCCGATCTCTCTCGATCGAAGCATATGGCCGAACAGGGAAGTATCTTAGAATAATTTATCCCGTATGGAAAGCATACTTTGTTCTTCATACCCCTTGATGTGATGAACAATTTTTTATAGTATGATTTCATGATCTTGAATGATATTTATATGTATAAGCAATTCACAAAAATTTATTCTCATTTCAGTTTTGCTTCGAGTGTGTCGTAAATTGCGATCCTTTATTTGCAGTTATATAACCATTTTGATCCATTGTCCACGGTCATCTGTTGTCAAAAAGATTCCCATTGATTTGTAGTGGAACTAAACTAACCAAACTTAAATACATATTTTAATATGCGGGCCTACAGATACTCGTAGAGATAGATTTGCGATTAAGCGACATCAGTATTTTTTTGGAAGCAAAATTAACTGATGAGGAAAAATATCAGATTTTGAAAAATCTTTGGATACCACACCTAAGTATGTGTTTCCAACTAATAGTCCAAGAAACTGAAAGTTCCAGAGAAAATGGTTTCAAGAATTCACTTGGTTTTTATATTCTTAAAAGCTCGATGGTGTGTTTTGTCGCTTCTGCATTTTTTTTTACCCCAAAAGCAGTTGAAAAAGGAAATCACACACCTGTCAGATCTCTTGTGACTATGGCGTTTTCCCAGTGGAAAGATACCAAAGAACAATTTCGAATTCATGAGCATTTGGCGTATCATAGAAGCGCAATAGTCCCAGCACAAAATTTTATTGATGCTAAAGAGAAAAAAATTGTAGACGTAAGTTTACAATTAAACTCTGTAAAAAGAGCTGAAATTCAACGGAATCGAGAAATTTCAAAATCAATCATGGACACAATCATCTTCATCGGCAGACAAGAAATATCTTTGAGCGGTCATTGTGATGCTGGCCCGATATCATTACAAACTCCTTATCATAACGATGGAAATTTTAGATCTCTGCTACGATTTCGGATAGCCTCGAGTGACATTACCTTAATGCAACATTTGGTTCAAACAGAAACAATGAAAAATCACGTTTTAAGTTACACGAGTCCACAAATTCAAAATGAACTAATCGAGATTCCGGGAAATATTATTCTTGAAAATCTTGTATCAAAAATCAAAAAGAGCAAATGCTGCACAAAACTGGCTGATGGAACAACGCGTATAAGAGGCATAGAACAATACTCATTATGCATTCGATACACAGAAAAAACGGATGATGTTATTATTCGAGAAGATTTTCTTAAATTTGTTCTTATGGATGATACTAGACGCTGAGGGCTTGCATCTTCTTTGCTAAACATTTGTGAGCAATTAAGGATTTCTTTGAAGTTTCTGGTTTCTCAGGGCTATGATAGAGCAGCTATGATGAGCGGAGAATGGAATGGTTGTGCCAAAGCAATTATGGAACATTATCCTTGTGCACTGTATGTCATTGTGCAAGTCATTCGTTAAGCTTGTCTATTGGTGAGGCGTTTTCAGTCCCCTTAATAAGTAATTGTCCCAGATCGATAAAAACTAACATCTATTTCTTTAGGCCTTTTGCAAAACGTTAATATGTTTTAGCTGGTTTCATCGAATCTTTTGAATGTGCGACAAAGAGAGATTGCTTTAGGAAACTGTGTGAAACCAGATGGACTGAAGGACTTGACGTTATCATAATTTTTAAAGAAACGTTCGCCCCAATTTGTTATAGTTTAGAAAAACTTCAGAAATGTGTAAATACTGAAACTTCCTAAAACACTTTTAGCTATCACCAAACTCTTCAAAGTGCCGCGTTTATTGTCTCAATGGTTGTAGTCAAGGAAATCTTTGCCCTTACTCATCCGTTGACTATCTACTTACAAGGTAAAAGTCTTGATCTTGCTCCCACTGTCTCAACTGCTGATGATTTGATTGTTATGCAGGAAAACATAAAAGAAAACGCCTTATCAGAATTCAGACAACTTTTCGCTGCCCCGAACGAAATATCTGATAGTATTGGAATTAAAATTGAAATTCCCAGGATTGCGAAACTTTAGAGGAATCGAGAAAATTACCAATCCGATTCAGTAGAAAAGTACTTTCTCAAATCAGTATTCATACCATTTGTCGATCGCTTTATTGGTGCTTTGAGTGACAAATTTGTAAAATACAAAAGAACTTTGTCAATGATACAAAATATAATTCCAAATAAATGTCGGGTGGCAACACTGCCGGCAAAGAGATCGTCGCTTGCAACATGATCGAAGGGAGCCGAATAGGAGAGCATGGCGCGAGCATACGTGACTTCGTTTCGTTCTTCTTAATTATTGAATTCGTTCTTCCTAAATGCTGAGTTTCATAACAAACCTTTTCAACGAATAAAGATTGTTTTATTGTTCAACCTTCACATGGGGCTCAATCGGGATCAGCATTGATTAATAATCTAATTCGTTTGTGTTCCGAACCCAGTATCGATCGGCAGCGCCATTTTGAAGTGGTATCTCGTGTGTGTGCGAGCTACTACCTGTCTAGAGAGACACAGCAATATTGGTGCACCAACTTTTCTGACTGCCTAGAAAGGAGAGAGAGAAACGGGGAAAGAGCATGTCGGACGCAAGATTGGAAGTGAGAGAGTGGCTTGACCGGTACACCAGAAATGGACTCGTGCGAGAGTGCTCGATGCGGGGTCTCGAAAAAAGTGGGACGAAAGAAGAATTAGCTGCTCGAATTGTGGAATTTGACGAACAAAATCCCGTGGTAACTAACAAAATGTGCGAGATGGCGGACAGTATGAGACTAGTCGTGAGTGAAGAGACAGACAATCGTTGAGTGTATTGTATCAGAAACATCAACACCGATTCAAAATCTCACAGTGGCAGCGAGTGTGGGCCGGGAACCGAGTGGGGTATACGCGTTCCGCGAACTGGAAGAGAGCATTGAAAAATTCGGTGCGGAGAATGGACAAAGTATCTCTACGTGGATCGAAGAGTTCGAATGTATTAGTATGAGCATCGGTTGGACTGAACTGCAAAAACTCCTTTGCACGAAGAAGTTATTGATAGGAACTGAGCGGGAATTCATGTTCGCCGAGAACGAGTTGGATAGTTATACCGAGTTCGACAGAAAATTCAGTGCCGCGGAAGTATATAGTACATACTCAAACATACGAAGAAGCTAGACAACGATCGCTGAGCTAAAATCGAAATTGGATGTCTATGCGAAGGTGAAAGAAAAATCCAGGGCGAAAACCCATATAAAAAGTGCGGTAGCGACAATAAACAACATGGGCGCGATGTTTCCCATGTGGCCCGACGGGGCGTAAAGCAAGTGATTGCCCGGATAAAGACAAGGGAAATAAGTGTTTCAAATGTGAAACGTATGGACATTTATCGCAACAATGCCCGCAAAGGCAAGGTGTGAACAACTCGAACTCTACGTGAATTTCATTGAGCGTTTCACGGGAGATGAAAACGTTGTTAATGTAAAAGTCGGTGACCGAAAAATTATGGTGGTAGTAGACACTTACAGTGACTTGAATTTGATCGGACATGCGGTATGGCAGGAATTAGAAGGAGCAGTTCCGAGTACGGTTCCAAGTAACATAAAAATTCGCGGACTCGGTAACGCAATTTCTGATGCGATTGGGAGAGTAAATATGGACATCGGAATCGTAGAAATAGTGTTTTCTATTGAATTTTACATCGTCCCGACAAAGGCCATGAGTGTTAATATGATCATCGGCAGACAATTTTTGAAGACGGTAAGTTACATTATTACACCCAAGTATGTGAAGATTAAGCCATTCATGCAAACCGTTGAACGATTGGCTTCAATCGCGATCAACGATCGAGTCAATGACGACAGCTGGATGATGAGAATTTCATGCCACCACGGGGAAAACGATTTCAAGGTTCGGAGCAAATTCAAAGACGTTGGGCAAAACTTGTTGGATAGCTACACTCCGAAGGAGAAACAGAAGCCAGGTATTCAGCGGGTTATAGCGCTGATGGATGAAACGCCCATATACCATCTCCCAAGACGATTGGCACCTTTAGAAAACGCCATAGTTGAAGGTGTAATGTGACGCCTACGCCCAGGAATCGAAGTGATTCCGATCCCGAACCCTTGTAACCTGCCAGATGGATATGTCCTCGAAGTGCCAGCGGACTTCATCGGTTGTGCGGATATCGTTGTGCAGAAAATATTTTTTTTTCTGTCCAAATATTTAGATCCGTGGATATAAATATTCGAAATATAGAATTAATCCAACCCCGGCACATTTCGAGACATAGCCATCTGGAAATGCCCCTCCACCGTGGCCATCGAGAAAACTATGCCACTGGCGACATCTGGAGAAGCACATTTCCGCCATATGAAGTGCCATTCCACGCACAGATGTTTTGTCTGTTGTGACAACCAGGGATTTGACAGCCACATGGAAGTGATGGCAGTCAGTATACTTTAATTTGGACAGATGTCAGGGAATTTGGCGCCTCTTGTAGGACGTAAAAGCCGAGAAGGTGTAGGAAAAGAACGGGTCACGGGAATTGCCGCTGTTGTACGGACATTGATTAATCGTTTGGCTAAGTAACAGCAATAAGAAAGTGAGTGATGCAATTTTTCATCAATTAAAAGTTTAAGAGTTAACCTCTCTCTCTAGGTTGGTGTTGTGTCTAAAAGTAAAGGCCGCTCTTGATTGGAAATAAAGAGTTCCTCGCCCCATGAATGGGATGCGCCGAAAAACACCGACTGGCGAAATTCGTTGCGACGAGTGTAACAAGGTATTTACAAAGATTTGCTATTTAACACAACACTATAAAACATTCCATAAGGGCGAGCAACCATTCCGTTGTAATCGATGTGGCAAACGTTTTTCCAACGAAGTCACTTTCGACACGCACTATGCGAAGCACAGTGCAGCACAAAAACCCCATCAATGTCAATTTTGTCCGAAACAATTCCATCATAAAACTGATCTGAGAAGACATATCGATTCGCATACAGGCAGAAAAGCTTACGTGTGCGAAACCTGTTTAAAAGGCGTCATTTAATCATAAATTATTTCTGCAAGTAAAATGACCCTACTGCACCAAAGAACGTGATATTATGAAATAAAATGGTACTCGTTTTCTATTAATGAGAAATATTCAGCAACCACTTTCCTTTTCTCATATTTACAATGTCACGTTTCTGTTCTTCACTCTGTCTGTTTAATTTAAACAAGATCTTCCACAGAGAAAAATGCCAGATTTTATGAATATTAGCCTCCAACCCTTCCTATCAAACAGACATTCTACAAATTTATCAGTGATATTCTTAGTTTTAAAAAAATCTTTAAAATTGATAGTAAATTGTCTAAGGACATAAGTTATAATTGGGAACTCACTTTACTTCCACTTGCTTTGTAAGAAACTTTCATAAAATGTTTACATACAATAACTATTAGTTTTAAGTGCTGTTTTTTTTTTGTAAAGGTTATTTTTTTTTGTCCTTTTATTAAAATTATTTGATTTATTTGATTATTCAATCAAGGCAAGAAAACTTTCAGAATACATCTTCGAAAAGACAATAAAACATTCCTTAAAAAAAAAAAAAAATTTATATCACATATACATAAAATACCAAGTATAATTTATCTTATAACTACTAGTAAAGGAAACTATTGCAACGAAAGGATATATAGAGTTTAGATTTTGCTGGATAAGTTAATAATTGTACGTGAACGGTGACACAATAACAGAGAAGTACCGACAGACCTCAGCGATATATTTTGCATTTTTCAACTGTAAAACTAATACCGAACAAGTATTTTTGCATTTTTAACTCTTCAAAGTAGATGATCAGAAAACTTGCACACTCCCACAACAAACTCTTAATGCTAGAGAACACAGACCACATTTACCATTCATATGTTTAAAGAAGCCATCATATATTTCAGGTTATTGATTAAATTTTTTTTATTCTTGCAAAGAATTTTAGAAATATTGTTACCGATCAGTCACAATTTGTTAAAAGACACATTTTGGGTCTAGAAACGATACAATAATGTTTTATTCATTTAAAGTAATATTAGATTGAAAAAAAAAAAAAATTTCGTATTTAAGGTGATCAACGTCTTACCTCATTTCTACTTTCTTATATAGTTTCCATGAATTAATGTTTTGTATCAAATACGGTGAATTTTGTATAAATAGATGTACGTTACATAGTAGTGCTACTCAAAATAAGCAACTCAATAGTTTCCTACAAAGTGCCTTGTATGTTAGTTATAGATATAGTTTTTTTTACAAAAATCAGTTTGTATAAAATTAGGTAAGAATGTATGAGATATGAATTAATCGTCAATGGAAAACTCCTCGAAATATGAAAACGTTTGACATTCAAATCAAATCTATGTTCATATGTTAAAAGTATCATAAATATATTTGATTCCGGGAATTGAAATAAGATAAAGTTGGATATATGACAATCTAGGTATGCTCAGGTACACATACATTTCATAAGTAACGTCCACAAAGGTTTAGGTTCCCAAGAGTTGCGCTCATTGGAAATAGTTAGAGAAAATCTAAATTAGCTACGGTGAAATTTTCAGAAACGAAAATCTAAATATTTTATTCGGCAATATTTTTTAAAGTTATTGTTTAGACCTTTTCATTTGGACATTTCCTTTCTACATCACATACAGCAAAAAAAAAAAAAATGTTCCTTTCGAGCCGAAGCTATGATTTTAAGCAAATGCAGAACTTCCTAGATTAGTTTATCCTTTAAACAATTACTGTGATCAGAATTTAACAGTCAACATTCCAAAATAAAAAAAAAAAAAGTTTGATTATCAATTTCAGTAGATATGATTCACGTCTTGTTGGATCGAGTTAGGACAAAAATAAATAAAGAAGGTAAAACCATCAATTCAAATCTAGTGTAATGTAAAGGATTTGAATGTCAATGATTTTCTGTGGAACAAAGTGAAAGTGGCAGAAAATGCGAATAAAGACCATAATATTCCATTACTTGTTAAGAAAGTTTATTAATTGTATAACATAGCGAGAATATCTCGCTCTAAATTTTTTTTTGTAATAAATGTAACTCAAAACTATAAAAATACAAAATAAAATCATGAATTGCTAATTTAACGAACGACTTTCCTTTTCAGTGACTCGTTCTTTTTCAGGGGGAACAGAGAGTGTAGGGTAAGTATGCCGTCGCGAGGGTAGGGTTTCGACAAATCCGCTGAAGTCGGTTTCGCGTCGCGCGCGGTACGCGGTACCTTTGCTTGTTTCGCCATTTCTTTAGAGTAGTTTGCTTCGGTGTAAGTTCGAGTAGTATATTTTTCGGTACCGCGTCGGTGAATCGGTAACGCGCCTATGAGATTTTGTAGCGTTTTTGATTGGAGATCTGTGGATAGATCCCATCCAGAACTAACGTAATGTAGGTTTCTCGTTCTGGATGAGTAAATGTTGACGCGTTTAGAAAACGGGCAATTTCAGGTGACTGAAATATTGTAATTGAGCGTAACCCATTCGGAGACCCGCGACCGAAATCCTCTCCGAACTAGCTGGCCGACAAGCAGTCACCGCATGAATGGGTTACGGTGCACGGATTGGTTGACCTGTTGGTACCATCCGTTGGCACTACTCAGACTTAACGTCTAGAACCGATGAGAGGTCGGTTCCGCGTTCGATCGGAAAAGTAGAAAAATCATTACAAATGGCGCCCAACGTGGGGCCAAAAACATCCTAAGGGGGAAAGAACTTCGCGTCTTCTGACGAGTTGGTCCTTTACGGAGGATGTAAGGTACTTTGGTACTCGAGTCCCACTATCAGGAGCAGTGGAATTGTGTGCTACACATTAGAGGTCGCTTCACGTGAGTTGTAGCTTCCGCTCTCCTTTGTTTGATTTTGCTTTCGCGACAGAATCCTTCCGATGTGTTGTCCCAGGTTAACCCCTGTAAGGACCTTCTATTTGCTTGATGGAACTGCCAGTCTGATGGGTTTACCTATCAGCATGGACTCTCAAGAAAATAGAAGGCTACCTTGCCTTTATGTCGCGGAAGGATTCTAACTATTTCTTATGCGTGTTAGACGAGTGGTATCGGTTCAACGTTCGATGGCGTATGCTGGAGTTGCGAAGCCCGGAATGCTTCCACGCGTCGGGAATTTTGACCGCGTACAAAGTCGTTACGGTAGCTCTACCACTTGTCTCGTCGAGTCATTTAACGTAGATTAGAAACGGTTTGTAATGTATGTGGGTATGGGGATAAATTTCGTAAATCGACCGAAGCACCCTTTCTTCGGCAGATTACCACGCACTCTCATTTCCCGCTGAAGAGTTCGACCACTGAAAAGGAAAGTGTATATCAAATAATTTTTTTTCTTCCCACGTATCAATAGCTCGCCACTATCGGCCACTAATTAGTAGTAAGTTTTGTCCATTTATATATTAGGGTTATAATAGGAATAAGTCTAGTTTATATATTTTTTCTCTTTTTTTTTTAGAAGCAAAACGAAAATGGCCACGAAGCGGACCCCAGATAAGCGGTGGACCCGATCTAAAACGGTCCAACCAGCTAACTGTGGGATCTGCTTCGAAGACGTAGTGGAGGGCGTACACAGCGTGCGATTGGATTGTGGACATCTATTCCATCGTGCCTGTGTACAACAGCTCCTCCTCACGTCAGAGCTGTGTCCCTTATGCCGGCGACCCATAGAGCGGACCGCCCTAGACGTCCCCCTCGGAACGCCCCTACCAACGCGTGGAGCAGTGGCGAAAGGAGCTCCAGAAGCCGAACCGTCACACCCACTCTTAGACCTGCAAGGAGCAGTAGGCGGTGAAGTTCCGGCTGCAAGTGTCGTGTCCGAGGTGACAACCATGCCTTCCGCCCACTCCATTGACACCCTCGTGGCGTTGATGAGGGATATGTCGGAGAGGATTGGCAACCTGGAGGGAAAGATCCAGAATCTCCCGTTGAGCCAACCACCCAGCCGCGTGAGAACTCCGCTTGGCTGGGAGCCAAATCCCAGTGTGGCGATGCCCCACTCCCGACAATCCGAGCAATGGGTCCCACCCCCAAGGAACTCGGGAATGGATCCCAGAGCTCCCGAATACAGACCGCGACACAGTACCGGACCTCCGTTGGTACCTCCAGCCCCCGAGGCAGTTCAGTACCACAGGTCAATCGAGGATGTGATTCCCCCCGGGAACGCATTGGCACCTTTTCGAGACCCGACGCCTCGTATCATGGAGAGTTGGCGCCTGAACTTTACAGGGTTCAACGATATGATATCGGCGGACCGGTTCCTTTTCTGGATTCAGGCGTTGGTGTCCAGCACCCTGGGAGGTGATTCCTCGGCCTTCCTCCGGCATGCCCATCTTTTGTTCAGCGGCGACGCTGCCGACTGGTACTGGAGCTTTAAAGAGTCAACGCCACGTCCCACTTGGCACTCTTTCAGTGCAGCCTTCCGCAATCGATTTGAGGATGGCTTCACTGAGAGAGAGCTAAGAGAGCAAATAAAGAAACGGAAACAAGGCGCTCACGAACCGTTCGACCAGTACTACACCAGTATAGTGAGATTGAGCACTCGCCTGCGAAATACCATGCCCGAGGACGAATTAGTAGAAATTATCAGAGAGAACATGCGCTGGGATCTCCAGAACAGCCTGCTACATTTTCCCATCAACACCATACAGGGATTGCGCCTCCATGCGCGTAGACAAGAACACTTGGATGAGCGACGAGGTACCTTCCGTCCACAACCTCGCATAACGGGACCAAATCCCCGAAATCATCACACCGCGGAGTTGATGGCAGCTGACCACCTACTTGCTGATCCAGTACCAGTACCGAGGAGCGGAGCACCACCGGAGCTTGAGGACCCAGCCTTGATTGATCGACCCTCCCTTGAAGCAATTACAAGCCCGACGGTCTGTTGGAACTGCCGACAACCGGGACATCGGTTCTATGCATGTCCAGCGGAGCCAACGCTTTTCTGCTACCGTTGCGGGAAGGCCGACACATACGCACCGGACTGTGCAAATTGCAAAGGGCGAAAAAACTTGCCACCGAGTGCCGCGACCACCCGTCGGCACTCCTAGACCCCGGACGAACCAATCCAGACCCCATCACCAGCTATGACCCAGCTCCCAACATGACTCCAACTCTGCTGACTCGCACCGCTAAACACAGTTCTCCCGAAGTTCCACAACCGACGCCGTCCTTCGCCGAGGCCAACGCGCAGGGAAATGAGAGCGAGACGAAAGTTCCTTGGCATGTAAAACCTTTTCATGTCAGGCTGCGGAATTACTTGGATACTCGACAGCGCATCTTCCATGAGGAATTGGCCACAAATGTCCCACCGCGAAGCAAGCGAGCCACGCGTCGGATGCGGAGCTTCTGGAGAAAAGTCAGGCAGTCGAGGAAAGTGTTGAAGGACATATACTTAGACGAATTATTGAGGGATGATGTTCGGCCATATGCGTCAGTACACCTCCTGCAAAAACGAGTATCAGGCTTAGTCGATACGGGAGCCAGTGTGAATTGCATCTCTGCCGAGTTTGCAGGGGAGGTACTGGCAAAGCACGCGGACCAAATTCGTCATTTCACCTCCTGGTTAAGCACGGCGGACGGAACTCGTCACTCTGTAGTGGGAAAAATTATGACGGATGTCACCTTTAAAGGGGTAACTAAACCTATGGAATTTTTCATCATACCTCAGTTAACCCAGAATCTTTATTTAGGAGTGGATTTCGTTCGAAAATTTAACTTGGCCCCGGCACTATTTTCCGGTTCGACCCTGGAGTCCGTCACCACCGTTCCTGACCAATCTCAACCCACTAACTTACTACGACATACTCTAGATGTAAATCAGCAACTGCGTCTAGACTCGGCTATATCGGCTTTTCCATCGCATGAGAAAGAAGGTCTCGGGAGGACTGCCCTGGTGTTCCACACGATAGACGTGGGGGATGCTAAACCCATAAAACAGAGACATTTCGCCATATCTCCGGCGAAGGAAAAATCGTTATATGCCGAAGTGGATCGAATGCTATCATTAGGCGTAATCGAAGAATCACAGAGCGCGTGGGCTTCCCCAGTCACCTTAGTTGTCAAGCCGAACAAGGTCCGGTTATGCTTAGATGCCAGACGCTTGAACGCCGTCACAGTCAAGGACGCATATCCTCTACCGTTGATCGAAGGCATTTTGAGTCGATTGCCTAAAGCCCATTTCATCACGAGCTTAGACCTCAAGGACGCCTTCTGGCAAATTCCTTTAGACCCCGGTTCAAAGGAGAAAACAGCCTTCACAGTCCCAGGTCGGCCCCTATATCAATTCGTGACCATGCCATTCGGATTGTGTAATGCCCCCCAAACGATGACGCACCTTATGGATAAGGTGATACCACCTCATTTGCGGCACCAAGTTTTCGTTTACTTGGACGATCTGCTGCTTATAACCGAGACCTTTGACGAACACATCGACCTGCTTCAGGAGGTGGCTCTACACATCCGGAGGGCAAGATTAACCATCAACATAAGGAAGAGCCAGTTCGTGATGACGGAGGTGAAGTATTTAGGTCACATCATTGGGCATGGGCATATCAAGACCGATCCGGAAAAGACTCAAGCGATTGACGTTTTTCCATTACCCAAGACCACCAAACAGTTACGCCGATTCTTAGGCTTATGCGGATGGTACCAGCGTTTTGTACGTGACTATGCCACCATTACCACTCCTTTGACCGACATGCTGCGTAAGGGACGTAAATTCGTCTGGGAAGAGCCCAGCTTGCGAGCCTTTGAAGAGCTAAAGAAGAGTCTGACTACAGCCCCCGTACTGCACAGCCCGGACTTTGACAAACCGTTCTCAATCCATTGTGACGCGAGTCAACATGGGGTGGGAGCAGTCTTAGTCCAGGTTGCACAAGACGGCGAGGAGAGACCTATAGCCTTCATGTCGCACAAGCTGAACCCAGCCCAGCGAAATTACACGGTCTCCGAGCAGGAATGTCTAGCTGCGGTGTTGGCAGTGAAACGCTTCCGAGCCTATGTGGAGGGACACACCTTTGAAATCGTTACGGATCACGCTTCTCTGAAATGGCTAATGAGCCAGACTGATCTCAACGGCAGATTGGCCAGGTGGGCACTGAAACTACAGGCATTTGACTTCACAATTCACCACCGAAAAGGAAGCCAGCATGTAGTCCCCGACACCCTATCCAGAATGTTCGCCCCTGAAGGAGCCGAGTTGGTCCAAGAGGACGACAGCCCCCAATTGATCGATCTGGACCATCCTGCCTTCAAGTCAGCAACCTACACACAACTGATTCATACTATCCAGAATCAACAGCCCCAGCTGCCTGAACTGCGGTTGACGGATGGATTTATTTATAAGCGGATGGGACACGCATCCGGAGACCCCATACAAGAAGAAGAACAGTGGAAGTTGTGGGTGCCCGAAGAATTAACCACTGATCTTATCAGGCGGGCTCATGACCACCCAACAAGTGCGCACGGCGGATACGGTCGTACACTTAGGCGGTTGAAAACCTGTTTCTTTTGGCCTAAGATGGCACAACAGATAAAAGCGTACGTAGCCTCTTGTGAGCTATGCAAGTGCACTAAAGCGCCCAACACCATTCTTCGGCCACCCATGGGTAAGGTTGAGGTCCCCGAACGCGTGTTCCAGCGCTTGTACATTGATCTTATCGGTCCTTACCCTCGATCTGCTTCTGGCCACACGGGAGCTGTCGTGGTCCTGGACCAGCTCTCCAAATTCCCTATCATAGAGCCACTACGTAACATGCACACTGGACCAATAACCAGCTTTTTGGAGAACCGAGTCTTTCACATGTTTGGAGTTCCGGAGAAACTTGTCTCCGACAATGGGGTCCAGTTCACCTCCAGCAAGTTCCGAGACCTAATGTCCAAATACGGCATCATCCACCAACGAACTGCCGTCTATTCACCACAAGCCAACGCATCCGAACGACTGAATCGTACGCTCATAGCGGCCATTCGCGCCTATGTCCACCCGAATCAGAGGGACTGGGATCGCAAATTGTCCGCCATCACTAGTGCGCTGCGCTCGTCGTACCACGCCACGACCGGCATTTCGCCGTATTTTGCAGTGTTCGGCCAGTACATGATCGGTCATGGGAGCGCTTACCGGCTATTGCGGCAGCTGAAATCGCTAGAGGACCCAATCGTGGTTCTAGAACCGCACGAAAAGCTCCAACTTCTGCGAGATCAACTGCGGGAGAAGATTGAAGAAAGTAGACGGATGGGAGAGGAGCGGTACAACTTGCGATCTCATCCTTCTGGCTTTAAGGCCGGCGACGAAATATATCGTCGAAACTTCCGACAGAGCGATGCCACCCGCCATTACAATGCCAAACTAGACAAGAAATTCGGGAAGTGTCGAGTCATACAAGTCATAAGCCCCACCCGATACCTCATCGCGGACATGACTGGTAAGACCCTGGGAATTTACCACGCAAAAGACCTTAGACGATGAAGTGCAACTAATTCCCACGAGAAACCTTGGCTTATCCCAAATCTCTGCCTAGACCAAGGCCTCCGAATAACACCTGACTTCCTACTATATAGTCACTGTCGAGTCTTCACGAACAGGGTTGTAGCCTATCCTTCGAAACCGATCTTCGACCCGTCACGTCCCTAACCAAGACCTTTTACAAAGGAGACGGGATCGTAATTACTTCGATTTTGGGGGGGGGAATGTGTAATGTGACGCCTACGCCCAGGAATCGAAGTGATTCCGATCCCGAACCCTTGTAACCTGCCAGATGGATATGTCCTCGAAGTGCCAGCGGACTTCATCGGTTGTGCGGATATCGTTGTGCAGAAAATATTTTTTTTTCTGTCCAAATATTTAGATCCGTGGATATAAATATTCGAAATATAGAATTAATCCAACCCCGGCACATTTCGAGACATAGCCATCTGGAAATGCCCCTCCACCGTGGCCATCGAGAAAACTATGCCACTGGCGACATCTGGAGAAGCACATTTCCGCCATATGAAGTGCCATTCCACGCACAGACGTTTTGTCTGTTGTGACAACCAGGGATTTGACAGCCACATGGAAGTGATGGCAGTCAGTATACTTTCATTTGGACAGATGTCAGGGAATTTGGCGCCTCTTGTAGGACGTAAAAGCCGAGAAGGTGTAGGAAAAGAACGGGTCACGGGAATTGCCGCTGTTGTACGGACATTGATTAATCGTTTGGCTAAGTAACAGCAATAAGAAAGTGAGTGATGCAATTTTTCATCAATTAAAAGTTTAAGAGTTAACCTCTCTCTCTAGTTTGGTGTTGTGTCTAAAAGTAAAGGCCGCTCTTGATTGGAAATAAAGAGTTCCTCGCCCCATGAATGGGATGCGCCGAAAAACACCGACTGGCGAAATTCGTTGCGACGAGTGTAACAAGGTATTTACAAAGATTTGCTATTTAACACAACACTATAAAACATTCCATAAGGGCGAGCAACCATTCCGTTGTAATCGATGTGGCAAACGTTTTTCCAACGAAGTCACTTTCGACACGCACTATGCGAAGCACAGTGCAGCACAAAAACCCCATCAATGTCAATTTTGTCCGAAACAATTCCATCATAAAACTGATCTGAGAAGACATATCGATTCGCATACAGGCAGAAAAGCTTACGTGTGCGAAACCTGTTTAAAAGGCGTCATTTAATCATAAATTATTTCTGCAAGTAAAATGACCCTACTGCACCAAAGAACGTGATATTATGAAATAAAATGGTACTCGTTTTCTATTAATGAGAAATATTCAGCAACCACTTTCCTTTTCTCATATTTACAGTGTCACGTTTCTGTTCTTCACTCTGTCTGTTTAATTTAAACAAGATCTTCCACAGAGAAAAATGCCAGATTTTATGAATATTAGCCTCCAACCCTTCCTATCAAACAGACATTCTACAAATTTATCAGTGATATTCTTAGTTTTAAAAAAATCTTTAAAATTGATAGTAAATTGTCTAAGGACATAAGTTATAATTGGGAACTCACTTTACTTCCACTTGCTTTGTAAGAAACTTTCATAAAATGTTTACATACAATAACTATTAGTTTTAAGTGCTGTTTTTTTTTTGTAAAGGTTATTTTTTTTTGTCCTTTTATTAAAATTATTTGATTTATTTGATTATTCAATCAAGGCAAGAAAACTTTCAGAATACATCTTCGAAAAGACAATAAAACATTCCTTAAAAAAAAAAAAAAATTTATATCACATATACATAAAATACCAAGTATAATTTATCTTATAACTACTAGTAAAGGAAACTATTGCAACGAAAGGATATATAGAGTTTAGATTTTGCTGGATAAGTTAATAATTGTACGTGAACGGTGACACAATAACAGAGAAGTACCGACAGACCTCAGCGATATATTTTGCATTTTTCAACTGTAAAACTAATACCGAACAAGTATTTTTGCATTTTTAACTCTTCAAAGTAGATGATCAGAAAACTTGCACACTCCCACAACAAACTCTTAATGCTAGAGAACACAGACCACATTTACCATTCATATGTTTAAAGAAGCCATCATATATTTCAGGTTATTGATTAAATTTTTTTTATTCTTGCAAAGAATTTTAGAAATATTGTTACCGATCAGTCACAATTTGTTAAAAGACACATTTTGGGTCTAGAAACGATACAATAATGTTTTATTCATTTAAAGTAATATTAGATTAAAAAAAAAAAAAATTTCGTATTTAAGGTGATCAACGTCTTACCTCATTTCTACTTTCTTATATAGTTTCCATGAATTAATGTTTTGTATCAAATACGGTGAATTTTGTATAAATAGATGTACGTTACATAGTAGTGCTACTCAAAATAAGCAACTCAATAGTTTCCTACAAAGTGCCTTGTATGTTAGTTATAGATATAGTTTTTTTTACAAAAATCAGTTTGTATAAAATTAGGTAAGAATGTATGAGATATGAATTAATCGTCAATGGAAAACTCCTCGAAATATGAAAACGTTTGACATTCAAATCAAATCTATGTTCATATGTTAAAAGTATCATAAATATATTTGATTCCGGGAATTGAAATAAGATAAAGTTGGATATATGACAATCTAGGTATGCTCAGGTACACATACATTTCATAAGTAACGTCCACAAAGGTTTAGGTTCCCAAGAGTTGCGCTCATTGGAAATAGTTAGAGAAAATCTAAATTAGCTACGGTGAAATTTTCAGAAACGAAAATCTAAATATTTTATTCGGCAATATTTTTTAAAGTTATTGTTTAGACCTTTTCATTTGGACATTTCCTTTCTACATCACATACAGCAAAAAAAAAAAAAATGTTCCTTTCGAGCCGAAGCTATGATTTTAAGCAAATGCAGAACTTCCTAGATTAGTTTATCCTTTAAACAATTACTGTGATCAGAATTTAACAGTCAACATTCCAAAATAAAAAAAAAAAAAGTTTGATTATCAATTTCAGTAGATATGATTCACGTCTTGTTGGATCGAGTTAGGACAAAAATAAATAAAGAAGGTAAAACCATCAATTCAAATCTAGTGTAATGTAAAGGATTTGAATGTCAATGATTTTCTGTGGAACAAAGTGAAAGTGGCAGAAAATGCGAATAAAGACCATAATATTCCATTACTTGTTAAGAAAGTTTATTAATTGTATAACATAGCGAGAATATCTCGCTCTAAATTTTTTTTTGTAATAAATGTAACTCAAAACTATAAAAATACAAAATAAAATCATGAATTGCTAATTTAACGAACGACTTTCCTTTTCAGTGACTCGTTCTTTTTCAGGGGGAACAGAGAGTGTAGGGTAAGTATGCCGTCGCGAGGGTAGGGTTTCGACAAATCCGCTGAAGTCGGTTTCGCGTCGCGCGCGGTACGCGGTACCTTTGCTTGTTTCGCCATTTCTTTAGAGTAGTTTGCTTCGGTGTAAGTTCGAGTAGTATATTTTTCGGTACCGCGTCGGTGAATCGGTAACGCGCCTATGAGATTTTGTAGCGTTTTTGATTGGAGATCTGTGGATAGATCCCATCCAGAACTAACGTAATGTAGGTTTCTCGTTCTGGATGAGTAAATGTTGACGCGTTTAGAAAACGGGCAATTTCAGGTGACTGAAATATTGTAATTGAGCGTAACCCATTCGGAGACCCGCGACCGAAATCCTCTCCGAACTAGCTGGCCGACAAGCAGTCACCGCATGAATGGGTTACGGTGCACGGATTGGTTGACCTGTTGGTACCATCCGTTGGCACTACTCAGACTTAACGTCTAGAACCGATGAGAGGTCGGTTCCGCATTCGATCGGAAAAGTAGAAAAATCATTACAAAGGTTAAGTAAAGGAACGGTTGAATGAAGGTGTAATACGGCCATCATCGAGCGACTTTGCAAGTCAAGTGGTCGTCGTCAAGAAGAAAGACGGGTCGCATAGGCTCTGTGTAGATTACCTTAGCCCAAATAGTAAAGTTGTAAGAGATCGATTCCCTATGCCGATCATTGAGAACCAGCTTTATTGATTGGCATCAGCATGAGTTTATACGACACTTGATTTGAAAAATGTTTATTTCCATGTACCTGTGACCGAATCCAGTCGAAGATATACCGCGTTCGTTACGCAAGACGTCCAATACGAGTTCTGTAAAACGCTATTTGGTCTATGTATAAGTGGCAATCTATTTGGGCGATTCATTAACGAAGTGTTCCGAGATTTGATAAAGGACGGAACAGTATGAACATTTGATAATACCATCCATAGACGCGAATGAAGGAATTGAGACGGGTATTAGATGTGGCTGAAGAAAGTGGTATTCAATTTAATTGGAGGAAATGTGCCTTCTTAAAAGAATGTGTCGAATATTTGGGCTATGTAATCTGTGGTGGAAAAATCGAGCCTTCACCATTGAAGATCGACCAAGTTATGAATTTTCCACAGCCGAGAACAGTATTGCAGCTGCAGAAGTTCTACGGACTGGCAAGCTACTTCAGGAAATTCGTACCTGAATTCGCAAGGCGAATGTGTCCATTGAGTTCGATGCTGAAAAAGGGAGCTGTATTCGAATTCGGAGAGGAGCAGATAGCGGCGTTCGACAACATTAACGTTGCGCTGTCCTGTAGCCCGGTGCTGATTATGTACGACTCCTGCGCTGAGACGAAATTTCACAAAGATGCGAGCAAGAAATGTCTAGCTACAATCCTACTACAGAGACAGCCAAGCGATCAAAAGATGCACTCATGTTATTATTATAGCCGTACTATCGATTGTGCTGCAAAAAGATATCATTCGTACAAATTGGAGTTCATAGCGATAGTTGAAGTGGTCAAAAAGTTTAAAGTGTATCTGCTGGGAGTCAAATTCAAAGTTATTATGAATTCTTCGGAGGTTAAGCTAACAGTAGCAAAGAAGGAAATTCATCCTAAGATTGCACGATGGGTCATTAGTCTATCAGAATTTACGTACACAGTGGAACATCGACCAGCGAAACTAATAGTACACGTGGACGCCTTATCTCGAGCAACAGTAATGATGATAGCAATTGATATCACGAGTAAAGTACGTGCGGCTCAACACGGTGATGAAAGTATCAATGCGATTAAACAGGCACTTGAAGCTGGGCCGTACAAGAATTACATACATCATGGCAATATATTGTTCATGGAGGACGATGGAAAGAGCAGAATCGTAGTACCTGAAAATATGCAAGCAGACGTAATAAAATATTTCCATACACGAGTGCATTTTGGAATCAAAAGGGTCAGAGAACTGATAGACAGCGAGTTCTTCATACCACGAATTGAACGGGAAATTCAACGCTGTATCGAAAATTGTATAGATTGCATGGAATCGAATAAGAAGACAGGGAAGCAGGAAGGCGTCCTTCATCCTATTCCTAAGGGGGAAGTACCTACCGCGAAATTGCTACAATTACATTTTAACGGTCGTGGATGTATTTACGAAGCTCACCTGTCTTTTTCCCGTGAAAAAAACATCAACGGAAGAGACGATCAAGAAGTTAGAAATATTATCATCCGGGTTAGGAAATTCGAGAAGATCTATTGTGGATAGTGGACCCACTTTCACATCCAATTTGTTCAAGAGATATTACGCGGACAACAACATAGAGCTTCATTTGATATGGACCGGCGATTCTCAGGAAAATGGGCAATGCGAAAGAGTCAACGACGTAATTATTCCTGTCTTAGCGAAGCTGTCGTGAGGAAGATCTGATGAGTGGTTCAAACATGTCGAGAAAACTCAAAGTATTTGAATAGTACATTTCATCGAAATATCAATGCAACACCTTTCGAGTTACTGACTGCCGTAAAGATGAAGCATCCTGAAGTAATTGAATTGACGGAGATTGTCGAAGATGATTTACAAAGAAACTTTACCGATAAGCGAAGAGAATTGTGTGAACGAGCGAGAAATGAAATAGCGCAGCGGCAAGTGGGAAACTGAGGGTGATACAACGTGCATAGCAAACCTTGCCGGCAGTATGATGTTGGAGCGTTCGTGACGATAGAAAAGACCCAGTTTGGAATTGGACAAAAGATGAGATCGAAGTATTTGGGACCGTATCGAGTCGAAGAAATCGTTGCTCATAATCGCTATCGACTCAGAAAGCAGGGAGATTGTGAAGGACCAATCCTGAAATATTCAGTAGCGGACAAAATGAAGGCATGGCCAGGCACTTTATCCGGGCCGGATAACAATCAGGAAGGGCCGCGTCGGGTGGCAACACTGATCGTCCCTTGCAACATGATCGAAGGAAGTTGGCTAGGAGTGCGTGCCGCGAGTAGATGTAACTTCGTTTCATTCTTCTTAAGTATTGAATTCGTTCTTCCTAAATACTGAATTTCGTAACAAAGCTTTTCAACGAATAAAGATTGTCTCATTGTTCTACCTTTACATAAATTGGTAAAACTTGGTTTGAAAAATTGTAACGAAGATGATAAGGTGACTTCAGAAAAAACTTCCAATACATTGTAATGAATTGGCCCTACGCCACTACCGACTCGCACACATGCCCGTCGCTACCATATGGCTTTCTAGCGAACGTCAGCTTTGATTGACATTCCCATCCTACGTCAGTTTGAGTCGAGGAATGTAATCCAAAGCTGACGGCAGTTGGAGTCGGTAAATGTCAAACGGGCCAGACGGCTCATGGTGTCTGACAGATAACCTCCAAAAAGTCATTCGAATCCGCGCTAGATGCAGCCCGGCCGGCCGTAGCAAGTTAAAGTGCACAAATCGCAACAAGGTAAGGCAATCCTTCTACAAAATCAACATAATTCGCTACGAGGGAAATGTCATCAGGCCAATCATCTCACCACCCAGCAGCAGCAACAGCAAAACAAGTGTGAAATTCCTCGATCGAAAAGTGGACAAAATCCCAATTGGAATTCATGCGAATTGCGGAGCAGCGGAATTTCGAGCAAGGTTAGTAGTTATTGCACAAAGTATTTTAAATCATAAAAACGGTAAAAAAGTGAACCTGATGGGAAAATACATATCATGTCATCCAAAACTCTCCGAAAGTCTCTACCTTTTTAGTCAAAGTCAAAAGCGCTTTATTTAATAGCAATCGTTATAAATTTTTAAAAGAACATAAAGCAAATTCCAAACAATTAAACTATCAAGAACTTAATGGCCCGAATGGCTCTCTAAATTCAGACGTTATCAGTTAAACATATTTAATGAAGAAAAAAAAACTAGCAAATTTAAATTAATTTAGATTATTACATATTTTTTGATTCAATTGGAAAAAGGAGAAAAAACCAACCAGCATTATTCAAAAATTACTTATATTACTACTTTTTAGTCTGTTTGTGTTTGAATATTAATTTTTTTTTCTAAGTCAAATATTTATTTCTTGAGAAAATCATCATGCATATATGTAACAGATCATATCAAAGCTGCAGTCACAATTCATTAATAATCATGAAAAAATAACTATTCAAACACTAACAGTATCTTAGTGCACTCAATGTTGCGTACGCAGATAACTTTAGGTTGCGCACCACCAGTTCAGCAACTATGCTGAAACCCAAGCGCACAAAGCTCTCTCGCCATCTGGTTGACTGGGTAAACGCCATCTGGTTGACTGGGTAAACGCCATCTGGTTGACTGGGTAAACGCCATCTGGTTGACATCTATAGCGATTGGATTTCCATTGATATGTTGCGTACGCAGATAACTTTATGTTGCGCACAAAGCTCCCTCGTCATCTGGTTGACTGGGTAAACAAAAGGAGGAGAAACGGGACTGCAGGGCAGTTACTGATAGATCGAGCTTGGCAGCACATTCAACTAGAATTTCATACAAGTATAAGATCAAATCTAATGGCAATAAAGTTACAATTTTTAAAGTCTACTGTTTGAATTGGAAAAGTTTAGTGTTATTTGAAAAGGCAAACATAATTTGGTCCGTCGAGCCGGATATTTAAGTCGATGTGGGTAAGTCGATGTGGGTAAGTCGATCACATATAGATATCCCTTACCTCCAAACTGTTACTCGGATTATACATCCATTTCAATTATCCACATCATACATTATAACCGTGAACTATTGGTGCTGAAATTCATTATGTTGGCATACATTTTGATTTGATAGCAAAAAAAAATATCAAAATTTGCTAATTGATATATACTTCTGTGCTAAGTGATTGAGAGAAACAGTTATATAACAGACCCTTACATTGCGGAATATTTATGTAACTTTTGCTGCATGGTGATAAAATTAAGTGAGATTTGATGAAATTATTCAGTTAGCATCGGCCAGGAAATTCCTCATCTCGAATCTGGTTCTCACTTAAAGAAATCGGTTGTAATTAAGATCGAAATAGTGCTGCGCATATAAATCATTCCATCGTTAACTCATTTAAAGCAATCAGTGCACAATTTCAGATTTTGCATCGTACCAATTACTTAATTTGATGTGTTTCAACCTTTAAGTGATTGTTAAGACATTTACATTTGCGGAATATGTACTGAACATTTTTCGCAATTATAGTGTAAGCTTCGACTGTAGATTGACGTAATTGCAGCATTTTTGGATACTTTGCATACCGTTGCAAAAATTAAATTCCAAGAATCTTTATGAATCGTGTCTGTTATGCAGTTATACGGTATGTTGCGTTGCAATAGAATAAGTCTGATTGTGCAAGCGGTTTATTAGCGGAGAAAGATGTATCATTTTTTACTCAAGTGTGTGAAAAGTCTTCAAAGCAACACATTTTATTGTTGCTTATTGTGATTATCCGCAGACTTATTATATGTGATTATCTCACATAACAGGTACTTGAACAAATAGTAAAGGCAGCAAACTGTGTCTTACAATAAAATACCTTGCCCGCGCTTCAACAATTTAAGACGACATTGATTCTTATCATCCGTGAAAGAAATTTATTCTTACTTTCTCATAACAACTGCGTCTTTTCAATATGAGTTTGGATTCGTTGTACAAAGACCAAAACATATCGTTTGATAATTTGGTACGTTTACGAAATAACTTCAAAAAGGATGGAAAAGGCCGTAAAAGCCAACCCCAATATGCACAACGACTTTCACAGCAAGTTGAATAACTTTAAAAAGGATGGAAAGGCCGTAAAAGCCAACCCCAATATGCACAACGACTTTCACAGCGAGTTGAATAGCTTTAAAAAGGATGGAAAAGGCCGTAAAAGCCAACCCCAATATGCACAACGACTTTTACAGCGAGTTGAAAGTTCATGTTTAATAGAGTACATGAGGAATTATTGCCTGATGCTCACGAATCAGCTACTTTGTTGAAAGGATTGATTGATCAAACTGTCGAAAGCGTAAACGCAATTAAAAATATGACATTGGAAAACGTGTGGCATGCAATATTGATATTTATCACTACCCAAAGACTCCCCATAGAAACGAGACGAATGTGGCAACAGCAACAAACTTCTAAATCTAGCATTCCGAGCTTTGAAGATCTTAAGATATTCTTGCATCAACGATTCAGAGCGTTAGAAGCAACTGGCCCAGATCGTAATAAGTTTTCTAAACTTTCCACAACTTCGTTAAAAAGGATTCAGACATTTCATAATGAAACTACACAATCTTGTGTCAGCTGCAAACAAACACATCCTTTGTGGAGATGTAAGCAATTTTTACAAACCAATCCTAACCAAAGATTTGAACTAGTTAAACGAAATGGTTTATGTTTTAATTGCTTAAGGAAAGGACACCTCGTTGGAGTATGTTCCAGCACTTCTTCTTGTCGTATTTGCAAGGGCACGCATCACACCTTACTACACAAGAACCAATCTTCAGAGCTATCTCACCCAACCAACGCAAATGCCTCAGGGCAAGCACATCCTCATACAATCAAGGTAGACGTCCACTCAACCAATGTCGTGAGCAACAATCAAATAATATTGGCAACTGCACTCGTCAATATTGTGACTCCTTCTGGACCCATAACACTTCGTGCTTTACTTGACCAAGGGTCACAGGCATCTTTGATAACAGAAGCAGCCGCCAATCTTCTGGGAGTGAAGAGATCATCTGTGGACGTTAGCATCACACGAGTAGGTGGTGGTAAAGGAGTCAAGGTGAGAGGAAATATTCATGTATCCATACAAACTACAACAAAAAAAATTCTGGATTCCATGATCAAATTCTCTAATGGACTATTGGCACAAAAAACGGAGGTAGGTTGGGTGATATCTGGAAAGGTTAAGGGCCAAACCTAAACCCTTCTTCAAACTTATAAGGTCGAAATTAATCAAGATCTCAATCTCAGTGAACAATTGAGAAAATTTTGGGAGTTGGAGGAAGTCAATCCAGCACCTGTTTATACTAATGATGAAAAATTATGCAAACAAAATTTTGTAGAACATGTAAAGCGATCAGAAGACGGCACTTACACTGTACGGCTACCATTTAAAAATGATGAAATAAAAGGATCCTTAGGAGACTCTAGAAATTCAGCTGTGGCCAGTCTGATTTTAATGGAAAGACAGAATCTTGGTTGCGAATACCAAAAGAACATACAAGAATATCTTGATTTAGGTCACATACAAGAAGCTACCAAGCAACATATTTCAAACAACTACTATTTACCGCATCACGCCGTCTTCAAAGACAGCAGCACAACTAAAATGCGAATAGTCTTCGATGCATCTCGCAAAACCAGCACCGGTGTCTCACTCAATGATACCCTTCTTACCGGAGCATCTCTTCAAAATGATATGGCTAAAATACTAATCAACTGGAGATTGCATAAATATGCTTTCGTGGCCGATGTTGCCAGAATGTATCGTCAAATCAAAATACATCCGAATGATATGAACTATCTACGGCTTGTCTGGAGACCACAGAATCTCAATGTATACAAGATTATTGGCTGACAACGGTACCATTTGGAGTAACTTGCGCCCCTTACTTAGCTATCAGAACATTGCAGCAGCTAGCCATGGATGAAAGAGCTAAATTCCCACGAGTCTTCCAAACAGTGCTTGACGACTTTTACTTAAACGATGTTTTATCGAGGGGAATGACATTATCTGACACAGTAGATAAATGCAACGATCTCGCAGACCTTCTCAAATCAGGCGGATTTCACCTACGAAAATGGATTGCGAATGATCGCCAAATTCTCAAGGGCAGGCCCGCTGAAGATTTGAAAATGACCCCTTCAGTGGAATTACATTGTGAGCCAACATTCAAATCTTTAGGAATTCTGTGGCGACCTATAGCAGATCAACTCAGCTACAAGGTCGAGCTTCCTGATCAAATGGAATTTGCTACGAAACGAGAAGTACTGTCCATCATTGCGCGTTTATTTGATCCTATGGGCTGGATCGCACCTGCATTGACAAAAGCGAAAATCCTTCTGCAAGAATTATGGCTCCATGACCTTGACTGGGACACACCATTACCAATTGATATCGCCCAACAGTGGACTCAGTATAGACAAAACTTGAAACACCTGCAGCAACTAGAAATACCACGATGGTTAATATGTTCCCCGGAGTCAAAATATGAACTTCATGGATTCTGCGATGCATCAGAGAAAGCTTATGCGGCTGCTGTTTATTTAGTGGGAAGAAAGGGTAAAGAGTATTCAGTACAACTTGTAATGGCAAAAACTAAGGTGGCTCCTGTCCGACCGGTGTCCATACCCAGACTTGAACTTTGTGGTGCTGTACTACTCTCTAGATTGATGAAACGTGTATCGACATCTATAAACATATCAAATCTTGATCAATGGTCATAGACAGACTCCCAAATAGTGTTAGTATGGCTCAAAGGACATCCTCGTCGTTGGTCGGTATTTGTAGCCAACAGAACCGAGATACACAATATGGTCAGAAATGGTCCCTGGGGCCATGTTAAAACTCACGAAAACCCTGCAGACATAGCATCACGGTGACTCCAACCCTTTGAACTCCTACAAAGCACGTTATGTTGGTCAGGCCCCTCGTGGCTTACAAAATCAAAAATTGACTGGCCTTCGCAGACAGAAATCCCATCCACTTGCGTTGAAGAAAGAAAAATGAGAATGGTGCATGCCACGCTTGAAATCCATTCCAAACTAGACGACTTATTAAATAAGTTCTCAACACTGAGCAAATGCTGCTTATTGCTTCCGATTTAGAAGTAGATGGTGCTTGAAGACATCTAAAGGATCTCCAACTGTTAATGAATTACAAAATGCATTACGTTTTTGGGTTAAATTTATTCAAGGAAAAGAATTTCATAGAGAAATTACTCAGTTAAAGGGCTCAATACCAAATGTAACCAAGGGCCAACTGGCCAATCTCGCTCCTATACTGGATGATTATGGAATCTTACGAGTGGGAGGACGATTGGAAAAATCACATCTTACATATAATGAAAAACATCCTATAATAATTCCAAGAGCAGGGAAACTAACACTTTTGCTTATCGACCAATATCATAAAGACACATTACATGGTGGCGCTCAATTAATGTTAGGAGTCACCCGCAGAAGATACTGGATATTGAATGCACGGAACTCTATCAGAAAATTTAATCATCAATGTATACGATGCTTCCGAATCAATGTATACGAAGCCACAGTTAATGGGTCAGCTTCCAGAACCTTGTGTATCCATTTTGCGACCTTTCACATACACAGTTGTCGATTATTGTGGTCCCTTTGTAATCAAAGGTCGTAAAGGAAGAGGAAGCAAGACCCATAAAGGATATGTTGCAATATTTATCTGCCTTATAGTCAAGGCTATCCATATAGAAGTCGTTAACGATTTAACTACCGAATCCTTCTTAGCGGCATTACGAAGATTCACCACTCGCAGAGGACTCTGTCAAATCATCTATAGCGATTGTGGCACCAATTTTGTCGGAACAAATGAGAACTGAAGACCTTGCTTCAGGCCAATAAAGAAATCATGGAATATGCATCCAATATAGGAATAAATTGGCATTTCAATCCACCTGCATCAGCTCATTTTGGAGGATTATGGGAGGCCGGTGTAAAATCAGTCAAAACACATCTACGCCGTGTCATTGAAACCACTACACTCACATACGAAGAACTACTCACTATCCTTGTACAAATTGAAGCATGCCTAAATTTTCGGCCACTCTGTCCACTGTCTGATGACCCCACTGATAATAGTGCTCTCACCCCAGCCCATTTCTTAATCGGAGATATCATGTTAGCTCCACCGGACGCCACCATGACTCAGATCCACATCACCCGATTAAATAGATGGCAATTAGTGCAACGACTAACGCAAATCTTCTGGAGCAGATGAAAAATCGAGTATTTAATTCGATTACAACAACGACCAAAATGGTTAAAGTTGAACCACAATATACAAGTAGGTGATTTGTGTCTACTGATTAATGAGCAAAGTGCTCCATATCAATGGCCACTAGCCCGCATAAAAGCTCTACACCCTGGCAACGATTTCTTAGTTCGAGTGGTCACAGTATCCTGCAAAAATAACACATATCGACGTGCCATTAATAAAATAGCGATCCTTCCGCGCCAAAAGCACTCCCCTCTAATCCTTTCCTTTATCACTAACTCAAACACATCGTACATGAACTACCATAGAACACTAGGAAAGTAAACCACATTCACTTGCTACATATCGACTATTGCCGATAGCGGTGAACTTCCAACATAGTTGGGAGAACTTCACCTTATCAGTTCACATAAATCACTACACAAGATATATATATATATATATATATGTGGGAAACGAGCTGTGCTGGCAACCCGGAACGAGTGGCCTGCTAGACGACACAGACGAGATAACGGGTGATTGAACAACTGGTTAGCGAGCACAAACACATAGCAGACGGATGTTGAAGAAGATTCGTATCGAAGACGTCGTGAGAGGCAGTTTAGCAGAGAGCCGTTCCCATCATTCTTAAATTCATATTGTTTTCATTTACAAGTCCGCATCACTATATTAAATAAATATCTTTTATCGAATCAACATCATCGTTATTATTACAATCCCACAGTTTTGGGGGCTCAGCCGGGATTGGATAATTGAGCGATCGGATACTTGATTAATCGGATTCATCAAACTGGGATTTTTATATAGTGCTTTGATATTCAGTGTAAATTCAGTGACAATAGAAATTGAAAAGTGCAGTGAACATGTCGAGTAGGAAGTTAACACTTGGTGACTTAGTGTGGGATAGTTTGACCCATCAGCGAACGAAAGCGTCTAGTATAGCTGTGCTGCATAAAGTCGTTTTCGAGAGAGATGACGGTAGAAAAAATCGTAGACAATTACGCGAGTTCGGTGGGTTTGAATATAAAGGCGAAGACAGTGAAGAATTTGAAAACAAAAGAAAGTACATTTGTGATAATTTCGACAAAGTACAGTTAGAAACAGTAAGTGAAATTTTATCGATAAATGTGAAACAGAAAACAAAAGAACAGTTAGCCGTCCAGTTGTGTCGATGTTTGAACGATCTCGAGGTCTTGGAAATGGAAATCGATGAAGGGCGCGAGATCGAGGACCGAAATGTGCAAGCAAGTAGTGAAAGCGACGACAACACCAGCAAACGATCGCAAGGAGTAAGGGAGGAGCAGAGGAGTCGAGCTGATGCCGAACATGAGGAACTGTTGTTGCTGCGAAAACTAATGAGCATTAAACAACTGCGCATAAACGACGAATCGGAGTCCGATGACGAATTGAGCGATCCTCGTCATTCGAGAACAAGCGCGAACAAAAAACGTTGCTTGAAAAAGTACCATAAAATGGCGAATGTAAGCGAGAACGACGAGAATGAAAAATCAAATGGCGCGTGGGCTGATGGTGACCGTAGGACGGGCACTATGACAAAGTGCAGTTTTTCGTTTCGAGACGTTGAAGATACAATTCGTACATTTGATGGTAGTGGACACTACCTTATTGAGAATTGGATTGCAGATTTCGAAGAAATCGCTGACATGTTTGTTTGGAACGAGCTTGAAAAATTTGTGTTTGCTAAAAAATCGCTTCGTGGCGATGCCAAAACATTAGTACAAGCTGAAAAAGGAGTGCGGTCCTGGATTGAACTACGAAGATTGCTGCAAAAGGAGTTTTCGATGAAAATTAGTGGTGCCAAACTACATCGGGTGTTGAGAGAACGAAAGAAGGAGAATTCCGAGTCGATGATGGAATATGTGTTAGCAATGCAGGAGATGGCCGCTCGTGGTAATATAGATGAAGCGTCGCTGATCGAGTACATAGTCGAAGGAATACGAGACACCGAAATTAACAAAATGATGCTGTATGGAGCTGAAGACATAAAGCAGTTGAAGAAAAAGCTGAAGATTTACGAGGACATAAAAGAGAAGGCAATAGCCGTAGCCGATAGCCGATCCAGAGTTGTAGCTGAGAGCCGATCAAGAGTTGTAGCTGAGAGCCGATCAAGAGCCGATACCATTGAGCTGAATAGCACAAAGCTGAACAGTGGAGCTGGTTTTGCAGTAAATAAAAAATATTGTTTTAATTGTGGGTCTGCTGATCACATAAGAGCTGCGTGCACTTTCCCTACAAAGTGCTTCAAGTGTCGTGAGTCTGGACACATGTCCAAGGAGTGTCCGTTAAGCCAAACCCCTAAAGTGTTGAACGTTGCTGAAGTTAAGTCCATTGATAATTCGCCGATGTTGAAAAATGTGTCAATTGGAGGAGTTTCAGTAAGAGGACTTATTGACACGGGCAGTGATGTGAATCTAATCAAGGAAACTGTGCTGCATACATTACCGAATATTCAAATTCAATCAGCTGTTCGTTCATTTCTTGGATTCGGAGGAGTTTCCGTTGCTGCGGAAGGAAAGTTTCTGGCCGATGCCGTGGTAGATGAAATTAAAATGTCATTATGGTTTTACGTCGTGCCAGATGGGGCCATGAGTGTTGATTGCGTGCTGGGCCGTGGAATTGCTGCCGTTGCTGATATAATCATTAAGAGGGACAGTGTTGAATTGAAAAACTGTTGTGCTGAAGACGAAGCTGTTATTATGTCCATTGCAACATTAGAAGACGATGGTTTGCCGCTAGAAGTAGTACCGTCTAAATATCAAAACGAGGTGCAAGAATTAATCGAATCATACAAGCCGCAGGTCGTAGTGGAACCACCGTTTAAGATGCATATCGAGTTGAAAGAAAAAATGCCAGTCGTGCATCGGGCTAGTCGACTAGATTTTGTTGAGCAAGAGGCACTCAGGTCGCAGATTTCTCAATGGCTGATGGATGGAGTTATTCGACGATCAACGTCGCCATATGCTAGTAGAGTAGTCATCGTAAGAAAGAAAGATGGTACGCCGCGAGTTTGCGTCGACTACAGAGATCTGAATAAGAAGGTCATTAGAGAAATTTTCCCGACTCCATTGATAGAGGACGTCATCGACAAGCTGCAAGGCGCACGCGTGTTTACAACAATAGACCTAGAAAACGGATTCTTTCATGTAGCAGTCGATGAATCGAGTATTGGATATACGGGATTTATCACCAACGAGGGGCATTTTGAGTTCATGTACGCGCCGTTCGGATTTTGTAACTCGCCAGCTGTGTTTTTGCGTTTCATTAACTTTATTTTCAACCCGCTGATTCACGAGGGGATCGTGTTAACATATATGGATGACGTGATAGTGCTGGCCAAGGATGAAAGAGAGGGCGTACAGCGCTTGAAGTACGTATTGGAAGTGTGCATGAAGCACGGGCTTCGGATTAAATGGAAAAAGTGTCGATTCTTGCAGCGGCAGATTGACTTTTTGGGACACCGTATAGCAGACGGAACCGTCAAGCCAAGCGAGCAGGTTGTCCGCGCTGTAACAAAATTTCCATTGCCACAAAATATTAAAGCTGTACAGTCCTTCCTGGGATTAACCGGGTACCTGAGAAAATTCATATTAAATTATGCAATGATTGCTCGTCCATTGTCAAACCTTTTAAGGAAAGAAGTGCAATTTCGCATGGATTCATCGCAAATAGATGCAGTAACAAAGTTGAAAGCTGCTATTACTAGTTGCCCAGTGTTACAAATTTATCGACGAGGAGCAGAAACAGAGCTGCATACGGACGCTTCAGCTAGAGGATTTGGAGCTGTGTTGTTCCAGCGAAGCGAAGATCAACAGTTGCACCCTGTTTACTATTATAGCAGCAAAACCACTAGTGCTGACGAGAGTGCTCATAGTTACTATTTGGAAGTTAAGGCCGTCTATTTGGCTTTCAGGAAACTTAGACACTATCTGTTGGGAATCCATTTTAAGCTGGTCACTGATTGCAGTGCTTTTAGACAGACAATAGAAAAGAAGGAGTTGCCACTAGCAGCCTCGAGATGGGTAATGTTTATTCAAGATTTTGACTTTGAAGTGGAGCATCGAGCTGGAAGTCGCCTCCCGCACGCTGATGCATTAAGCCGATTTCCCACGATGATATATTTGATGCGAGATGAATTTATAGTCAGGTTAGAGCGAGCGCAAGCGAAGGATCCGCATATCGAAGCTATTAGAAAAGTGCTGGAATCCAATCCTAATTACGATGGCTATGTGTTAAAAGGATCGTTGCTGTTCAAAGGAGTTGCCGGAAGAGAGCTGTTATGTATACCAAGAGCGATGGAATCAGAAGTCATTCGAACCGTGCACGAACGGAGTCATTTTGGCGTACGAAAGACGATATTCCAAATTGAGAACGAATACTACATCTTGAGTTTGAAGAAGAAGGTGGAGAGTTGCATTCAAAACTGTGTGCGGTGCATCCTAGCAAGTCGCAAAGCCGGAAAGCAAGAGGGGTTGCTGCATTGTCTAGAAAAGGGTGATCAACCATTGGACACTCTTCACGTGGATCACTTGGGGCCGATGGATGCCACCAGTAAGTCATACCGCTATATTTTTGTTGTTGTGGATGCTTTCTCGAAATACACTTGGCTGTTTCCGACGAAAACGTTGTCTACCGATGAAGTCTTGAGGAAGTTCGCCGAGATCCAGAGAAGCTTTGGAAACCCGAGACGGTTAATCAGTGATCATGGAGCTGCCTTTACGTCCGCAGCTTTTAAGGAGTTCTGTGACCGGGAAAACATACATCATGTGATAACAACTACAGGAGTGCCGCGTGGAAATGGGCAGGTTGAACGAGTCAACGCCAATATAGTGCAAGCTTTGAAGAAGCTGGCTATCGAGCATCCTGAGAAATGGTTCAAGTATGTGGACCGTTTGCAATTCGCGCTGAATACGAGTTTCCATAGAGCTACAAAAACTACGCCGTTCGAGCTACTCTTTGGGGTACGAGGCAGGGGTGCAGAGCATACTGAAATTCGACAGATGATAGAGGAACTACACGTGCAACATTTTAATGCCGAGAGAGACCAGAGACGAATCGAAGCCAGAGAACACATCCAGAAAAGTCAAGAGGAGAACCGCCAGCAATACAATAAGAGACGTAAGCCGGAAAACATCTATAAGGTGGGAGACCTTGTCGCTATCAAAAGAACGCAGTTTGTTGTTGGAAGAAAGCTAGCCAGTGAGTTTTTGGGTCCGTACGAGGTTACGAAGGTGAAAAGAAATGGGCGATACGATGTTGTCAAAGCCAGTGCCAGTGCCGAGGGTCCGAAGATAACTAGTACAAGTGCTGACTACATGAAACCGTGGCGCCGTTATGCCGACTATGAAGACGAAGGTTCTTCATCCGAGACGGATGAAGTTCAGGATGGCCGAATGTGGGAAACGAGCTGTGCTGGCAACCCGGAACGAGTGGCCTGCTAGACGACACAGACGAGATAACGGGTGATTGAACAACTGGTTAGCGAGCACAAACACATAGCAGACGGATGTTGAAGAAGATTCGTATCGAAGACGTCGTGAGAGGCAGTTTAGCAGAGAGCCGTTCCCATCATTCTTAAATTCATATTGTTTTCATTTACAAGTCCGCATCACTATATTAAATAAATATCTTTTATCGAATCAACATCATCGTTATTATTACAATCCCACATATATATATATATATATATATATATATATATATATATATATATATATATATATATATATATATACATCAATCCACACTACAAGCACCCGCCATCGTAATCAGGAAGTCGGATCTGCACGTTCCAGGATAAGCTACTTCAGCTCACAAATACACTATACAGAGAAGATCAATATATCACTTGAGTCCTATATTGTTAATCGATTCTTTATTCACAGTACACTCTACAGCTTGTTTCTGATCCTATTCGATCAGCGCGGGGAGTATGTTGCGTACGCAGATAACTTTAGGTTGTGCACCACCAGTTCAGCAACTATGCTGAAACCCAAGCGCACAAAGCTCTCTCGTCATCTGGTTGACTGGGTAAACAAAAGGAGGAGAAACGGGACGGCAAGGCAGTTACTGATAGATCGAGCTCGGCAGCACATTCAACTAGAATTTCATAAAAGTATAAGATCAAATCTAATGGCAATAAAGTTACAATTTTTAAAGTCTACTGTTTGAATTGGAAAAGTTTAGTGTTATTTGAAAAGGCAAACACTCAAAGTGACTTCAAACTTCTCGTATTAGATACTCACCTCATGCAACAAATTAAAGAGGATTTCTTCGAGGGAAGATGTGGACCTATCCACACAACCACTTTCGCATGAGGGAATAGGCAAGCGATTGAACCACGACCAAATGGTGCATCGCAAAATAAAATTTGTCAATTTAAATTGGTCCTGTTGGGTGAATCGGCTGTTGGTAAATGAAAGTTCGTTTTACGTTTTGTCAAAGGACAATTCCATGAGTATCAAGAGAGTACGATAGGTGCAGTTTTTTTAATGCAAACGCTTTGCATAGATGATACGGCAGTTAAATTTGAAATATGGGATACGACCGGACAAGACAGGTATCACAGTTTAGCGCCAATGTATTGTCGCGTGTTATTGGTTCGCGGCCTATAATTTTAATGTTCCGGGAAAGTGAAAACGCAATGTCTTTTAATTTAAGTTAAAAGAGTTTATTAAATAAAATGCACAATAATCAGTTAACACTTTCACTAATTCTAATTGTCACTATTAAAAAAATCTAACACTTGTCCATAAATTTATTATCGCAATTGTCTTCTAAATTACTTCACTATTACGAAACACACTATCCACACACAATCGCAGTTCTTATCGCGGTCGAATGAATGATTCTCCCCATTCATTCAGCTCGCCTTTATATAGGGTCTCTACATATTCACCCATTTCTCGCACATTGGCGAATGTTCTACCGAGAGGTACCTGGTAGGTTCGAGCAAGTTCATGAATGGAGTGACGTCACTTGCAGATGTTGATCATGCTTGTTGGATTCCGTGGGTTCGAGTAAATTCATTCGTTGACGTTCTTAATGATGATGAAAACAATTGCGACAGTAGCTCGCAGAATTATTTGTACATGTAATTATTTGTACATATAACAGTATTATATAGGAGCGCAGGCCGCCATTGTTGTTTATGATCTACAAAGTCAAGATAGTTTTCAACTAGCTGTCATAGCTTTGGCCGGCAACAAAGCAGACTTACCAAACAGTCGAGCAGTGGAATACGAGAAAGCTAAGCAATACGCTGAAGAAAATGGTCTATTGTTCATGAAGACATCAGCGAAAACGGCAATGAATGTTAATGATATATTTTTGACAATCGCTAAGAAACTACCTAATAATGATGGCGCTGGCAACCAAGGTAGTGGTCAAGGCTGAAGGCTAGCTTAAGTTGAGCGAAACCGACCGACGAACAATTGCTTTAAGTGATATCGTTTTGTAGCAAATTTAAGGGAAGGATGAATGAGGTTTTTATTATTATCTATAGAGCAAGTCGAGCGGGTGCAGCATCAGCGTAAACAGTGAAAGCTACAAAAGCTAGCTTACTCTAATGAAAAAAAGTCAATTATTTTTTTGTTAGTATTTTTACAGGAAAAAAAGAAACAGCAACCATTTAAAACAATACATTCAAAGAATAACACAAGTAGGAGAAGGGTTGGAAGGTATTGCAAAATAAAAACATCTTTGCGATTAAAAATATACAACCATAATGGGTGAAGTGAAAATCTAAACAATTAATATTACAAAGTCCCATTTCCAATAGGTGTAGAAATTTCGTACTTGATATTTGGTATTTTAAAGGTTTAATGTCATTCGATCCAAACGAAATGGAAAAGAATAGTTGAACGGAATGCTGTTTAAAATTTATTGTAGATAATTCAAACCTTTTATCAGCAGCAACCATAAAAAAAATTGTAACGTGGGTGAAGGACAAAAGGGAAGCAAATTAAAAATATTGAAAGCAACGCGCGAAATTTGGTCAGAAAAACAATCCAAAATCTAAGTAAAGTATAGGGTAAAATCATCTGATCCTATTTTTCGAATTTTGAATTACAGTTGCTTTGATGGTTTCGGTTACGGAAGTCATTGAATGAGCGTTGATAAAATCATATTATATATTGAATCGATCGGTAGTTTTGAATTTTGGAAATTCTCGATGCTTGCACGATCAGAAACACAAAAAGGTAGTTGGTTCGTAAGCATAACATTTTGTGTTTGTTTTTAACCATTGATTCATATTTTCTCAAAACATTTCCAATGCAAATTCTACTTTGAAGAAGAACTTGCACAAATCTAACAAAAAGTATTCCATACAAACTGTAGATCCAACCAATATTTATTTCGGCAGAAATTGCATGGCCAACAGCCATAATATTTGATTCTTCGATTCGAATTTTCTTTTCTCGCATCTCTTCTGCTTCAAATATTAACGTATAAATTTCTCCAGACACTTATCAGCATCAGCAAAACTCCGTCGAATATTCCTGCGCAAAAATGCTAAATTGACACGTTTTTTTCTTGATTTCCTTGTTCCATAACCACAAATTCAAATTTTATTGATCGAAAAGAGAAATGCTATACCTAACTATAAGATATTTACTACAAGCAAAATTTTATTAGTACATTCTTAATCGCTTAGGCATAAAGTTAAACCAGATGAAGTGGCGAAAACAAGAATCGTATACAGATTTTTTTTAGTTTAAGCAAATTCATAAATTTAATGATTATTACTGTATCTATACATGATTGAAAAAAAAAATACATTATAACAATAAGTCGGTTAAACTATGAAATATCGCACGTAAAGATAAAAATTAAATTGATTTAAACGTTTAATCTAAATAATATTAAAATAAAAGAATCATTTATGTATATAATTTATATAATTGTAAATTTTAAATACTATAGATAAAACAAAAGAGGTAAAGTAAACAAAAAGAAAAGTAATTTGCGATGCCACAGTTATTGATGATAATTGCTTAATCGAAACGTTTTAGAAGATTAATCCACTTCATTTTGTGATCCGTATTTCAAAACAAAAAAAAACCCTTCTAACAATTTATTGTAGTTTATAAATTATCAAATTTGAATTGATTTAAATAATTATCATTTTTAGATTAAAACTATCAAATCAAATTTTAAAAATTTTTGAATAACATAATATGAAGTGCTAGATAACCCACGACTTTTCCTTTCCAGCTAGTGATGTGCAATTTGATTACTTCTGAGTACCGAATTGTTACTGATTACTTCGACATGAGTATTCGTTACTCGGTACTCGTTACTCAGTATTCGTTACTCAGTATAAGTTACCGAGTGTTCGATGCGAGTAAGTTCATTACTGATTATGAGTATTTTTTGTAGATGTTAGGCTGGTTGAAAAAATTTAAATAATAAAATGTAGTAAAACTTAAGGCAATCGCAATGCAGGTAACTATGAGCTTAGCAAAAAAGCTTTTTTCATGCACAAAATTCCGTTTTAAAGATAGTTCCAATTTTTGTTGTAGAACATGAATGAAAGTGCTGGTTCTATGGTTTCATTTATGCAAAAAATTAATAAAGTATGAAGTAGAATGTTAAGTTAAATACATCTTTATTATATGAATATTGCTTTTATAAAATTTTAAAATAAATAAGAATTTATCACAGACAAAAATTATAAGTTGTTAAGTATTAATCCTAGTTATAGTACATGGGTATGTAAAGAAAAAAATAAATGCAAGCGAAAAACAATTGATGAACCGAAAGACTAAGTACTCCAATGTCATAAAGAAAAATGCAAATGTAACCAAAATAAGCAGCTTATCTTTGAACGTGCTTCCAATTTGCATTTAGAAATATGATTTTCTGGGCATTATGGGCTTTAAAACGATTTCTTTTTTCAGAT